>CM061527.1:59561544-60761544 GCA_030068015.2 Neoceratitis asiatica
AAAAAAAATTCAGTAAAAAAAATTAAATTAAAATAAAAACAGATAAAAATATAAAAAAAAATATATTGAAGTCAAATAAATTTAAAAAAATACACACAAAAATTATAATTAAAAAAAAAAATTAAATTAAAAATCCTTAATAAAAAAATAAACAATAAAGATTCAAACAAAATAAAAAATATTAAGAATACAAAATTAAAATAAAAACAAAAAATATGTAGAATAGACTCAAATACATAAAAAATTATACTTAAATGAAAAAAAATAAAAATAAAATAAAATATATTAACATAAAATACATAAAACTAAAAAAAATATTTAAAATGAAATATATTAAAATAAAAGACAAAGTACAAAATAAAAAATTTAACTAATTGAAATAGATAAATTAAAATACAAAAAGATACATAAATAAAAAAAGAAACAATAGTATTAAAATAAAATAAATTCAAATTAAATAAAGAAATGAAATAAAAAATATTAAAACAAAATACTTAACTTAAAAAAAACTAATAAAATATAAAAAATGAAAAAAAATCATCCAATCAAAAACAAAACAAATAATATATTAAAAAATAAATAATATATTAATTAAATAAATAAAGAAAAAACAAAAATTAAATATGTTTAAATAATACATAAAAAATATAAAAATTATATAAATCAAAATAAAATAAATTCAAATTAATTAAGTTAAATAAATAAAACAAACAAAAGTAACATTAAAATAAAATTTATTAAAAAAAAATATAAAAATAAAATTAAAATATATAAAAAAATATAAAAAAATTAAACAATTTTAATATTGTGGAATCTGACAAAAGTTCACTTGAAGTTGAATCGTGACTTTGCTAAGCAAAGTGTTGTTCAAAACACTTTTCTACGACACACTCTACTACCGTTAAAGCAGAAAATGTCGAAACCAATTCACAATCTACAACAATTGCCGTGAGTAATAGAAGGATAGATAATAAAAAAACTTTGTATTCAAATCAGCAATACTTTCAAAAATATGAAATCATGTGTACCAAAAATCATATTCTGTTGCTTACAAGCACACCTACTCACACTCCTGACGGTACAAATCACTTACGATGCATTTATTTTATTTTATTTTATTTTATTTTTTCTTGCAAACAAAAAGCATTTAGTGCGAACACCTAATGAAACCAACGTAAAAACGCAAATCTTGTGGGATGTGCGCAAGCGAAAGTATAACAGCAACGTACCTATGTGCATATATATGTGTTATGAACATCCAACAAATGTCAATTTCGTTATGTCAAGTAGTGTGGAGAAATTTTAGCGTTGCAGTAGCCTTGCCAACTGAAGCATTCGCATAAAAAAAATGCAATAAAAAATAAAAATGAAAAAAAAATATTCAAAAATTGGCACAAGATGCCAACCATAAAAGGCAAAAATTGAAATTCGATTGGGTAAGTGAAAAAGTACATATAAATTAAGAAAAAAGAAAGAAAATCCCATAAATTGAATTGTGTGCAACAGTAAAGAAACGAGCGCTATAATACTATAATGTGCCAGCAGCAGCAAGTGTGGTTTGTTGCCCAAAAGTGGTAGCCGACACTCAGCTGGCTTGCGAATGTTGGTGGCTATAAAGATATACAGCACACAGTTGATATTCGATTTTAAAACAATAAATCTCAATAAACGTGTTTGTAAATCATCTTTACAATTGATTTTATATAATGCGCACTTTTGTTTAGTGGTAATCGTGCAAGTAGCAGCGCTCGAAAGGAAAAGGAAAAGTTTTGTCATCGACCAAATTTTTGCAACCGTGAGTGTGGCATTCAACAGTAAAGTAAGCAAGCGACAATAATACTTGACATTATTGAGTGCTGACACTTGCTACCACCACTGCTGCTGCTGCTGCTGATTTGAAGTATGCCAATCTTTCACGTATTTATTTGCATTGTTGAAGAAAGTAAAATAAATTCTGAGAAAATATTTAAAATTACAAATGGGTCTGCATGACTTACGCTGCAATTATGTATAAGCATAATTGCCATTTATGAAAAATTTATGCTACTTTTATATGTTAATTGTAATTACAATTAAAAGCTATACACAGCGAAGAACAATAAAATATTTTATTGCAGTAATGACAATGAAAGAGAATCACTGCAAATAGAGTTAAGAGTGTTGCCACCGGTAAGGCAAATATATATATTATTTGCACTGCATATTTAACAGTAATGTAGCCAGACGAATGACCTTGATTTTGCTTGTTTGCTTAACGAATTTAAATTGTATTTTTTCTTTCTTTTAATTTCTGTTTTTATAGTTTCTTTCACTTTTTGCCAATTTTATTGTAAATTGAGCCTGCAGCAATTAATTTTACTTATTTACGTTTCAATGTTTAGGCGAGGTATTTTTTTTAATTTTGCTTTGAATGGCAGATAAAAGAGAAAAAAGTGGTGAAGGATTAATTTCTTTTAACAGTAGATAAATAGTAAAAATTAAAAACAATAAATGAAAAATTTTACAATAGAAAAATATTGAAAAATGAAAGAAAAGTAAAACTAATTACCTGTACAATAGCATAGTTAACGAATTATTCTTTTATAAATGAAAAGCAAATACAATAACGCCGCACTGCTTTCATACATGGCTCACAAGCGTGCGCTCTACGCTTCAACGCTTCGACGCTTTGGGCATTAAATTGCTACAAGGTTAACACGATTTACAATTTTCGGAGTAATCATGACTTTTACATTTCCATTATTATTATTATCTATTTACATTTGTCACTAATAAGCGGCTAGTTGTGTTTATTTAACTTTCGCATGAGACCAAAGGATTCAAAAAAATTATATTTTTGTTGAGTAATATAAGCCCTAAGGCGACCACGATAGCCGAGTGTATAGCATCGCGTATTGCAATTCGGAAGGTCTCCTCATATAAATCCGTCGGTCGTTCGCAGGCGGCTTAGAATAAACTGTAGGTCCCTCCATTTTTTGGTAAAAACATCAAGATGCAAAACCACAAATGGGAGGAGAAGTTCGGCCAAAAATCACTTCAGCGGTTACAAAGCATCCAAGCATCGTGTACTTTTCTCATATAACATAGCTAGCTTGCGGCTATTAAACCCTTTCAAAAGTACTTAAATTAAACAATGATTTTTTTAAAATAGAAAATAACAAAAAAAAAGGTTATCAGCGTGCCAAAATCAAACTTTAATTAAACATGTGGATTTTAAGCCGCAGTTTTTTCTTCGCTTGTTCGCTGTGAAGTTGTAATTTGGTGGTGTTCAACACGCATTGCGCGTAATATAATATTTCACAATTATATTTTATTTACTTTACGAATATTTTTTTTTTATATAAATTTTTATATTTATTTATTTTATTTACGGGCGGTGATAGGCGTTTTTGCAATTAAAGAAATATTGTATTAATTGCAATTATTATTTGCATTATATATATGTACGCATGTATACAATGTAATTTTTATCTGTTTATTTTTTCTTCACTTTTTAATTGCTCATTTATTCAATAGTTGATACCCATATTGTATATTTTCTTTTTTTGTGGCTTTTGTAGCTTAATTGCTTATTGGTGTGCCGAAATTAAGTGGCTCAAGGTAATTGTGTCATGGTAATTGTGCAAATATGTACGCACGAAAAAAGTGCAAACAAAAAAAAACGAAAAAAGTACTAGTAAACATTGAGCAAGACTTGCGCAAACTAAAAACAAAAGTTGACAGCAACGCGGTCGGTCTGTCATAGGCGCTTTTAACTAAAATGACAGCGTGGGCGAAAGACTTGGAAAACTTGAGGAAAATATATAAAAATTAGGAGTTTTTATTAATGTCATAAAAATTATTGTCTTTTTAAAGAATTTGTACACTTTCAGAAGAAAAAAAATTACCATTATAGGGCCGCTGGCATTGCAACGTCTGTAGAGTTAATGGCAAAATCTTAATAAATACACATTCAAAGTTGAAAATAGGTGTATCGAACCTATAACTATTCTAATATAAATGAAAAATAATGTAAAGCAAATCAAATAAAAAATAAATAAATAAATATTTCTCTTTAAGGCTAAATTGATCTAATGCTTTTAATTATAAAATTAATTTAAACAATTTTTTTTTTAATAAAAATAAAAATAAATATTCTTGACTTCGATTCTTAATTCGAACAACATTTTAATATAGAAAATTTCTATTCAAAATTTAATTTTTATTTATTAATTGTTGAATTGTTATCATTAATCAATTGTATGGTTGCATAAATAGTAATCAGTGTTTCTTAAGCATGTTTGTGAAGGAAAATATTTAACCGGCAGTTAGTTTTGATTTTTTTATTTTTTTCTATTATTATTATTTTTTAACTTTATTACATTTTTTGGCTAACCTATTCACTCTTCCGTCATTTTTGAAGTTAATGAACTCTTTTCATTTTTAAGTAGCCATAAAACTAACAACAAAAATATTATAAACAAAGCATTTTAATTTGCATACCTTTTGTTCGTATGGTTTAATTATCAGCTTTGTTTAGTTTTTACTAACTTTAATCACACTGTTTTTTTCATTTGTTTTTGCAAATTCATTTATGCCAAAATGTAGCCAAAAATTATAATAAAGGGACACCAACTCTGACTTTGCTCTGCTTGTTTGGCGGGAGTTGACGATAAAAGTTGTTGTTAGTTTTTGGTTTTTTGTTTTGGTTTTGGTTTGAGTTGTTAACGTTGGCAGTTTTTGTTTTACTAACCAGCTTCGAAGTCAAGTTCAGCGTCTTATCAACTATGGATTTTATGAATATTTTAAACTGAAATTATGTTAAAAGTGTCTGCTTTGTTTTTTTATGAGCTTTCGGAAAGTTTTATCGAATAATTGAAAATATACAAATATTATCTATTTGTGAAATAAATTTTAATTATTCTTTTATAATGATAGATATTTTTTGATTTCATTGCAATTTAATTGACATTTAATTTCACTTTATTTTATTTTAATTACTTTTTTAATATTTTTTTTTTAGTTTATTTTATTTTATTCCTTTTTGAATTCGTAATTTTATTTTAATTAACTTACATCATATTAATTTAATTTATTACATTATATTAGACTTATGTTTTTTTATTTAATAGTTGTTACTTCATTTTTATATATTCTATATTTTTAAATTCAATTCAATTTAATTTTTTTCTATTAAACTTAATTTATATTATTTTATTTTATTTATTTTATTTTATTTTATTTTATTTTATTTTATTTTATTTCATTTTAGTTAATTTTTTATTTTTATTTTTTTTATTTTTTTTATTTCATTTTATTTTATTTTTATTTTTATTTTTTTTATATTTTTTTTTTGTATTTTTTTATATTTTTTTTTAATTTTATTTTACTTTATTTTTTTTATTTTTTATTATTTTATTTTATTTTACTTTTATTTTATTTTATTTTATTTTATTTTATTTTATTTTATTTTTCTATATTTTATTTTTTTTTATTTTATTTCACTTTTTTACATTTTTTTTTTTTTTTTTTTCACTTTATTTTATTTTATTTTATTTTAGTTAATTTATTATTTTTTGATTTTTTTTTATTTTACATTTTTTTTCTATTTTATTTTTATTTTATTTTACTTTTTTTTATTTTTCATTTTATTTTTTTTTCATTTTTTTTTTACATTTTTTTATTTTTTATTTTTTTTTAAATTTTTTTTTATTTTTTTTTTTAATTTATTTTTTTTTTATTTTTTTTATAATTTATTTTAATTTATATTTTAATTTTTTATTTTTTTTATTTATTATATTTTATTTTTACTTTTTTTATATTTTTTTTTACTTTATTTTATATTATTGTATTTTTTATTTTAAATGATTTATTTTATTTTATTAGCATCTATTTACATTAGTTCATATTATTTACATTACTTTATTTTATATTATTTTATTATTTTAGTTCTTTTAATTTAGTAGAATTTTGTGCAAATTTATGTTATTTTACTTTCATTTCATTGTACTTCATTTTATTTACTTTTATTTTTTAATGTTATTTTATATCACTTAATTTAATTTAATTTAATTTGTCTAATTAAATTTTATTTAATTTTATTTTACATTATTTTATTTTATATTATATAGTTTAGTTCAAATTCATTTAATTTAATTTAATTTAATTTAAAATAATTATTTACAGGCACCTCTCGGTAGTGGTTTTCTTGGCGTCTTATATTAAACTATTCAGGCCAATTAGCTTTATTAAGACCACAGGATGGTTCGGAGTGCAAGAAAATGTCAATTCCAGTGTATCACAATGGACCTATTAAAGACCCAGGTGCGTCGCAAGACATCCACTCTATCTATAAACCTACTTACCCACTTTACTTGACATTATAAATTTTTTAAATTTTAATTTTATGTTATTATTTTTTATTTTAACAAATTTTTGTATTATATTTTTTATGACTTATTTTTTACTGTATTTTACTGCTTTAAATACTTTATTATTATTATTATTATTGTTATTATTATTTTTTTCTTTTTAAATATGTGAGATTTTATGCCCCTTTCTATAACAAAGAAATTATTTCTTTGAAATAGCAATGCATTAAGGTAGGGTAATGTCTTTGTTGTAGAAAATGCCATAAAATTACATTTAATAAATCAAAACTGCAGTTATACAAATTCCATTTCACTTTCATTGACGCGCATTGCACACAAAGCGTTATCTTATCATATACATGCATACCTAAGAGGGTAAGTTAATTTTTTCCCCCCTAATTATTTCGTCAATTATATTTCGCCAAAAGTAAAAATTAGAAATGAGTGTAAATAGGGTACAATGTCAACACAAATGTCTGATAACGCGATAACGGCGATAGCGTCGCAGTCAGCGTGATCATCGCGCGCTGCCATTGCAATGCTAAATTAAGCGACGAAAGTGAATGGCAATAACCTCAATTCTACATTTGACTTTTCTATGCCATTCGGTTATCGCTACAGTACAGAAACAGTAAACACATATGTATGTACGGTATGAATGTATAAAAATAAACAATGAAACATATAGTATTGAAAACTAGCCACAACTTTTTAAGAAGATTGTATAAATATAGAAAAAAAAAAAATAAAACATCAGATGTTTTCGATTTATTTTCTTTTTCCCTTAAATGGTGTCTAAAAGAGAGTAAAAGTTTGTTTAAAATGTTCTTTCAACATCAACTCACTCGTATGTACCTGCCTGTAAATGCAGTAAATATGTTTAAAAATATTGTCAAGCGCAATGTTTTCTTTTTTTCATTTTTCTTTTTTACTCAGCTGCTGATAAGCTTTATAATCATAAGTTTTTTTCTAACTTTTAATTTTTATTCTTTATTTATTTATACGTATATTCTTCCTTTCGCTTTTAGTTAAGTACAACTGATAAGCAGCAGTGCATAATGTTTTTGTTGTTATTGCTGTTATGTGAGATATTTTAAATGCGTTGCGATAATAAGTTTGTAGTGCTTGCATTTTATGTACTTTCTTTGTACATATGTTTGTACTCATATGTGTTCAATTTGCTTTATTTAATTTTATAATGCTTATTTGTTTAGTTGAAGGTTAAGTTGTTTAGTTTTTTTTTTTTTAAATGAAGAAATCGAGTCGTACATTCTAGATTTAGAAACGTATAGCGGAGTAATCAGTTCATTAAAAGAAAGCAAAAGCGACTCTTTGGTACCTTTTCATTTCAAGGAGCTAAAAAAATGGAGATTGATAGCAGCAGACAACCAGCTTATAATAACTTACTCCCCTAAAAATAGTACTTTAAGTGGTTAAGTAGGTTTGGAAATTAAAAAAAAAAAATCGATTATTTTTTGTCATATTAAATTGCAAAAAATGTTTAAAATATTCTCCTCAAATTTCAAATCGATCGGAGTAAAATTCTAAGAGATAGACCCTTTGGAAGTTCTGCCCATCAGGCCATGTCTGTGTCAATTTGAAACTCTAACGCGTTTATATCAAAACTCTATTTTTCAAGTTTGTGAACACATCTTTGTAATAACATTATCTAGTTATTGAACGAAGGATTTTTTATTATAACTAATTTTTTCGAGCAAATACATGACGAAAATTTGATTTAAAATATGTGTTTTTTTGTTCAAAGTCTGTCAAAAATTCAAATTTTATTTTTTTTTCCTTAGTCCAATAAGGAGATTTATCCATGTATAAGTACAAATGAAATATTTTGGGTTTTTTTAATTTAGATGAACCAATAATGAGTTATGCTGTCCACGGGGGGAGCATTTTCTTTTGGACGACAAGGTGGATGAGGTATCAACGGCTGAGTTTTCGGAAATTTTGAATGAAAATTTCACAATATACTGTTTAAATATGTATCTTTGATACGATGAATTGTTTGAATAAACAGTGAAAATTCCTGTCTTTTAACCTCTGAAACTCACCTTACCCCTTAAGCTTACATGGCAAACAGTAAAGTCTAATATATAAATTTAACGAGTTGCATTTTTATTTATTTTTTATAAATAACATCCAAAATTTAATTGTAATTTTAATTACACAAATCTTAACTAAAAAAGATAAACATTTCATTTCAGCTGCACTACAAATACATATGTACATATATAAATATAAAAAAAATATTAAAATTCGACTGAAAATCGCTCCAGCGGTCAAAAAGCGCCATTTAGAAATATACATATGTACATATGTTATATAAAGGGTTTTCCAATAGCGACGATATGATTTCTAAGTGTCGTTTTTGCCATTCCGATGAGGCTGACTTTCATCTGAGTGGTGTGGTAAATTCTGGTGCGAAGGAAATTCACAAATTATTCATGAACAACCATTACATTCACCAGAATTGACAGTTTGGTGTGGATTTTGGTTTGGTGGAATCATTGGTCCGTACTTCTTTCGAAATGGAGCTGGTAGCACCGTTACTGTCAATGGAGAGCGATATAGATCGATGAAAACGAACTTTCGAGATTCGATTATTTCAAGAAATTGTGACATTGAATGGCCTCCAAGATGTTGTGATTTGTGGGGTTTTATGAAGTCATTGGTATTTAGCAATAAACCAGACTCTTCAAGCTTTAAAAGTCAATACTGAAAATTGGTTTCATCGAATTCGTTCCTGCAAAAGAAGTCGTGGAGGCCATTTGAATGATGTTATATTCAGAACTTAATCGTATCGATTGTATTTCGCATTAAATAAAAAACATTTGAATTTGCTTAACAATAATTGTGTTTTTTTAATCACTCTTATTGGAAAACCCTATACAAAAATTAAACTAAGTAAAATTTAAAAAGATCTTGGTATGTAAACGCTTTTCGAAGTGAACTTCTGGCATTTAAAGTATGACATGTACAAAGTCTAAACTTAAATTAGCAACTTTTAATGTATAGTTCGCATGCAAGTTCATTCAACTGACAGTTGAAACCAATTTTACAAAGTCGTAAGTCCAAAAGAAAAGAGTAAACATTTAACTGGTAAATATATGTATATATGTATTTTAATATTTACGCTTTGTTTGTTTATTTTAAGAAAATCTTAAATTTTTGTGTATTAATTCTTATTTCATACTTATATATTCTCAACTGAAAAAGAATTTTCTTCTATCTAAAATTATAGCATTTCAAGGGCAAGTAAATTTCCCCCCTAAATTCTTTGGCATGTAAGCGTGTGTACGCATAGTATGTATGCAAGTAGGTCGATTACACCAAAAAGCTGCTTTGTGTAAGCCTCATTGAAAAATTGTCATGACAAAATCTTGCCATTTGGCAATTTGTTTTTCACCTTAAAATGTATGAGACAGCGACAAATTATAGGCGATTAATTCCACTAGATAGAAGTAGAAAATCAAGAAGAAAAAAATATATATATATATGAAAAATTAAAAAAAAAAAGTAGAAAAAAATTATTCGAAACTTAAGCCTACTTATGTCGTGTCCATCATTTTTATAAGTAAATTTTGCATTATTCTCTCTTATTTATTTCTTTTAGTGACTTAATACTCCCGCAGAATATTTATTTAAGTGTGATATTTACGTGCATAATGTGTAACTCATACGCAGCCCATTTAATCTCTTCCATGCGGAAATGACATGAAAAATTGTAAATCATTAGTTTTTTGTTTTTATTTGGGTGCATATACATACGAACATAAATATATAATATATAGCTTTAATGTTTACATATGTACATACATATGTTTTTTTTCACATGTCACATCACACCTTACTAGGCATTGTTCACACATCTGTAATAGAACTGAGTTCTTGTGAGTGTTGCTGCTGTGTAATTTTACTTTTTTACAGGTATTTGTTGTGCCTTTTTAAGCAGATTTTAATAATTTACTTTCTCTTTCTTACACTCATATATGTCTCAAGCTTCCTCCCAACACCTTACTTCGCCATAAGGGCATGTGTAGGCGCAAGAGTCATTCGGGACAGTGGCAGCTGCGCGTTTTATTTAATATTCCTTTTTTATTCTTAAGCTTAAAATCTACTCAAGTGTATTGAATTTCATAGTGACAATATTTCGATGACAAGTAATACAAATAATACGCTTCTAGCAGAGATTATGTGGCTAAAATGGAAAACAATGTGGGCTTATAAAAACGCCGGTCAGTTAAAATGTGTTTAAATGGATGTATTAGATGAAAAATTCAAATTTAAAATACCAACAAAAAAAAAATATAATAACATAACTGACAATATTATTTCCTTTAATATTCTTTAAAATATCCTAATAAAGCAAATTGATCGAAATCACTTCGATAACACATTGACTTCACTTTCAGTTTATTTCCTTGAATATTCTTTAAAATGTTCTAATAAAGCAAGTTGATAGAAATCACTTCGATAACACATTGACTTCACTTTCAGTTTAATCAAAGAAATTCTAATATAGCATGTAAATCGATATCAATTCGATAATACGTTAAATGTCATTATCAGTTTAATCAAAGAACTTTTAATGTGTCAAAGTAATCGATATCTTTCCAATTGAATGTTAGCTGTCAAATAATCAACTATTCAACTATTTAAGTGTCAAAAGTAAATGACTGAAGAAAAAAATTTGTTGCAAAAACTAATTTCTTTAAAGTAATAAAAGTTCACAATTGAAGAAAATAATAATTTGTGCCAAAAAATATGCATAAAATTTTAAATGTTTCAAAAAAATTTTAAATGTTTTAAAATTTAGGTCAAACACTTGAAAGTGAAGCGCATTGATCGAAGGCGCGATCAGCGAAATTCGCCAAAAACAAATCTTGGTTAATGCAATAAAGAAATCAAAGCGAAAAAAAAATTGTATTAAAAAAAAATACACAAAATATATTTCTATGTATGAACATATGTGCGAAGTTAAATGAGAATGGCGAGTGGCGAATGGTGAGCGAAGTGAAATTGGGCCAATCGATTAGCGGAGCTAGCAATAAACTATCAAACCAGAAAAAAAAAAAACGAAAAACAGCTGACACAACAACAGACAAAAATTAACTGTATGTGTAGATATATAAATATTTTTGGAGAGTGACAAAAAGAAATTAAGCTTACAGCGCATAAATAGTCAAAATGAATAAATAATAAAAAAATACATGAATAAAATATTTAAAGTGCTAAGTATGTACATAAATATGTATGTTAGTATGTCTAGCAACTGGTGAAATAAAATCAGCGAAATAATCGAAAGACAAGAAGGGCCACCACTTTCACAACATTTTTTATTGTGGCCAGAAGCAAACAAAAAGTAATTATTTGTATAATAAAAAAAAAGAACATGTATTTGTATGTGTGTACACCTAAATGAATTCATATACTCGTAAATGGGTCAAAGTAAGCCTCTATGCATTGGCTAAATAATAATAAATAAAAAAATTAGAAAAAATAAATATAAATAAAATCCTTCACATCTTAGAGCGAGAACACTGAAATATTAATCTAACGGTAAAGTTCTTAACACAGACGACTCACTGTCAAAGTTAACGTTTTTATAAAAAAAATACTTTCGGCGTCGCACCAAATTGACCACCAAAGTCGCAAGCAAATTGTTGTTATATAGAAATATAGACGCAATCAAGCATAATGTACGCAAACGACGCTCGAGCCAATAAACTGTCATATGTTAATTTCGTTTTGAAGAGAATTCTTTTCAACTGCGTTAAATAAGGCGACGGTGAGTGTCAAAAGCTTTAAAGGTGTGTGAGTTTTTATTTCATTCATAGTTTAGGTGCTTTTCTTAATGTATTTTTTTTTATAGGTTTTTGACCTATATTTACTCTGCCGCTGACGCTGTTGGTATTATTACGCGGCCGCAGGTAGTTTTTAGTGTTCGATATTTCATATGTAGGGTGGTGTAGTAAAATCGTGTCAATATTTAATTGGTCATTTCAGCTAAGGCAATAAAGGAAATATATTATTTATTGATAAAATTGGATTAATGTTGATGGAAAATATATCTGAAGTTGAAAAAAATAATGATTTAGGACACTTAACTAAGTAAAGATCAGTTTGTGCTCAATTAGTTTCCCTCAACTAAGTATTTTACTCACGTTGCTGTATACTTTTGTAGCGCAAATATAAAGAAAAAATATGCTGGCATGTGTATGAAGTTTGTTGCAACAACAGCAATGTTTAACTTATTCAAATACAAAAAATTTAAACAATTTCACAATATTTCTAAAAACAATGCGATCAGCGGTCAAACAAAACATATAAGAATCAGAATTTCAACGAAAACCCATAACAAACAAGTTTGAATTGAGTTTGTGGGCTGTCAACTCAAAAATTTTCATAACGCCTACATACTTTATACTAAAAAAAAAACTAGAAAATATAATTTCCTACAGCTGGTTAAACCCCGCACAAACAAACAAAATTATACAAAAAATTTTAAATAACAGCATGAAATTCTTCATCTACGTCAAAGAACAACATACTAACCTACACAGATGGATTTTTAGATTATTTAAATTCTAGCTGAAAATAAACAAGCGAAAGAACGAGAGAAAAGAACAAAAAAAAATTTACTTCTTGATTTTTTATATTTTTTTTTATGTTTAATTTATTTTTAATTTTTTTTCTTTTAATTTTTTTAATTTCTTAAAATTTTTTTTTATTTTTTTTTTATCTTTTTTTAATTTTAATTTTTTTAGTTTTTTTAATTTTTTATTTTTTTTTATTTATTATTTTTTTTTACTTTTTAATTTATATTTTTTTCCATTCTTTATTTTGTTTTATTATTATTATTTTTCTTTTTTTGATTTCTTAACTTTTTATTTTATTCCTTTTTTTCTATAAATCCAATATTTGGCCCGAATAATTGCAACCTATCTACACACTGACACCAAAAATTCTCAATACCTTATCGCACATGTGTAGCACTTATTTATTTATTTTTCTTTTCGTTTATTTTTATTTTTTTTTATTTTTTGGTGAACTACAAAAACGATAATTGGCACGAAATCGTGTGTGCCCTAGTTATTGCTGTGCGATGCGCCCACATAATGCGTGCGTATACACCACTATCGCACATAATCATAGGTGATAGATACATACATACATATGTTTGTTTGTAGTTATTTGCGCTAGCATCAAAATTAATCATACATATGTACATATGTATATATGTATATATCAAGTAGAGAATTTACGCAAGTGCTAAGGTATGCGTGGTATTTTCTCTGACGCTAAGCGCGTAATATTTTTTAAAATTTTTCTTTTGCGTTTCGTGTACTGCGAATATGAGTGGACAAACAAATAAAGCGTAACAAAAGCAATTTGTGGCTAATAACTACGTGAAAATTTGATAGTGAGTGACAAGTGCAAAAGAAAGTCAAGTAGAAGTGAGGTGAGTGATAGTCGCGTGAGAGTGATTGGTGAGATGATTTTTTTTATGAGAGGAACACAAAGGAAATTTTTTGCCGAAATGTGTAACAAAAAAATTCAGAATTGTATTGAAATTGCATAACTTTATTTGAAACTTTATTTGAAATGCTCATAAAACATTTATGCTCAACAAAAACTATGAGTTTCTAGGACAATTTATTATCGATAGTCAAGTTTTCGATTAGAATTAACTCGTTGATTTCTTCTAAAAATTACTACCTCCTCTAAAGTGAACTTTTTAAATATGAATAAAATATTTAATTCTATTTTCTGAATATTCGCAACACAAAACTAGCACAAAAATGTAGTTATTCAACAGGTAAATATTTATTTTTACTCACCTCAGTGTGGCTTAACCATTTGTTTATAAAATTTCTTCAATTCTTTTTCTTTTTTATAGTGTCTGCGTACTATTTGTAGTTTCTATGGGTGAAATTAAAAATTGTATGTACTTTGCGTTTGGTGCAAACAAAAAACACTATTTAGGTCAGGGTCTCCGCCAGCAACTAGCGATACGCGTTTGACTAAATGCGATAAACAATATATATAGAATACGAAATGACAATGTCAATAGCAAAAAGAGAGCAAAAATAGTGGTGAGTAGAGATGAGGTAAAAAAGTGAGGCTTAAATTAAAATGTGATAATTAAGCATAACTTGCAATTATCTGCAGTTGAGAGGAGCAAGTAATGGTAGACAACAGCCGCATACAGCGGCGTAATACTAGTATTTTTTTTTTTTTGTAAGAATTTTTTAATATTTTTTTCCAACAGAGATAATGTAAACTAAAAATATCCAACAACTTCTGATGGCAGTACTTCAAAAACAGACTCAATTTAGATAGATGCAACCACGCACAAGGTTTTTCGAGACACAAATAAAAGGTAAACAAAAATATACGAGTTATTCTGTTACAACTAAAAAAAAAAAGTACACCAAGGGTGGAGACCTAAATACATAAAAATATGTAAAAAATAAATATAAAACTACAGATAAGACATAATGTTTCGCAACTCTTTCAGAGCAAAAGCAGATAAGAAACATAAGAATGAAGCGAACTGTCAAAAGATTAAGAAGTAAACGAGAAATATATAAAACAAAACCAAAGAAGAAACAGTAAAGGGGCCCTTTTAAGCATTGTCCACTATCACAAAACAACAATAACAACAGAAATATATATTTAAATACAATAACAATGTGACGTGTTTTTTTCTCTTAATGCTGACATTGTAAATCGCAGGCGTATTTACGATTTCCAAAGAAGGCAAGTAGAATTACAAAGAGAAATAAAATATCAAAACAAAAACAAACAAAAAACACAGCGCAGAAGCTGACGATCAGAGGAGCAACAGTATAAATTGCACACACCAAAAAAAAAAGGGAAGACCTTAAAAAGTATGCCACCAAGGCAGATATATTTACATAATAAAATAAGATTAAATAAATAACATAAGAATGAGTTGAGTCACGTGCTGCGTAAACAGAATTTGAGTTTCGAATTTTTGGTGGAATATATCCATACATATGTGCATTTGCATAAGTGTATGAGGAAAGGCAATTTCTCCGTTTTTTGTGTCGGTTGTTGAAAGTTCTGTAATAAAGGTGAGATGATCCCATATGTAGGACAAAACAGAAAGCCGAGAATCACAAATAACGTTGAAGTGCACACAGAATACACCATTGTCGAGTAAATAAACAATTACCAAATGGACCAGCGCTTTAGTGGGTGCTGAAACATTTATGGCGTGAAACTGTTATTTGGCGTTTTTCCCTCCTTTTTTTAGTAGTATCAGCAGACCCTATCGAACGGGTTTTGTTTACAGAATATTTACATTTTTATTGTTTTTGATTATTTTTGGGTTATAAGGAGATGATCGTAAATAACAAGTGAACGAGTTGGGAGTTGGCAGATTCATGCTGCGTGTAAAAAATGAGGTTAAAGATAACTGTTTTATTTTTATTTTTCTTTATTATTTTTAACTTTCAAAACTTCTGCAGCAAAGTAGCTTAAATATAAGCCTTAACAGGAACTGAAGATCAGCGTGTCAGTGACCTAGTTTCGATTTTAAAAGAATTGATTTTTAAGTGTGCTGTACGAACATTGTTATTTTGTTTTTTGTATTTTATATAATTTAATTATTTTATTATAGCTTATTATATTTAATTTAATTTTTTTATTTTATTTAATTTCATTTTATTTTATTTTTTTAATTCTATTTTTAAATTTAATTTAGTTTATTTTATTTTACTTTACTTTATTTTATTTAATTTCATTTTATTTTATTTTATTTTATTTTATTTTATTTTATTTATAATTATAATTAATAATTTTTTCTCTACTTACCCATTAAGCTAACTTCAAGGAGAGCTTACGGTTAAAAATATTTTTGGAAACATACCTGAAAAGAAAGAAACGGTAAAGAGATGTTAGTTAATCTTTCAAATGAAAATATCAATTTTCACCAACACAAATTTATTTGGCATTTTTATATTTGCAAAAAAAAAATTCCATTCAATGCCTCAAATTATGCACAACTTAAAAATAATTAATATTAAATGAGAAAATTTGTAATGAATTAAAAATACTGCATTTTTGTGCAGTGCAAGCACACACTTCAACGCGTGGAACACATTCATTATTCTGACGCACGCATTACACACAGCTGTCATGAAGCTGTCACTCAAACCAGAGGCGGGCACATACTTTTGCTAAATATTACGAAATATATTTTTTTTATTTACCTACAAGATCGCACATTTACAATTAGAAAATGAAATTAAAAGTGTTAATTTTCTAGAGTGAGAAAGGAAAAAAACACAAGTAGAAACACGCCACGATGAGAAATTTTACAAAAATAGCCTTAACACCAACAAATATATAAATATTTAGAAACATTAAAGCTCACTCTCACGTCTGCCGCCTGCATAACCAAAGAAAAAACGCAGTGGATAAAGTGAAAACACTTTCTTCTACTACAAAAATAATAAATTTATTTTTTCATTTTCTGCGCACATACCATGCATTCTTTCAAGAATATATAAATAATATCAAAATGAATGAAAACAAAATTATAGATTCAAGAATGTTGCGAGGGGAAGTGAAATTATGCTGATAAGTGGCTGCAATGAGTTTACCACACCATAGCTCACCACAGCTGACTTGCATTTCAACACATTCCTGCATTGGCGCTCCACAACGCCACATTTGGATACTTTCATATATACATATAACGATGCCTCCTCCAACGCTTCTAGGCTATGCACTCATTGTGTGCTGTTCGTGCAGTCGCAGCTGGCAAAAGTGATGGCTGAAATAAAATAGGTGCTGGCAGTCAAAAACAATACTTTGCGGATCGGCGGAAAGGCAACGCGAATAGTTGACTATGAGTGGATACGCTTTATCTGGATACACAGATGTATGTATGTATGTATGTATGTATGTATGTGTGTATGTATGTATGTATGCTTGGTGCATGCGTTCATATAATGATTTTTAATTACGCTAATTGCATAGTGCCACAGAAAAATTTCTCCGTAAATATGCAAGTTTTGGTATGAAAGCTAAATAAATTGTAATAAAATTTTTAAATAAATGCCAAACTATTCAGCTCATAAAATGAAACAAGAAAATTAATTAACGACATCATTAGTTCAATAACCCAGATTCTTGGAAAATAAAGAAAAAAAATGAATGAAACATAAATTAAAAGAAAATAAAATAATAATAATAATAATAATAATAATATGGATTGATTAAATTAATTAATTAATAAATAAAAATAACACAAATTAGAGGAAAATAAAGTAAGTAAGTAATGAAAATGACTTAAATTAACTGCGAAACATAAAAAAATTAAAATAAAAACACTAGAATTAAAAAAAATTATTATACAAATACAGACCAATAAAATAATATAAAATAATAATAAATAAAAATAAATAAAAATAAAAAATTTATATAAAAACAAATTGACAACAGAATATAAAATAAAATAATATAATAAAAGCTTAAAATCAATTTAAAAGAAAAAGAAAAAAATCAAATAAAAGCAATAGAATTTGTAAATAAAAAATTAATTATATTATATGAAAAAACCAAAAGAAATTAAAGTAAAATAAAACACAAACCAATAATATAAAATGAAAAATAAATAAATTATAATAAATAAAAAATTATTATAAAAAATTAAAATAAAATTATAATAAAAACAAATAAAAAATAAAATAAAATAAAATAAATTAAAGCACAATGCATAAAATCAATTTGAAAAATATATAAAAAAAATAGAATAAAATAAAATAATAAATGGCAATGGAATAAAAAAAATGATAAAATTGTACATATATCAAGAATAAATAGCATGTCATAATTAAGGGAATAAATAAAATAAAATCAAAACACTTTTAGCTATATGTGTACACGTACATATGCACATTCAAAGCACTTTAAAAAAAAAGTATAATAAATATATGAAGTTGATGTGAAATAAAGTGAAAATTCATTTAACAGCGTTTTAAATCATGTGAATTATACATGCATACACATGTTTATGACGTCATTCATCACAACTGTTTGAAGTAAAGCAACTATTTATAGATTTTTTTGCCTTTTATTTTCTAACATTTTTAACTTTTCACATTGCTTATGCGAAACACATTTCAGTATTTAAAAAAAAGCACATTAGAGAACATGCAAGCAAGCAATATCACAAGTTCAAAACCAGCCTGCACAAAAGGGCCACTGTCATTTCGTGTGAGGAATAAAAATATCGTCTCTCTACCATCAAAAATTCCCTTGCACTTTGCCCTTGCATTGCATTCAAAGCGACACCACTTGTGAGAGCAAGTCAGCTGAACTTACATCTCAACTATTACTTACATGCAAACGTACGTACATATGTAATTGCACGTGTATGCGCCAGCCTCATATCAGTCAACTCAAGTCAAGTGCATTGCTTTTCTGCCCAAAGTGCACATTGCTTTGACGTTGACGTCGCTGCTTGCATCATTGCCAACATCACTCGGTAAAACTATACCGTAGCAAATGGTGTACAAAGAAAAAAATAACAATAACAAAACACAAAAAAACACACACAAATCAGTTCATTTACATTGGTGGTAGTACGAGTACATGGTGCAGTGTTTCGTGTGCTAGCCGATCGAACGACCGACCGACCACCCGTTCATTTGCGCGCTTACCGCGAACACGTTTTTATAGGTTAATGACACAAAATGAAATTAAAATAAAATAAAAATAGAAAATGGCAAAACTACAACAGCAACAAAACAACAACAAAAACAACTACAACAGTTGCCAGCATACTACTTGACGGCGTTAGTAGTGGCAGCTAAGAAGACGGGACGCAGTTGGTGAAGGCGGTCGGTCTGTCGGTGCAATACAAGCGCTAATAATAGTTGGATGGTTGTCGTAATAATAATAAAAGTGAAAGAAAATTAGTGAAAATAAAAACAAAAACAAAAATTAACAACAATAATAACTAAATACAACAACAACAAGCGTTGAGAATGTGTATAAATTACCAGTGAAGTGACAGCTGTGTACACTTGTTACAAATACTTGTATTTCTATGCAGGTATGTGCATACATACAGACGTAAGTATTAAAATATATGTAATCCAACTAACTAGTAATCACCAGGCACGGTAGGCAAGGTTGTTCTTCCAGTAATGCATGTACGAGTACATATGGTATGTGGTAATAATACAGTTCAAACTCGACTAGACTAAAATGACCCACAAGAGTGGTAATTATATACATACATACTGTGTACGTTTCACTGTTAAGGTAGGTACATGATGATACGCTCTTAGAAGTTAAAGAAATAATACAAATGTACATATGTATATATGTATGTACATGCTTATTTGCAAATTGCTCTGTCGTAAGTCAAATGTCATGCATTGAAATGAAAATGCAAAGGTAAGTAATTTGAAAAGAGTGTGACTCAATACTTGTAAGAGTTAATTTATGCACAAAATTACTCTGGTATGGACATCTGTATGCCCATACATATATGTATGTATGCATATGTATAAAATTTATATGTATTTTAAATTGTTTAGTATTGCGTATAAATAAATATTTATAAGGATAGTATGAATTATTATCAACTTCACAATTGAATTCCAACGAATTTAATTTTATAAAATTAACTTTATAATATACATAAATACGTATATTAATTTAATATAAACGTATTTACTAATATATTAGAAAATGTTATAATATTATCGGTTAAAATGATCCCCCTATTATGGTTGGCAGTTGACATCATATCGTGTCAAGGTCGACGCGAAATTGATATTGCCGAAGTGTTGTGACGATGTCGACAGTTTATCGATAGAAAAAAATGGCATTTGACATTTCTGCGCCAGCTGTTTTATATCGTTCACAATTTTTATGCAAATTAAGATTAAATATTAAATATTTTCATTTAGAAGTGTTCTTTTTTATGATAAATTAAACTCAAGCGAGAAAGGGAAGAAAAAGGACTGATTGCAAACAGAAAAATTATACGGCAGAGAGATATATGTTATATATATTTAATTTTAAACATATTTAGTTTGTCAGATGCTAAGTGAATAATGCGATTTAAATTCGGGAATAATCAATTTCGAAGAATATTTTTTTGCTTATGTTTTATTTTAATTTAAATTTAAAGATTATTTTCGACTAGTTTTCAACGAAACTACTTAATTAGATTTAGTTGTCTGTTAAACGATAGCAAGTTGTCCGCAGCTTCTTCCAGTTGGCAAAGTCTCACTTAGCAGTACCTTCTACCGCCAATTGCATTACACACCGACTTTTTTTTTAATTTTTCATTTTAAATTTGAGTAATATTGAATATATATGATTAAATTTCATTCTGATTCGATCGGTATACATTTTGATGGCATTGCTCTTGATTTTCTGTACAAACCAAAAGTAATAATAAAATAATTCACAAATATTATATAATTAAATTGAACTAGTCGAAGCTATATAATGGAAGGCCCAAAAAAACATGCAGTTTCGACGATTTCGAACTAGAGACTGTGATTTAAATGACATTTAGTGGCATTCAAATAGGCGTTTAGTGTTGTGCGGAGACTCATTACATACAGAATATATGCTACTTACGTCGCAGTCAGTCTAGTTAAGTAGCTGTTGAGTCTGTTAAATATTATTGGAGTCTCACGGCCTTGTCAGTAGCTCGTCCTGCTCTTCTCTTCTGTGATATGGTGCTGTATGAAGTCTGTAAATTCAACTCTACTCCCTGCCTGATGTGCCTTGCCGGTGGCTGAGTTTCAAGCAGGTGTCTGTAGGGATGATCCCTGCGGTAGCATGCCAGCAGAAACAGGCTGCCTTACATTATGTTCCTTAACCGAGAGCATGGATATTTTACTGTGGCATCAGGCGATTTCCTGTTAAGGTCCTCAAGGTGGTGTTCTGACCGCCTGGCAGCTTCTTCACCTGTGTCTTGCTAGTCGTCGGTGTCCAGTGCGACGTAGTTTATGACCAGTCGGTGGATTGCCTTGCAGTTTCTTTGCCTATGTCTTTTTCCCTGGTTCTATCAGTTAGCGACAACTAGATGATTCGTTGTGTGCCTGTACTTTGGTGACTGTCACAGTTGTAAGTAGAGGGAAGGAATTGAAAACTAAAACCCTTTGCAAATCATAAATAAGAAAATGTTTGATTTTACTGGAATATTGCAACCAACTCGATAAGGAACGCGATAACTCGCATATAATTTCATTCTGAAGAGATCCTTAATAATTTATTGAAAATCTTACAAATCCAAATCACAAATTATAAATGAGCAAACCGAAAGATTCTTTTTTAAGCTTTAGATTTTTTAGAAGCTCATTCACAATGGAGTTCTACTTCACTCAACCTAGTGTTCTTGTGCATGTTTAACGTAAAAGAACGCAGATGTAAAGTGTGCTGTTGAGGTCTCCTAATTACTTAGCAATTATTTTAATTATAATTACAACTTAAAAATTACATTTGAATTTTTTGTACTCATATATTATGGACAATTCGTATTAGATATAATAAGGTGAGATAGTGCGAAAACTTTTAAAAAGTATGTGGAAAGAATGTAATAAAAACACTTTGAGACGTAAAATTGCGTTACAAAGTACACGAAGACTTATGAAGGTTTATATTTAAGCACTTGCAACTTACTAAGTACTTAATAAAATACTTGTTTGTTTTTTTTTATTCGCAGATATTTTAAAAGTAAAAAAGTATTAAAAATGTAAAAAACAGTAAAAAATGTAAACACAAATTTCGACTTATTGTAAAAAAAGCCTTACTCCAAACACTAATAAAAAAAAACTAAAAAATTAAAAATAAAGAAAATAATTAACCATTCTATTTCTCATAAGGCGGTCGTAATGCCGTTAGTTAATTGCAAGGAAAATTACGTAAGTACTGAGAGAGCTCAAGCATTTTGCTGCTTCAGGGCAAAAAGTAGGTTTCGCTGATAAGCAAATTATTGAAAAAAGTGCATAAAAAAAATTTGAAACGAAAAGAAGGAGGAGGTGTAGGAAACAACAACAAAAAACGACTAAAGAGATTAAACTAAATTTAATGAAGAATAGGAAAATGCGGCGCTCACTCGTTATCACAGGTACTAAGAGTGTTTCCCTACACAAAGAGAGCATAATAAATACTCGTCCAATATTTGTGAGCAATATACGAGCTACAATTAAATAAATACGCCGGCTGCGTTGAAAACAACAACAAAGAAGTAGTGGTAATGTTATCGCATAGTAGTTGTAGTAAAAATAAACACAATAAGAGAAATGGTGATATGATATTTATAGTTTCACTCTGTGTAACAACAACAACGAAACACACACTAGTCAGCAGCATTTGGGCTACTGACACAATTATTTCGATATCATTTTTGCGGTTATATGAAATGTTCGCCCTCTTCGCGTATGTTTACTAATTTATTTTATTTTTTTCTATAGTTTGTTCCTGTTCTTCTTCCCGTTTGTGGGTATATAGGTTAAAGATACGAGTATTTGTTGTATCTACGCCCATATTTTTTTATTTGTGCGTACGCCGACTGAATTAAGCAATAGAAAATGTGAAAAAGAATAAATTTGTTTGAATTGATTGATAGAGGGAAGATGAGTACGAAGGTCGCGCTTTGAATGAAATTGAATAGAATGGAATAAAATTGCTATTGTTACTCTTGTAATGTGTGCAGTAATAAAAAATAGGAAAAAGACACACGAAATTTTATTTAAAATAAAAATCAAAATAAAATCTTGAGACTTTAGATTAAAAGCAATAAAAAGACATACAGTCACATGTGCAGCAGTCACCACTTGACAATTATTTGGCGTGATTTATATGGCACAATTATAACAGTATATGCACTGTAAATTGCTTCTTTGTATAATTTTAATTGCTCTCTTAATATGGCAGCCCACACAAATGTTTTTCGTGCAATGAACGCATTTCATGATCGCCGATTGTAGAATACAACACAATATTGTGAGTGACAGTCGGTGGTTTAAAATACCACATGAATCAAAGTGAAAATGTTGTAAATTTTAAATTCTTAAAAAAAAAACGCAGAAAGTAAAAAAAAAAACAATAAAGCAGCGAACAGAATGGAACAATAATCTGATTTTTATTTTTCCATAAATTTCCAAAATTAATACCCGCAATTATTCTTCTATTCAAAAACAGCAAAGCAGAGCAGCCAGAAATTATTACAGGTTCGTACAAGTACCTATCAATCATATATGTACGATTGCATCATAATGTTCATTTAAGATTTTGACTTTTTATTACTTTTAGTAGCTTTCTTTTTTATATTTTTTAATAGTATTTAATTTTTCTTTGAATTTTTTCCTTAAATTTTTTTTAATATTTTTAATTTTTTTTATTATTATTTTTAATATATATTTATTTATTATTATTTTTCTTTTTTTATTATTATTTTGAATTTTATATTATATTTTTTTATTTTGTGTTTTTATTTTTTATATTTTTTTATTTCTCTTTTCTTTTTAATACTTAATTTTTTTGTTCCTTTTCCTGTTCTTATCCTTTTTTTTAAAAAAAAAAAATTTTTTAAATTTTTTTATTTACCATAAATATTTTTTTCTTTCTTTAATAATAACAATTTTTTTTAATTTTTTCCTTTTTTTCAATATTTTATTTCTTTATTATTTTATACTCTTTTTTAATGCTGTTTTTTTTTAATTTTTTTATTTACCATAAATATTTTTTTCTTTCTTTAATAATAACAATTTTTTTTTAATTTTTCCTTTTTTTCAATTTTTTATTTCTTTATTATTTTATACTCTTTTTTAATGTTGTTTTTTTTTTAATTTTTCCAATTTGTTTTGTATTCTTTTTTCATTCTTACTTTTTTTCTTTTTAAACTTTCTTTTTTTTTTATTATAAAAAACTTTTTTAATTTTTTTCCATTTCTTTATTTTGTTTTTATTTTATTTTCTATTTATTTCTTTATATAATTTTATTATTATCATAATCTAAATTTTTTGATGAAGATGAAGACTATCGCTTCCCAACTTCCTTGCTATTCACTTTCTTCTGATACAAAATCGATTGCGCTCTCGTCACATACCAAATGCTATAGATACTGCTTGCCTAAACCTGCCGGCAGGTAAATAAATTAATATTAATGTGACTACGCTAACAACTTCTTTCGATTATCGTGCCAGGCCAGGTTCAAGTCCAAAGCTCAACCAATTCTGGCTGGAAAAACAAGTTTTCATCTTCGTCTGTTGATCTGCACTGCGATTCAATTTAATGCTACTAACATATATACATATGTATATATACAAATGGTACTACATTTTCGAACGTGAGCATGAGTGAGGTTGAGATCATGTTGCAACGGTATATTTTTATTATATTTTGTATATTTTTGTTTTAATATATGTGCTGTCTTCAGCAAAAACAGTTCAAGTTTACTGGTACACTGGTTGTGGGTTTTTCAGGCGCATTGTTGTTCGCCGTTTTTTTGTTGCATTAAAGCTGTATGAACGGTGAAAGTCTTGAATATTTTCTTTGTTTTTCAGCTTCATACCTTATACTACATACATACATACGTACATACATACACTCATCATACAATACATAGTGCAGCCCGTATAAATTTTGCACACGTTTCACTTGCGAATTTTCGAAGCGATTAAATGAATGCTCTGTTTACCTGCATCGAATTTTGAAGTGAGCAAAAGTGCTAAAAAAAAGAAGAAAACAAATTTATAAAATCTGAAAAAGACACTGCTACGCTTTTTCTGCAGAATTGATCAGTCAGATTAAAGGCTTTCCGCGCATTTTGTAACCAATTTTTTTTTAGCTGGAATTGCATTTTTCACATTTTTACATACAAAATAATATTAAAGCGTATGCTGATAGCAAAAATTAGCGATTTTTTAATTGATATATGTATATGTAAAGCCCGTTTCAACAACCATCTGTGTCTAGAGCTCTAGGGTAATTGGCTATCGAAGTGAGTAAAAAATCGTTCGTTTCTCACAAATTATTAACTAACTCTCACACCATTGACTACCACGCGGCAACTGTTATATGGAAAAAAATATTTCAAACTAAGTATGCCGACTTTTGAGTGACCGAATTTTGCCAACAAACAGCTAAACGCCATCAGCTGATTGATGTCGAAAATGTTTTAAACGCCATTCAATGATAGCTATCAAACGAATTACGTATTTCTAATTCCTTATGCTCTGTTTACAGCATAATGTTTATAGGGAATAAGTAAATAAAATTTTGGTAACCATTTTTTAACATTGCAAAAAGTTAATATTGCTTCTCTGTCAAATATATGGGCTTGTATGTGTGCAGCAAACAATATGTTCATGGAAAATTTTGAATGTAAAAAATTTATAAATGTCAGAATATTACGTACCGCCGTCTAAACTAACATATATATGATTCGTATATTCATACTAACATATATAAATATATACAAATGTAGACATAAATATGAATTTAACCGCCAACAAGCACCATAATTAATTGCAAAACAAGGTAAATTAATTAAGGAAAGATTACAATGTATGTATGAAAAGACATGCTTGACACTCAATGTATTTCGAGTGAAGCTTACACAAAAGTAACAGTAGCAAAAATGAAAATAAAAAGAAAATAAAACAAAAACAGCGCAAATAATGACAGTAACAGGTAAGTGCTTGTTCTTTATGCCGCGCCGGTGACATATCGCGTATATAATTATAGCAAGCAACATTTGACAGTTCAGCAAGCAGGCAACTCAACTGCGACCTGTGAGTATCCGAGCAGTGGACACTTTATGAAAACTAGTTAAATATTTTGGTATGCAAAAATAAAAACAAAAATTAATGAGTAATTAAAGTTGGAGCAAAAAATAAAATTACAAAATTAAGAGAGGAAAAGAGTACAGAGTATGCGAAAGGAATTCTATATATGCATACATAAGTATGTATGTATGTAACATATATTTACACAATACATTCTTGCATGCGTTAACTGACAGTTGACAGCTGGTGGAGCAACGGCGTCATAATGATTATTTTTATTTTTGGATCTTTAATGAGCTCATCATGCAATGAAATTGCAAAGAATATGTATGATTATAGCAAAAATACAACAAAACGTAATAAAAAAAATATTATAATAATATTAAAAAGTGTAAATTATGCAATGTGGCAATGAATATCCTTAATTAAGTTTTTTTCGTTTTTTTTTGAGTCAATAAAATAAACAGTAATATACATAAGCCACATGAATTCTCAATTGAAAGCCCATAATGAAGGTTATAAAAAGTTGTTAAAAAATATATTTCTTGCTTTGTCATAATTGCAAATTAAGATTATTTTAAAACATTTTAAGGTTTTTTTTTTGTTTTTGAAAAAATCGTGCTTTGTATGTATTTATGAATCAACTAAATTGCTGCCATCAATAAAAATGACAACTTCAAGGTGCTGCTGCGCTTACAGAAATATACTGTGTATGCAACCCTGCGCAAAAGTCAACGCAAATATTATATAGCGAAAAATAGCCTTTTGTTTAGTGGGTACTTTTGCAAACTTACTTACATACATACAAGCATGTATATAGATAAACACAATTACAATTGTGTCAAGGTTATAATGTGAAAAGCTTTTCATTATGCACACAGAAATGTATAAAATCAGGCAGAAAAAAATTTTTTTTAAATATATTTTCGAATTTTTTTTTTCACTTTTTGGTTGCAACTTTTTTTTTTTTTTACCCACCCACAGTAAGATACATACACGTGTATATATACAGTTACATAACATATATGTATGTATGTGGTAATAATTGTAAGATTATTGCATATAATAAATCACTATCTTATTGTTAATTTTTTTTTTTTTGTTATTATTATTCTACCGTTAATCTGCAGTCGGCACGTTTCAGACAAAAAACAATTTTTTTGCCAGCAAATCTACAAAATAGCCAAATTATCACGTTGAGTTGCGTAAAATAGTATAAAAATCACCACACAACCGCAGTGATGCATTTTTATGTTTACTTCTACATAGTACATACGTATGCATGTACATGAATAAGTATCTATGCGCATTGAATTTGAAAGCAAAAGTCAAAGTCGCGCCACAACAAGTCAATGTCAAAGTTTTCAATACAACATGTGACTATGTGCATAATTTATGTGCATGCAGATGTATGTACATACATACAAAATTGTTTATATAAATATTTTCACATAGCCATACATAGTATGTATGTAACCGTGTAGTATGCACATAATTTTTAATTTTTTTCATACTTTTTTCCTCATCTAAATGCAACAAGATGCTGTCAAAAAATAAAAAATTACACAAAAACATATGTACGTGCGCGTCACATTAAACCGGATTTGTGAAAAACCGCAAAATATATATGCGCATGTGTCACATTGCAAATAAATTAACTTGAAAAGTGCAGAAAAATGCATTTTTTTAAATGCCGGCGTTGAAGAGTCTTGCTCAACGCCGTATTGCAAGTCCAATATAATTGAACAGTTACAGAGGCACACAAGTATGCATATGTATACATATGCATACATATATACGAAGAATTCATATGCACACGTACATTTTTGACGTTGTTTATTTTTTTTTTTTTACAATTTACTCATTCATTTTCTACTTCTCAAGTCACCACATTTAATTTCTACAATTTCCAAGTAATCAAACCATTGGCCTCAATTTTGTCGCTTGATGCACGTTTACTGAATAATATTACTGCTAGCAGCCAGCTACTACTGCTGTTGTTGTTATTTTTATTGTTGTTCAATAGTTTTCTTTTCATTTTTAATTTTATAACTTTTTTTAACATTGACAGCAAGTCGCTGTCGTAAAGTGAGTAAAGTACGTACCGACGTACATAAGTATCTAGTCATCGCTGGTCATCGTTCGCCGTCGTTGCCGATTATTTATATAGTATTTACTATTCGACAAAATACAAACTAAACTGGTAGTCATGCACTGGTACAATAACTGTTGTTATTTGCATTCGTTACATGCCTGCGGGTTTTTAGTTATGCATACGAGTACTCGTTGGTGTGCACATACCAAGAAACGTGCGTGGTGGCACTCAGTAATCGATTGTTGTTGATTATTGTAATGGATTCAAGTATGCTGCACGCAATATTTGCAGAATTTATGTACGAGTATATAAAATAAATTTATGGTAATAATAAATAAGTAAGTCAAATTAGTTGGGTTCTTGCTAAAGCGGTGTTCACACAGGCAACTTGATTAGCGTTACAAAAGCTCTAACTGCTAGTTAGATCTGACTTTTAAGGCAATCAAAGGGTTTATGCGGTGAGAAGACGAATTTCACGACAAATAGATGTCAGGGAAATTGAAGGATTTTTTATTTCATGTCAGAAATACACTCGGAGCTTTTGTCATTCCCTGACGAGGAGCGACCGCAATTAGGAAATTTATTTTCTATAATTTTGGATGTGGCTCGAACCTGGACTAGAATTGTAGTATGCAACGCAATCTGTTTTTATTTATGATTGGTCAATTATTTGTAAAAACATTACATCTGAAACAGTATCCCGAAACAACGAAGCTCAGTAAAGGGAATATCATCTGTCAAACATTACCAATTCCAACTTAATTGAGAGCATGTGTGAACAGCAAACTTAGTGATGCAATTTAAAGTTCGATAGCCCAATTAAAATCAATAAGAGTACTAGGCTTGAGTCGTTATAACCGTGAAGGTATCATTCGTTTGTGACGAAACGTAATTCTCTTTCTATTTACAAAAAAAAATAGGTTTGCTTAGCGTTTTGATCGTTTTTTTAGGTCACAATAGATGTGGTACTGTCAAAATTTATTTAATAATGAATTCATTTAAACAAAAAGAAGCTAAACACCACTGCTTTTTTAATTATTGGTGCAAGTGATAACGAGAATGATGAAAGAGGCAGAGGCTCCACAGTACGAAATCCAGAACAAGGCTCCACAAGTCCGCTTCTCAGAGAACCTTTTGGAGGATTTATGTGCTTCTTGTATTATGTATTTCTTATATCAGCGTAAGCCGATTTATTTTCACAAGTGCATAGTTAAGCGATATATTTTATACCAAATTGTGGTGTTCCGTCCTTAATTATTTTTAAACTAAAATCATAGAAAACGGTTAAGTACTTTTTGAGCTAAGCCGATGTGATTACTTATTTATAACAAATTTATATAAAAAAATTTACACAAAACTTGAAAAATTATTTACGAAAATCTTTCTGAAGAATGCCTATATATATTGACGGAAACCGCTTGAAAATCGGTTAACTAGTTGTGAAATTCTAGCGAACAGGGAGGCAGACAGACATGTAGGATGACTTTTGTTGATCAAGTGGTTTATTTGCATATATTTTGAATTAAATTAAATGAATCTAAATTTTTCAATATTTGTAAAGATTTCGAAATAAACGTACGCTCCGTTATCCGTTCACGGCGCATATAAACCTAATTTACGTGAGAGCTTATTAGGCATTGTTATGCGAATTCTCTTAGTATACTTTGATGATTCTCTCAAACGACCTTAAAACTTTATTTAATAGCAATGAATTCGATAAAACCTTTATATTGAACTTGAAGCTTTAAATATCAAACCAACAAAATATTAAAATTAGTTTTTGTTATAATGATAAATTAAATAGTTTTTATTTTATTTTTCCAGTTATTACTTGAAAATTTACATATATTTTTATTTATTTGTTGAATCATAATTTAAATCATAAAATTAAGCGTCATCATTTAAAATTTATCATAATCAAAAGTGGACGAACCTAAAAGAAAAACACGTCAAAGAAAACATAAAATGACACAACTTAAATCATATTTTGCAACGACTATTTAAGCATATGATTGATTTGACAACACCACACGCACAGTGGCACACATTAAGGTGAATACAAAAGGTATACAAATAATAAATAGCAATCGCTGTTAACCGTTATAAAACCTTGAAGAAATGCCAGTGAGTGACGCCCATATGACGTGCAATAATAACGACAAGATGGATGACTGAGAGGCAGACGAAAAAATGCAATTGTACGAAAACGCCACAGTAGAGTTGAAAAATAAATATCGTTAACTAACTACATTCAGAAACAAGAAAGATGCATAAAAGTGAAAAAAAAAATTTAAATATATGTATATAAATAATACAATACAAAAAAAAACTGAAATGCAACTCCCAAAAAAAAAATTAAAAAAAACCAAAGGCATTTGTAAGACACGAGGAGGTCGTAAGAAAAATTATATGCAATAAAAGACTTAAAAAGCAGAAAACAAAACTACACGCAAAAAAGGAATAAAGTGAGAAGCGATTTAAATAAAAGGAAATCAAGAGAAAAAAGTGGTAAAACCAAATTGCGTACAATTCGTGTATGAGAAAGGAGGTCGTACAACAACAGCACAACCAACCACCATCGTGTAAGTTAAAATAAAAAATTGCCTCGTCACCAACAACTCGCAGGCATTTTGGCGAGTGGACGACGAGGCAGCACAGCGTTGATTAAATGCAGAATTTATTGAGGTAGGACCGACCAGGCGATCGAAATTATATGCACAAATACATATTTATTTAAATATATGCATGCAACATGTAATGAATGCTGCAGCAAAAGCAACAAGTAAACAGCAAAAAAAAATAAATAAATACAAAAACTCAACGTGGCGTTAAATTGACAGGCAGTCTCACATAAACAATGGCCATAAGCCATACCGAAAAAAACTCTACCCGTATGAGCTTGCGGGAAAATTGATCTCGGCATGTGTGCATGTTTGGTGTGTGTGTGTATATATATACAGACGTGCAGTGCAAAATGCATTCATGCGAAGATGAAGCCATGCTGAAATGCAATTAGACACATGCAACCCTGCAAGAGCAATGCCTACACACATGCACACATACATATTTACTTAAGTGGTTTTTGTGTACGTCACAAGGAGGGAATGTCATTGCATGTGCATGACAAACAAAATTAAAAATAAATAAATAAAATTGGCAAAAAGTGTAAATGCAAGCGTTAAGAAAAAAACGTGCAAAACGTAAGAGCAAGGTAAATGAATTCGCTGCATACTGCAAACATTCGGACGCTGTTGGGCTCTGTCGGATGGTCGGTCACCTTTTACAGACAAAAACAGCAAAAAAAAAAGTGAACGCCAGCGAGTGCAAGCGAATGACAGGCATTCAGATGTTTTGTTGTTGTTTTTTTTATTTATTTTTCTTTGGTCCATCAGGAATGATTAAACAAAACACAAGGAAGAGTTCGGCAATGTCTTGCTGAAAATTTTATGTAAAAGTGAACGAAGCAGACTTTTTACAGTTCTTTCGCGCATTCGTGACAAGTCAACGTACGCAATGTCCTTCATGCTTGCGCGTCCTCACATACAGTAGTGCATAGAACATAACGAAAGCCCCTGCTACCAACATTGACCGAATGCCAATTGCGCTTGACGCGCTGCTGCCGTGAGGTGACAATGACATTTGCGCTTCACCATACGCATAAAGCAGTTGCATCACTGCATGCACCGTTATCGAGTTGCAAGCAGAACCGCTATGCCAATAAACATGCAAACAAACAAGCGGTCCGTCAGTGAGCCGTCGTGCCTACGCTGGAACGATCATTGCCGATTCACACTGACGCACATACACAGGCTAATATACACGTGCAAAGAAACGCACACCAAAAGGAAACAGAAAATATTGTGTACGCCCAAACTGCAAATTCGTGTGCGCTTTGTTGCGCTTTATTGCATTCGGCCGGCCAATGTTGTGTGCATTCGTTTGCATGCGCGCTCTGCTCTTCCTTTCACATCAACACTACGAAAGTCTTCCTTGCATGCATACTCGTACATGCATACATATCTACTTACATGCATATACATACATATACTCGTACGTATATAGATATTTATGCACGAGTTCCAATTGTTGCTGTTAGCTGAATTCGTGTGCTCGTGCATATGCGGGTTCGTTGCATTAACATTGAACTGGAATTGGGTTACTGGCACAATGCACGAAAATTTAGCTCCTTTTATGCGCCCTTGCATATGGCATTGTTGTTGTCTTATTTTGGTTTTGATTTTTGGTTTCCTTGTTGTTAATTTTTGTTGTTGTTTGTCTTTCTCAACTCTTGTGTTGACCTAAATTACTGAGGAGTAGCTGATGATGATATGATGACCTGAATTCTGTATGTATGAGAGATTCTTAATGTGATCTTGACCTTTTCAAGGTGAGTTTTAAATACATATCTAGGTACATATAGTATATTGAGTGTTATTTGTGCCATAATGTAAGTTGCTTTTGGTGACGAATTTAAGTGGAGTTACCCTCTGGAGTATGCACACACAGCATTATATCTCAAGAGTTATCGATATTTCATTTAATTATCGACAGCGTCGTAGAAGTTAGTGGAAATGCTTTAACTAACGTAAACAAAATACAATTTCTGCTATAGGAAGCAGACAGTTGACAACAAACGTGGCACATACATAGCATTTAACTACTAAATTAACATAATATTCGCACATGCAGAAAGCATGAATTCAAAATGTCACAATTATCGAAGTGGAAGGATGGAGGAGAGAACACCACAAGTCCATATTACGAAAATCTAGCTTTCGGACATTTTGCGCGTACAGCAATCGAAGTACGTACAAACACATTTGAAACGCGCTATCAGCAGCGAGCAAAAATGATTTTGGCAAATTTGCATAATTACCCGATTTGCATGCATGCCGTCCATTAAACAATTTCGTCCATCTATGTTAAATGTGGGTAATTTAAATTTTTTTCCTGCGTTTAATTTCATTGGCAGCAGTTTTTGCGCCGATCTTCAATTTTCACGCTCCAATTCACAAAATTTGCTCAAATTACCCAAAATGAAAAATAAATAGCACAACAAACGAAGGGTGTGGAAATTACAAATAGTATGAAAAAGGGAAAAATAATAATTGAAAAAAAGAAAGTTATGTGCATAAGCCTAAAAAGTGAAAAAAAAACACAAAAAGCAAGCGGAAATTGCAACAAATTTTCAAGTAACCCTGAAATATGGTAGAACAAAAAAGCCAACAACGCTGTTGAGTGAAATTTATGTTTGCTGCTCCTGACCTTGTCCCAGTTTTTGTACTATCAGCAGCACCAACGCAAGTGACACACTTAATTGGCATACATTATATACTCTCTTATATACACATGTATATTATGTATGTATGTTTGTGTATAGTGAAATGTTAACAGCTGGTGCATAAACTTAACTACAACTATAAATAGTAACAATACATACATACGAGCCTTTTCACCTCGTCCTCTAACTAAAGTAGAGCATTAGAACAGAAGCGGTCAAGGGCAAAAGACGACATGAGGATATTACCAGGCAGACCCACATAACGGTGGTATATAGTGTAATGAACTCAATACAAAACTACAATATATATGTAACATATGTACATATGTATATGGATGTATAATATGTGAATACTAAAATTTGCTCTGATTATTTTCAAATGTAAGTACATAAAGTATATTCATGTACATACATATGTATATACGAGCAGCTGTTGCATCATGCAGCAGGGTCACTGACGCATCTGTGTAGAAAGCAAACAAGACAATATTTATGTGTGTGTACACGTATAGCCTCGACCTCAAAATCTCTATTAATCCTGCAGCGCTGCGGGGGTGCTTGGCAGTTTCGTTGCATTTGCGTGTGACAAACGCGGCTGCCAAAATGCAGTCACTGTGTCAATGACAAATTGTGGAATGTGGTATGGTTTAGGTAACCGTTAGAGAGCGATAAATGTGCATGCTGCGAGTTAAAGTAAGAGTATGGTGAAACTTTTGTACATACTTATACATATATAGGGGAGAAAAATATATAATTCGAAAACAAAATATATTGATTTAGCAAAGCGTAAACTAGGAAAAGTGGATGTTTGTTGTAATATATAAAATTAATATATAATATATAATAAATTCTTAGTTGACTAAAATTTTTTTTACTTTTATTAAAAATTGAATAATTTTATAATATTTTTAAATTTTAAATATTTTCTCTCTTATTTACAGTACTTCTCGTATATTACCCGCCACAGCCAAAGTATTTCGCCTCTTACCTGACGATATTGAATTTGCCGAATCACTACGCGGCGTGTGCTGTTGCATGTTGAGTCCATTGTGTTGCATACCACCACTTACACCCAATACACCACTCATTAGGCCATTTATCAGACCCTGATTCAGAGTTGCATGTAACATATTCGTAGTGTTGATGTTGTTGTTATGCATAATCATATTGTTGTTATTATTACTATTATTATGTGAATTTTGCTGATTACCCAGATGTCCATTACCCAACGGACTGCCATGAACTAAACCACCAACGCCAATACCGTTACCACCACCACCACCGCCACCGAAATTTGTGCCAGAGTTGCCAGCACCATTCAAATTCATGTTATTCACGCCACCGCCTAGCGGTATTATAGAGGTTTGTGGTGGCAGTAAGGCGGCACAACTATGAGCTGAAGTGATCACGCTGTGACCACCACCACCACCATGTCCATTAAAGGCGGCATCATACCAAAGATCTTGATCGCCATAAACCGGTGAATCGAGCGGCGAGGGTGAGAGTGTGGTGCTGAGCACGAGTCCATTGGAAGATGAGCTCACTTCGGTTGAAGATTCTTCGAGCATGCGTAAGGCGAAACCGCCATTGTTCGACCAACGTCGCTTCATCATTGTCGTCTGCGTATGGCGAGTCAGGGTGGTAGTTTTTTGTGTAATTCGGTGTGGAAGTGTGTTGGAAATGTTTAATTAATTATTTCTTGTTTTTGCGTCGTAGTTTTGACTTTAGCTTTTTACACTGACTACTTTTTCAATTTTGGCTCAAAATTTTTAAATAAATATTTTTTTTCTTCAATTCTGATTAATTCACAGTTTTTTTATTTATTTATTTATTTTTACTTTTTGCGCACTAATTTGTGCACAAAATACATGCTTGCAGTTTTTTTTTTGGAAATTAAAATTTTGTTAAAAAAAAATCTCGTGCACTTTTTTCAAATCTAAAACCAATAATGAAATTAAAAATTAATAAACATTTAATGAACGCTAAAAAATTAATATTAATATTTTGGATTTTTTCTTTTAAATTAGCGAAAATATTCAGTTGCTTGTGTGTGTGTGTGGTGTGTGCAAAAAAAAATCGGCCCAATAAATTGTTCTTATTTATTTAGCTGTTTTTGCGTTAACTTATAACGAGTTTAGATACATATGCTTGTGGTTTTGAAATGCGCGCTTTGTCACTGAAATGAGAGACAAAAAAAGAAAAAGATGGGAGAGGATAAAAAGTGAGATAGAGAAATCCAATCAAGTTTAAAACTGCTTTCTTCTTCGCATTTATTTTTTATACATACTTTCATTCTTCTTTAAAGTCGCTCGAACTGGTTAAATTTTACATTTTTTTCGAAATTCTTTTTATATTTTTTAACTTTTATTTTATTTTATTTTTATTTATTTTTTTAATTTCTTACTTAATTCTCCTTATTTAAGCATTTTTAATTTTTACTTTGTATTTTGCGCGTGTGTTATCGGTACTTTTGAATTTTTGTGAGTGGCAAAAATGCTGTCTGGCCACCAAAAAAAAAAAAAAAAAAAAAACAGAATAGTCAATAAATAATAATTTTATTTTTATTTTTACAAGTCGATTGCATTTCATTATTGATTTTTGGATTCAGAAAAAGGCTTAGCTTATAATATATATAATTATTTTTGCTATTTAATATTTTTTTCCTTAGCACCTACAAGCAACTCCGTAGGCAGTGCATGCTTAAACAACTGCTTCAAGCTGCCAAATAATATTCATATTCAAATGAGCTAAATTTATTATCTTTTCATGAGCAACTTAGTACGTCTTACTTGTATTTTATTAATTTTATTCATTTTCTTTGCATTCTGTGAAGCTGAAAACCTTCGCCTTGATAACGGGAAATGCCAACCAGCCTTATAAATATTCCGTTGACAGGTCAACAAGTTCAAACAGCCGCTAGATATGACTGTGGGCTGCTTGAATTCAAATAAATATGCATGTATTGGTCATATGTGCATATATTAATACTAAAGACGAAACATTCGGTGAGATGTAGGCCAAGTACAAGGCCATTATGTTGACTCTTTGCCTTTTCAAAACTAGTTGCTAACAAAAAAATATCAAATACAAGTTTGGTCGCAGAGTAAACAATATAAATTTTCTAGTCATTTACTGTATGCGGAAGCTGTTTCTGAAGTTCATATAACTGTTTCAGAAGTTCACAAGCATTAATGTTTCACAAGTTCATATAAATGTTTCAAACGTCTATATAGCTGTTTAAGAAGCTTATAAAATTACAAATTAAAATTACTTTAGCACAATGTAGAGCCAGACTTTCAGGTCTGATTATTTTTCCAAAAAAAATATGAATGAGGAAAACATTCGAAAGGAGAGGAAGTTTATTTTAGTTTTGCAATAACTTAATTTTCCTAAATCATTTTTAAAAATCAACACGCAAATTCTATTCAATGGAAAACTGCAGGCAAAACACCTTTAATTAACTCATCAACAGCTGTTAATTTCGAAGATAATTATAGTAAAATAGAAAAGCGCGCCCCTGAAAGTTCAACCAACTTGTTGACTTTGAGTGAGAAACAAAACATGAATATGGTCATGCAATTAAATTTAGACTCATACTTGACAACCGCACTACTGAAATATCGCAGAAATTTACGAAAATGCGAAATTTCGTGTATCTATTCGCAATAAAAGTAGCAGAAAAATCGCCAAAAATATATGATAGAAAAAAAATGCAAAAGAACAACCGAAACGCGCTGAAATAAAATTAAGGAACTGTATACATATACCTACATACATTTGATTTTATGCACGCCACTTAAAAGCTATTCGCACGCTGACCACGACGACCACCTCTCTATCTGATCGGTTGCCATTTTATTGTTGCATTTCAAGTGTCACTCGCACGTCCATTCGCGTTGACGAGAATATACGAAGATCGAAATACACACATCCATATGTACTAGCAGATATGTATTTTTTCGTCAAGTAATTTAAAATTTAATTCGACTATTTGTTAGCGAAGCGAATAAGCACAAATGCGTTCGGTGCTCTGCTGTTGCTGCTTGCATTAATCGCTTCAATTGTAGATATGTATGTATTTAAGCTGTATATGTTTGTGTGTATGCAATATGCACGAGTGTAGGTTTTTCATTTATCTGTGCGTTTTTAAACGCGTTCAAGGTTAAACTGAAGCTGACGCGTTAATTAGAATGGAATTGCACTCGGCGAATGCGAGCGAAGACGTTGAACTTTTTGTTGACGAAATAAAATAATGTGACAAATAAACATACAAAAAAAATAAAAGAAATGAAATTTTATTTGATTTAACACATGTCTGTGCATTTTAGAATTTTTATAAATGGACATCCACACATACATATAAATGTAGATAAGTACTTATTTTTGTTCGATTTTTTGAATTGCGGTGAATTGCTGTTACTAAAATTGCTTTTCGATGAGAGACTATGTGTTTGCTTCACAGAAAATTTAAATTATTTCCCATTTTTCTATTAAATTTGGCTAATGGCACTTCATAGATAAATTTTTTTTTTAATTTTACGAGTTCGACTTTGTTCTAACTAGAAATAAATCTTAGATCTGGTAGTAAGATTACTACCCTGCCATTACCACCTTCTATCAAAAAAAAAAAAAAAAAATTATTTAAATAAAATAGAATAAAATATAACAAACCTAAATACATAAAAAAATTCAACAAGATAAAATCAAATATAATATATATAATATAAAAAATTCAATTTAAATTAAAAGTAAAATAAGGTAAGGAAAATAAAGTAAATTAAAAAAATATTGTTTATATTGTCTGCAGAAAATACTATTGCAAATTTCAAGATTGATACACTATGGCTGCAGCACTCTTATAAAATCAGAAGTGGAATAAAATAAATCAGAGCTTTGTAGTGGAGATTCTACACACAAAATTTCTTAGCACAAAAATGTACTTCAGAAGTGGAATAATATAATCGGCAAGCGGAGCATAATGAAGCTTAAAAATATAGCGCAGCAATGAAATATCAGAAGTGGAATATTTAAAAAAATTGTCTTCAATTATAGAAAACAGTTAGAAAATATCAGAAATGGAATAGTACCAAAACAATCTAATTTTTATAAATTTAATATTTTAAATTTTTTAAAAGTCACTTATCAGAATCTGAGTAGAGTCCCATCTACGTTATATATCAATAGAATCAACAATAAGCGCTCATTCACTGTTATTCAGAAACACCTTGCTAGCGCGCAGTGTAAAGCAAAGTGCTGAAAGCTATTAGTGCATAGATCAATCATCGAACTTCCCGAAGAAGTAAGTCACAGACATGGCGAGATTGTCCTTCACCGCAGACATTGCGAAGAAATAAACAATTTACACAATTGGTAAGTTATCACTGCCAAGGCGCCAATAAATATGTACATATGAGCTTAAGTAATCTGTAATATACACGAAGCGAATATAGGTACATACTTATATGTGCTCAAAGTAGGTACATTTCAATGAAATACAGTATGTAGGGGTAGATGTAGAGGCAAATAAGCATAAAATACGACAGCAATGAATTTACGCTGTTCATTTCGATTTCTAACTACAAAAGGCAACATAAATTGTTGTCATATCGTTGTTCATAGTGTATGTACATATGTATGTATGTAGTGTATCAATATTAAGCGGCGCGCTCAAAAGTGTAAACAAGAAAATTGTAAAAATAAATATAAAGTAAGTAGTCGAAAAAAAACATAAGTAAATAAGTCACGGAGGATAAATGTACGTATATATGTATGTTGATTGCAGTAAAAATACACAATATAAAGAAAAAGTCAATAGACTTATCAAAACAATACTTAAACAAACTTACAGCAGAAGGGTAGGTATAGAACTAGGAAGATATGAACACAACAGTGCCTTGCTTATTCTATGTAAGTATGTTTAAGTAAAAATTTACAAATATATGAGTCCAAGTGTTTTTACTATGATTTTTATTTTTATATATATATATATTTTTTTTTGAGGTTTTTAGCGTTACAATTCTTTACTTTAGAAATATTTTTGTCAGCGTTTAAAGCGTGTCGAATGTTACACGATGCGTTAAAGCCATATTGTTCCGCATATTTCATATGTGAGCATTTTTTTAGTGTCGCCCTTCCATCACTGACTGCTTGTCTATCTCTTTGACGTTGACCTTCCTTACGTTGTTACTTTTACGATTTTTTTCCTCACTATTTATTTATATAGTTTTTTACAACAAGATATGAATGTAAGCCGTATAGTGTTTGTTTATATTTACATATATATACATTTTTTTTATTCATATATAAGTAAATAGGAAATTTTTACGTTAAGGTTTATTGACTTAAACAATAAAAAATACATATTAAACGTAGTGTAATAGCAAATATTACACGTGTGTGTGGAGGTAGGTGCTTTTTTCAGCAATCTAAACTTACAAATGTTAACGAGCAGTTAGAAAGTTATGAAAAAAAAAAATTTAAAATAGTTAATTAGAAGTAAAAAATTAAATTATAAATGAAAGCCAATATGTGGGCTAGTATAAGTTAGTAAAAAGAAGTTAAAATTGTCCGCCTAAAAATTAAAAAATTGAGTTTATTGACATTTGCAGCATTTTACCAGGCATTAAATAATTTGCAGCATATAATCAACAACAATTTTTATAATTTTAATATGTGAGACTGCTCCGCCCTGTTAATTGTCAACAAAACCTAGTACTTAATTGCCAACTTTACAAGATTAAATCGCTATGCTGCTCAAGTACTTCCAAGGCCACACATATTTATAGTAAAAATTCACTCTTCTACAAAAAAAATAATTTAATTACAATTTTTATTAACAAATCGCGTGCAAAAACATATAAATAATTGTAATTATAAAAGAATATTTCTTTAAAAAAAAGCTGCAAATAATGAGATTTTTACACTCACTCGCAGCAGCAACGGTCATTACGACGAGGATTGGCATCTCCCAGTTGATGTGCTTACAGCTGATAGCTGAATGAGGAGAGTCAAGCATGTTGTAATGTTGTTGTTATTTATTAATACACAGAACATGAGTAGACACTATGCTTTAATCTAAATTTCTTTTATTTACTTTTTATTTATTAATTAATTACACACATACACACCCCTACTTATACATATGCGCACAGAGCCACGCAACAATTGTTGTTGTTATTGTCAATGACGGAGTGCAATGATAGTGATGATTGCTAGCTGTTGATTGCTTACATGCCGGCCCATACACAAATAAGTACAGGCAAGAGTGCAAGCATGCAGGCAATCTTCATATAATTCCTATCCCACAACAAAAATAACTACAACATGATACGTAATCATAACAGCAAACCAGTCATTTGGGGTGCACTACACTACTGTGTACAGACTAGCGATAAAATGACTAGGATAGTGCTACTGCATCTATTTGCTTGTTTGCTCAGTATGTGTGTGTGTAGGTGTGTGTGAACAACAGCTGTTCTGCTGCAAACTGCTTTAAAGCGCATACAAATCAAAATTTGTATTGAATTCAGTAAATTCATACATATATATCCATACATATGTACATACATACTCGTATGTATGTATGTAGAATATAAAACTACAAATTGTATAATAATAAATGCAGTTGTTGTATGTAAGCGGTCGCGTCACTTTAATTGCATCTCTGTGCAAGTTTTGATTATACATACATACATACATACAAATATGTATACCCATTGATATTGTGTCTGTGTACTATGCGCCCAATTGTCGGGTGAAAAAAAATGAGGTTAAGGTTAATGTGCGCATTTCTCACAACTGGCAATATACATACATAGACAGCGACGACGAAGTCGGGGCAGTGCAGTGTATTTGTTTATTTGTCATATTATTAAATAATTTAATTAATTGTAAGTGGCTAATGAAATGTTAATTTTTTTTTTTTTGGTTTTGTCTAGTTTTCAAGTGTGCAATTTGCATAATATTTTATTGTATTGTGCAATATTTGCAGTCTACCTGTACTCACTCTCACTCTATCGCTCTCTCTCTGGCTGTGTATGCTTTCTCGCAGCATGCTGTGTATGCTTTACCTCTTGGAATTTGAGTTGTTAATGTCAAGTGCAATGCAAATGATTATTTTATGTAATTATTCATTGGAATTTCTAGTAAGTGGAATTGGGTGAAGCTGTGCACGATTTAAATATTAAACGTCTATAATGAGGAGTGGCAAGAAATATGCGAGTGGTCTTTGCACACGAAATTAAAAAATAATATTTTTCTTTGTTTAATTAGCAGCAAAAAGAAAGTTATGGAAAGCTTAGAACCATAGGAGGATACAATGCTGATCAACAAAAAATATAATAATTATAAATAAACATAAAGATGAAGTGAAATAAAATCAAATTAAAATAAACAAAATAAATTTAATTTATTTAAATAAAAATAAAACAAAATATCATAATATAAAATACAATTAAAATAAAATAAGTGAACTATTACAGAATAAAATAATAATATAATTTAAAAAAAGAGACAAAAATAAAAATAAATAAAATTAAAATAAAAAAATTAAAATTAAAATAAGTAATAAAATAATATAATGGTAAAGAAAAATAGAGTTAAGAAAACTAAAATAAATTAAATTAATTTAAGTTTAATTAATTGAAAGAAAAGTAAAGTAAAATAAAACATAAAAATAGATAAAATAAATAAAAGACAGTAAAACAAAATAAAATAAAAAAGTCACAGAAAATAGAAAAGAAAATAATTTAAAACAAAATATATATATATAAAATCAAGATAAATATTATAAAATAAAAAACTTTTAAATAAAAATAAATTATAATTTAGATTAATTGAATTAAATTATATATACAAGTAGTAAAATAAAACTAATTCAAGCAAGATTAAAAATAAACTAAATTTAAACTGTATTAAATAAGCATACAAACATATAAAGTGAAATATATTTAAACAAAATAAAATTAAGATTAGTTAAAAATATAAAATACCATAAAGAAAAAAAAAATAAAAAAATAAAAAATAAAAGAAAATGCGAGAATTCAAAATAAAATAATACTAAATTAAATTAAGTTAAACTAAATTAAATATATATATATATATTTGGCGCTCTGTAACCGCTGAAGCGATTTTCGGCCGAGCTCCTCCTCCAATTTGTGGTTTTGCGTCTTGAAGTTTTAACCAGCAAATGAAGGGACCTACAGTTTATTCTAAGCCGCCTCCGAACGGCCGATGGATTTTTATGAGGATCTTTTATTTCATGCCAGAAATGCACTCGGAGGGCTTGACATTCCTTGCCGAGGGGCGACCGAAATTAGAAAAATTTATTTTCTATAATTTTGGATGTTGCCTTCCGAATGAAGTACGCAATAACCACTCGGCTATCGCGGCCGCCCAAATTAAATAAAAATGCAAATAAAGGGTAATCCAAGTAGGGGTATTTATTTCACTAGCCTTTTTTTTTTGACGGATCATCGATTCAGGCTCTGGAGGAAAACATCACGCGTGTCATTCGCCGCATCTGAGACATAGCCTCGGCCAACATTTGAAATAGATAATCTTCATAAAATAAATTCCAAAGAAATCCTCCTTTTTCATACAACATGAGGACATTAAGTGGAAAAAGCACATATAATCAACGGAAGTATAATATTTCCGACTCAAGCTTCTAAAATAGGAAAAAAAACTAAAAACAATAAAAAGAAATCCTAAACGCCATCATGAGAAGCACTTATGAAAGTAATGTCCACTGCAAGCAACATAAATAGAAGTAGAAGGAGACAAGCATAGAACAGGAAAAGAACTGACCATCAGCGAATTAGTAGGCGGTCGATGTAATCACTTTAGCAGGAAGCTGTGTGATTTGTCCTTCAAACGACGGAAACTTGTATGTGCAAATAAAAAAACTTGAAGGATATATGTTCATACAACAACAACAAATAAATAAAATCAAAATAGGAGCCGCTAATGGTAGAGAGTAAGCACAGCTTGAGTCTATAAAAATACACAAGCGGTGGAAACAGACTGCAGCACAACACACACAACTGCACACACGCAACACATGTTTAATTATAAGGAAAAGGCAATATATGTCATCAAGGGAACCCATAATCATATAGCGTAAGCCGAGGCCAGCGACTACAAGCGACATAAATGGAAAATTGAATTATAGAAAGGGAAAACACCGCGGGTAGCAAAAAGTAAGAACTGAAATAAAGTTAAAAGCAAAAAATACGAGATTCTTTCGGAACGGCGGGCGGTAAGCAGCAATGAAGAAGTTAAGTGCTAACTCACATGCAGCAATTCTCACTAGGTGACCCCTCTAAACATGTTAACTCAAATGAATCAGCGCGCGAAAGGATAAATAGCGAAAACACTTGAGTAGTAATTTGATTACTTTCTCAAACAAAACAACACACCGCCAGCTTAGTTAATTGATTTTCTTGGTTGGCAGCAAGTAGTGGACGCCAGGGAAATCATAAGCATATGATGTGAAACGCTACAAAAGTGTGACATAATTTTCACATAAAAGGAAAAAAATATATTTTTAAAAGTTTTCCTTCAAATTAGTATGGATATTGATTGCAATGCTTAAAACTGGCATCGCTTTTAAGTGGACCTTCCGTAGATGCGAAGAAATATTAACGAACTTCATGTGTCATCAGTTGTAATGCGCATTTAAAATAAAAAGTTTCTGATTTCTTTTATGAATAACTGTAGTCACACAAAGTGCTTACAATAAAAATGTCGTAAAAATCACTTATAAGAAAAATGGAAGACAGCAAGTCGAAGTTAAGCAAACAAATAATAAACGGAACGCATAGCAGACCGAGAATGATGTAAAGGTAACCACAAATGTGGGGGAGGGGGAATAAAATAATAATGAAAGGGGCGCGGGGAAATTATTATTGACACGAAAAACCTGAACTTGCGCCACATAATAAAAAGCAAGTTGCCGATTTTTCAGCAGATTCCGCCATTAAGGAAAGCAGGCAAGTAATTTTTTGAAGGAATTTTTTTATGTTTATTTAAAAGATAAGCAGTTTATTTCAGCACAGTATAAAGTATTTAAAATGGGTGAAAAAGAAGAAAAAAATATAAAAAAAAAATACAAATTAAGTGAGATGAATATCAACTGTGGCAGCCACGATCACCAGCTACACTTTGGAATCACGTTTAAATTAAAAGAGAAAAGAAAAGAAATACAAACATATACGTCACTTGAAAATAGTGAACTGTACTACCAAAATATAATATATTTGTACATACAAATGTCTCCAAATAAGCTTTAATTTTAAGCTGACATTGATGATGATCATCACGATCGCAAAAAGTAGCATAGAAGAAAAGTAGGAGCTAAAAACAAATGGCCAGTAATTTGAGTAAACCACACAGCGTTGACGATCTAGCGAAGATCTCAACAGTGCGCATATTCTTTCATATATACATATGTATTTTTTTGATTTTTTTTCAGTTCGAGCTTGAAGCGAAGTAGTAATTTTTTTCACTGCTTTGCGGGTTTCTCCGCAAGCCACCTTGAATCTTCAGAGTCTGAACGAAAAAACCAGTCTCGCTTTCAATTTTTTCATTACCTTTTTTTTTTTTTTGCTAAGCTCAAGTATTTTTAATTTTATTTTGTTTTAGATGTTTTGAAACAGGTTGTTTGCGTTCACAAGAAGCTGTGCAGGCCAATTGCGCTCATACGCGCTCACACACAGCAACGATCTTCTCGAACAAATTGAGAGCAAAATCTTATGATGGCGAGAGGTAGTTGTAGAAGGTATTTTTTTTTTGTTCTTCAAATGTATACTTTTTTTTTTCTTTGACAGCATTGCATGGCATGTTATGTACGTTTTGATGCTTTCCTGTACATTCTTGTCAAAATTCTCACTAACTAAGGAAAAGCTGCTATACTTTTGATTTTGTTTGCAAAAGTGATCAACTACTAGAGGAACGCCAAGTATTATAAATTGAGAGAGTGAAGAATAGACTTAGGGGGTTTAAGAGGTAGTTTTAATTAAGTGCATATGAGTAAGCAAAATGAAGGTTTGGAATTTGAGGGGTTGAGGTTTGAAAATTTTTAGGTAATTGTTGATCTTTTAATGTTAAGTACTAACGAAAACCTCTGGAGAACGCGTGAATTGTATGGATTTCTAAACCACTAATTTTTAAACACTAAATTTTTTCTAAGTTCCTTTTGAACAACTTTCGCTTTTTTTTATAGATCTTCCACCCATTTCACTTCTCTTAAAGCATATGACACTCGGTTGCAAAAAAAAGCATGCAGTTAAAGAGGCCAGAAAAGAAATCATTTTTTTTAATGAAAATTATATATAAATACAGGTATAAATAAAAGAAATAACAAAAAAAAATTAGCAAAAAGAAAACAGATTAAGTCCCCAGTAGAGTTTCATTTGCAAAAAGGTCCAACAATTATGGAACAGTACACATCAGTGAGTTTAATTACAATGTACATTATATTATTATATGGACGTACACACGTACATATATATGTATATTAAATTTAAAAGTATGTCATTTCATATGACAGTAACCTCCTCTATGTACAAAAGTGACTAAAGTCTAGAAGATTATTTATGTATTTATGAACATATATTTACATGTACATGTGTACATATGTTTTTTGACAAAACACATTATAGCAAAAGGTGCGTCAGCACTCTTATGTATTTTTTCTTTAACTGCTTTAACTACAATTTTAGTGTATTTTATGTAAGTTGAGGCGAAAAAAAAATACTTTGAAAATGACTTGACAACAATGAAATGATAGGTACAAACGACTAGAGTATTTGAGTATATTTTTATTTTTATTTAATTTTTTTCCTTTGCTTTGTGTATTTAACTATTTAATTATAATGAGGCGTTTAATAATTTGCTGGTTATTTTTTATCATGCATATAACCAGACAAGTGAGATGAAAGGTTGAATGACCACAGGCAATTTTCATTTATTTAATATGTATAAAAAAATCTAATTAACTTGCTGGTAACAAATTAAGAAGAATTATATACATACATATGTACGCTTTCAGAGGTTATTAAAAATAATTTTATTCATTTAAACACACTTTTTTGGCGTTTTTGGAGATTTTACAAACCAGTTGAGAATTTCAGCACAACATTGGTGTGCTGAGAAAGCTTATAAGAGTTCAAAGTAAGCTTTAAATAATTTTTTTTTTTTTATTTTTATTTTTTTTTTTTGAGACACTAGTTTAAAGGTCTCTTTATATTTATTTTACAGTGTCTCTGACTAACGCTCTTGCCCACAATTCAAAAAAAAAAAATATAAATTTATACAACATTCTGCATTCAATTAGCATTTCACACCGTTAGTTGTGATTATTTTTAGAAGAAGGAAAACAAATACACACTCTCGCGCGCACACTCAGTTAGATGTGATAGTTGAATTTATTCAAAGCATAATGAATAAAAGAGCGCAAAATATTAAAAAATAACTGGCAATAAGAATAACAAATGCTGAAGAAATATTGAAGTTTCAATATAAATTTTTATAGTTAAAAAAAATCAACCACAAAAGAGTTTTATAACCTGAAATAATTACAAAAGAAAAAAGAACGGAAAAATAATGCGTAAAAATTAAATCAGAACTCCGAAGTGTAGTAAGATGAAGCTGCACATCAGCACAGAACAACCACCGGCATATATGTACATTTGGATAAAACATATTCATCAGTACATAGTATGTACATAAATGGATCTGTACGACTTGCTCAACAACAATTTTTTTGTAGGTCAGTCGGCTCGTTTGGTTATGTACACATGTGTATATGTGTACATGCGTGTGTATGTGTACCTATTCAATTTTGACCCTCCGATACCAGCAGACAAACAATGGAGCGCAAGTTAACTCCAAACTGTGATCCATGGAAGGCACAAAGAACAGCGAGAAGCAAGAAGCAACAACAGCTACGTAATGCCAATCTGTCGCAGCGTTTCAATTCACTGGAATTCTTGTGCAGTTCAATAGCAACAAAAAATCAAAACTCTTTCGCTCCGGCAACAATTTGGTAAACAAACAGACTTCAAAAGGAAGATACAAAAATCTAAAGCAAACCTGTAAAAAACACACTAACACAATCTTTATTTTCAATATTTTTTTTTCTTTTCTCTTTGTAGAAAAGTGCAAATGCGGAAGCAATGGAAGAAGTCGCCGACTCTTTGGTAGAAGTCACACAATATAATTATAAAAACAACAAATGGAGGTATAATGTGTCAATATGAACTGGCGATTAGTTGGTTTCAGCAGCGACCTACTCGTTACAAACAACAACAGATGTTGTTGGATAGGACGCACTGATGAAACAAAATAATAGATGAACAAAATTGATTAGTTGAATTTTTTGTCTTTCTTTAAGTTTACTTAACCCAAAGTAAAAAAATACGCAGTGACATTGAATCTGTTGTTAAAAGAAAATAACAAAAAAAAGGGAAAAAATTGTGAAGAGAGAAGAACTGAAAAAGAACAATCTGACCAGAAAGCAAAAAGAAAGTTGCTTTACGTGAGGAACAAACATAAAAATATGCCTTATATACGTCTATGTAAAAAAAAAAACAAGAAATCTGTGACGCATGCGCCACGACTATGCCGAGGAGAAAGTGAAATTGAGCTAAAAAAAATTAGTAAACAGGAGATATGTTCCTGCGTTGGATTCACTAACAGTGGTTAGAAAGAAAGCGAAAATTCTTGCACTGAAGATGATTTTAGAAGACTTTAAATGAAAGATTTTGAAGCACTAGGTACCACAGCGATGAAATAATTTTTTTTCTAGATACAACAGGTAATTTGATAAGTCCCGGGCCTGACACATAGATGTAATTAGGAAGAATTAAATCCATATGATTTTTAGTTAGCCCTAATCTGCATAAAGTTTATGAATTATAGCATTTTGAGTGAAGCAACTTTTGTTATTGTCAAAAAATTGAAAAAGAAAAAAATATCGGAAAAGGAATGCTTCTTTTTGAAGGGAAAAAAATACATTTGAAGCAAAACCTTGGCTTGATGATGAGTTTCCGGACACAGTCCCAGGAAAATCAACCATCAAGGATTGGTGTGCTAGGTTTAGACGTGGTGAAATGAGCACGGCAGACGGTGAACGCAGTGAACGCCCAAACAAGGTTGTTACCGACGAAAACATGAAAAGAAGCCACAAAATGATTTTGAATGACCGTAAATTGAAATTGAATGAAATAGCAGGTACACTAAAGATATCAACAGAAACGTGTATATCATAGTATTCACCAATATTGAGCATAAGAAAGCTCTGCATGTGGTTGCTCACTTTTTACCAAAAACAACGACGAGTTGATGATACGGAGCAGTTTTTGAAGATGTTCAAGCCTAATAAAGTCGAGTTTTTGGGTCGATATATGACAATGGGTGAAGCATGGCTCCAGCATTTTACTCCGAAGTCCAATCGACGGTCATCCGAGTGGACTGCACACACTGAACTCGTTCCAAAGCGTGGAAAACGCAACAGTGGCTGGCAAGGTTTTGGCGTCTGTATTTTGAATAGAATAATTATCATTGACCGTCTTGAAAAAGGAAGTACCATCAACAGCGACTATTACATAGCGTTATTGAACCGTTTGAAGGACGACATCGCCGAAAACCGGCTGCATTTGAAGAAAAAGAAGGTGCTGCTTCCCCCAGACAATGCAGCGTGTCACAGGTCAGTGAATCGATGGCAAAAATTCATGAATTTTGAATCGAATTGCCTCCTTCGTATCCACTTTTGATTTCCAGATCTGGCCACAAGTGACTATTTTCTGTTCTCAGATCTCAAAATCATGCTCGAATGAAGAGGTAATCACCGAAACTTAGACCTATTTTGAAGCAAACAAAACGTACTTCCAAAATTGTATCGATAAGTTGGATGGTCGCTATAATCAGTGTATCACCCATGAAGGTAACTATGTTGAATAAAAAAAGAAATGAATTTTCCCAAAAGAATTTGGTTTACTATGGTAGGCCGGGGTCTTTTCAATTGAACTGTTATATATGTAAATATGTATGCCACAATAAAAATCCATATAATACGTGTTTTGATATATATAAAAAAAGAGAAATTTTACTGGCAACAATAAAAATAAATATAAAAACAACAATTTAATTATAATAACGCTAGCTGGCAAGCGTTGATGGCGAGAAAATGTAGGCAAGAAATTAGCGAAAATCAATGGTGAGGAAAATTTATAAATTTACAATAAAAACCATTAAAGCGCTGAAAACAGAGAGCTGAAGATAGAAGTTGTAGATATGGTTGCTGCTGTTGTAAGCGCACCAGTGGCAGCAAAGTTGCCTATGATATCAATAATTCATGAAGTTGCACGCGCAGAAATACATTTTCACAATAATAATGTGAAAAATCAACAAAAAGAAAAATTTATAAAATTATAAAAAAAGAAAAGAAAAGAAAATGTGTTAACCATACTAAAAAAAATACTTTAAAAACATATATATATATATAAATATACATCATATATAGACAACCACAGCCGCCATGAAACAACAGCTGAATGCACAGAAATGCATATAGCAGCAACAAAAAAAACCAGTTGCTTGGAGCTTGCCGACAGAGAGGTACACACAAAACTCCAGCGCCACTCGCTCACAGTGTGGCTGTGTGTGTGTGCTATTTTTACCGCAGCAACTTTCCATAAATTGCCTGCAACTACAAACACGAATCGACTTCGACAACAGACAACTATGAACAACAACAACAACAACAACTTTATCTCACATTACTCTGCGCCACTGAACTTGGACGCCATTGAAATATTTCTTTTGCTTGGCTTTCTTCTTCTTTTGGTTTCTTATGTGCTTTTCTTGATTTTCCTTTTCGCTTTCTTATAACTGCTGGCAAAATGAAAATTTGCGTCATTTCTCTCCGCGCTAATGCTGCGCTTTTTCCACATCTGCATTTGTGAAATATTTTTCAGAAGTAGTCAAGCAAGTTGCGCGCGCATTTCGTTTTCTATCGGCGTTTGTGTGAGTTGCTTTGCTGTTTTTTTCTTGCATTCGCTTTAAGCTTTTACTTTATTTAATGACTTTCTAGGTTAAGTTTAGTATGTCGATTGGTTGGTATGGTGTTCCTTACGTGTGATGATGAAACGAAAACCCAAAAAAGTGAAATTCATATGCAAATGGAGAATAGTAATAATAATTTTAATAATAATAATAATAATATAACACTAATATTACAAATAAGATTGAGGCAAGAGATTAAAAAAAACCTTTTAAATAATACATAATAAATCAAATTAAATTAAATTAAATTAAATTAAATTAAATAATATAAAAAGTAAACCAAAAAGTAAAAAAAAATATTAAAAATAAATGAACATAGTAAAATAAAATAAAAAAAAGAAATAAGATAAAATAAAATACGTAAAACAAAAAAATTAAAATTAAATAATATTTAAAAAAAATTAATTAAATAGTATGAAAAGAAAATTGAATTGAATTATAATAAAAATTATAATAATAACGCAAAATGAAATAAAGTAAAATAAAATAATAATTTTAAAAAAAAATGAATAAAAAATAGAAAAATAAATTAAAATTAAAATGAAATAATGAAATTCGGTGAAATAAAAATATAAATGTTAAAAATAATACAAAATAGAGTATATTGAAATAAGGTAAAAAAAGAAGAATATAAGAAAATAAACTAAATAAAGAAAAGACTAAAAAATTAAAATAGAAAAAAATAAAATTGAATTTGATATAAGTAAAAAACGGAAAAAATAAATTATATAAAGTAAAATAAAATATATAAATTTCTAAATTTAGATAAAAAACTAATAAATATTAATTAATATAAATTGTATTAATTTACATTAAATTAAGTAAAATTAAATGAAATAAAATTAAAACAAATATAAAAAGCAAAATTTAATTTTAATACTTTATAAAAAAAAATTAAAGCAGCCTTTTTCTATAGCTTTTAAGATAGCTCTGTCATTCATATCTTTTTTTTTTACTGATTTTCGTGTTTTTTTTTTTTGTTTGTGTATTTTATTCTCTTCTCCAAAAAGGCGCAGACCACCTATTATGGCTTTTGAAGATTTATTACCTGCATACAACTTGCAATTTGCACGTAATCAAAAAAGGAAGAAGCTTGCCTAACAGTATACACAAAGCTGCTTTTATGTTAGTCAGCATTCACCATTATAAATGACTATTGAATTGTGGCAAAATATAGTAATTTTTCATATTTCTTTAGCATTCACATAAGCATATGTTAAACACATATAGACATTCCAGCAACCACCACACACACAGCTTTTGTGGCGCGCCACACATAATTTGTCTTCCTGCAAAGGTATTCACACATACATAAGTATCTATGTATGAATAAATTGATGTTTGTAAGTATGTATTTCTTTTGAGATTTTTTTTTCACGCCATAGTTCAATTCTTTCCATGCTACCTCAAGCTACCAACAACTGCCTTAGGAAACAGCAAAGCCATACAGTTGTGTTGAAAAGCACAATAATCATAAATATTTTCCTTTTTTTGTTTCAAATGCAAGCCATGCCTACGTCACTAGTGACATTGACTATACCAAATGAGTTTATCCGTCGCCTTTTGCTGCAGCGCACTAAACTCTCACATACATATAACTATGCTTAGAGAGTTGTAGAGAAATACAAATTGCATGAAATCGGTTTGGAAAAAATAACGAAAGCACTAATTTTTAAAACTTATTTTCACAAAATTTTAATGGTGTTATAAAGTACTTGCAGAACTCTTTTTTCTTTTTTAATTGTTTTTTGCGACTTTTAATTGATTTCGGTTATAAGTTGATGAGGTTTATTTGAGTTTTTTTGTTGTACAATTAAATATAATATTTTTAGGTCGAAGAAATTTCAAAACCAGCACGCGAAAATTCCAACACTTTCAACACCAAAAAAATTTCATTAAATCTCTAACCCAAAACTGCCAAGAATCATTAAACATTAAAAAGAAAAACATATTTATTTTGCTTTTTGACGTTTCACAAATTAACGAATTACTTTCGGATTTTTTGTTGCTGTTATTTTTATTACTATTTAGAAAAAAATCAAAATAATCTACTAATTAGATTTGAACATGAAATTCGACATTTCCGCAATAAACACTTAACAGCCTTCTTTCAATCCCAGCACTTTTCATTTCCATATTTGAAAATTCCACTTTAACTTTTATTTCAGTGTTCTTTTTTGCCCCATGGCCTATTTGTCGCCACCAGCTAATCTCACTGTCTCGACCTCAATATCCGTACCGAACAGTGATATATATCTTTTTCCATTAAATTTATTGCTCTAAATAATTTTGCAGTGAATTTGGTGTTGTCGAAAATTTTAATTGATTTTGAAACGAGCATATTGACAATAGATTTTTGTCTTCATTATTTGTGTTGTTGTTATTATCGAATGAATGAGCATAGCAGTATCTGGTGCTTGAGAAATTTGTGGGTGTTTTATGTAATTAATATGTGCTTAAAATTGTAAATAACACTTTCTTATTTAATGTGCACGAAGATCATATTAAGCTCTTGAATCTGAGTATTAACTATTTTTGAAAATATAATAATAATAATAATACTTTTTTTTTGGTTTTATTGAACTTTTTAATGTGTTTTTGCTGATGCAAAAGCTGAAGCCAAAGAAAAAATTTGATAATTTTTCGAAGCAAGCACTGAATAAAAATATACCGTTTTAATGGCCAAAAATTTTATACCTAATTTGACACTTTTTTTTCTTTTTCTATTCTACATCAATTGAATGATATTTCTAGCGGTTAGCGCTGTTGTAATCAAATTTATTAATTTTAATTCAATATTTAGTTACCTACAAATATATTTGCGTCGAAGCGAAGAGAGACGAGTAGTTGCTAATTTTAATTTTTGTTATTTTCAATATTATTTTTAATAATTTTTAAAGTTTTTTTTTTTTTTAATTCCTATTTTTTATTTTTTATTCTTTTTTATTTTCTTATTTTTTTTCGTTTTTATTTGTTTTTCTTTCGTCTTTTTATTTTATTTCTTTCTTTTAATTTTTTGTATTTCTATTCTTTCTTTAACTCTTCTTAATTTTTTTAATTTTTTTCATTCTTTTATATAATTTTTATTTTTTTTATGTATTTTTTTATTAATTTTTTTTTTATTAATTTTTAATTGTGTTAATTTATTTATTTTCCTTTATTTATTTATTTTTTTTCGAGATTTTATTAATTTTAAATATTTTTTTGTAACTCAATTAGAATAAATATAATTAAATCTAATATTTTTTTATTTTTTTCCTTTTTTAATTTGTTTCTTTAATTTTTTTGGATTTTTTTTAAGTTTTTAAATTTTTTTTTTAATTTTAAATTTTCACATTTTTTCGATTTTTAGTTTACTTTTCACTTTAATTTTTATTTAATTTTTCTTTTTTTAATTATTTTTTTGTAATTCAATTAAAATAATTATAATTAAAGTTTCGTTAAAATTCATATCCAATATTTTTAAAATTCGTTTTCTTTTCATTATTTTTTATTAAAGCTAAATTATGCTAAATTTTTATTAACAAAATACATAATTTTTAAATTAATTTTTTAATTAACTTCAATAAAAACCTAAGCTGCGTTTTTCCAAGCTAACACTCATCCACTGCTCATTACCATTCGAAGGCCTTGAAAACTACTTATACGCCGCTTAATCAACAACAAAATAATTAATCAAAACCATAAGAAAAGCCGTTGACTTACAGTTTAGTAAGCGATAAACAATTGTTTATTGCGAGTGAATATCAAATAACCAAAACAGAAGCGTGGAAAAACAAATTCTCAAAGGTCAATACGACTACAAAAGTTTTCTTGACGAAAACAACAGCTTGAAGAAATACAAAAAACAACATAAAAAATTAAACTTGTAGGCTATATGATTTAATCAACACCTACATGCAAACATATAAGCAAAAAAGGCTGTATATTGCAAAAAAAAATTTGAAACCCGCAAATTTATTTGTCAAAACAGTGCAATAAGCAACCATTAAAATACAGAATCATATGTAAACACTGTATGTAAAAAATTAAAGGCATAAACGTATATTTATAATAAATAAAAATTTAAAAAAATTTAAAAAAGTTAAAAAAAAATTTATTTTCCCACTCGCACTTATTTTAGATTTTTTGTGCCTTTTTTTTATTTATTTTTTTTTTGACAGGAAACTGGTAAATAAATGTGTGAAACAAAACACACCAAAGCAAGCACAGGCAGTACAATGAGGGAGAGCGCCAAAAATGCAACGCTGCAGCTAACTGCGCGCACGCTTTTTGGCGGTCAATGATTGGTAGTGCTCATAAACATGCATACATTCGTACACTTTATGTTATTTTTTAATAATTTTGGGTTTTTTATATTCTTTCCCATCTTTGCTTCTTGCGATTGCTTGCCTTTGATGGCATTGGTTGTTAAGTTGTAGTCTTTTTTTTACTTGCCTTCGAATACATTCTTTTGCCTTTAAGAAACCAGTTTCGGTGTTTTGCCCTTAAAGCATATGATTCAGTGTGTTTGATCAAGTGATTATTAAAATTTAATATTTTGGCAACATATGAGCGTGTACGAAAATCCATAAGAGCAATGTTTGATAAATTAGCTTAGTGTGTGTGTTCATATTTGTAAAATATTTTGTGCATAAGCAGCCCGCGGCGGGCAAATTAATTTTATCTGCATGTTTTATCATACCCACAAGTTTGTAAAATCAAACGGATGTCCGTTTGAGTGTTTTTGTTTTTTGTATTTTTCGCATATAATTGGAAGCAAATACATATGTATGTATATGCTGGCCGCAATGCATATTATTGGCTATATTTGGCATTAGGGAAATCATGAATGTATGTATATATTGAGCTTTTGAAGCTTTTACTAAACTTTTATCAATATACGAAAATCATTCATGGAATTTGGTGTAAGCTCAACTAAGGGTAGCTTCTATTTCTTGTTTTCTAAATATAAAATAAAATCAGTAATCGCAATCATTTAAAAAATAACATTTTCCAATTTTATGTTTTCGATTTTTCGTTGTTGAAGAGCTTTCATGAAGAAATATTTTATATTTATATAAATATACAAAAAAAAATATCAAATGGTACTCTAAGCAAGAGTAAAAATGTTGATAATAATTATTTTCACTCATTCTACGAAAAATAATAAAAATAAAAATAAAAACAAGAAACTGAATATTTAAGAGCCAAAAATTCCTACATTTGACTCTACTTGAAAAGTAATAATTATTATTACTCATTCAACTAAAAACAATAAAATCTAAAAGACTGAATGTTGAATGATCCAAAAACGATTATATTTTACTCTTCTTGAAAATGCATAAAAAATCCGTGATTCAAATGAAAGAGTTTTGCGTTAAAACCGATTTTAACATTTACCTCATTTCCTTTTCCGGTACGAATGACCAGTTCAGCAGTGAGTCGCGCAGAAAACCAAATAAACAATTTATCAATAAAACTAAAAACAAAGACAATTTTCGAAAACACATAAATGTCAATAAACGAAGAGGTAAGTCATATAACAAATCAAATGAGAATGTCAACGGTGCGGCAAAGTAGTAAAAAACGCCGACAAAACAATAATGAAATAAAAGAAAATGGTACAAAATTAAAAAAAACACTAAATAAATAAATAAAGAATAATTGAAAAATAAGAAATAAAAACAAACACCGCAAATCGTTAAAAATCGATAAAAAATATATGCGTCTGTTTGCATAAAAATGTATTGAAATTTAATGAAAGTCACTGAAAAAAACATTATTAAATTGAATTTTAGAAATTCTCAACTCTCCCAACACAAGAAGCGATAAAAAAAATAAGGCGCACTGAAATGAAATTAGAATGCAACAAAATACTTCTACAAAAAGCAGTTTACCAAGGAATTATATTGTATTTTATGTACATATGTATGGGGAGAATTTGAATATTTCGTATGTAAAAATTGGAATTTGAAATTGAGTACATAAAAATGGAAACACTTTTTTGCCAAGCTCAGCGCAAGTTTAATGAAACAAGAAACAGAAAAAAAAACATTTATTATTTGAGTGCCCGATTCGGCGAAAAACACGGCACACACGGTGTGACCAAGCGCACAGCAAAAAGCTCGGTTGAATGACATTTGATCGAAACGCATACAAACATAAAAACACAAAACATACATATGAACAGATATACATTAATGAAATTTAATAAAATTTTTTTAGTGTTTTTTATTTTATTTTTATTTTTTAATTTCTTATAAAGTCGTATTGACGCATTTGCATGAGATCGGCAAAGCATTATTTTGCGTGTTTCACTTTAATATATTAATTTATGTGAATTTTTCGATGTATTATACATAAATAGATTTGTTAAAACCCTAGAGCGAAGCCAGTAACTTATTTTTATGTCTCCCAAAGTGTTTTGTGAAACTATTTCAAATTCAAAATTTTCTTGAGTATTTATTTTGTAGAACAGCATACTAATTTTGTGTATAAGCATGTGTATTGTTATTTATTAATGTAAACCACTGACCGACCTTGATTCTTAAAAGTTTTCATTTAGTTTAGTCCCACTTTGGAATTTAAAGTGCTGCTGCTTTGAGCTAATTTATTTAGATAGAGAGAAGTGTCTCTTTCTCGAGAATAAAGTTATTATTCAGTAGGAGAAATAAACTAACTTTTGAATATTTCAAAACCAGTTTTCGCAATGTGTAATCAAAAGAAAGTCAATAACTAAGAAGAAGTAGATAACACCGAAATACATGCTGGAATTTATCAAAACGCATATAAAATTAATTTTTTAATATTTTTTTAACGAGTGGATATGAAAACTTGAAAGTGAATTTTGAAAAATTGGAATGCTTACTCAATGCTTCTTAGTAAAAATATTATAATTTTCTTAAGTTGTAGGGAATGAGGTTGCCCTCTTACTGGCAAAAACCAAAAATATAGAAAATTTATAGCATATTTTAGGCCTCATATGTTACACATATATTTGTGGTAATAAAAAAGGAAAGTGCGAAATAAACTAAAAAATTATAATTTGTTTTATATAAAAACAAGAGTAAAAATAAATAAATTTTAAATCCTAAAATTTTTTCCAAACTCAAAAACATCTACGCACGCCGAACTCTAGCATAATTCAAAACACATTGAGGTAGCAACGCACCAAAGTATAACACATTTTTTGAAAACTCAACAATTGTGACACCCCAAAAAAAAATTTAGTTAAAAATAGCCAGAAAAAATCTGAAACAAAAAACACTCTAAATGAGAACGAATGCATGCGGAACGCAGCAAATGGAAAGTATTTACTTATATATGTATGTACATACATCTATAGATATATTTATGTACATATCTGATATAACACCACGCATTCAAATCAACGAAATTCAAATTACTAACACACAAGAAGAAGAAAAAGAAGGGGAAGAAGTAGTGGTCTTTAGGACACAGCACCGACAAACCAAAATAATAGCAACAACAAATACATACATACGGTATGTCAGGCAATCAGCCAAACGCATTCTAAATGGTGTCAAACTAAAAATAAAATTTCCATTTCCAAATCTATGCATGAGAATGCACAACAAAAACAAGCAGCAGCCACACATTGAATGCAAGCGAGAAACGGCAATTTTTGTTTTGTTTGTCTGTCATACGAATTGAATAACAAGTAGCTGAAAAAAAGCAACGACGGAAGACAACGGCAACAATAACAACAAAATATATAATTTGTAGTAATAGACAAAAGAGCGCAGGAAGCCTAACTGTCGGTATATTTTGAGGTTTAGATGGGAATATATATGGCTGTATGTATGTACATATGTCTACAAGATGTGTGTGGTCACTAATAATTATGTTGCAAAAAGCGAGACTTGTTGATTAAAAAAATATATATGTACATACTAGCGGACCCCAGCGTGCTTTGGTACACCTATAAAAAAATAAATAAATAAATAAATCTAACTGAAATTTTGAATTTTCGATTTTTTTTTTTTTTGGAAAAGGAAACGAAAAAAATTGATTTAAAATTCTTCTTTCTTATCAATTTTTTTGAAATTTTTTGTAAATTTATTTTCATTTTCATTTTTTTCCCTCCTTCTCTCTCTCTTTCAACACCACGCACAACGTAATGTACGCATATTTTGGAATTTTATATGTACAATGCTGACTAAAATGGTCATATCTCTGGAACGGCTGCGCCAATCTCATGAAAACACACATACTAACATTCTCATAATATCCCTTAAAAAATTTGGTGCAATTTGATCGCGTTATAGGCGTTCATCAAAATTTGCATTGATTTTTATATATAGGCGAATGTGAAAAGCAACTTTTTTTAACAAAAATTTTAATACTTTTTTTTATAATTGAACAAAAAATTCTATAAGTAGCAGTAATTTCTGGAAAAATAAATGATTTCCTAAAATTTAAGTAACTTTTAGCCTCACATTAATATAATATTTTCCCCATCATTTCAAAGCACTAAACGTTTCTACAATTTTCATTAACTTTTGATGGTTGTTCGCATATTATTACTAGAATAGACTTTAGATTTTGTAATTACCTATTTTGTACTCTATACATACATATATGTCGGACAATTCAGCTTAATTAATATTCTATAATTCATTCATAATCCTTTCATTAAATAAACACTCATTTCATCCACTCCTACAACCATATGAATTTATCACCGCAAAATTATTATGAAACACTTCATTCAATTTGTGAAAAAGTCAATAAATTCTCATTACAACAATTCAGGCTGCCAACAGCAATAATGAAGCGTAACAATTTTTGACAGAGGTATATATGTATGCAATTTCAATATCTGAATAAAAAAACAATAGGACATCAGCGAAAAAAATATTGTATATTCGGGGTTAACACGACATCAAGCCGCCAAACACACACTCAGTCAGCCAGCCAGTCAACCCACCCAGTTAATATGTGGCAATGTCACTCAAATTGAAGCAAATTACTTGAAAGAAGTAAGTAAATTTATTTAATAAAGTTCAACAGGAATGTCAGCTGAGCCACTCTTTGGTGGTGGTTAGTTGTGTGGAGGGATACATATATTTATATACAAAAGAAGAAGAAGAAGTTGGTGATAATGCAGCAATAAAAGGAAGCGTGTTTGGGCCCTTGCGTGCTTACTGACTGTTTGTCACACTCTAAGTAGCTGATTGTATACGTGTAGAGTAGATATGCTTGATATATACATATGTAAATACATATACATATGTATGTGTTTAAATAGAAGTGTGTACTTTTCACACTAAAGGCATGTCGATATTAATTGCACGTTAATCAAAATGGTATGCAACAAGAATGTATTAAGAAAATAAATATACAAATCCAGTGAAGGATAGGAAGAATGGTGGCTTCCACAAGTTTGAGGGGAAATAAGTCAAGATGCCATACATGTATAGAAAAATATAACAAAGTAATTTAAAGTAAAATGAAATAAAATAAATGTAACACAAAAATGTAAAGCAAAAAAAAAAAAAGAAAAAATTATATAAAATTAAAGTAACACAAAAACAAACAAATGAAAATAAAAAGTAAAAATAATAAAGTAAAATAATATAAATTTAAATAACCTAAAATAAAACAAAATCAATTAACTTAAATTAATAGACAATATATAGAACAATTAAATATAATCAAATAAAACAAAAACAAATATATGTGAAGAAAAAATTGAATACGAAATAAAATAAAATAAATATAAATAAAATAAATAAAAATAAAAGAAAAGAAAAAATTGAAATCAAACGAAATAAAATATAATATATAAATATAAAACTTTAATTAAGAAATAAAATACAATAAATATAAATAACTTAAAAAAATTTTAAATAAAAAATAAAAAAACGAAAATAAAAATAAAAATAAAAGTAAAGAAAAATAAAAATAGAATAATTAGAATGAAAAATAAATTAGTTTGATTAAAGTTAAATTAAATAAATTGCAACTAAAAAATAAAATATTAATATAAATAAAACAAGTCAAAATAATAAAAGAAAATATATCAATTGAAAAAAAAATAATCAAAATAAAATAATATAATAAAACAATTTTTATAAGTAAAAATTAAATTAAATACAATACAATTAAAAATTTAAATAAAATGTAATAATCTAAACGAAATAAAATTTATGTGTACTAAATAAAACGAAATAAAATAAAACATTATTAAAAAAATAAAAAATATAAAAAATATAGCAAATGGAAAACAGTAACTTAAATCAAATTGAGAAAAACAAAACAAACAAAAAACCAAAATAAAATAAAAGAAAATTATAATAAAATATGAGAATATCAAGAATAAAGAAACTAAATTAATTTAATTCCAATAAAATAAAGTAAAATGAAACAAAATTTAAGTTAAAATAAATACAATAAAACAAAACACTAAAATAAAATATAAAACAAAAGAAAAAAAAAAAAAATTATTATAATAAAATAAAAGCAAAAAAAAAATAGAGTAAATAGAACACAAAACCTTAAATCAAATTAACTAAAATAAAATATAATAAAATTAGTCAAAATGCAGTAAAACAATAAAATAAAATAAAATAAAAAATTAAATTAAAAACTAAAATGAAATAACATAAAATAAAATTAAGTAAATTAAAAAAATAATAATAAAAGAATGCCAAGCTGAATGAAATTAAATTAAATACAAAAAAAAAAAAATAAAGTAATACAGAATAAAGGAAAAAAATCCAAATAAAATAAAAATGACAAGACAAAATTAAATAAAATAAAATAAATTAAATTAAATAAATGCAAAAGTAGAAAAGTTTTATAAACAGAACTCGCATGTTGCACCTGTACACCTCAAAAGGGTCATTGCATTTATGCACCTCATGACTCATGAGTTTTGATAGTCAGCAAAGGAATTTTTCCTTGTCACAAGCAATCACTTGCATAAATAAATAAATAAATGAAAAATCCTTAGCGAGCTCAAATTTCTGTACATACATAAATACCTTTCGAAAAATACTACAACACATACACACAAGCAAAAAGAGCATATGTATATTTTACATATCTTACATATATATGTATGTATATACATGTGTCAACATATGTTTAACACGTTATGCTATTAATATTTTATTAGCTGAGACAGTCTGCCAGTGATTTCAGACACAACGTTTTGCTGCCGCGAGTTGCATGCTTGAGAGCAGCAAAAAAAATAAGAAGAAAAATTTAAACATAAAGAAACATAGACTTAGTTATGTATGTATGTAACACTGTGAACGACTGCCATTTAGTTGCATACATATGTATATATGTTATAGGCACAAAGTAGAGCAGTATATATGAAAATTGTACGCTAAGCTTCTTAGTGGTCGAATTGACAATGAAATTCGAAGTTTAATAGAAGAAAAGCTGATTTGGACAACCACTGTCGAAGGCTGTAGGTCCTTGTGCAAATAATATTGTGTTGTAAAATTTTTTATTACTATTGTTTTTTTTTTAATATATAGAAGTATTTTCATATGTATACATATATGTATATGAAATAACGCTCGCTGCGATGAATGTAAATTAAAATAGAGGCAAATAGTCAAACAAATGAGCTACATATTTTTGTTTTACAATAGAAGAACCGATTATTGCAATTGAGCTGCAGTTTGTTATAGAATAGAGTGAGAAAAATGCGACAAAGAAGAAGAAGACAGCTGAAAAAAAAATTTCTAGGCATAAGGGCTGTTTACAGCCAGGCCAGAAAACAAATTACCGCAACTGAGGGCTAAAGTAGAAAAAAATACATATTTATATACGAGTATATATCATCACATATCTTTCATAGTGGTGGCGTTGCAGTTGCAGTCATAAATCTATGCGAACAGCGTAGTAAAAAGAAAGATAAAAGAAAACATAACTAACAAGTGTACACATGAACAGAGAGCGACTCCAATCACAGTACAAATAGAGAAATAGTTTTGAAATCAGCAGTGGAAGGAAAATCTTTGTTTAGAATATAAGTGAAATGTACATACGTACATGCATACATACAAGTAAGAGTATAAGCTGCTTTTAGCAGGTAGTGAAGAGCAATGCGGCAGACTGCATTTGTGCAACATGCCGAGTTAAGGAACAAAATAGACTGAAAACACATGACGGCAGGGCAGGTAGTGCACAATAAATGAGAAAAAGAAAGATAAAAGTCATGCTAAAGTAATGGCAAAGTACTGACCTATGCTGCAGATATAGAGATTTGTCATTAATTACAGCAAAAAAAAAAATTTTTTTTTTAATTTTCAGTCCATATTATGACAAAAAAGATATATGTTTTTTTATTATTAACCTGATTATACATAAATATATGAATTTGACAAGTTCTCTTTTGTACTCGCTGCTTAGGTGTACGTGATTTCGCACGGTTAACAAGCCTTAGAAAGATTTAATATTGCTGTTGGAGTAAAATGGGCGATATTATGCACAGTAGCCAAGGATAAGTAATTGAAAACAACCAACAACAGCAACAAAACAAGGTAAAACCCAGGCAATCAGTGCAGACTTATAAAGTAAATTGGCACTAACACGACAAGTTATTGCGGCATATTTTCTGGTGCCGAAGCCTTAAGTTGTAATGTGTATAAAAAAAAAAATACATAATAGTTGTCCTACGGAATATCAAGCGAAATAAAAATAGAGGAAAAAAAATATTTCCAATATATTAAAATTATATCTGTTTTTGGCCTAATAAATCTGCTTTAATTTTCATTTTAAATTTTCGAGCAGAAAAGGATGCTAATTTAATATATATATTTTTTTCATAAATACTCGTAAGCTAAAAATTAAAATTAAATTATTCGCTAATGCCTATAATTAATAATAAATAATAAAAAAATGTATAAAATTCAAAAATCCAATTAAAAACAGGAAAAACGAAGCTTTAATTTAAAGTACATCCTTAAGCAACGGCGATACCACAAGTCTTAAACAGCGAATAAAGCATGTGTGTGGTATGTGTGTTTGTGTGCGTTACGCACCCACTACAATATTGCCTATTTTTTTATTCCCAAAAAAAAAATATTTATATTTTTATGACTCCCGGTCATTATTGCTTCCCGCAAAGAAGCTCTTTGAAGCTGTGAAAATAAATTATTTTTGCGCAACAAGTAAATTTAGATTTGAGCGAAAAGCAATATAAACATATGTACGAGGTGTGTTCAAAGGAAAAGTTGAATTTTTATTTTTATTATTATTTTTAAATGTACTTATTTATTGAACAATACCTATGTTGTCAAAGTAATCCCCCTCGGATATAATATAGTTGTGCCAACGCTTTTTCCAATCCATGAAGCACTGCTGAAACGCGCTTTTCGGCCATGGCCATCAGCTTTCTCTTCGATTCTGACTTGATCTCATCAATTGTGGCTAAACGCTTTCTTTTCATTGGTTTCTTTAGCTTTGGGAATAGGAAAAAGTCGCAGGCGGCCATAACTGGTTAATACGGTGGTTGAGGCATGATTACGGTCTTATTTTTGGCCAAAAAATCATGAATAAGCACTGATGTGTGAGCTGGTGCATTATCGTGATGCAGAATCCACGATTTGTTTTTCCACAATTCCTATCGTTTGTAACCATTGTAATCAAAGAAGACAGTAAACAACAACCTTCGCCTTTCACTTTGAACATACCTCGTACCATATAAATATTTTTTGATGAATATTTTTTTCTTATAATGACAATACCGACGTTGTCGTTGGAGAGCAAAAAATTGTTATTGGTAAAAAAGCTAATAGTGCCATTTGCTAGAAAATTGAATGGTTTTCTATCTATTTTGTTGTTGTTGTAGTGAACAGAAAAAGAGGTGGTGGCGACAAACACACAGCCAAATGTAGCTAGAAGAAAGCATCTGTGGTTTCTTTCAAGAAATCCCAGAGAATATAAAGAAAATTAATGGAAAATTCAATCGACGGTGTGGCTGAACAGTTTTTAATACTTTTTTCAATATAATGTATATATTTTATTACAAGTACTTTTGTGATAGGTTAATATCAGCAAGCCTTACTAAGGGGAGATAGTGGTCTAGAGATCGTAAATTTCAAGATATTTCAATATTTTTTTAATGTGATAATAATAAACAACAATATTTAAACTTTGTAGGTATATTTTACAACTTATATTGAATCCGAAAATATTTAGATAATTAAAAAACAATAATTTTAAATATTTTAAAATCGGTACTGAAGTTGATCTTCTCAAAAAATTGAATGGCGATTTTACTTATCTGAAACACAAAAACCAAGATTATTAATTTGTAGAAAAAAATTATTTTGGAGAATTAGTGAATTTTTGAATTTCGATAACCGAGACAGGCTTACTTTTTGTCAGTAATAAAATTTTTATGCTACGGGACATTGCTATTAGTGTACTGAATAACATATTTAAATAAATACTTTTTTGTTTTTACCTGTGCCGTGCACAAACAAGCTTTTCTGAGAAGAACCAGTGTAAAGTTCGAAGTGTATGAGGTCGAGCGGTCGGTCGCTACTTGCTCAAAGCAGTGTAGAACCGAAAGTACTGTAGATATCATTATAAAATTTTAACGGTATATTCTTAAAAGACTATACTTTCGAAATATTCGATTTTTTTTGGAAATTCTTGACCACCTTGAAGAATTAATAAAATAATTTTTTATATTATATTATTTTTTTCTTTTTTCCTTTTTATTTAAAGTTATTTAGTTTGTTTTTTATTCTATTATTATTTTTTAATTAATTTATTTTTTTATTTATTTTATTTTTTATTATATTTATATATATAAATGTTTTTTTTATTAACTAAATTTATGTATGTTTTCTTAAGATAGACATAGATAGTGCACTGCACTGGTTTTTTACCCCGGATGTAAGAGGTAGGTATGGTAACGCCAATTTATTTACATATTTTCTCAATTCTAAAAGAAGTCGTCTAAATATATTATTCAACTCTAAATAACAACGCAAAAAGAACTATTTATTTTCTCAATGTGAAAAGCAGCCAAATCGATGCTTAATATAATAGGCAAATGTTTATGCAGTATATACGGTACATGCATACATACTTATGAATGTACATATGTTTCCGTATGTAAATAAGCCATTTTACACAGCTGTCATAGTGACAGTAGCAAATATGCAAATTATCTCATGACAATGAGCACACACACCACAAAGAATTAAAAAACAACAACAACAATGCAAATAGGAAAAAGAAGTCAGTGACAAGAAGTTTTAGAAAATGTAGAAAAAAAAGCCATACAAGAGTACCGAAAATATATGCGCATAAGAAATAGTGTAAAATAGGGAATGAAAAATTGTGAGAAATGTGTTGTTGTGCGAGTTGAGGAGCTAAATGGCTCGAGCTTCTCTCAAAACTAGCTCAAGCGATTGTAGGAGTTTTTACTAAGTAACGTAAGTTTTTGTGACATTTGTGTGGAAAAAGACATATTTATATGTAAAATATAATTTTATACCATAAAAAAATAAAAATAAATAAAAAATAAATATAAAGGGAGCGAGCGTTGAGCTTATTTTGAAACACTCTCCCAAGCCAACCTAACCTCAATAACGCTTCGAAAACGTACTATAAACTAAACCGTTGAAAATATGATTCTAAACTTATGTTTAAAAATAATATTAGAAGAAATATATTGAAAAAAAAAAACAATTTAATCAATTTGTATTGAAATGTATTTCACCACATGAACTTAACCTCAAAAATCACTAAATCGTCAGTAGAGCAGAAATTATCCTAAATACCACGCTTTTAAAAATATAACAATGAAAAAATATTAGAAAGAAAATTTCAGGAAAAATAAAGTAATTGATTTACATTAACTGTCCTAAAAACCTAACCTTAAAAACGTCTTAGCGCTCCGTAAGAAGTGCACCGCTCATAATTGGACTACCAGTATTTTTTCTATACGCTAAAAAGAATATTAGTATAGGAACTAACCTCAATTTACCAGAAATCTTATAAAAAATTATAAATAAATAAATATAAAAAACTCACCATCCGACCCCATACAATATCACATCTAAATTTCTTTTCTGCTAATTACTCTAATTTCCAACAAACGGCAACAAAAAAATTAAAGAAAAACTTTATATCTTTTTAGAAATATTTACTTAGGTTTTAACACGATTAAGTTTTTTTTTCAAAAGGTATTTAATAAAGTTATTAATCGAATAGCGAAAAAAAGAAGGCAGAGAAAAAAGAAAGTAATGAAAAAGCGAACATCTTCCCTACACCCGGCGGGACTACGATTGAGTGCTGTAAAAAGCAATAGAAACGGCTACAAAGAAGTGTCATTAACAGCACCAACCGAAGAGTGGGAGCGGCGCGCAGTAATAAGAGGCCGCAGACTAAGGCGACTCGTGTTATTAGCACAGGCAGGCAAGCAAGCAGGCAGGCAAATGAGCAGCCACTAGAGAGTACAATCTTGAAACACAACAAGTACTTGTAAGTAACGAACAACGAGTAAAGTAATGAAGGAAAACGGAGAATGAAGCGTGGTTAAGAAGAAACGACTTGGTAGACGTCGGCAACACGACAACACGGCGTATAAGCAACCATTTTTTCTTTTCACCGTTAATCACCCACATGCATATAGCTAGGGCGGAGGTTTCACCGATAAAACGCCAATTACATTGCGAGTTGTTGTAAATCAAGGCAAATATGCCACAAAAGCCCAAACACGAAAAGCAAACATCAAACACGAAACAAGATTGTTGTTAGTGGTTAAGCGCGATTAGTAGAAAAAAGCCAAAGCCAAGAAGAACGAAGGTAGCACACCCAAAAGGACCAAGAAGGGCAGAGGGGGCAGACCAGCGTAGGATCCACACAAACTGAACCCAACGCAACCCAAACCAACTCCTTCGCCGACACAACAAATTCATTAATTATAATTAAAATGTAGCGACTACGACAACAACAAAACAACAAGCAACCTAAAGAAAGTCACGTCAAAGCGTCGAAAGAAGTGTAGTGAAGTGTACAGAGCGTTGATTCTGCAATAAAAGTAATGATCAAAGTAAATAAAAAAGGACAACATAAATTACGGAAAAAAAACCAACAACATTTTAGCATTTCGTATATAGCCTGTTTAGGAGTCGACTACAGCGTCAGCAGCGAAAGACACGAGGGAGAGTGTCTTTGCGGCGGCTTATTCCCAAAAATCATTAGACAAGCGCGCAAATAAAAGCTTAAATAAAATACAGACTAGCAAGTTGAGTTAAATTTTATTTACGCAAAGGATTGAAGTATTTTTTTCCCCAGTTGAAGTGTGGAAAAGTAGACAATTTATTGAGGTAGCACGACGTATCAGGAACCATACCAAAAAAACAAGATGGCGCTGAGCTGTAATCAAGGACTTATAAAGACGCCTAAACGAAGAGAGAGAGCCTACTCTCGGTTTTAAGATAAATTTGAAAAATTATGTAGGATTACACGAAAGATAACAAGAAAAAAGCATGTTTTGCTTACGCATAAATTGGTAAACGAGACAAAAAGCGATAAAATATTGTAAGTAATTAAAATGTGTCTGGATTGATGGCGGTAACTAATGACGGCATTTTGTAAGAAATGACAAAGTGATGGGAAGACCGCACAAATTAAATATTTTAAGATTTCAAGAATTTGCAAAAATGTTGAGTGGGTGATGAAAGGCAATTCATTAGACTTAACAGAAAATGAAATACAAGTGAATAATTGGCTAAAATTCTATATCATTATATAGAAGAAAAAATGTGAAAAGTTCACTATTCTTTCAGCTGTTTGAATTTGGCACATGTTTTATACTTTTACCTTTGCTACCACGAATATTGATTATTTTTCTCTTCCTATACTTATATGACCAAAAAGAGATTAATGACCACCAGCAGACATTTTCCTGCCCGAAGACATGCTAGTAAATAATAAATAAACGAAAACTATAAGGTGTAGGGCTAAACGTGCATAGTTTAGTGAAGCAAAAACAACTATATACAACAAAAAACGCAAGAAAATATATATATTAAATACGTCAAGTAAGCTAATCTTACGGAAAATATTTAATACACGCAGTTACAAGCAAATATTCGATAATGTTGGCTAATTAAAGTTGCGAGGAAATGGCAAACAGCTCCAAACAAATAAATTGATTTATAAATTTTATTCTTTTATATTTTTCATACTTTTGGTTTTCAATTTATTTTATTTTGCTTTTTTATTTTATATATATTTTTAGTTTATTTAGTTTTTATTTCTTTCTTAATCTTTTTTTAATTTGAAGCATTTTTTCTTTTTTCTTTTTTTTTAGATTTTGTATTAAATTTTTTTTTTTTTTTTTTTGGTTTTTTATTTATTTATTTTTTCTTTAGTTTCTTCAGTTTTTTTTTTAATTTTGTTTAATTCTTTGTATTTTTTCATTTTTATTTTTATACTATTTCTATTATTGAATTTAATTTAATTTTATTTTATTTCATTGTTTTCTTTTTTTTTTTGAGTTATATGATTGTATTTGATTTTATTTCCTTATTTTTATTTCCATCCTATAAATTCAATTTGTTTTTACAACTATTTTTTAAACTAGTTTGTTTTAAATTATATTATTTTAGTTTATTTGATTTTTATTTAATTTCATTCATTTTTTCTGTTTATTCTTATGTTAATTATTTTTTTAATTTTTGCTTTTTCGTTTTTTATTTTTTATTTTATTTTTTTTCTTACAAATTTTTAAAATTTTTTTTGTTATTAATTAATTTTTGTATTTTCTTTTTATTATTATTATTTTTTATTTCCTATTTTTTATTATTATTTTTTTATATTTTCGATTTTTTTATTTATATTTTATTAATTTATTTAGTTTAAATTAATTTTTCTTTTTTTAGTTCAAATTTATTTTATTTTATTTACTTTTATTTTAGTATATTTTATTTTAATTTCTTTTATTTTAGACTAATATTTTTATATTGATTATTTTTTTTAATTTCTGGCTTTTTTAAGTTTTTTTGTTATAATTTTTTTTTATTATTTAATTTTTTTTTATTACAATGTTTTTTATATTTTTTAATATTCTAATTATTTATTTTTATTTTATTAATTTATTACAATTCATTTTATTTTAATCTTTTTTATCAAAAATTAATATTTTTTATGTTAATTATTTTTTTAATTTTTCCTTTTTTAATTTTTATTAATTTTTTTATATTATTTAATTTTTTTTATTTTCTCTTTATTATTATTTTATTTATTTTTTATATTTTCTATTTTTTATTTATTTTTATTTTATAAACTTATTATAGTTTTTTAATTTTTTTATTTAGTTTAATTTACCTCAATTTGTTTCATTTTAATTTACTTTATTTTAGTCTACTTCATTTTAATCTATTTTATTTGAAACTAATATGATTATTTTATTTTACTAGTTTTTACTTCGTAAATAAAATTTTCTATTCCTCCTTATATAAATGTAAAAATTGTGTATTTAATTTTAAATATGCCAAACGAGTACAAAAGCAAAAATATATATATTGCACCTCATTCAATGTAGATAATTTATGACTAGCGAAATATATATTTTGTTATTAAAAAACAAACCAAAACGAAAACTTGACTCAACTAATTTAAGAAACATTAAAAACTGGTTGCCAGCCTGATTGGCGAAATAATAATTTGTGCGATTAAATTTTAAATATTGAATTTCAAATTTGTTTTTAGAATTCACTTAAACAATTAACGAATAAAACAAAAAATGCTGACAACTGATTTTAAATTAATGATGGTGAAATTATACAAATAAAAAAATGGAAAAGTAACCAATAACGCTAATTACAAAATACAAAGAAAAAAATTTTTAATTATAAATAATTTTATATATCGTGCACACATAAATGTGCAAAATATTGAAAAAAGAATACCGTTGAAACTAGAAATGACAAATAAATTAACGAACTTTGAAGAAGAAGAAAGTCATATGATATACAAATTCAAATAAATGCAAAAAATTATAATAAAATACGAAAAAAATGCGATTTGTGAAAAATTAAATTTTGAAATTCAAAACAAAAAATAAGCATTTCCATATCGAAATCAGAAAGTTTTAGGAAAACAAACGAAGTGCTTTTGACGCCAGATATATTTAGTAATACACTAAATTTTATATTTAGTTAATTTGAGAATGCTTGATACAGACTGCAGAATTCAAAGAATTTAGACATTTCCGGAGTGCATTGTCTCAGAAGGAGAGCTCAAAACGGACTGACAGCAGATCTTTTTTACCACAAAAAATGTTTTTATTCTTACAATGAATCAAATTTAAAATAAAAAATTATTTTATATAACTTTGAGTTTAGCTCAAACCAAACCAGATAGGCGTCCCCTTTTAACATGGAATCTGATATAACCTATTCTCAAACTTCTAAAATTCCTTGCTTTTATTTATTTTATTATAGCCAGTATAAGGTATGGTATTCAAAAACATGACTTTTCACACTAAAAGTGGCAGAACTTAGTGCTTTATTTATTCGCTGATATATTTTTTGTAGTTTTCATAATTTTTTTACTGAATAGTGTAGCAATTTCAAATAAGTATAAAAAAATAATAAAAAGTCAAACTAATTGCCGTTGTGTTTGTAGATAATCTTCAGCGGCTATTAAAACCCAAATCTTAACACAATGCCAATAATTTCAAGCGATCAACTACTCTTAATTAATACTTTTTCAATACACACATTTCGTTTGTTTTCCATCTTTCTTTGTTTTCAACAATAAAAATTTCATACAAATTACATAAATTTTACTTTCTTTCATTGTGAAAAAATTTTGTTTGCCAAATAAATATAAAAAAAAAACTTTCACAAAAATACATTAAATATATATCTGTGTATATGTGTATATTCACCTCTATCACTGTAGAAATCGAATCCTCGCTCCAAACCAATGCAATCACCGAAATTCGTCGCTGTCGTTGTGGTGGTCGTCACCGATGAACTATCACTGTTACTGTGATGATTATAATGATTACTGCTATTATTATTGTTGTTATTATTATTATTATTGTTGCTGGTGCTGCCGCCATTCGTATAAATATTATTGAAATATATATTTGTATTATTGGACATGCCGCCACCGCCGATATTGGTGTTGCCACCGTTTTGCAGTTGATGCGGTCCAACGGGATAATCCATGAGTGAGGCAGGTGGCGTCGGTTGATAACAATATAAATCCATTTATATTCCGTTTTATCGCCTAGTTTTAGTAGGCGTGTAGGTAGTTGATTGGTTGGTTGACTGGTACTCCTTTTTTATGTATGTATGTATGTTTGGATGTATATTTAAGGTTATTTAGGTTTGTTTTGTGCGGTTTTGAAATAAAATTTATATTTCTTTACCAAAAAAAATGCGTTTCGAAAAGTTTATATTAAGGCCATTTTTTGCATATTTTGTGTTTTTTTGTTATTCTTGTGCAGGTAAACAGGGTTGCTAAGTAGCTTGCGGGTTTATTATTTTTTTAGCCGAAAGGCATTTTTTTATATTTTTTTTACGCCAAAGATTTATTTTTTAAAAATGGTGTGTTGTAATTACAAATACAATTAAAGAATGGCTGAAAAATTATATAATTTTTTAAATTTTTTATTACTTTTTCAAAGCTTTATTTATTCGTGTAAATAATTTTTGTCTGCTTTTCATTTTGTCTGCTATTCTCCTTTCAATTTTCTTGCAAATTCTAAATGCATTCCTTTCTAGCTTTTATTTGTTTACGAGATGCTATTTTGATGTAAATATTTTACCATATATATATACATATATAAGAAACCTCTATTCTTATTCCTTTATTTTTGTTTTGTACAAATTCTAAATGTTGATTCTTTGTTGTTGTATATCTGTCTGTCGCAATTACATACGCATACGCATACAAATGACTCCGCTGGGAGACGCCGCAGTTAAACGTGTATCTGCGGACGCAATCGAGCGCAAGAGTTATGTTTTTTTTTTTACCTTTTTCTCCTCTGCTGTCTGACTTTGGTTTTTGTTGCTTTCTAAAAAAAAAATTATAATAAAACCTCCAACTTTCTCCACCAACTACTGCTGCGTCGTTACTGCGCCAGACAGCTCAATTCTGATCAGTAGTTATTTTTGCTTATTCTTTTTATGAGAAGATTCCTTCAGTTTCTTAAGACTTTTGGTGTTATTTTTTGTTTGTTTTGTTTTTATGTATCTGTCTTTATTGCATAGAGGTTTTTTGCACAGACCTTGAGCAGACAGTTGCACACAGCAGTTATGTCGAAGATAAGTAAGCGTAAAAAATGCGCAAAAATTGCTAACATGCCAGACGCACCTTCGGGATGTGCCAAGTAGGTATGCCGATAACTGGCCAAGAGTGTGTGTGGGTGGTTAGATGTCCGCTGTGCTGCTGCTGCTGTTGCTATCAGATAACGTTTATATAAGTTTCTGACGCCGCCGAAGGCATTAAAGTCGGCGAACAGGCTAAATCGAGCGGGTAAGTAGGTAGGTGAAAAGCGTATGCGATGTCGTATTTGGTTGGGAAATGCTGTTACTACCAACCGATTTCTACTTGTCGGCGTAGACAGGACAAGAAATGTCAAGGCAAATACGTGATTTTGCTGTTTATAAGCAGTTTTCGTTGCTGTGTACTATTGTTGTTTTTTGTTTTCTTATTTACATATGTAGGTATTTCTTCCTTCTGCCTGCTGCTTCCTCTACTGTTTACCACTTGTCGGTGTTTTTAACTGCCTCTTCTTTTGCTGTAAGTTCCTACCTCTTTTGTGTTGAGTTTTTTTTCTAATTGTTCTTTGCTCTTTCTTTCTTCTTTTGTTTTTATTTCTATTTTTAGGGTTTTTTTTTTGTAAAAATTGTTTTATAAGCGTTTTTGTTTTACGCTCCGTTGAAATTTTACAATAAGAATCGCGAATTGATAATTTTTAATAAGATTCTATGTCAGATTTATGCTTCTTTTTTAATTAATTTAATTCAACTTTTTTTTGAAAAAGTTTAAAAATCTTCAATATATAATTTTTTATTTTTTATTTTTAGAAATTTTTTAATATAAATTTGTTTCACTTCAAAAAGTTGTTGAATATATATTTTAGAAAATGTTTTTAATTTTAATTTTTTAATTTTTATTTTATTATCATTATTTTTTTAAATTTTTAATATTTAGTAATTATAATTTTTTTTTAATTATTAGTATTTATAATATTTTATTTTTTAGCATTTGTAATATTATTTTTATTTCATGCGAATTTCCACTTTTTAACTGTAATAAAAGTCTCTTACAATGTATTTTTGCATACCAAATTCTTTTTCTTATTTGCTTTTAGCCACACTTAGCAGCGGAAATGCACTTTTCCCACGCGCTCTAGCTACATTCTAGCTAATTGGACACACAAACACAACATATATGTAACTATTGGCCGGCGCACGCCTTCATGCATGCACACGCACACACAAGCTCTGTTGTTTTTTTTTTTTTTTTTAATTGCACTTTCGTACAAAAATTGCAAAAAAAAATTGATAAATTTCAACAACTTTGAGTTGTTGCTTTGAAATTGCACTTGTTATTTTTTTTCTTACGATTTTCTCTCATTCACCCCTTGCAACACTTTATTGTTATTTTTGCTGCAATTTACTGCATTCACTTGCCCGCAAGTTCGAAAAAGAACGCGTTAAAAGGTCGCGTCGCGTCGCGTCACTGAAACGCTCAAACCGCGTTAATAACACAAGAAACTATCGCAAAACGCCAAATTTTTACAATAAGAACACGGCGCCGCGCTTACGGGCACGCGTTCTCGCTATTTTTTCTTTACTAATTTCTCCACACTTAATATTTTTCTAGTTGGTATATTTTCATATATTTATTCTTTACATATGTACATATATTTGATTTCTTTCAAAAGTTGTAGGTACTTTGTAATTTTCTTAAATTTTTTTTGTATTCTCAGCTAATTTTTTTAAAGGTTTATATATCCGAAAATATATATTAACAATACATTTTTATTAAATTTATTTTTACTTCAAAGCGACACTTAAAATTCATCAAAAAACTATTTGATGTTTTCTTTCACTTGTTTCCTTTGTATGTATGTTTTGTACACATGTATGCACGTACGATTTTTTGTCGCACTCTGCATAGTTCGAAGAGTTTTCTGTTTCTTATTGTATTTTCTTTTATTTCGCTATTGTTGGAAAAGCGGTGTATTGTATTCGCCTCTGCCTCTATGCTGACGTTTGTAGTATATGTCCGTATATTGACCGTATCATACACCGTTAGCGTTGAAGTCCAAACAAATACTGAAATCAATGAAAACTTTTCCAAGCAGACAACAGCAAAAGATATAGCACAGAGCAAATCGCAAAGACAAAGTAAAAAAGAAAAAAAAAAAAAGAAAAAACAGAGGAGCGCAAACGCTGTTTTGCCGATTATTTCTATATTCACCACACTTACCAACGACTCGCTCACTCACACAACTATGCACAGAAGTCGAAATTAAAAAATATATACATCAATACAAATATATATTTTTACAACAACGCACACCCTTGACTTTTCATGAGCTGAATGATTGTACATTGTGTTGCTGTTGTTGCAGCGGCAGCAGTTAAGTCAACATTTGTTTATTTTCTTTGCAGCACGAGTGTGGTCGGTTAGCTCACCAACACCATGAGCACTATACACTATCTCAGCAGAGAGAAATTGCATTTTCCATGCGTCTCGCCACTTGCTGTTTCTTCTTATATGTATTCCATCGCAATTTGCAAGCACTTTGTTGCTCATCGCAACTTTACAACATACTGCTCTTTTTCTTCTTCCTTTCTTCACTCATTTATCGCTACTTCTCTCATTTTGCACATTCTTTTCTTATATTTACTTCGCACCTTCATTTTGGTAGAGTCTCTTTGTAATAGCCACTCAACTTAGTTGGGTTTATGAAATTCCACCACTCTTTAATTTTAGTGATGGTTTGAAGTATGTTGAATAACTGAGTGGAGCAGTGGACATGAGCATGAATAATATGTGACACTATCAGCAGGCGTCGTCGAGGGTGACATTTTAGTATTTACCCTTAGTGGCTAGTTTGCTCATAGTTTCGTAAAGAATTTCATTGAATTTCTCTGTCACACTGTGCTCTTTACACTCTCTCTGTCTCTTAGTTTTGGAAGTGATGGCAGATAGTCACATCAGGTAGAGTGGGGATTGTGATCACATCGGCGTATTGTTGCATGAATTAGTAAATTAAAACACTAATAAGTAACATAAAGACATTGCTTTGGTTCAAGGCAAACTGAAATTTATGATCAGTAAAGTGATTTTTATTTTTATTCGTTATGCATATGAAGCTTTATCATGGTATGATCTTATATCAAGAAATATTCAAGACAACGAAAGCAGTAACACATCTCAAGCATGCATATTCAGTTTCATAAGTTCAAAGGAGCTGTTAAAAGATAAATATAAATCTTCTTAAGGTGCAGACATTTAAATCAGATCACGTGATATTATATCATGCGACATAAATGTCACTTCTAAGTTCACATGACTTTGATTTGCAAACTGTTCAGCGTACCAAATACGTGCCAGTATAAGTATTATTTAAAAAAAAAAAGCACATTGAAATTTGTTCCAGGATTGCCTTTTGCTGCTATGTGATGCACAATGAGTAAAGCGATAAATAAATCACACCACGTCTAAGTCTGATAAGATTATTTACAAATCAAGACAAAAAATAAGTCTGATTTTATGCACATACATTCATTAATAAGCATTCACCCATATCTACTTTTCATGAGGAGCTTTTTCAAGCAATGATTAATTGTAGATATGATTATAACATCAACATCACACTCATAAATTATCACACTAACTAACGAAAAAGATTAATAACTTTTTTTGTGTTTATTGTGATTACTCTTTACTTTGACGTAAAAGACATTAATTAAGAAAAAAACTTTTAAATTAAGCACAATTAACTATTTAAATGCAGGTCACATCATCTCAACATCGCATTATATTATCATTTTCTCTCTTGCGCATTATTTTATATCAAACTCAATACATTATTATTAAGTAACTATTAAATTTAAAACACATCACTTCTCTTGAAAAATCCATCACATCACCATAGCCGAACAACCGTAAGTGCGGCTAAGAATTCTGATGTTTATATTTGTTCATACTTATAAACTGTTGTTGTACTCGCTCAAACACAACTGAGTCATATAACATGTAATTGATTACATGTGAGGTCAACATCATATCACCACATCACTATCAGCTTGTACAACACACAGCACCCTTTTAGAGGCAATATTTAGGCACTCACGCTGTCCCACCTTTCTAACGCTCTCTCTCTCTCAGCACATTGCTTTCATTCTTATCGTTTGTTCTCATTGAGAAAAACAAAATCATACAAACACAGACACACACTTGCTCATTTTGCAGGTTTACATATCTCAAACTTGAACTCGACCGTAACTTGCCTATGTCGCCGCCGGGCGCAATGAATGAAAAATACCGATGCAGTCGGAGGATACATACACTCATACATATACTTGAAAATTCATAAACGATGCACGCATACTAATAAAATATTCACACACATACACAGTTACTCATACAAATTGGGAAAAAATCGCATACAAATTGCATGTGTTTATATGTATGTATTTGTGTTTACTTTGGTATACGAGTATGCATGATTGTACCTCTGACTGACTGACTGGCTGACTATGTGTGCAGCAGTGAGAGTGGTGAGTATATCTATTTATTATTATTATTTTTTCTTCACCCCCTCCCACCATGCACGTTAAAGTCGCTCATTAGCTAGACACATCAAATCGGCTTGCAACTCACCTCTTGAGGTCTTCTTGAAATTGTAGATACATCTTTCGGTTTTGTACCGGTAAATTTACTAATATATGTATGTATGTATGTTTGTGAATATCTAAATACATTTAAATATTATTCTATATCTACACACCTATAGAATTTTTGAATTTTTTCGCTGTTGTTGTTGCGTCGTCAAACTGACTCGCAGCGGTTTCGGTTGTTGCTTTTGTGTAGGTACATACATGCATGCATACAAGTATATAAGATGTTATTTTATAAGTACATGTGTGTGCACAAGTGCAAAGGCGGCAATGCAATAATAACAATAAAAGGCAACCAAATTGGAAAGACACCAAAAAACATATATATGTACATATAAAGGTTTGTATATGTATTCATGTAGCAAATAAGAAATGCTACATATGCACATAATTGAAAATAATCAGTGTTTCTGTGTTTTTATGTCTATGGTGTGTATGCAGTATGTATCTTCATATGTATATATGTATATGTCTAAATGCCCAACTATGTGATTTGATTTGAAATACATATAAACGTACAGTGTAGAAATTTAATGGAATAATTGTGCAATGCATTGAACCCATTCACCTGACGCCTGATACGTGTGATTAGAAAAAAGCGATAGAAGAAGAAAACAAACACACAAACAGAAATGAAAATAAAACTTTTACTTTTTTCTAGCACAAATGCACATCATCATCATTGAACTGTAAACACAAATCTTGGTAAGTGTGTAGGTTTGTAAATAAATTTGAAATATACATATTTCGAATGCAGTGCATATAGTATAAGGCATATGAGTTCATTTGTAAGGCATAAACGAGAAATTTCAATTTCTTTTCAAATCTTTTGTTTAGACACAATGATGTTTTTATTAGTAGGTGTTTATATGAATATTTAAATAAATTCTTTCGTCATGTCGTCGAGACGGATTCTCTACCTGCATATACATACATAGGTAGTTTTAGTAGTTTCTATAAAAAAAAGGTCTATAATGATAATATGATTAAAATGTTAGTGAGTAAGAAGCTTAAACGTAATCCCAGAAATAAAATAAAAATAATAAAACGAAAAAAAAAATTGAAACGTTAAGCACATCGTTTAAATTCTTTTTATTTTTATTTAATTTTTTTATTTTTTACAATACTATATTTTTATACTATTATCTTTTTGTTATTGTTTTATTTTATTATAGCCTGACATGTTGTTATATTATAATATTTATTGTTTTTTATTTATTTTTTATTTTATAATTTGTTTCTTATTGTTATTTATTTTAGATATTTATTAATTTTTTTTATTTTTATCTATTTTTTATTTTAATTTTAAATATTTTTTATTATTATTTTTTCTTTTTTTATATTTATTATTATTTAATTCTTTAATATTATTTTTTTTTTTTTTATTATAATTGATTTTTTTTATTAGTTATTATTTTTATTATTATATTATATTTAGTTTTTCATATTTTATCCATTGTTTATGTTTTTATAAGTATTTCGATTATTATTTATTAATTATTATAATATTTTTTATTCTATAAATTTTTTTTCTACGTTTGTAGCCCACCATTTTCGACCGGGCTTCACCTCCAATTTGCGGTGTGTTTCTAAATATTTTTTCAACAAATGGAGTGACCTACAGTTTATGCTAAGCCGTTTCCGAACGATTCATGGATTTTTATTTTATGTCAGAAACACACTAAATTAATTTTCTATAAGTTTTGAATGTTGCTGACACCTGGCCTTCAGAATACACTGCTAATGCGGCCACCTTATTATTATTCATTAATCTTTATTTTTATATTTTTTTTCCATATTAATACGAGGGTGGTTGTTAATATTTCGGGATTAGGCCAACTGACAATTTTGTGACAAATCTGGTAACTGACAACTTTATAGTAAAGTTTGACAAGTTTGATGTTAAATCGGGAACATTTTCACGCTATTATTTTTTACAACTTTGTAAGTGGATTGACTCAGCAACAGTGCATCGCTGAACTTAGTTCAATTTTTAGCGATGAAGCTCTATCGACAACCAGTGTTTATCGAAGGTATGGTAAATTTAATCGAGGTCGTAAATCACTACAAGACGAATTTCGTGAAGTTCGCCCAAAAAAAGTTGTTGTTCCGGAAAATAATGATGCTGTGCGCAAACTGATATCGCAAGATCGTCATGCGACCTATCGTGAGACTGAGACGTTTATAGGCATTAGTGAGCCCAACATACACACAATACTGCCTGAAGAATTAAGTGTAAAAAAAAATTTTAATCAAAAAATCGAGTCAATCGCTCAAAAAAAGAATTGTGATGATTGGTTGATAGAAATTTAGAAAAAAATACGAAAGCGGTACTTCAAAACTCGTCTATAACATAGCGACTGGTGACGGATCGCGGATTTACGCGTATGAGCCCGAAAGTAAACAGCAGTCGACTGTATGGGAGTTGTACTATGGACCGAATCTAACAAAAGTTGTTCGCACACAAAGCACTTCCAAGCAAATGGTTGCCTTTTTTTTGAAAAACTGGACATAATGCAACCGTAATACTAGAACAACGCAGTACAGTACATTCTGAGTGGTAACAAATATTTGCTTGCCAGTTGTCTTTCAAGAAATCAGAGGAAAACCAGCCGCCGAAGACGGATTAATCTTCACCACGACAATTCGACCTCTCAAACATCGACTGAAAAAGCTGCATTTTTGAGCACTCGAAACTTTTATTTGATGATTAGTCCTGACTTGGCACCGAATGACATATTTTTATTCCTGTACATAAAAAATAAACTTAGATAAACGTTTTTCGACACCTGAAGAAGTGATTGACGCGTTCAAAACCCATGTTTTGGAAATACCTCAATCAGAGTGGGAAAACCTGCGAAAATGTTTTTTTTTTTTCAATGTTTTTTGTAACTAATGTCGGATTTTTATTAATAATACATCAGTGTAAAGGATGTACCGATTGTCATATCTCTTCCTTAGACACCTTCGCTCTACAAAGTCATTTTCGACAAGTTAGTTTCAAAATTTAGTGCTGTTATTGGAATCCCAGCATTGTTCTTATAGGGTTCAACTTATTCCACTTAGGAATATTAAATCTAGATTGATCAATAATCAAGAAATAAGCATTTTCGACGGAGGTACACTACAGAATAAAGGCGTTTCAGATAAGAAAATTTCTTTCAGATTTTAGAAACATTAGGATCGAGGTTGTTTTATCGACCTTAAAATAAAGTTTAAAGTTTGAAATAAGGTATTGTATATTGCCATATGTTGAGCAATTTTATGATAACGAAACTTCCGTTTCAAATGTCTTATTAAGCCAAAGAGTGCTTAACATTTTTCTGACATACAAATGACAGCAGTCTTTCCACCTTGGTTTTGGGATCAAATCACACAGATTTTGGGGCCACAGTCAACATTCTAGCAAATTTATTCGACTGCGACGTGTTCCACAGTATGGAATAGTCTCTCGCAAGTAAATGTAACCAAGAGCAGACAGGCATTTAACACTGGAGCTTCTTAAAAAAAATTGTTTTTAATAATTTATTATTTATTTTTAAGATAAATATACTTCCAGTGATGTGGTGAGCTTGTATTTCTCTATTTAATTTCTATAACCTTAACCGATCTTCTTTTAATTTCTGATAAAATAATTTACTTGTTTTTTTAGAAAAATCAACAATTTTTTCTAAAAAAAAATTTTTTTTTAACCTTTTGGTTTTTCTAAAAAAAAGTAGGTTTTACTTTTTTTCTTACCAGCCTTCTAAATTTTCACATCCTTTTAATATTTACAAATAAAACATTTTACTTCTCGCACATTTCTCACCTTGGCCACCATGCACTAATCCACAATCCCAAAAGTTGAAGAAATCTCACTCTTTCTTGCCTTGCCAATCGGCTTTTTATTTGTCTTTATGCAAAAACTATGTTTTTCAGGACCAGTTTTTACATTCATACATAATAAATTGCATATTAAACTTTGTATCGGTGAGGTACTTTTCATTCATATTTGTTTAACGGTTGCACATACACTTGAACTTACTAAACTGATGAAAGCTGATTCTGCAATATAATTAAGTGCATATGTACAAAAACCGAAATTGGAACAGCCCTACAACATCCTTTCGTTCTTCAGTATATTTGCTCCTATAATATTTATGTAAGTTAACATTGAAATATTTCTCTACATGGCAATCACACATGGTTTACCTCTCATTGGCGTCATCATATGTCAGAATATATACCATTTGTTGTTGCTCTTGTCGATGTCTAAACTATTCACCGAACTGCGCTTCGATGCCACTTTGCCGGTTCATCCAACCATCTATCCATCCGCGCGTCCCTTCCTTTTGCTACAGTTTTGTATGCCTTTTGCTTTTCAAAATCACCACATGTGTGCAACCGAAGTTCAGAGCACAATCACACATATATACGGGTATGTGCACCATACGCGAGTATACAAAACTAACAACCATAAATACGAGTACTACATTACGCCAAGAAAAATGTATTACAAATAGAAAACCCATCAGGAAATTTAAGGACTGAAATAGATGCTTCACATGAAATGCAAAATGATGTGCCTCCCGTGCACGGGCCAATAATGATTTATTTTCACAATAAAGAGACGCGAACGGACTTCCGATAACCTGAGGATTTTTGTGTGTGATAAAGGAAGAGTCTTATCCTTTCAGCCTATACTTACAGCACGATATCAAACAATCGCTGGGGGTGAGTCCAACAAGCCACATAAAAAGAGTATATTAACACCTTTTAAAACTGTCTCTATATAATTAATGCAATGGCATCTCATTCTTCCTCCATAGCGCGATATAGTATAATTGGAATGAGTTGTTTTACGGTAATAGTCACCTCTTCTAATTAATTTAATTATTATGTTAAAATGCTGATTGGTAATATAAATATTCCTTAGCCTATTGATGAGGTTAGATTCCTAAAATACTGAATTTTCTGTTTTTAAGGAATCACTTTCTAACTACTTACAAAGTTACTTATTCAGAACTAGTTGTAAGCATGGCCGGTAATGAGCAATTCACAAAATGTCCATAAAGTTTGCAATTAAATTTCTTTTGATTTTTGATTTCTTTCTCTACTACAATGGTGTAATTATTTCTACTAAAAAAAAATTCTGTATTTTTTACTGTTATTATTATTGTTGTTGTTGAATTTCGTTATTTGGTTTAAAATTGCATTGTATTATGTCTTAATTAATTTCATTCATACTTTATACACCATACAGGCAAACGATAATAGTGTTTAGTATTAAAAAATAAATAAATCGAATATTTTTTGTTGGTATGCAGGTAAGTTTTGATCAATTTTTCTTTCAAAACAAGTATTTACCATAAGTATGTAAACATAAGTATGCATAAGTTCAATAAATCCTATATTTATCGGTTTAAAGAGCTTTAGAATGATCACTTCAGCAAAATGTTCTTTGTGTCTTCGGATAACTAGGCATGCTCTATTGGACAATATTGAATATTCTCTATATAACAGGTCCATTGAAATGTCCCCAGCCTGACACATAGATGGATGGCTCTACTAGAATTAAATCCATATAGACTTTTAGTTAGTCCTAACCTTCAGAAGACGCATGTATAGATTTGACAGCTGTGTGGATCATTAATTTGTGAATTATATCATTTTGAGTGAAGCAACTTTATTGTGAAGAAATGGATAAAAGATTTCACGTGTTAATAAAATATTGCTTTTTGAAGGGAACAAAAATATAGTTGAAGCAAAAACTTGGCTTGATGACAAGTTTCCGGCACTGTCCCAGGAAAATCAGCCATCAAAGATTGGTATACTAAGTTTAAACGTGTTGAAATGAGCACCGAAGACGGTGAACGCAGTGGGCGCCCAAAAGAGGTGGTTACCGACGAAAGCATAAAAAAAGATCCACAAAATTATTTTTAATGATCGTAAACTGAAATTGAGTAAAATAGCAGACACTCGTAAAGATATCAAATGAACGTGTACATCATATCATTCACGAATATTTGGGTATGAGGAAGCTGTGTGCAAAGTCGGTATAGCGCGAGTTCAATTTTGACCAAAAACAACGACGAGTTGATATTTCGGAAAAGTGTTTGGAGATGTTCAAGCGTACTCGAGTTTTTCCATCGATATATCACAATGGACGTAACACGTCTCCATCATTTTACTCCGAAGTCCAATCGACAGTCATCCGAGTGGACTGCATACGATGAACTTGCTCCAAAGTGTGAAAAACTCCACAGTCGGCTGGCAAGGTTGTGGCGTCTGTATTTTGGGATGCGTAATTTTTATTGATTGCCTTGAAAAAGGAAGGACCATCAACGCTATTGAACCGTTTGAAGGACAAAATCGTCGAAAAACGGCCGCGTTTGAAGAAAAAGAAACTGCTGTTTCACCAGGGCAATGCACCGTATCACACGTCAGTGAAATCGATGGCAAAAATGAATGAATTGGGCTTCGAATTACTTCCGCATCAACCGTATTCTCCAAATCTGGCCCCAAGCGACAATTTCCTGTTCTCAGATCTCAAAAAAATCTCGCTGGGAAGAAATTTTGATCGAAAGAAGAGGTGATCGCCGAAACTGCGGCCCATTTTGAAGCAAAAAATAAATCGTACTACAAAATTGGTATCGATAAGTTGGGGGGTCGCTGTAATCAGTGTTTCACCCTTGAAGGTAACTATGTTGAATAAAAAAATGAATTTTGCAAAAAAAAAAGGCCGGGCGCTTTTCAATTGACCTGTAATATACCTTCTATTGTATATGTATGGCAAAAGCATTCAGAAAATATTCAAGGAACCAATTCCTCGAATTGGTGTAAGGGGCTTCGTGTAGTGTTATCAATGCTTTCTTCAAGACGACACATCTCCTGTCATCAAATAAACAGTCAGCGCATTCGTGTCTCCGGTCCTACGTCACGTGACAGTCATAACTTTGAGTTGGTAGATAGTTTCGTATGTCTTGGAACCTGCATCAAAAACATCAACAATGTCAGCCTTGAAATTCAACGCGACAACAACAAATGCTACTTTGGACTGAGTAGGCAATTGAAAAACCAAGCTCTCGACGAAACAAAACCAAGCTCTATAAGTCGCTCATCATTCCCGTCCTGATACATGCAGCAGAAGCTTGGACGCTGTCGATATCCGATTAGTTGACTTTAGAAATTTTCAAGAAAAAGTTTTGGTCCTTTGCTCGTTGGCAACGGCGAATATTGCACGAGTTATATGAAATTGACATAGTTCAGCGAATCAAGAGACAGGGGCTACGCTGGCTAGGTCATGATGGTCAAATGAAAAAAATACTCTAGCTTTGAAAGTATACGATGGAGTACCCGCTAATGGTAGTGAGTCGGCATAGCGGTACCCATTAATTTTTCATGATTTTGATAATCGCTACGAAATAGCATAAATAAGAGACACAGTAATTATTTTATTTGTACTACTGCTATCATCTTTGTAAATTCGCCATGACCGAATTTATATATGACTTTTGACCATTAATGATAATTTTAGTAAATTCAAAATAACATATCAGAAATTAAGAGAGGTGGAACTGCCTTATTTGTATTACTTTTGATTTGTTTCACGTGTTAAAGTCCAACAGTGGTCGCTGCAAATGCCTTCATACCAAAATACTTGATATCTTCTTTCGATGTTGGCTAGATCTGAGATACTTGTTAGTCTCTCATATCGCTCATATTTTTGGGGAAAATATCGAGATGGGAATGCAGAAAATTCATTTTTAGAGACATTATAGCTTCAATCTTTCGATAACTTTCCAACAATTTGCCAATAATTTGTTTAAAATTCAGGTATTTGTGATTACCAAGAAAGTGATGAATATTTAGGTATTGAAATGGTTGTTTCTAAATGAATTTCAACTACATCCTAATGCAATAACTAGCAAGATTGGTAAGAAGTTTGCTCTCCTTTTGAAATCGTTTAACAAGAAAGAAATGCCTGCGCACTAAAGCAGAAATAACATAGAATAGAATAATCACCATGTGGTAGAACTGACCGTTCTGAAGAAGCGCTAAGTGAAGAGAGTGTGTTCAATAAAAGCCAGAAATTGTTAAATTTGTGTGAGAGTGAAAGATTACTGACTTGACGAGTGGACGTATGCAACTCCGATCAGCATAAATCATTTTACTAATTACTTTTCGATATTGTAGCTGTGTAGAGTAAATTATATTTAATGATAAACATATATATTATATATATATATATATTTATATATATATATATACATGTATATATAATAATGTATATGTATATTTTTCTAATAGTACGATGCCAACACCGCTGCAGGGGCTGCAGACTATAAATGAGCACATGCATATGCTACCTACCACTAGTATTTAGATAAGGCATGTATTGAAAAATTTGTAACTACAGTGCAGCAGTCATTGCGCAGGATCATATCTTCTTTGTTTACACATACACTACATCTCCAATTGCAACCAATACTGGGACAAGAAGTTTATTGGCAAGCCATTATGGGGCTGTAGTAAATGGATACATAAGAGAATTATTGATACCAATTCAATAAAAAAAGAAGGACCTCACAATCTGCGGCAAATTTCGTGAAGTCAGCCTCCTCAAGCATACGGTGTGAAAAATTAATGCCTCTAATATGAATAATCTGGTATGCCAGAGAAACTTTTACACTAAGAGCTTCGTCATAATCAGGGAGGCCATCTTCGAGCCGATGATGGCAGCATCCGTTGAATCGACTTTAAGAGTTTTCCAGTTTTTTTAGAGTTTTGGGGAAGATTTATAGTCCTATACATACGAGGCATTCGACACATTATTGGTTTTCTATTTTAGGCAATAAAATATTCAATGGAATAATGGATATGACAGCACAATGATCCATCTAGACAACTATAGATTTGGACTTCCGAAATTTAAATGTGCTTCATTTGAACGAGATTACATAGAGAGAATCAATAAGAACTTCCAGCTTAATTCAATCCCATCTCCCACTTATTGAACCATCTCATTACAAGTTTAAGTCAAGTATATCGGCAGGAGTGTGTTGAATTCCCCGCTACAAGTGTCTGGAACTAACCTTATAACCCTTACAACCTTCATATCATTAATAATTCGGTGAGGGAAAGTTTCATTTTTCTACCAAAGAGACACCGTAACCAGAGCATCAAGTGAAATTAAGGTAAGAATTGTAAAAAGTAGGGCAACTCAATATCAAATATCATCAGATCATTAAAAACTCAAAAATTGTTAACACAATTAATTAACCCCTTCTATAATTCCATATAAAAAAATTCCATAAAATCCTACGGGTGATGTCGTTGAGCTAGAAAATTTATGCGACGTCATAAAATACCAACAGACAACTAAAATTGGACCAAAAGGGATGTTCCGAGAAGCAAAAAACAAAGCAAAGCGAGAAGCAAGAAATCGAAATAATATCTGTATACAGGTATGTACACATGTCGTAACAAAAATAAAGCGAAAAAATTAAGGCAAAAAGTGTAACAAGTAAGAAAATTGCAAATTTATTCCTATTTAGTAATATAACATACATATGTACATATGTACACGCATAGTAAGTATGTGCACAAATTTGCATTTGCATGTGCTATAAGCGAGGAGAAAAATACAATAGCGAACCATTTGTGCTCTTTATGACAGTAGAGAGAAAAAAAGTAATAGCAACAACAACACCAGTAACACAAATGTTTATGTTAATTAACAACAAAATTGTAGCAAATGCAGCAACAAAAACAAATCAACAACAACAGCCGGTCGCAGTCTTTGCCGAACCAATCAGCAACGAGATGTCGAGCGATGTAGAGCGGGACCGTATATTTGGATAGGATGAATTGGAAGGTCGGTCCACACACTGTGAATGTCGCAGTGAGTGTAAACGACAAAGTGCAGACATTTGGCGAAAACTGGAATAAGTCTCGAAAACATATGCACTTCGTAAATGACAATAATAAACAACCGACATGTGGTTACGATTTGAGTGTATTTACACTGTGTACAAATATGTGTTCAGCAAAATTCGCTTGGCATACATACGGAGATCAAGCTAATTGGTCGTCTCTGCTTCGAAGCACTCGAAATTGAGTTGGTGGTGTAGACTTGCTTACCATTGTCCTCACTATGCGAGGGTTTAATAAAGAGTCTAGACCTCTTTGATATCAAAAATATTGCATGATTGAAGAAAAGCACGCAAATTCATGTTCGATACAAAATTTAGTTTCTCTAATCACGTTAATTATACTGTTTCAAAATCTTACGCAATGCTAGCTTTTATTCACCATAATAGTACTGCATTTTCAGATCCCTACACACTGAAGATTCTTTATGTTTCTATGATAAGAACAAGGCTCGAATATGCTTCATTTATCTGGAGACCGTACCATTCTTCATATATAACCCGCTTAGGACGAGTCCAGAAAATTTTTATTAAAATTTGCCTATGCTCCTTTCATTTTTCTGAACCGATTCCTCTGTATGAGTCGCGTTGTCTGCTTTTTGGTATTAAATCTTTGAGTAGCAGATAATCTTTCCACGCTGTCTCTTTTGTTTCTAATATTGTAAAGGGTTCAGTCGATCTCCCTAGCCTCTTGGAAAGATTGCACTTCAATGCCCTAGTCGAAATCTTAGGCATGTAACTTATTTTTTTATTGGGCCTATAAAAACTAACTATGCCAAGAACGCCCCATTAAGAAGAATCCTTACGGAATTAAATGACATTTTGAATCTTGGTTAGTCTCTATCCTGTGGAGCAGTTCGTACCATGTCGAAGGTCTTCATACCTTTCACGAACCTATAAAATTTATTACAAAAAGGCAGAATTCGATTTCGATGAATTTCAGTGTCAATATTTATTTGAATTTTCGTGGGTAGCATACCACTTTTCAAACAATTAGACAATTTTTTGGCGGATTTTTACAAAAAAAACAGAACTTCAACGAATCGCTGGGATTGGGGCTAGGTGATACAGTCGTCCGATTTCGATGATTTTCGGTATCAATATTTATTTGAATATTCATGCGTAAAATACCAACTCAGTTATATGAATCGTCGGATTACGAAAATTTCCAATACCCATGTTTGATTCTTTATGTGTAGAATACTAAATTTAATGTTTTTGGATGCTTTAATGAGAAATTTATGAACCAAAAAACCACAAAGAGGCTGTATGGGAGCTGCACTATATAGCCTTCCGATCTGGCCAGTTTCGAACAAATACCAACATTACAAAAACACCGGCATACCAAGTTCCGTTCAAATATCAAAAACTGAGACTAGTTTGCGTTCAAACAGACGGACGGACAGATATGCATGGCTAAATCAAATCAGCTCGCCATTCTGATACGATCGGTAAAAATTTTGATGGGTCTATCTCTTCTCCTTCTGGTACTTACATACTTCGGATCATAGTTAATATACCATTTCATTCGCATGTATAAAACCCGCTGGATAGTGGCTTCAACGAGTTACTTGAAAAAGTAACATCCGACAAGGATCGTGTTTTCTCAGCTATGCAATTCAGCTATAGAGCTGAACTATTAATAGAATATACTAGAGCTTCAGATTTTGCTCAAACATTTACGAACTGTGCGAGCATTTGAACAACGAGCACTCACATACCTGCTAATTGCTCATTACTTGAAAAATTTTCGAGCCGAGCACGAGCATTTAGAGCATTTTCACAAACAATTTGATTTTTGTTCTCAAAACTTTTTTTTAATAATTTTAAATTTATTTATGCAGTGTAAAAATTATTTAAAAGCCAAAGAAATTTTGACAAACAAAACTAAAAATTTTTTGTTCTGCTGTTCGATACCCGGGTATCTGGAGCTCTAGAATATACATAAGTTCACGTCTCTGCTATTTACTTAGGACGCATTGTTCTCTGGATTCCAAACACTAAGTGCTTATGAAATAATATTTGATAAGATGAGCTTAGAAATTCTGGAAATAGACGATGAGATAATGCAGTCCACAAATTATGATCCAGAGACTATGCTGGCAGGGACATACTTTGCGAATGTACATACAAATCCAAACTTTTATTAAAATAAAGAAGGAAGAGGCAGATCATAACCCAATCATAACTAAAATGGTAGTTCTTAAAGGGTTTCCACCATGAAAGCTTGCATTGAATTGATTTCGTGGGACAATATTAGTGAGGGAGATAGGTCGAAAAATTTTAAAATGCCAATGAAAGTTCTCTGCATACCTCCAACAACAGCAGAGTAGTTCCGAAGTGGAATTCAATATTGCAGAGTACTAAATGGTTCGAAAAAAGTGAAAAAGTTTGGAATAGCCCACATAATAGATGCGTATAAACATTTCTAGGCAGGTTTTACTCAAAATACTGGATACACGAATGTCCAAAATCAACATTTCAAAAAAGAACGGATAAATAAGAGGCACACTGAGAGTAAAATGTGAAGAGCAACATAAATGTATGCCTTGGCATTGTGACGGTATAAATTAGGCGAGGCATAATCAATAGCAAGATCAACAACAACAACAACAACAAAAACAAGCACAACAAAATAAATTTAAAAAAAAGAAACAAATCACTTGCCAGCAGATAAAGAAAGAAAACAACAACTTGCCAACAACAGTTCATCCTTCGACGGCGAACAGGCGTGCAATAGACGCTAAAAGCAAAACTACAACAACAACAAAACAACAGCAATAAGGCTGGGCGCAAAGCACATGTGTGCAATAAAAGGAAAATAACCATTTTTTACGACTACGCCACCGATTCAGTCCAGAAGGCAGCCAGCCTGTGTAGAGCCTCGAGCAGCAGAAAGAAAAGAAAAGTAAATGTAAATGGAGAATTTGAAAAATACATATATTGTGTGTATGGCTACAACAAAAAAGAAATATGAGTGAATAACAGGGCTGCAAAATGCCAAACAACCATTAGACGCCGTCAACAACAGCAACAATAACAATAACAACAGCTCCACCACCACCGACAGTGGAGCCCCAGCCAACGCCAGACATATCGCGCATCAGGTTAAAGGGGCAGCAGTAGCACAGAAAAAGCAGAATTATGGAATACATAGCCAACAAAACAACAAAACAGCAACAACAGCAACAACAACAACACGAACAATAGCAATAAAAGCAGTAAAAAAAAGCACTGATACAGCAGAGTACAAACAAATAAGGCAGCGGCATGCAACAACGACGTTGAAGATACCTAAAATTATGTATACATACATACATAAAAGTGTGTACAAATGTATATTTACAAAATTATACATACCTATATACATACATAGATGTAGATACATATTTCACTCGCTGTGTGTCAGTATGGAAAATGTGTGGCAAGGCAAAGTCAGGTTTAATGTCAGCGCCAATGGAAAAATGGAGGAAAAATGGAAGAAAAAATGGCGAGAAAAAATGCATAAAAGAAGAAAAACATGCCACTTGTGGTAGTCACAGCACAGCAATAGAAAAAAAAGCAGCAGCAATAACAACAACCATGTAGTAAAAGCTATCCAAGAAAAAAGGTGAAATGATATTACAAGCAAGAGCAACAACAACGCTGGACAAATGCAGCAACAAATTGCTAACCGAAGCGTTATATTATTATTGTTGTTATTGTTTTTACTGCTGATACCGTGTATTATTTTCGTATAGCTTTCATTTATAAGTTATTGTTGTTGTTGCTGTTGTTGTTTTTGTGATTGCTGTTGACGGCCCCTTATTTCAACTTTATTGTTGCTGCCACTACTGTTGTCTTATTGTGGCATGACTGGATGCACGCAGCGCCGCTTCGTTTTGTGTGTATTGCTGCTGTTGTTTTTGTACTTTTGCAATGCGTTCTGCATATTGCAGCGAAATTGAAAATGCCTCGCTTTGATGGAAAACAAATTATAAACAAATAGGCAAAGATTAATACATAATTGTGGCTGGTGAGGTATTTATGTATGTATGTATGTATGTATGTATGTATGTATGTATGTATGTATGTATGTATGTATGTATGTAAACATTTAATTTTAGATACAAGTACGTGCAGAGTTTTTCAACTTACTCAATCGGTTTCATATGACTTTTCTACAGAGTAACATATGTTAAATTTAGAAAAATTTTAAAAAGTTAGAGTAATTCTTCTAATCACATTTGGGACAGCGGATGTCTCTTTTTTTAATTTAAATTGGTTGGTTTTTTAATAGATAGAATCATATCTAAACATTTGTTGGAACTTCTCCACACTTGGTAGCTTTTTATGACAAGCTTGGAGCTATTGACTTAGGAAAAGTTATACTTTGTTAAACCTGTGTGGAAGAGCTTTATAAATAAAAAACACCTGTTTACAGACAAATTTCCAAATGCATTTGTAGAACACCAAAACCGGGCGGAAATCCTAGTGACATGTGAGAGATTGATATAAAAATTCTCAGCATTCACTCACGCTTGTTTGTAAAATGCAAATACAACAAATGTATAACTATTATTTATTGCCTTTTTTATGACGCATTAGTGTCTCAGATAATTTCTTAACATGCGTATATATGTACATGAAATGCTCCAGCTAGCAATGTGCGTTTATATTTTAATTATTATTTTTTATGTTTTACGCGAAGATTTGAAGTTATTTCTGCAGCATGGCGCCACTGCAATTATCGGTTCTCAGTAATAAATGTTTACGACTTTATTGAAATTTATAATGTAAAAAAGGAATTCTCCAATATGCATTTAAACATATAATTTCTTATGTCTCAATGTGGCCACCGGGGAGGAAAAAATGATATTATTTCATTACATTTAATTTTATTATAATTTTTATATATTTTACTTTTTTATTATAATTTTAATTCAGATATAATTAACTTTTAATTTAATTTAACTTTAATTTAAATTAAATTTAATTTAAATTAATTTTAATTTAATGAAATTAATTTTAACTTCATTTTAATTTAATTTTAATTACATTTAAATTTAATTTTAATTTAATTTAATTTAATTTAATTTAAATTTAATTCTAATTTAATTTTAATTTAATTTTAATTTAATTTTAAATTAATTTTAATTTAATTTAATTTTAATATATATTTAATTTTAATTTTATTTTAATTTTAATTAATTTTAATTCTTAAATTTAAACCTAATTCTAATTTAATTTTCTTTAATTTTATTTTAATTATAATTAAATTTTAATTTAATTTAATTTAATTTTTATTTAATTTTAATTTAATTTTAATAAAAATTTAATATTATTTTAATTAAATTTAATTTAATTTTAATTTAATTTTAATTTAATATTAATTTAATTTTAATTTAATTTTAATTAAATTTTAATTTAATTTTAATTTAATTTTACTTTAATTTTAATTTAATTTTAATTTAGTTTTAATGTAATTTTTATTTAACTTTAATTTAATTTCAATAAAATTTTAATTTAATTTTAGTGAAATTTTAATTTACTTTTAGTTTAATTTTAATTTAAGTTTAATTTAATTTTAGTTTAATCTTAATTTATTTATAATTTAATTTTAATTTAATTTTAATATACTTTTAATTTAATTTTGATTAATTTTAATTTAATTTTAACTTAATTTTAATTAAATTTTAATTTAATTTTAGTTTAATTTAAATTTAGTTTAAATTTAATTTAAGTAATTTAATTTTAATTTTAATTTAATTTTAATTTAATTTTAATTTAATTTTAATTTAATTTTAATTTAATTTTAATTTAACTTTAATTTAATTGAAACATAATTTAAATTCAATTTTAATTTAATTTTAATTTAGTTTTAATTTAATTTTAATTTAATTTTAACTTAATTTAAATTTTAATTTAATTTAATTTTAATTTAATTTAAATTCTTCATTCGATTTAATCATTTTTTCAATTTTTAAGCTAATTTAACTTTCTTATTTCAGCTCAATTAATTTTAATTTATATTAGATTATTTATTTATTGTTTTAACGAATTTTTTGTTTTATTTAAATACATTTAATTAATTTACCTTTTTTAAATTTTTTTCTTTATTATTTATATTTTTTTGTTATATTTTTTATTTAATTTAATTTTTTTAATTTTTTTATTTTACCTATTTTATTTTATTTTATTTTAATTTGTTTACTTTATTTTTTTTTCTTATTTTTTTTTTTTTGTTATTTTATTTTATTTTGATTTCAATTTCAATTTCTATACTCTTTTATTTAAATTTAGAATTTAACATAACTTTACTATATTTGATTATATTTCGATTAACTTTCAATTTATTCTCATGGATATTTTATTTAAGTTATCAATTCATGTTATTTTTTTTAAATAAATTTAATTTTAATTTCTTTAAACTGTTTCATTTTATTTTCATTATTTTGAAAATATTTATTTTGATTCATTTATTTTATCTAATTCCCTTTTATATTTGATTTTTTTTAAACCTGGGCCTGTTTTAGCTGTAATATAATAATTTTATATATATATTTTTTTTTCAGAAAGAAAATGAAAATTAATGTATCAATATAATAAATATAAATTTAATAAAATTGTTATACTTACATATATGCTTAATTAGTTCCACTTCAAAAAGTGATTAATTGTAATTATAAGTCTTTTATAACAAAAGAAAATCAATTACAACAAGCAAAAAAAATAGAGAAATAACAAAAAATGCATTTCATTTCTATCCTAATATGGGATATCGAAACGTATTTTCACTCGAGTCAATACAGAAAACATATGAGTTTTTCATTACTAAGATTACAATTTTATTCAGAAATAAATGCAGCAAATTGTAGATTTCACAAAGCAGATACTTTCAGTGTTTACAATTCTTTTTAATAAACTTTTATTATGAATGAATTGCATTAAATGCATAAATTAATTAAATGGATTATATGTATGTATATATATCTCAATATACTAGTGGACAACTTTATAAGAGTCTATATTACCAACTGATCAATTTAATAAATCAGACGAGACATGAAATTACTCAAGCATACAAAAAAGCTCACACTTATATGTATTTACTTACAAATCACTTATTTAAAGCAATATTCCACACTTCATTATACTCCACGTCATTTTGTTCAGCACATATGAAAACCGGAAACTTACCTGTAAAAATATAGAAAATAAAATGTAAAAAAAATTAGTTTCTTGTCAAGCTAAGTAAATTTTACATTAACATTTGTAAATGTAACAAGAGTTTGAATATTCATGAGTATACTACAGCGTTGAGACGACAGAAAAACACGCATATATGCATACGTTGTAGCTGCTTATGTTGGAGATATGCGGCATTGAATTTTTAAAAGCGAACAGGAGTGCGAACATGCGCTGCAGGAAAAAAGACACATATGCTCATATTTATTCTATTTAATATCAAGAAGCTCAGTGAATAATACCTTTTAAAAATAAATGCATTTCATAGAATTTTTCATTTTAGTTAATCTTTTTCCATTCTTTTTCATAATTTTATATATAATATAGAATTATAATATTTTCTTAAACTTATTTTAGAGCGATTTATTCATTTCATTTTATTTTATTGTTTTAATTTTTTATTTTATTTCACTCTACTTTATCTTAGTTAATTCGTTTCGTTTTACATTTTAATTTATATCGTTTTATTATCTTTTTGGTTAGTTGTATTTAAAATAATTGGTTAATTTTTATTTTTATATTATTTATTTAATTTTTAATACTTATTGTTTTTTTTTTTAATTAAATTATATTTAATTTAATTAATTTAATTTTTTTAGTGAGATCATTTTATTTAATTTTTTTGTTTTTTTCACTTTTTTAATTCACCCTGTTCTACTTAAATTTATTTCCGTCATTTTATTTATTTTTATTTTTATTTATTTCATAAATTTATTTTATTTTATTATATTTAGTGTTTTTTAATTTAATAGTACTTTTATATAACTTTTCATGTTATTTTATTTTATCTTTTAATTTTCCTTTTATTTTCTTTTTGCTTAATTTTATTTAAAATAATTAATTTATTTTTATTTTTATATTTTGTCATTTTAATTTATTTGTTTATTTTATTTATTATTTTTTGTCTTATTTAATTTTTGAATTTTTTTTTTTTTTCATTTTATTTTATTTTATTTTATTTATTTTTTTTTATATTTTTTTTATTTTTTAATTTTTTTTTATATCATTTTATTTTATTTTATTTTATTTTATTTTATTTTTTTTTTCATTTCATTTCATTTCATTTTATTTTACTTCATTTTATTTTATTTTATTTAAAGTTATTTTATTTTATTTTATTTTATTTTATTTTATTTTATTTTATTTTATTTTACTTTATTTTATTTTATTTTATTTCATTTTATTTTATTTTATTTATTTTATTTTATTTTATTTTCTTATATTATTTTATTTTATTTTTTTTTAGTTTTTCAGTTTTAATTTTTTATTTTTTATTTTTTATTTAATATTTATTTTATATTTTATATTTTATTTTATTTTATTTTATTTTTAATTTTTAAAATTTTATTTTTTATTTTTCATTTTATAATTTTTATTTTATTTATTTATTTATTTTTTTTATATTATTATTTTTTATATTATTTTATTATTTTATATAATTTTATTTTACTTTTAATTTTTAATTTTTTATTTTTATTTTTTTTTAATTAATTTTTTTTTATTTTATTTATTTTTTTTTTTTTAATTTTTTTTTTTTTTAATTTTTAATTTTTGATTTTTAATTTTTAATCTTTAATTTTTAATTTCATATTTTTTATTTTATTTTATTTTATTTATTTTATTTTATTTTATTTTATTTTATTTTATTTTATTTTGTTTTATTTTATATAATTTTTTTATTTTATTTTATTTCAATTTTAATTTTTTATTTTTTATTATTTATTTAAATATTTTTATTTTATTATATTATATTTTATTTTGTTTTATTATTTTATTTTATTTTATTTTTAATTTTTAAGTTTTAATTTTAAATTTTAAATTTTATATTTTTTTATTTTATTTTATTTTATTTTTTATTTTAGTTTATTTTATATTATTTTTTATTTTATTTTATTTTTTTTTCTCCGCTTATTTTATTTTATTTTATTTTATTTTTTCTTTATTTTTTTTATGTATTTATTATTATTATTATTATTAACACAAAATATTTTTATTTTCTTTTAATTAATTTTTTTTTCCATTAATATATTCTGTTTTATTTCTTTTTCAAAGTCTCAATTGGATGAAATGTTCAAATACATAAATTATCATATGTTTGTGTGTGTCCAAATTTATTTTCATGTAAACTATAGATATATATAGGTATGTATTGTGCATATATAAGTACATATATTCTGTTTAATTACATTTATGCTGGTTGAATTACAGACAAGCATATTTTGCAGATAAGAATGAAAACTATAAATGACAAAAATAAGCAATGAATACTCGACACGCACGAATAGAATTGAATGGAGTAGTGTTAAAAGCGCAGTCAATAATGCACTAACAATACGATAAAATAAAAAAATTAATGTTGTTACATAGAAAATCGTTATTGACAGGTACATTTGGAGCTGCATTGTTTACATACTTTGTATGTATATATATACATCTATATGTAGAAAAAAATCAGTATCAGCAAATTCAATGGCTGTGCCCACTTATTTGCTTACTCGTCGACTTACTGACTGCGTTATGCAGGATGTATAGGTATATAAACCTAGCCATCGGCATACAAAATAATGTTTTCATGTGAGGAGCATATACATACATACATACATAAGTACATATATGTATTCTATTGTGCTTGCACTTAAGCACAATTGAAATTGTATCTGTCTACTTACGATTTATTGTGCGTACTTAAAAGTGTTTTTTTTTTCCTTTTTTATCTTTATTCCATATTTTACTATACGCGTGCGCTTCACATAGCCATCTATGCATATTTAAACACATAATGAATATATATATATGTATGTATGTATTTAAATTTGAACTTGCATTAACTGGTAGGAGAAAATCTGATTGATAAGTACGTAAGAGATATCGTTGGAATGTATGTAAGTACACAGGTGGATCGAGTAAAAACGCCTAAGCAATATTAATTTTCCAAAGCTTTAAATAATGTAAATTAAAAATTAAATAAAAGTTTATAAATATGGTCATTTGTTATTTCTAGGCGCACTTTACTGAAAAGCTTGACATTTTTTCGTTCAATTTTATTAATAATTTTACGCATACTGTCTATATATCTTATCTTTCATTATCTTAATGTTGTTCACACAGACACTTAATTAACTAATTGAGTACATTTTAAAAACCGTAACTGCCTCTAAACATCTAGTAACTAATTCACAACGAATTGTCAGGAAATTGCTCACGTAAATATGATAGTGAGAAAATGAATGTCATTGAATCAAACTGTTAGTTTTTAACTAAAAAATTTATTTTATTTTAAAATAAAATTATTTTGTAAATATTCATTATTAGCAAGTGTAAGAGAAAGAACCAGCATTCACATATGACGAGTGAGATGGCGATACTGAAATTACGGATAAATTGAAAGTTCATGCCAGAGACGGCAGTGCGCACTACTATGTGGGGGATAATAGCGTGGAGTCCTGATCAGGCCGACTTCCAAAATTATGGAAAGATAAGAAAGTAAGACGAATTTCGGGTGGAACCGAATAATAGATACACGGCTGATGTTTATATTAAACGCTTGGGGACTTATCTGACTTCAACAGATGGACTAAAGTTCTGTTTTATAAGAGTTAGGTTTGTTTTTGGAGCTATGTTGGTATTTTATGACAGATCTTTGGAGCACGCTGCTGCTATCATATCCATTGAGTTAGTTCAAGTTTTCTCAATAAACTCCTTAACTGCCCGATCCTAAGTCCGGAAATCGGTCAAAAGTAGAAGGTCTGTTATATGGAAAGCAGATATACTTCTGGTTACCAGTGTAAAGCGGGAGTGGAAAACATATAGCTTGTTATTTAGATCAAATGCGTAGTTATTGCCCGAATGAGCCTGTATTCAATTCGTGTTTTTACTAGTCCATGGGGATTATAGCTATCAAATTTTATCGAATTTTGTCTGGTGGTTCCTGAGATATACTGTTTGATCTACAAATAGGTGGTGAACACTCACTCAAAATTTTTTCCCACTCTTCATATCTTTTCATATATTGCGATCGTCCCTAACATATAAGACTTTAACAATGCATTTCGCCTATGTGGTGACACAGGAATATGTGCTTCATCAAAATGAAAAAATATATATTATTGCAAAAATATATTCGCATTAAGCCTTTCTAAATATCTTCAATTTGACATCCATATTGTATCTGCATTATCTGAATAACTTGATTGTAGAATATTTGAAATTTTATAAAGACGGCATCCCTCAAAAACTGTTTGGACTATAAGCGATCAAAATTCTCTTTAGTTAAATACTCTCGACATTACACCAATTTACATGTAGAAAATTTTTCAGGAAAGATGATTAATTTCATAAACTCATAAGTACCAGTTACGTTTCTTATAACTCTGAAAGTCATAGACTAGATGACAGTCTAAATATTTCGTTATTAGTTAAAACTGGCTTCATCTTACCTGAGAGTTCTTTGAAAAAGTAACTCCTTTACTTTTGTCAAAGCATATGTAAACGAATGTGAACCAAATCGGATCTCAAAAAAAAAAAAAAAAGAGTTTGCAATAATACGACACTAGCGCCACCTAGTGGACAAATTATAAATTTCAAGATAAAATCTCTTATTTATTATTTTTAATTTTTAATTTTATTTTATTTGGTCTCAATAGGTTCAATAAGACCTCAATTCACTAAATGAAGCATATTTTATTGTCTTACACATAATTAAAGTGTTTAAAAAAATATATTTTGTTGCAATTTTCTTGCACATGTGTTTGTTTTCCGCCCTACTCATATGCCAATATGCAATCGACACGCTGTTGTCAATCAATCAATGCGCCAATATAGTCATCAATCAAAGATTGCTACGCCACTGTTTGTTTTAGCTTTTTGCTGACTTCGTTTTCATGTTAGTTACTGAACAGTCTCCATATGTTATAGTCGTAGAGGTATAGGGAAATATAACCAACTGTACATACATATGTACGAGGTATGTTCAAAGGAAAAGGTTAATTTTGATTTTTCGCGGTCTGTGTACATTCGATTATCGATATTTTGTTTTTGTTGCAATCGGACATATATGTTTATCATGTGCCTGCATTACGAGCCAATTTCAATTAGTAGTTCATTTTTGAGAACAGAAGAGGTTAGTCATGTTTTTGTGTGCTCTTCGATTTTTGACTTTTGAAAAAAATGGATCAAAAAATGGAATAAGTGCTCCAAAGCACTTGAAATCTTGACTATGGCATTCGATGCATCCACTTTGTCTGAAAAAAGTGTTTCTAAGTGCTACATGCGCTTTACAGAAGGCTAAGAAGGTGTTGAAGACGATGAGCATCCTGGAGATGCGACCACGTCAACAAGCGAAAAAACATCGAAACAGTGAAAAAATTTGTTCTTGAAAATCGTCGAATTACTATAAGAGAAGTTGCAGAGGATCATGCCATTAAATTTTTTCGAATTTTTTGGGCATGAAACGTGTTGCAGCAAAGATGGTTCCGTAATTGCTAAATTTTAAACAAAAGCAATGTCGCATTAGTATCGCTATCCGGGTTAGCTCAAACGGGTCATAACTGGTGACAAAACGCGTGTATGATGTCAAAACCGATCATCCCAATGGAAGTTGCCAGATGAGCCAAGACCGAAAAAGGCGTGCCAAGTTCGATCAAATGTGAAGGTTTTTCTCAGTTTTTTTTTTTTTTTGGGATTACAATGGTGTGGTGCATAATAAGCTCCTGACAAAAAGTCGTTCAATTAATAAGGAATAATACAAGGTAAGTTATGACACGTTTGCGTGAAGCAATACGGCTCAAACGATCGTAATTGTGGAAAACAAATCGTGGATTCTGCATCACGATTATGCACCGGCTCATACATCAATGCTTATTCGTGATTTTGTTTTTTGCCAAAAACAAAACCGTAATCATGCCTCAACCACCGCATTAACCAGATTTGACTCCCTGTAAGTTTTTCCTATTCCCAAAACTAAAGAAACTAATGAAGAGCTGATGGCCATACCGAAAAGCGCATTTCAGAAGTGTTTCGAGGATTGGAAAAAGCATTGACGCAAGTGTCTTAATCCGAGGGGGATTACTTTAAAGGGGACAAAATAGATGTTGATAATAAATAAATACTTTTCAAAAAAATTCAAAATTCACCTTTTCCTTTGAACACACCTCGTAGTGTCGTTTGCGTCGTGCATTGCATTAGAAAAAGTGGCAAGCGCCTTAATCAATGAGCATTACTACATTCATACATTCTCACATGTTTAGACTGTAAGTAGATATGTTTAAATTATTTTTGTTAACGTAAGGCGCGGTCACGCCCGTTTTGCGTACGAACTTGCTATACTGAATTAAAATTCCGTGAGCGCATCTGCGTTGCATTAATTTTTTTAAGGAAAATTTAATAAAAGTGTTTGTAGTGTGCATAAATACATATGTACGTGTATAAATAAGCTAAAAAATTCATTTTTATATATTCCACATTTACACTTGTGTGAAAAATCGTACCATTAAAGAGCTTGACGTTATTTAATTGCATGCATAAATACGAGTAAATCAAGGCCTCACACCAAATATTTTATCTGAAATGTCTGAAACGCTCTTTCGACTACCATCTTCGAAAAATCGATATAAATCATTTATTTGCAAATCGAAAAAGTTTCATTTGATAAATTGTAAACACAGCTTATCAGCTGCTAGCGATCTTCTAACCTCTTCATATGCAGACTGCATAAATTTGTGGAAGAAACTCAATTATATTGGGGGGGGGGGGATATAATTTCAAACCATTGAAGCCATTTCATGCGCAGTTTTTCATATCACACACATCGCCTTCATTCATTTATGAGCCCCACTTTGATATTCGTTACACATCTCACGTTTATGGTGTTAATGTGACACCTCTGTGTGGTTTCTACACTCCGCCTTCGTACTTCAGTACTTGGCGTTTGTATATTCTCGTACTCCATGCACACTCCAAACTTTTTGCTATTACTTTTTAAGCGTTTGCACGAAGCAATGAAGCTGTCAGACTGTGTAAATCACTCGCTTGGATTTTGAACATGAATTGCTCAGTTCAATGCATGTTCGTCGCCTCATTGCCTATGTCTGTTGGTCTGCTCAACTGCCTATGTACCTACCATAAAAGATTGCATTCGAACGTGATTAAATGTGTGTGTGTGTTTATGGGTGTGCTTTTTTCGCAAAATGACAAACTGTCACTATCTTCATAGTCACTGTCACTGTCAGTGTCATTTTGTGGTAATACAGAAATAATTAAAATGGAATCATAATTTTCTTATATTATACATTCTTCTACCTCTACGCTTTGGCGCTGACTAACCGCTTTAGAAAATTGAGCAAAAATATTAGATAAATGAAATATATTTGTGAACATGAGACCAACTTAACACTATGGATCTAGACCAGGAGAGTGTCGAACACGCCCGCCTCTCCTAATACAGTGTGTCATGCGTCAGGGTATCCGGTCTGTCCCGTAAGTATTCGGAAATCGAGTCGACCGGGCCTAAAGAGCCTACATTGCCCACTCTTTCTAAACCAATGGTAAGCACCAAGAGGGAAAGCAACCCTACCGGCAGGAAAAAAGCGTGTGTCTCTGGAGAGAAAGGACAAACCACCAGTTGGGTCACATGAGGCCCGCACAGGGCATAAAACACCAAAGGAAGGGTGTAAGTACAAAACGGTACACGGGTTTAGCGCCGAGACCAAACCCTGCAACTTCCGTTACTACGTCTGGAGCAGCAGGGGCAAATAACTTAGATCAGCGGCCCTGCTGTTCCAAAACCTCGTTTCAAAAGTTTTCAAGAGACTTAGCACCATTCCTATCGTAGAGCTGTCGTAGGGGCGAATGACAGTCTTAAATGGGCCAAATACACCATTCACGCCCAAAAAATCCGGACTCTTGGGAAAGGCTATGATTGATAATCCGCTTTCCCTCCCATCAATCACTAAAAGACCTAGGTCCCTGAAAAACAGTATTAATGGGATTATGCAGAGTATACAAGGGTATACTTCAATGATACCCTGGTCCTGCACCGGAAATGTACGAAGCAGGGTAGCTGAAGGGCCGCGTAAAACTTATGTCGTGCGTGGTTGATTGAGCGGTAAACCTTTATAAACGAGCTATCGCAGTTGAAAAAATCTCTGGCCTAGATCAAACTTCGTGACTGTGCATACGGACCTGATCACTAACAGGCCACGAGGCTGGGCCTGGGCCAGCAAAACCCTCCAACCCCTAAGAAAACTCATCCTTCTTGGCAATAAGTGACTACCCAGCACTGGTTGACGGGTAGTCCAGGTTGACGAGGTCAAGGAAAGTCAGCTTTTTTTTTTTTTTTTTTTTTTTTGAGATTCCATTTATGCTATAAAACTTAAAAATTTTCTTCCAACCATCAAAATCGTTGTCAGTAATTTTACTACTTCGACAGCAATCGGACTTTCCTTCGAATATCACTTCGTATAATAGATTTGAGGCATAAAATCAATGAACCCCAAGACAAATTGTTCTGGTTCGTAGGCTCTTTATCCATTTCGATAATGTTTAATTAAATCACATTAAAATTCGAACTCGCTTCTTAATTTAACTCTGGAGTTTATCTGAAGGCGTTAAATTATAGCAAGATGAGCAAGATTGTCGGGTTTCGTAGTCTGATATAAAATCACCTGCCAAGTTGTTAACAAACTCCTCCGAAATGACTGGACTGACGTTTACAAAAGTTTTTATGTATATTCAATGCGAAAAAATTCATAATGCCAGGAGGCGCATGTGTAGAGTTATTATATATTTAAAGCAAATGGATCTCTTGAGCGACACTTGAGTCAAGATATATAGAAATTCTGTACGCATTAGTCGATTTTTATAACTTTCCTATTAACCCTAAGAAAATGCAACAAAGATGCAATCAGAAAATCATATCTTCCCACACGTTTGTTCTTGTTAATTAATTTTATTTTTAATTTACCACAAAGTGCAAAATAGAGCGGAAGAATACGGAAAGGACAGGAAAATGAAACAAAAAAGAATGTAGTAATCGAAGTAATCGATGGGCGGCGTCAACAAGGCACCAAGATAGGGCGAGAAAACGTAAACAAATGAACAGATAGGAAAAAAAGAAAGGAAAAAAAATCATCGTGTAAAAATATCTCTACTTATAAATAGCAAAAAATAACTACATTAACTTTACATGTGTCTATATGCTCATTAACATTATTAATTTTTTGTTGTTGTAATTATTGCAGAATTGATATAAAATATATTCATACGGGTATGTATAATAATTTTTTAAACATCTTTATTAGTGTAAACGACTATAACTCTCGAGCTTTTCTTAAATATCCTTAGATTTTATTGTAAAGTTCTTTATTTATTATTTTATTATTTTATCTATAAATAATTCTTAGCTGTCTGGGTTTTGTTTTTAATACAGCTGTCTTTGTGTTAATAAGCATATATTTATAACTTTCTTTTCCCACAAATTGTTTATGTATATGTACACTTGGGTATGTAGTCCTTTATCCTATAGCCTTTTTATTGCATTTCTATGAAAACTGTCTGCTTTTTGATTGATGCATTGAGTGAGAAAAATAATTCATAGAAACCATATTCTGCCAACATACAGATATACATTCATACATATTGAAATGTATATGGTTTACAAGAAAATTGTATGTACTTATACATACATAATAAATATAAATATAAGAATAAAAATAAACAAATAAAAGTAAAATTCTTCTCTCACAGTATTTGTCCTCGAACTCCTTCAAAACAAATGACACTTTTTAATGAAATTTCATATATTTATCAGAACTAAGGACTAGTCTTTGGGATTGAAGCAAAATTGTAAGCAGTATACGAGAGTAGGCGAGGATGACAACAGAAACAGACTTTCTCCCAAGAGCTGACAGATCAAGGAACTTGAGAACAGGTACCAAAAGGTTTTTGATTTCATGTTTAAATTTTTAACAGTTTGTGCACAGTCTAGATTTGGGTCTTTCATTGAGTGAAAAAAAGTTTTCTAAAGCGTGATCTAAGTACATGTAATTTCTTCAATAGCCTTTTTTGACAGATTATGCGTGAGTCGTGTCAAGTTGTCATGTTATTTTAGTTCAGTATTGTTTGGCATTTCATCATGGAAAGACTTACATCTGAACAACGTTCACAAATCATTCAACTTTATTACGAAAATTCACGTTCTGTAAAGAATGTGTTTCGCGCGCTTCACTCAACTTATGGTCAACATAATCGGCCTATTGAGCACACTATTCGCAACAGCATTATGCATCTTGAGACCCAGCATTATAATTGGATAATATTCGACCAAATAGACCATGCCCAGCACGCAGTGAAGAAAATAAAGCGGCCGTAGCTCAGAGTGTATTCGAAGACCGTGGAGAGTCGATTCGGCGCCGTTCGCAACAACTCGGATTAACGAATGGACCGACTTGGCGCATTTTACGTCGAGATCTTCAATTGAAAGCGTACAAAATACATCTTGTGCAAGAACTAAAGCCACTCGACCTTTCCAAGCGACATCGCTTCGCTCTATGGGCTCTTGAAAAGTTTCAAGAAGATCCGACGTTTTCAAGCCAAATTTTGTTCAGCGATGAGGCTCATTTCTGGCTCAATGGACATGTATGCAAGCAAAATTACCGCATTTGTTACGAAGAGAAACCTGAAGGGATTCAAGAGCTGCCATTTCATCCAGAAAACAACAACGGTTTGGTGTGGTTTGTGGGTCGGTGGAGTCATCGATCCATATTTCTTCAAAAATGATGCCGTTGAGAACATAACCGCCAATGGCGACCGTTATCGCGCCATGATAACCGACTATTCGATGCCTGAAATTGAAGCTCTTGATCTCCGCGACATTTGGTTTGAACAAGACGGCGCCACTTCCCACACATAGCTTCCCATATATCAATCAATGGATTTATTGAGAGAACTCTTCGGTGAGCAGATAATTTCAGGTTTTGGGCCGGTCGGTTGGCCACCAAGATCGTGTGATATCATACCGTTAGATTTTTTTCCTGTGGGGATATGTAAAGTCTAAAGTCTATGCGAACAATCTCGCTTCGATTCAGGCTTTGGAGCAAAACACCACGCGTGTCATGCGCCGGTTACCAGTCGCAAGGCACGAATGGTCATCGAAAATTGGACTCAACGGATGGACCATCTGAGACGTAGCCGCGGCCAACATCTGAAAGAGCTTATCTTCAAAAAATAAATGCCAAAGAATGTTAACAAATATTCTCCATTAAATTTGAATTTTCTGTGTTTTTATTTATTTAAAAAAGTAGGGAACCTCGAAATGGATCACCCTTTAGTATTGAATGAATTCCTTTAACGCAATAGGGGGATTCGCTATGTCTAAGAAATGCATAGGGCGTGACTGTGTTTGAACTTACCAGTGGTGTATTTGCAAAAGTTTAGCTAGTGAAAAGTGACAAGATAGCGCGTGAATCAAGCACAAGATAAACGTAGGTTCGATTATGAATGGACGTCCCAGGTAGTCGAATTTGCGGAAGACAGGTCCAGTAGTTAAACCAATTGCACATTGTAAAATCGCGGTATCCATGATAGCCAGTTCCTTACCTATACCATGCACTAGTGCGTTCGCTTATTTAAAATCACTTAAATGTACTTTAAATGGGTTTCACCCGATTGTGTTGAAATTAAAACCACCATTAAATATACAAAAGTAATTATCATTTGAGTCCAAATTAATGAAGACTCAAAAACAAAACCCAAAATTGAAATATGTAAACACTTAACGAATGTAAATTGAAATAACAAGTCCACCGCTTACCCACCCAACCGCATGATTTGCCTCGGTCTCCCTTGGCCGGCTTTCATGCTCCCACCCTTCCTTGGCTGGCATCGGCACATCATATCAGCCCATAGATTGGGTAATTTCCCCACACCCTCTTGCTACTTCATACAGTGCCCACGATCCCTGAAGCTTCCTTCCACTCCTTTGCGGTCACCCTCTGTCTGTACGTTCGATATCCTCTCCCATCCTTTTACACAAACAATGGTGTCTAATAACAAATTCATTTTTATTTTAAGTTTAATTTTAAGTTGTACTCTTAAGCTTGCTTTACATTTATGACTTGTTATTTCAATTTACATTCGTTATGTGTTCACATATTTAAATTTTTGGTTTTATTTTTGAGTCTTCATTAATTTGGATTCAAATGATAATTATTTTGTATATTTATAACTTTAAATTTTGGTTTAAATTTCATTACATTTAATTGATTTGAAATAAGCGAACGCATTAGTGAATGGTATAGGTTAGGAACTGGCTACCATGGTACCGCAAATATTTTTTTCTATGGAATTGTGCTAGAGATCGAGAGCACCCCCGTTGCAAAAGTGTGACATATTCAAGTGAAACAATAACAACCACACAGGCACAGAGTTGCTTTTCTTTCACAGGGTTGCTTTTTTCTTCTTGCTTATCTGTGGGATATTTTTCCTATCGTAGCATTTTTTTTTTGCATGTGTTTTGTTGTTGTGCCGTTGCACGGATAGGAAATTTTTCCTATCAGAAGAATACTAAATGACTTATTCTGACAAAAATTTAGCCGACTATTTCAAACCCGATTTTTCTTTGATAGTTTCCTAAACTAATAGTAAATTAAAGACTTTGTTGAATACGAAACTCCTATATTTCTTTGAAATTAGCAACAGATAAATATAAATAAAACCCATAATAAGTCAACTCAAAATGACTTAATACTTGAATTGCACCCGAAGCAGCCATTAAAGTGTCGGACAAAATATAACAAAACAAATAAATAAAAGCGAAAAAGAAAATAACAACAATACAAGAACACTAAAGCGTCCAAGTGCGCCAGAATGACTGCAGAAAAATGCAACAACAACAACAATGGAAAAGTAACTACAGAAAGCAGAGAAAAATAGATAACAACAGACAGACGTATAAGCAAAACTACGTCAATTGTCTGCAGCATGGCGTCCAACGGACCGACCACAAAGCTCAGACTCTGAGTAGAACAAATTATATGAACAAATTGAAGTGCTGCTGCAGTAGTGTGGCAGCAGACTCAGACAACACTAAATGTATTGGCATTTTATGGCGTCATTTTTCAAGTGCATGCACAAGACGCAACAAAAGCATACAACAACATAAAATTAATAGCATAAAAATTGGATAAACAAAATACAAATATGTATGTGTAATTGAAAGGAGAATAGACAATAAACACCAAAGAAAAGGGCAGACACGCAACGGCAAAAATGGGGTAATTACAAAAGCTCGAAAGCACAAAAGAATTAAGCGCAAAAGGAGTGGAACAAGTGCAAGCACAAGACAGACAATTACAAATTTCATTTTCATTTACACCATAATAAATTATCTAGCTAGTAATTACAGACTGACAAAGCGTTGAAATTCGCTGGAAAATTAAGACAAGTTTCAGTAGATGTTGGGACTATTTATATATACTTGTATATATATGTTAAGGCGGCGATAATTATTTACGTTGAGCTATAAGTATATCAGAAATTAAACTTAGAGGGACCACACGCATGCACACACATACACACACACGCAGACACATTCATGCATGTTGTACGAGTAAATACAGCACTTGAAATTCATAGGTCACTCATACGCCATATACAAAATACCCTCACAAAGTGATTAAGAAAAAAAAAAGAAACAGTTCTTTACGCATTTCAACACTAAGTCAAGTCAATAAACAAATTTATATACATATATATATGTAACTACTTTATATAGCAGGAATAGTGCGTGAATCATTTTTCAGCCAATAAAAACGCATTTTGCAGAAATAGAAATCAAATAAAAAAGTTGAAAAAGTATTTGAAAATAACTTGCTCAAATAAAATGTGTAAATAAAGTTGTTGAAGGGAGGTAGGTATAAGGAGTTTTATGTGAATTCAGGCAATTTTAAAAGCAGTAAAAGGAAAAAAAAACATTAAGGGCGCAATAAAAATAAATATTCTAATGTCTGTTGACCTTAGATGACTAAGAAAGGTTTCCAGTGTGACAGAACCAATATATAAAAAACTGGGAATTCACAAAATTATTGAAATCAAATTGAATTAATTTTGGAGCACCGTACTTCAAAGAAAAAATACTATAAAATCCGTTTTTGCTTTGAGTGCTTTGTGTTCTCACAATCATAGAGGACTCTTCTATGGTAGAAAAAAAAAATAAATAAATTAACACTAAATAAGAAACAAAATAAGAGTATATAATAGTTAAATAAAAAACCATTAATAGAAAAAGAAAATGAAATACAAAAAAAATCAACTGTAAAGTAATTATTAATTTAATTGAAGAAACCTTGAAACAAAATAAAAATAGAATAAAGTAAGAAAAAGTGAAATTCAAACATTAAATAAATAAAAAGTAAAATTAAATATAAATATTAAATAAATAATAATATCCAATATAATATATAGCATAAGAACTAAAATTAAATAGGAAATAAATTTAAAAAAAAGTAAAAGAAAATGACTTTAAATTAAATACACAACATACACTATAGTAAAATAAAATATAATAAAATAAATAGAAAAATAAAAACATAAAATAATACAAATGAGAAAAAGGATCAAATTAAATATTAAAATTAGCAAATATAAAATAAAATTAAATTATGTTATTAATTAATTAATTAAGCCCAAAGGCTACCCTCCTCCCGCCCAACCGACAGAAGTGCGCCATCCGCATAACGTACGGAATTTGGCGAGTCATGAAAAGAAGAGTTAGTTAAGCGTCGAGATTTATAACTGCTCAGCTATATAAAACGAATTCATCAGCTGAAAGATAAGATTATTTATACTAAAATAGAAAATTAGTGAGTTATTTGTTAAGAGAAGTTAGTATAGTATTTTTTGTTACGAAAGGTGAGTCTGTCACATTGCTGGAATAGCAATATAAAAAAATTGTGGTCTAAACTGTCAAGATAATCGGATGGGGACATTAAAATTCTTCATACTTCAATATATATTTTCGTGTAAATAACATGGTTTTACAATTGTTAAGGTTAAGGGGCATATCATTGTTATTACACCAAGTCAGTCCCAGGTCTACCTTGCGGAACACCAGATGATACATCAATTATGTCAGAAATTGGAGGAGGCTTGGTTGAAATCCAAGAAGATCTAATTTTTTAATAAGTATTATATGATTTACTCTGTCGAATGCTTTACTGAAGTCATTATATATAACATTACTATTCGTGCTTTCCCTAAATCCATTTCAAACGTGAGTAACAAACAAATTCCAGCAAATTAGTAAGAGTACATTTGCCTTTGCAATACCCCTGCTAGGAATTGGAAATTAAAGGAAATATGGAAAAAATTAGTTGGGCAGTAATTATGGATTCAAGAAGTTTAGCTATAGCAGATCTCTATAATTTTCAATCGAAGATCTACTACCATTCTTATGCAACGGAATTATAAATGATATTTTCCATATCAAAGGGAAAATACCTTGTTTTAGGGGTACATTAAAAAGGGTTTGTCAATGGCCGGTACAAATTTTCAGCGCAATATTTAAGAAAACATGTTGGAATCAGTTCAGCACCGAAACTGAAAGAGCTCTTTAAAGCCTTTAACTGGCATGACACATCTTCGGAAGAAACCATTGGGGTGTTTTTTGATATTTGAGGATAAATGATGACGGATAAAATTGTTTCCAGGTGAATTGATAGTTAATTAGACCTGAAAAATTTGGCAACCATATTCGAGATATGATGAAAGTCACTTGATGTAGTAGATTTGTATATCATGGCGGATGGAAACAAAGAGACTCTCAACATTTTCGGATTAAGTACAATGTTTCTATTAACCCTAGTTAATTAGTCGTTTATTAAGTTTAAAGTGCTTGCGACGTAGCTTTGAGTATTTCATATAGTCTATAGGCAAGCTGGTTTTTTATACAGTTTAAATAAAATGAAATAAAATTATTTAAAAGAATTAAATTAAATTATATTATTTTAAATATATTAAATTTAAATAATATAAATCAAATTAAAACAAATGAAAAATAAAGTGAAATAAAAAACACAAATACGAGGAAAAATTACTTGAATTCAATAAGCTAAAAATTAAAGAGAATAAATAAAACAAGTCAAATGAATAAATGAAATAAAATAATTTAAAATTTAGAACAAAATAAAGTAAATAAATAAAATAATATAAAATTTTAGGTAAAATGAAGTTAGATAAAAAAATTTAAATAAACTTAATTTGAAAAATTAAACAAAATAAAGTACACTAAGGAAATTAAATTAAAAAAGTTTAATAAAACGAATTGAAATAAAATAATATAATTAAAATAAATAAAAAATTACTAAAGTGAAATATAGGAAAAAAACAAACAAAAAGAAGAAAAAAAAGATTATATTAAATAAACTAAATTCAAATATTTAAAATAAATATAAATATGAAAGAAAATTACATTAAATTAAATATATTAAGATGACATGACAAAAAATAAAATATAAGAAAATTAAAAAAAAAACTTAATAGAGTACAATTCTTATTTTGTTGTAGAGGTTGCTAAAAAATAAAATATTAAATTTAAAATAAATAAAATAAAATATAAATATTAAAATAAATAATCTTAAATTATTTAATGTTAATTAAAATGAAATAAAATTAATTAAAAGAATTAAATTATGTTAAATGTAAAAAAATTAAATTAAATAAAGTACGCTAAAGTAAAATGTATTAAAAGAGTTACAAAAGGCGAATTAAAATAAAATTAATAAATCAAATCAAATAAAAAATGACTAAAATTTAATATAAAAATCAAACAAAAATAAAATAAAAATAAGACGAAAAAGATCAAATTAAACAATATATAATAAATTAAAAATAAAAATAAAAAAAATTAAAATTAAAATACAAAAATTTTAAATAAACTAATTCAAAAGAAATTAAAATATCATTAAATATAAGATAAAAAAGCAAATAAAATAAAATAAATAAAGCAAAATAAAATAAGAAAGCAAAATAAAATCGGATAATTAGTCTGAGAAAATTTGAAAATTATGAGTAATGACACTATTCCAGAGTGAATTAATCTAATTACTTATTATTTTATTAACTAAGTAATTATCTGGTGAAACATGGTTTAACACAATTAAATTATAAACTATTTCTAAATTAAGTTTACATTTGTATGAACATATATACATATGTGCCTAACTGCATTTAGTCGGACCACCAGCGGTCAGACACACTGGGCATTGAACTTTGCTATTTATAATTTGTCATAAATGTAAAATGAAAATATAAATGGAAAAAACTAAGTGCGCTTATATGCATGTAAATTGGAGTCGTTATGGTAATCGAGCTCAAAAGAAGGTAATAAATAATATTTAACTACTTTAAGTTTTGAAGAATAATTATATTTTTTATTATATTTATTTATATTATTTTTATTATTTACATATGTTAGATAGCATATATGTACATATGCGATGGCTTATGAGCTTATTTTTCTCTATTACCTAAGAAACTAATATGAGGCACTAAGACAATCTAATATTCAATGCAGTAGAGTGGAGGGTGAGATGTACTATTACTCAAATGATGGATGGTTTAATCTTCACCAGGGCAACGTCTAAAACAAATTCGAGAATATTTTTTCTACAAAATAGTAGCTGCATTTAAAAATAAAGTATTCAATTCGAAATTGGAAGTGTAGGTCAATCTGTTTTTGATATAAAATAAAAATACCTTAATCTTTGGATACATAAAAATTAAGTTGTTGTTGTTCTTGTTGTAGAGGTTAGCTAACCCCGCCTAGGGTCAGGTAGGTCTAGTCTCATTCATTGAGATCATCGAACGGCAGGCTCAGGAAATGTACTGTTTCGACGGGTTCGGACGGAGAGAGGGATGTTAGATGAGTCGGGTTGAGTGGACAAGCAAAGATATGGTTAGTGTCGTGCGGGGATTCGTTGCATGCGGGACATGTGTTAAATAGGGCCGAGTCTGAACAAATAGGAGTTGAGTCTACTACAATATCCATATCCACCTTAATTCTTGCAGGGTTACGCGAGTCTCTCTAGGCAGCTTGAGCTGTTGTTCTGCGATGTTTTCCAATTGGATTCCGAGAGCCCCATTCTCTGGAAGAGAGTATTTAAAGGTGTTAACGAACTCTGGGTGAATGGTATTTAAAGCCTGTCGGTATGTCGTCCTGTCCAGCGGTTCTTGAAGGTATTGCTGTACGGAGTCGCGGTAGTCAAGTACTGCTTGCCTGATGTGTGTAGATGGAGGTCCGGCTTTAGTAAGGATCACAGACTTATGGTAGCATTCCAGCAGACATTGCTTACACAGCATAACATTATGCTCCTTAATTGGGAGCATAGATGTTTCACTGTGTAAGTGATGTACCGGCGGCATCAGGAGAATTCTTATCACAGTCCGAAGGGCGGTGTTTTGACATGCTTGTAACTTCTTCATCTGTGTCTCGCTAGTCCCCGGCATCCAAATCGGAGCAGCATAGCTTACGACCGGCCGGCCAATTGCCTTGTATGTTGCCAACAACGTTTCTTTGTCTTTACCCAAGTGCTTCGAGCTAGAGATTTGAGGATTTTGTTGCGGTTCTGTACTTTAGTGGCAATTGCAACCGTATGCGGAGTGAAGGAGTGACTTTCAAATGTGACTCTCAGTACCTTGGGGTTATTTATAGTCGGAATTTTAGCGTCATCGACTTTCACATTGAGTTCTAGTCGGTACTCCTTCATCACGCCGGTAGCGATGAACCGCTAAGGAACCTTTTTCCGACCTCTTTGAATACTGATAGATTTATAAGAGATATTGTGACATAATTGCTAATATTTGCAAAGACTTCTGAGGACTGAACTGAAGTTATTTATTAGCCTTTCACTATTTCTATTTGGTATGGATATAAAAAATATATTTTATTGTATGTACAAATGTATTTGCTCTTGTCATAGTAAAGCTTCTTGTAAATATGGATATTAAATTTCTTCGCAAGTACCTACATAAGAATATATATACCTGTATTTACCCATCGCCTAACCAGCTCTTAATCCATCATCAAATGATCATCACTCACTCACTCACTCACTCACTCACTCACAGCTCAGGCCAGCTTTCGCACCTTTATTACGTTGTTTGCACTAACGCCACAGGCATATGGTTCACACTTACTTAGCAGCCGTAAGCAAATATCTCCCGCCAACCCACTGCAACCGACGTGCGCCACTTTTCTTGCAGCCAGCCAGTCAGCCAACAATCCAGCCAGGCTGGTTTTTTATTGTAATTTCTTTTTCTGCTTCTTTCACTTTTTTTATTATTGTTGTTGTTCTCCAGTGCGACGCTGCGTTTACATGAGTTCATTTCAATGCGGCGTGCGATAACCTTGAGAGCTGCTGACGTCTACTCCACAACCAGCCCTCGGTATTCTCGGGTGCACTCGTGTAGTCCCTACAAATTTGTGTGCAGTTCGTGTGCGAGTTGTGGGGACTGCACATGGACGCGTATACTTTGATTAGAGCGCAAAGCTCAGAAAAATCATTTCTGCAATTTGCAGCCCAATTGTAGGCAACTAACCATTAATACTAATACCAGGAGTATAACTCGTATGTATGGATCTGAGTTTGTGTATATTCATTATGAGTGGGCATAAACTGGCATCCGCAGTAGAGTGATAACTGCCACTGACATTTTTTTCTGCTGTTAATTTCTTGTTTTATTTCTTCTCATTTTGCACTTTTATTGCGCTTGTGGATTTATGTATTTGTTGTTGATTGTTGATGGTTGGTTGCTGATAGACATTTGTCAACTGTCGTTGTTGTTTTTCTCTCCTACTTCTTCTTTACAGCGGCTCTTATTATTACGTTCATACATGCGAGTACATACATATTGCACTTAAAAGCTTTAAAATTAATTCAGCGATCAAGCTTTGCGGAGTCAACGTAAAGCGACTCGGACTGAGCGAAACCTAAGTGGATAACATATACGGATGATTTCAATAAAGAAATTTATAGGTAATTGATATAGAAACCATGAAGTAGTAGCCCACAAAATGTATGCATATACAGTCATTCTATATAAAACGTAGTCGCTTTGACCGATTTCATACCAAAACTGATTAAGATTTCTAAATCTTTTTCCAAGAAAGTCAATAAAAAAAGTAATGAAGGTAAGCCAATAAAAGGTTTCATAACTTGGTTAGCAATTAATCAGCATGAGAAAACTTGGTATCACTAAAAAGCTTACGCATTGTGCCACCATTTCGACCTACGTCGCTGCAAAATTGAAAAATTATTGTTGTGCGTTAATTAAAATCTCATAGATGACAAACTATGGGCCACGAAAAACAAAATTTTTTTTTTTGTTATTGAAAACCGTGCTTTCTTTCATCACAAAAGAAAGCTTGTTAATAAAACATATAATATATTAATTTTTTTTAAATACAGATAGGACATTATTAATTTTGGCCGCATAAAGTGATCATAGTAGAAACCCAACACAAAAAATATCAAAAAATGCAAAAAATCGTGTTGAATGATCGAAAAGTTCAAAAGTACGTGTTTTCTTTAATAAACATTTGACTGTTAGAAAGCTCTGTTCAAAGTGGATGCAGAGTTCGCTTACAGTTCTCCCAAGAACGTGTTGATAGTTCTGCAGGGATAGATGAAAAATGTATCCACTTCACGCCGAAATCATAACGATTATCATCACAGTGGACAACAACTGGTGAAACTCGTTCAAAGCGCCCAAAAGCTCACCAATCAGCTGGGTAGGTTACGATCTTGAAATTTTTTGGATGTGCTTGCTGTTCAATATTCATCGATTATCTTGAGAAGAGAAATACCACCAACATAGAATATTATATGACGTTATTGGAACATTTATGGGCTAAAATTGTGGAAAAATGAAAGAAAATAATTTTATTTCATCAAGACAATGTACAGTGCCACAAGTTACTCAAAACAATGCCAAAATTACATGAAATGAAACGATTCGAAGCTCCCACAGCCATTTAATTCGTCAGATTTGACCCCCAGCGACTACTGGCAGTTCACAGACCTCAAAATTAAGCTCACCCACCCAACATCGTTGAAAGCGAGACCCATTTGAGCCAAAAGATAATTCGTTCCACATAAATGGTATTGAAATGCTTGAATGGAATGATTATGTGAGTCTTAATGAACGTTTCGTTGATTAATGAAATCAACTTTTAACAAAAAGAAAATGTTTCTTTCTTAGCCACGAGACTTTTCTTTTGCATATTTGTTAATTTTGTTCACAGCTTGTGCGACAAGTATAAACACAACACATAGATTCTAATCTATTCAAAATTATCTAAAATTTAAGAAAAATAACGTGCGCGATTTTTTGCCATGAAGATTATTTGAATTCTTGCAAAGATCACAAAGGACGTAATTTTCTTTTTATATTTTTAATATTTTAAATGCAATAACTTTTATATAAAATTGTTTACTTCTAATTTTTTAGTAAAATAATATTAAAAACTCTTTAGTAACTATGTCGTAGGCGAACGCTTTGAAATACGAACGCTATATGTGCTGCTTACAGTAACTTAAAATATTTATCTCGGCCAAAAAAAAAGAATTAAATTGCGACCGTTTTCGCGTGCTTATTTCTTACAACTTTGAACTTGGATTGACTCAGCAACAGTGCATCGATGATCTTAATTAAATTTTTCCATTAAATGCCAGTGTTATCGATGGTAAAATGTATTCAATCGAGGTCGTAGATCAATCCAAGACGAATCTCGTGAAGCTCACCCAAAAAAAGTTGTTGCTCGAGAAACTACTGATGAATACATGTGACCTACCGTGAAATTAGTAGGCGTTAATAGGACCAGCATATAATCAATATTGCATGAACATTTGATTATAAAAAAAATTGTTCATGTTGCAGCACACACAATTTGTCAATGGCTCAAAAAAAGACTTGTATCGAGTGGTCGAGAGAAATTAAAAAAAAACAATAACGGTGCTTCGAAACTCGTCCATGACACAGTGATCGGTTTGAATAGTGGATTTAAGCGTTTGAGCCCGAATGTAAAGAGCAGTTGACTGTATGACTGTATGATTGTTTCAAGATAAACCGATTCCACCAAAATTGTTCGTGCACGAAGCACTTCCAAATAAATAAAAAAATTTTGTTATTGGAAAAACTGGACAAATCGCAACTGTACTATTGGAACAACGCGGAACAATAAATTCTGAGAAGTTAATAACCATTTTTTTGCCCGTGGTCCTTCAAGAAATCAGAAAATCCAGCTCTGCACCACGGCAACGCGAGCTCTCTCAAAAAAAAAATTGAGCACTAAACATCCCCTGTATACTGCTGTTCAGAACGCATGTTTTGGAGATACTTCAATCAGAGTGGCAAAAAAGCTTCGGAAATGAATTCAAACGAGGACAAAGGTGCATAGATTTTGATGAAGAATGGTTTGAAAAACAATAAAGCGATTTTCGATTACTAATATCAGTTTTTCTTCTCTAATTCCGAAATATAAAAAGCAAGCCACGTACTGTCGTACTAAGATCAAAGACGTGAAATTTGGGAGCACGTCATACATGGCCTTCGGTATTTTAACAACACTGAATTCTGAAATCTGAAGACTGAGCGCAGAAGAAAATTTACTACCTTACACGACTGCTGCGAAATACAGAAAGATCATACAGTAAGGATGTGATGGAAACAGGTAGTTTCAGGAATATCGAACAAAGACCGAAAGTCATTGCTAATTGTAATCTGATTAAATTCTGAATACACGTATGTATGTATGTGCGTATTATAGATATATATAATAGTTACAAACAATTTTTTCTTCTAATTTCCTTGTTTCACGACTGCCTACTATTTTCATCTTACTTCTAATGAATCTAATATTGTTTTTAATCTCGCTCTTTCTACTTAGAAATATATACATATATACAACTTCAACAGCAAGAAAAATTTGAATAATTTTGAAGTTACGTACTTTTTCCGCTTATTCAAAAATCACCAGTGTATGTCGTAGCAAATTTAAAAATTGGAAAGTAAAATTCACCGCTCAAAAATGGTAAGTACAAATATTGTAGCGATAAATTTTCCACGATGTAACTTATACGCCCCGACAAATGAAGATGGAATGTTTTCGAGGCTGCTAGCTAGCTGTGACCAATATAACCAATATTAATATTCCTTTTTTTTTTCTTTTTTGGAAAATTGGTTGAAAAGTGACTTGTTGGCCACAGCGTATTGATTAAAAAGTAAAAAAAAAAAATTGAAAATATAGGGTTTTCCAATAAGAGTAATATGATTTGTTAAAAAAAAACACACACAAATTGTTAAGTAAATTGATATGTTTTTTATTTAATGTGAAGTGCAATCGATACAATTAAGTTCTGAATATAACGTGGAGGCCGACTTCTTTTGCAGGATCGAATTCGATGAACCCCATTTTTGAGGGCTTTTTCCACTAAATCCAGTTGTATGTCATGAATAACACGTTCAATATTGACTTTTAAAGCTTGAAGAGACTCTGGTTTATTGCCAATGATCAATGACTTCAAATAACCCCAGAAGAAGTACTCTAATGATGTTAAATCACAACTTCTTGACATTCAATGTCACAATTTCTTGAAATAATTGAGTCTCCAAACCTTTATCGCAATAATTCGGTTGTTGCAGGTGCTGTGTGACACGTAGCCCCGTCTTGTTGGATCCAGATGTTGTGAAGACCAACTTCTTCCAATTATGGCCATGAAAAGTTGTTTATCATCGATCTTCATTTCGAAAGAAGTACGGACCGATGATTCCACCAGACCAAAAACCACACCAAACTGTCAATTTAGGTGAATGTAATGGTTGTTCATGAATAATTTGTGGATTTTATTCGCACCAGAATCGACAGTTTTATTTTATAGTTTATTTTCCCCACCACTCAGAGGAAAGTGAGCCTCATCGGAGAAGATGATTTTCTTAAAAAATCTTTATCATTTTCAGGTTGTTCCAAGGCAAAGTCAGCAAATTCATTCTTGCGTATATCTTTGCATGATGAAATTGTAAATATTACTGAATACAATGAAAAAATTACATATAAAAATTGTCAAAACGACACTTAGAAATCATATCATCCCTATTGGAAAACCCTCTACAATTAATTTGTGATTGTGAAAATAATAAAATCTGAAACTTTCTTTTTTTCTTTTTTTATGATCAAAATTGCTAGAAAAATTATGTACATCCATGAAATTCCTACAATGAAGCTATTTTATACGTACGAAAGTATTGCCTTTTCATTTTATTTCATTTCTTTGCAATACTGGAGAGTTTGAATGAGAAAACGTATTTTGCGCCACAAATCGCCATAAGCGTTTAAATAATATAATAATAATTTATATTAAATCAAAACTCCAGACGAATGTAAATTATTGCTAATTTCTGCTGAAAAGTTACTTGATTAAATAAAAATTATCATGCACTACAGCCTACAGCCGCATGTGAGTATTTTTTTTTACTTTTTAAATAATTTCAAACAAGTTTGTATCGTATTTTTTTTTTACACTTTCTTATAAAATAAATATTATTAGATTAGTTATTAATTTAGATTATTTATGCATTTATTCATAAGCTCAATCCAGTGCGGGTAAGTGAATTTGTTAATGGTATGTGTAGGTGGTGGGTTTTCGTTTTTGTAAATGTCGCAAAAAAGTGTCACTAGACTAACAGCCTGTGAAGGAGAGAGAGAGAGATGCTACAAGCAAAGGCAGCCGCACAAATTTCGCTTTCAATTGAAATCAATTGCAATGCGGTACAACAACAACATTAACAACAAAAAGCAACCATACAATGTTCTAGACAACGAAACCATCACAGCGAAATTGATTGCAGCAACAGCAGCAGCAGCAGCAGCAGCGGCAGCTTTAACAATAATAACAATAACAAATCACAAATGATTACTGTGGCCATAGGTATTGCTATACAAGTACATATGCACGCACATAAAGGTGAAAAAAATATAAATACAAACAAGCGCAAATGACAATACACATACATACACATATAAATAAAAGCACAGCAAAATGAGCCAACGAATGGCTGGGGCGCGGTGCTGTTGAGCGGTAAGCAAACAGTGGCGTTGCTGGGTAACGTCAGCTCGACTGGGCTGCACATATGGGCGATAAATCTAAATCAACAACGTGTACATGCCGCAGCGGCAGTAATAATAATAACAACAACAATAAACAACAACAACAACAGAGAATTGCAAAAAGATAATAAAAGAAACCCGAAATAAAATAGCAATCGGAGTAAACAAGTACAACAATAGCAACAGCAAAAAGCGTTTTTAGCATCAGCAACAAGAATTGCAATAAAATGCCTGCGCAGTGTGCACATACCATACACATATATATGTATATACTCGTATGTATAAATGAAAGTAATTCAAATTCTGTAAATAAAAATGAGCGTAGAAATAATGTGAATTAATTTGTTTTCTTTTTTTTATGGTTTTTTTCTTTGCTTATATTTTTTTGTTTTTTGCTCTTTTCGTGTTTTTCTTGTTTGCAATTCGAAGTAAATGACCGATTGAATGAAACAACAACTGTACGCGTGCAAGCATACATACAACGATCAAGTATAGAGTGCACAGGTAAAAGCAGTGGCAGGTGGAGAGGGATGGTGAGGTGAGTTAGTAAAAATTTAGCTGAAGATCGAGGTTAATTGCAAAAAAAATTTATTCAGAAGGTTCAAGTTCTGGCCGGAAGAACATACAAAATTATAGCAAACTAGCAGCTCCTGCCACAATTTGAGGTGGCCTTTTTCTATTTCAAAGGAATAAGGAATGATGCTGTTAATCAAAAATATAAGACTTCTCATTATATTACTGTTATTACCAGAGATAGTCAGAGATTATTCGCTATTCAGGGCCTTCCACGAAAATATAAATACAACATGTTATCCTCTAAATTAGCTTATTTCCACGACTTTGATCTACGCTTAAGCTGAACGAACAATAATAGTTTGCAATCATATGGATGTAACTGTATCGTCAAACTCAAAACAGCCTACAGCCGCAATGAACTAACATGACGCCGCTTCGAACGTTCTATATTTTTATTCAAATCATATTTCTATCGTTGATCTGTCGATCTGAGATTCCCTTCCCGAAAAGAGAGACTAAAATATACCACAGTACGTAACCCCTACGGGTTAGGGGTTACAGGATTTATCCGCAGTAAGGCATGCCTGTGGTAAGAGGCGACTCAAATCCAATAGCACCCGCGGTAGTCAGGCCTTTATACCGGAACGACCCAGATTTTTATGTGGCCAAGGACTTTCACTACCACAATATTCCCAGAGAGCAACAACAACTACTAAATTTTAGGCAAATCAAACTTACTCCGTGGTTAATTTCAGGCATTTGTCTGTAAAGACAAGATGATACCTTCAATATACCTAAATTCAACAAACCTGAACCGTAAAGGATATTTGTTTCAATCAGATCCATATCTAGCCCACATACTGGAAGAAAAGGTATTCCCCGTGTTAATTTAGACGAAAAGTTTCCTGTGTACCAAATTTCAAGTACATCGAGCCATATTTATATAAGATTTTTTGGAACAAATCGGCGGCAGGCTCACTTCCCGCAAAATAATTTGGTCCTCACCTTAATTTAGACAAAAAGCCGCTTGTCTATATACAAAATTTCAAGCAAATTCCATCAATTCGAGAAGATTTTTTCGGAAAAATTCTTCCCTCGTCTACTTTTCGCAAAAAAAAATTTTTTTTTCACAAAAACCTTCGAACATAAAAAATTTAGCCAAATCAACCATTCTCATTATTTGTATTAAGATAATTTTAATTTTCTGACCGAAGAAAAACTGGTTCTCATCTCAATTTAGACGAAAAGCTACCTTTGGAATAGATCGGCCGCAGGCACACTTCTCGCAGAATAAGTGGTCCTCACCTTAATTTAGGCAAAAAAGCTACTTGCCTATGTACTATATTTCAAGTAATTTGCACAATAATTAAAAAAATTTCTGAAAATAGTTTTGTCGACCACATCCTGGAACAAAGGTATTTTATTCATAAAATTCTTCTTATAGGCCATATGAGCAAATTAAAAAAAATCTGCCCAGTCATTCTCAATCCTATTAATCCTATTTAATAATTAATTATTATAAAAAAAAAATTTACAGGTGGCAACTCTTTTAAATATAGAAGAAGAAGAAGTGACTCATGGTGAATATCTCATCGATTGTAGATTCGAATCGCAGCTGGATTATGGTGGGTTTTAGTTTTTAACACAAACTGCTAGACAGAAACTAATATGCGATATTGAGTAGGCTAATACCACGATTAGTTGGGAGGGCATGCTTAGATGTCAATCGTTAGGCAAGTGCTGATCGAACCAAATTTAGCAAAGGAACAAATGTATACACCTTCGAAGTCGTATTTAAGTAGCTCAGACATTGGCGAGCGTTCGCTTTAGAACATCATCATAGTCGGGTTATTGAACGTTTATAACATAAACACAATATACTCTGAGTATCAGTTACCAGATCCGTTGCTATTGAAACCATCTGTAAGTCGATTATTTTTTTGCATAGAATTTAAGAGCGTTTTCCCTTATGCACTCTCCTGAAGTTCTATATAATCGTGCATTTCAGCCTGTCTCTTTTTTCCTCTACAAATGCGTCGCACTCCTCAACTCTCATTATCTTTCCCAGACCGTTCGCGTTGCGGTCGAACGCAATACCACCTCAAAATTATTCAAAAATATGTACGCTATATCTCATGGTTATCGGTTAGGCAAACACCCAGAGATATGAAAGAACATATACATAAATAATGAATTAGATATTTTCGAGTTAGGTAAGTATATCGTCACGTCATTAACCTAGATAATTTGAACTAATTTATAGGTTCGATTTTTTTTTTTTTTTTTTCAAAAATCATAAAGTAAGCTCCAATGGTATAGGATATGCATACGATAAATATAAAAATGTTAAAACAAACTATTTATCGCTTTTTAAGTATACACATATATATTAGAAAATAAAAAAATAAAAGCTTGATGAGCACATACTCGTGAATAAAATACTATAAAATTGGCGAGGTATTTTTTCTTTGCTCCACGTCACTAATGATTGTATAAGGAATTCTACAAATTTATTATTTTTGAAATGCTATTAAATAAAATCTTTTTAATAGGAAAATAAGTTATAAAAATATATATATTTAACCATAAAACGAAAACTCATAAAATATTACATTTTAAACTTCTCTACATTAAAAACTTGTCTATACATTGTACATTACACAAGGAATAATTTGCTATTTTATTAAAACACAATAAATTTTATTAGTAGTCGAAAAAATATTTCTATAATGCCGATAACAAAGGCAACTAATTCACAATACTAACAAGACAACATGAATGTCACACGAAAATTAATTTATGACCAAGCAGCCCGCAAAAGCGCGTTGGCTATCTCTCTCTCTACACTTATAAATATGCTTATATGTATTAATGTATTTCATTATAATCGTAAATCAAATGCTCTATGAGAAAACTATAAGCGTATATGTTATATGTATATATGTGCGTATATATGTACAATAGAGGAACACCTGTTCGCATAGTTACTAATGTGACGAGAGATGGCACCTTAGCTTTGCGCTATTTCATTCGAGAAACATGCTAATAGAAAAAATTTGCAAAACATATGAATGTACATATATATAAATGTTATAATGTTTCTACAAAACTCTATTTTTATCAGTTTTATTTAAATATTCTATTAATATGCTTCGCCGATAGCAATCTATCAATGAATTTTGTTTACTTTTTTTATTGTGGAATTGAAATAAATTAAATCCAATAAAACATATTGAATCAAGTAAAATAAAATAAAATAGAATTCAAAAAAAAAAATCAAAAAAATTAAATTTAATTTAATTAAAAAAATTAAATTAAATTAAATTAAATTAAATTAATTTAATTAAATTATATTAACTTTAATTAAATTAAATTAAATTAAATAAGAACACATAAAAATAAATTAATTAAATTTAAATAAAATAACCTCAAACAGAATAAAATAAATGAAATCAAAATAAAATAAACTGATATAAGTTTAAAAAATATTAACAAAACAATGTAATAAAATAAAACACAACAAAAAAAAATTAAATATATAAAAAATAAAATAAAAATAAAATAAATAAACTAAAATCAAGTGCAGTAAATTAAAAATAAAAATTAATTTAAAAAAATAATATATAAAATTAAAATAAAATAACTAAATAAAAAAAATTAATAAAATATAAAAAAATATATGAAATAAAACAAAATAAGTAAATAAAATAATATGAGTTAAAATAAAATAAAATTTAATTAAATTCAATAAATAAAGTAAATATATTGTACAAAAATGTAAAAGAAAAAAAAGAAAAAAAAAGAAAAAAAACTAAATAAAGTGCGGCCATGCCAAGGCTTTATACCTTTCATGAACATATCAAATTTATTACAAATTTCAAAATTCAATTTCCATGTTTTCAGTGTCGATATAAACTAGAATCTACATTTGTAGAATAACATTTCACGCTTCTAGATGCTTTTCTGCTGAACTTTTGACGAAAAAAATCATATCTGAACAAATCGGTGTATGGGAACGATATGTTTTAATGTGCAATTCAATATGTAGGTGTAGTACTTTCACGTTCTTAGGTACTTATTTGACGGATTTATGATCCAAAATTTCAAATCTTAAAAATCGGTCGTCTATTTGCTATAGTAGTCCAATCTGGTTCCGACAAATGATCGTTTAAGCGCATAGGTGCATTCTCCTACCAAGTTTGGTTGAAATATCTAAAAAAAACTGAGGGACTAGTTTTCATTCAAACAGACAGGCTCGAGATTCTGATACGATCGGTATAAATTTCGGTGGTTCTATCTCTTCTCCTTCTGGTACATACATACTTTGGACCAAAGTTAAAATAAAATTTCATGTACATGAAAGGTATAATAAAGCTATTAGTAAATAAAAAATTGTGTAGCACCAATATAAAAACCTTTATGTACATATATACAAATACACATTTACCATATATAATATTTGTCTAAACGCGTACCTATTCACGCGCAAGAGTCAAAATATGTTCTTACAGACAATGTAGGAAAAACGTATGTTTGACGATCGGCGAAGATGATAGAGGCGATGAGCGAAAAGCTAATTAAGGTCAGGGTTAACTCAGTCGAAAATGTAGGCATACATTTAAATGTTCTAATTTTTTCTTTTTGTTTATTAAATTTTTTGTAATGCAAATATAAAAAAATCGTTTTTCCATGCCTACCCAAATCTTTTTTTGATTAATATACTTTCTAAACAACATTTTTTGTAAATAATATACAAAAATGTTTCTTTAGTTTAGTAACTCACTAACTAACACCCCAGACAGATTTGTTATAATGCCAGCGGCGATCATTGTTCAGTTAATTTAGGCAATTGACAAAGTTGTTGCAGATTGTCAAAGCAATTTTCTCGCATGTTGGGTTCATTGTATTTGTTGAATTTTATTTTACTGCCTGCTATGATATTAAATAATTTTTGGAGTGTGTTAATGTACAAATTGACCAATTTTCAATGTCTGACTTCCGTCTATCAATGCCATTTGTTTGAATTGGAGATCACGAGGAAACAGTTAATGCATAGTTGAGACTAAGAACTCAATGGTCTCTATATAACTAAAATTCTTTATCTATTTTTGAGTATGCTTACTTAGTACATGGCGATAATTTGGAGTATATTTCGAGGCAATTCTTATTATTCGCATTAAAGACTTTTTCCTGGGAGCAGATTAAGAATCTTTCTTCTTATAAGATCCCTCTACGGATTATTAATGTATCCATACTCCAAAGATTTTGTTTCAAGTTTTCGGTCACCGTCTGTTGAACTTATATTGTTTTCTAGACCCGATCGTTTGGACGATGTTTTCAACAACAACAACTAATAAGTGCACTCAAGCGTCGCCAAGTCTAAGAAATAAATTTGAAAATAACAAGCCTAACAGCTCTGAATCACACATGGGATTGTCATTCGTCATAAAAACTATAGTAACTCAAATATTTAACTATTATCTTGCAAAAAAAATACTTTTAGCGCATACATACACATACATACTCGTATATATGATAATTATAAAGGTCGTTTGCCGCAAAAAATTGAGCTCACAGACAATTTGTCTACTAGAACTATTTATGTAAATATAGGGGAAAAAAACTAACTCTAATAAACAAACAACATGACAAAATCAAAATCAAACAAATGTGCGAAACTTCGTTAATGAAGCAGACATTCCCTGCAAAAATTTTTGGACCATATAGCCCATTGGAGCGCGTCCAAATATACTCCTCTGTAGTGTGCTATTGGACTAACTCATGTGTCGGTATGAGCTCAGACCAGCACGACCATTCTGCGTATTTTACCAATTGCAATCACTGCACGTTGTTGAAATTTCGTTTCGTTGGCGAGGTCTGCTGGTATGCAGAAGGTGTGCAGAAGTTTGAGCTAATATATTTCAATGAAAAAAAAAATGCTTAAAGTGAAATGTTTTATATATTTTGTAAACAATATAAATTCCTATAATAATTAATATGTATTATTAGCTTTTCACCAAAGTAGATTGCATTCGAGACCAAAGAGTATGTGTGAATGTATTTTTTCGTAGAGACTCCATAACGTAATTCCTTGTAGGTACTTCATGGAGTAGTTTCAAAACTAATTTTCTGTAAGTAATCTGCGGAGTACACGGCTGTTATGCAGAGGTGGAGCATATGGTTCACCTTAGGAGTTTTGGAGTACTCTTTTGTCCCCTTGTAGTGTATAGTTCATGCGTGCACGGTATACACGCGTTGTTCGCAGGGTTATCAATTGTCTGACTCACACCCAAACAATTCTTCGGCAGCCTAGGTTTGTTTGTGTTTGCTTTTGAAAAAAAGGAAAGAATACAAAACTATACGCATAACCATAATATATGTATGTATGTATGTCTTGTTTTTGTGTCTCGTCGCCGATTGCTGCGCAATAAATTTATTTATGTGCGTATTTTGCAAAATCCATTCATATTCGCGCGAATACGCAAATACATACATATGTAAATATGTACATTGATATATACTTATATGGATATATAGTATTTTTGGCAAAGTGCGTAAGCGTCGTGTGTGAGTTCGGGAGTGCGTTATCAGCGCCAAAATTAAACTAAAGGCATACATATATATATATATATGTATTTATATGCAGACGCCATAAAAATAATAACATACATACACACAATAGAAAAATATCTGCTAATAAAAAAAAAATTTTAGCAGCGAAAACTCAATGATTCAGAAAATATACAAACCAAAGGGAATAACAAAAAAAAAAATAAAGAATAGCGTCGGCTAGAGGAATTTGCAACAAAAAAATAAGAATGTGTGTGATATTTGAAATTAGCTAAAGTGAACCAAGAACGAATGACATTGAAATCTTTGCAAAAAAAAAGAAAACAAATAAATAAATTTGAGCTGTGGAGATATCAAAAGAAAGGAGGGAAGCGATCACACAAAAATAGTAAACAAACATTGAGTTGCACAAACTATTTATTGTAGATACTTATATTTCGCCTGTAATTGTATGCATGTGTGTGTGTATGTATATTGAAATGAGTTAGTGCCGTTTCGCAAAAAGGGTAAACACCGAATGGGTTGAGGTGGGTCAGGCGCAAACAAATGCGTTCAATACAATGCTTGAATGTTTGAAAATAGTTTTGATGTGATTTTTTATCGAAAATTTTTGCAGGCAAATAACTATTTGCATTTTATTTATTTCGTTGATAAGGGTGTAGACAAAATTTATTTCAAGGCAAATAAAAATTATTCTTATTATTTTCATTTTATTTTTGTTGTTTCATTAATATATAAATATAAACAACATTAATATTTGAAATAAATTTTCAGTCCGTGGAATTAATTGAATAGAAAGGCCAAGGATTGAAGTGTTTGCATTTTTTTTTATAAGTTCAAAACTAGTGTTCAGTGTTAGAAGACTTAAAAAATACTTGAATTTACATAAAAAATACCGCAATATAATTTTATGTTATCCTAAAATAATATATTTTTGAAAAATCAAATTTTTTATTCAAAACACTTGAGTAAGTAATTTTTCAAATTATACATATATTCGAAATTTTTGAATTTACTTAGAGATGAAGAACTCTAAACATATTTAACACGTTTTCACATTTGCTAAAAATTAAATATATTTTTCTTTAAGGGTGTATTCTAGTCTAGAATTTTGGGAAATTCGATTTTTTTGCATATTTTTAAAGTTTAACTATTTAGAAATATGTCTGTAAGATAATTTTTCAAAATTCAAATTATTTTCCGAGATACAGGTGTTTTTCTGACGCCGCATCCATATCGGCTCGGCCTTTACGCGGAACTTCAAACGCGTTTTTCTCGTTTTTTTTTTTTTCAAAACAATACCCACGATTTCTCAAGTTCTACTGGACCTATTTACTTGAAATTTTTGAAGAGTCATCTTTTTAGACTTCTCTGTGTATGGAACTACGCTCATCTGAAAATTTCATTTTTTTGAATTTTTTTAAATATTCGAAAAGTCGAAAAAAAGGTTAAATTTTTTTTTTTCAAACAGTTCAACAGTTTGTGAAACAAATTTTTTCACCTTTTCCGTAGTTCCAGACATTGCGACATTCCTCTGTATGAATAATCTTTTTTCCGATTGCTTTCACGACCCCTCACCTCATCTGATGTAAATTCGTGAAATTATAAAAAAAATGTTTTAAATTTTTTTGTTGTATTTTTCTCAAGTCAATAAATAACTTATAAAAAGATGGATTGTAAAAATATTTATTGCTAAGATTACCTAAAATTCATCCCTCTAGACTAGAATACCCCCTTAATTCTAAAAATAATGTCTTGTAATCATTATGAAGTACTATAAACAAAATTGTGTGGCAATTATTCACGAATAATTTGTGAATAGATTTTAAGAAAAGCTGAAAAGAATCTTAAAAGATAAACAAAAAATAATTGAGTCATTACACTTACAGACGAACAAACACTCACTCAATTAAATATTTGTTAGAACTTTGCCGACAGAAAGTAAACACGAAAATAAATATTTATGCATATGTAAGTACCAATACACACCTACATATGCATATACTTGCATGTACAAATATATATTTTTGAAGTCCACGTATTTCTGCAAAAAAAAACTTTAAAAAAATAAGCAAAAGGACTAAGTTAACCTTGAAGTTTATTAAGTAAAAAAAAGAATAAAAAACAAAATGGGCAGATGCAGAGAACTAGTAAATAATACTAAAGAAAATAATTAGCAATTTTAAAAGTTAATTTAAAAACTTAGTTGGCACGTTTCATAATATTTTTTTCACAAATGGGGAGATTTTAAATTTTATTTTTATTTATTTATTTAAAAATCGATATAATAAATACAGAACCATAATATTTACACCTGCTTTTAGCATGTCAATATTTAAATGTATGACACATAAAAGATTGTATAAGTAAAATATAAATTAATATACATTTATTTATTTAAAAGGCACCGTCAAGCATTACCTTTCATATTTCTCATATTAATATCTTGCATCCGCGCACCCACCTTATTTAAACAAGACATTAGTCACGTTCGCAAGAACAAATAAGAGTACAAAAAAATATATAAAAATGAAAAACTAAATATATTTTTGTAAAAAAAAATATGAAAAAAAACAAAAGAAAATAATTTGAACATTTAAAACAAAATGAAATTTGAGTGGAATTTTCATGGATGATAGAACATATTAATTGCTAATATTTACAATCGAATGATTTAGCTAAATTTTATAATACTTTCACAGTATCGGACTGTTTGACGTATAAGTAATGAACTTTTTCTACAACTATACGTGTGTATGTACTCGCTTTTAATTTTTAGGTAGGTGTTGAATTATACTGAGTTGGAAAAATATTCACAGTACGTAACTCCCATAGTTAATTTAAAAGAACTTCCAATTTCATTTCAGAAATATGATGATCTCGATAATTACTTGCTAAATATAATTAATATATATTTACACTATTCTTGTATATGTAAATATGTGCTTGAATCCCTCAACTTAAAATTGCGCGATTTTATGTGGAACTCTTTTGTAGTATTTTTAGCAAAATTCCATTTCAAGGTTCCCTACTTGTTTCAAGAAAACAAAAACAGAAAATCTTTATTAACATTCTTTGGCGTTTATTTTTTGAAGATTATCTCTTTCAGATGTTGGCAGCGGCTACGTCTCAGATGGTCCATCCGTTGAGTCCAATTTTCCATTCCTGCATTGCGACTGGTAACTGGCGCATGACACGCGTGGTGTTTTGCTCCAAGGCCTGAAACGAAGCGGGTTTGTCCGCATAGACTTTAAACTTTACATATCCCCACGGGAAAAAGTCTAACGGTGTGATATCACACGCTCTTGGTGCACAACCGACCGGCCCAAAACGTGAAATTATCTGCTCTCCGAAGAGTTCTCTCAATAAATCCATTGATTCATATATGCGATGCTATGTGTGGGAAGTGGCACCGTCTTGTTGAAACCAGCTGTCGCGAATATCACGACCTTCAATTTCAGGTATCAAATAGTCGGTTATCATGGCGCGATAACGATCGCCATTGACGGTTACGTTCTCACCGGTATCATTTTTGAAGAAATATGGACCGATGTTTCCAACGGCCCACAAACAACACCAAACTGTTGTTTTTCTGGATGAAATGACAGCTCTTGGATCTCTTCAGGTTGCTCTTCGACACAAACGTGACAATTTTGCTTATTTACACACCCGTTGGACCAGAAATGGGACCCATCGCTGAACAAAATTTGGCTCGAAAACGTTGGGACTTTTCAAGAGCCTATAGAGCGAAGCGAGCGGCTTCAGTTCTTGTATAAGCTGTATTTTGTACGCCTTCAATTTGATATCTCGACGTAAAATGCTGCGAACGGCGCCGAATCGACTCTCCACGGTCTTCGTATACATTCTCCGCTTCGGTCGCTATATTTTTTCACTACGTGCTGGACGTGGTCTATTCGGTCGAATATTATCCAGTGATGAATGTTGGGTCTCAAGATGGGTGATGGTGTTGCGAATAGTACGCTTAGTAGGCCGATTATGTTCACCATAAATTGAGCGAAGCGCGCGAAACACATTCTTCACAGAACATGAATTTTCGTAATAAAGTTGAATGATTTGTAAACGTTGCATAATGAAATGCCAAGCAATACTGAACAAAAATAACATGACAGCTTGACACGACTCACGCGTGATCTGTCAAAAAAGGCTATTGAAAAAAGTAGCTCTACTTGGATGACCCTTTATAACAAGAAATAATAGTTAAGTTCATGTGAAAATGGGCTAATATTTATATTAAGTTCACAAACCGGTCCAAAATTTAAAGTCTTTTGTATAGGAGGTACGTATATATCTGTACCAATATATAATATAGACTTTAGTCCCATTAAAAGTAAAATACCCACCAAGATTGACTCAGTTCTATTGATTAATGCCTTAAATATTCGATTTGGAGTCAAGCAGGGATCGAAAGGAAAAGGTCTTTTAGTTGGCACAAAGTCCTAGCTGTTACCCGATAGCGACCATATTTGTGGTCATACGCAACTATGCAATTAAAAATATCAAGTTTTATCGAACTCTATCCTCCGACAAGGGGCCCCAAGAGACATCACAAAATATGTAAATTATTGCTAGGCAACTTAGAATTACAAAAATCAATCGAGAAATAACAAAATTCCCAATTTAAATGAAAAATATTGAGATTAAAAGCTGTTTTCTTTCACAGACGTTCCAATTATGTCAGTCGAGTTTAAGAACGTTTGCTTTCATGTTAGACTGTTTGTGACTTATATACGAGTATGTTAGATTTGGCTATGATTTTCATTTTAATCATAAGTTTTACGTGGAAAGTTCTCGCGTGAGCAAAAATGATGCATTGTATACTCTTCGCCGTAATATAAAAAAAGTTAAATTAATTTCATAAATTTTTAATTATACTGTGGTTATCAATATGCTGAGGAAAATTAAAATTAAATCAATCAAAAAAAGACCTAAATAGCAATTCCAATTACCTTCTGCTACTCTGTCTTTTATTATTGGAACAATGGAATTTAATTTTTCACTAATTGCCTCCCATTGATGCTTAAAATTATATACGCAGTCGGTCCCTTTTGAAACCCCTTTGCTAATCAAGGATTTTTTCTAGTTCAGTCACAAGAATTTCCTACCGCTCAGAGATTTCTAAAAATATTTTTTTTTTAATATTGCCGGCTTTCACTAAATAAACGCTCTTTTTATATAATTAAATACAATATGTAGACCATTAATATATATGTATATATATGTACATACATTGCCCTTTGGTAGAACATTGCCACTGAACTATCAAAAATAAATAAAATGAATAATCATAATTTGACGCCACTTGATGAGATTACGAACACCAAGAAGGCGCTGCAACAACAAAGAAAAACAGCATAACTTTTTTACACCATGCTAAACTATGTAAAATGGTATATAAATTTTGTTCACCTAAAGGTTTTTTCCCTCAACAAACCAGAAATAATAACCAAAGTAAATATAAAAATATATTTTGACATCGAAATGTCGAGTATCCAATTTTGGTTGCCATACAAATTCAGCTCCTTCTTACTTTGTTTTCATTGTTCTTTCAATTTATGGCTCATGTTGTTTTTGTACGTGTATTTTTTTATTTTACTTATTACCAGCATAATTAATTCCTTCCACCGCTGCATTTTATATTATCAGTTGACCTCATTTTCCTACGCCAAGGCATTTCGGTGTGTGCATGTGCGTGTGAGTCTTATGCTCTTATTTACATTTACGTGTACAAAGACTAAAATAAAATAAATATATATTTATATGTATATATGCAGATTAGTTTGCTTGCATATTGGTGTGAATGTGATTATGTGCCTAGCAACTGACGCGAACTTCCTCATTCAACGGCGGACACTGTTTATTAAGTAAAGTAGAAACAGTCTAACCCATAAAGTGTAGTAAATGGTGTAAAAATTGATATTATATGTAGAATCTATCTACATAAATATATTATGTGGTATATAAGGGTTAGCCGATTTTTTTAATAGTATTTTAAACACAACTGTAACAAAACCTCTAAGGAAACAAAATGTCTAATTTAACTTCATATAACTGTAAATATATAACAGTAAGCAATATTTTGAAAAATTAAACAAAATGTATAAAATTTCGTAATACTTTACTCCCAAAAAATCAGACGATACATTGCCTCCATCCTGTGTTAACCTTCTGAGGCCAATTTTTTTCTTTTAATTAGATTTTTAGTGCAACATTCTTTTTAGCCTCCTGTTACGTTAAACATAACCTAAAATGCTTATAATGATGATCCGATTTTCTCTAGAGGCCTTTGATTTTTGTCGTATATACACGTGCGTATTTAAAAATGTAGTATAGGCCGTAAGTACCGCAGGAAATGTTGAGTGGCTGAATGCTTGTAATCAAAAAAAAAAAAAAACTTATCAAGAAAATATATATTTACTCCGCTGGACATAAGTCCGATTTCAATTAGATCACAAAAATGTAAAGCTTTAAAATATTACTGTAGTATATAGTGCAGAAAAAAATTCCTATTTATTTTTCATATATTCCAGCTTTTAATTTGGACGTATTTTAATAAATTGTTAACATATTTTAAAATAATTAAATAACAATTAAATTGTTTTATAATATATTAATTCCAAATGAAATTGTCTTAATTAGAGCTCCAGATACCCGGGTATCGCGCATTGAGAGCAGCTCGATGCTCGCTCGATATTCGCTCATTGCTCAACAGCTCAGCAGAACAAAAAAATTTTAATTTTGTTTGTCAAAATTTCTTTGGCATTTCAATTATATTTACACTTTGCATAAATAAATTTAAAATTATTAAAAAAAAAGTTTTGAGGAAAAAGTCAGTGTTTGTCAAAATACTCGAAATGCGCGTGTTCGGCTAGAATAATTTTCGAGTAATAAGCAACGAGCAGTTGTACGAGTGTGATTGTTGCTCAAATACTCGCACAGCTGGAAAATGTTTGAGCAAAATCTACATAAAATTCAAAATAAAAGTAAAATATCGATGCAGATAGCCAATTTTTTAAGATCATACATATTAATTACAACTTTTTACAAAAATTATATATTATTTATTATCGTTTTTATCGATTTTACAAATGCGGTTTTGTAGATATGAAATAACGAGTATCACAGAAAGAGGACAAAACATGGCTTTTGTTAATAAATTTACAATTCATCTTTATTAACCTTATATCGTTTTCAGAAAAAAATCGTGTTATAGTGCCATCTAGTGGAGAAAGTTTTCTAAAAACTACAGCCTCAATTGAGTTCAAAGACATAAGATGTCATTTCCATTATAGATAGGTAACAAGAAGAATATGAATGCTGTCGCAACGTCGAGGTGTTTTCAATAGTATGCGCTGGCACTGAAATATTTTTACAAAACCCCATTTTTTTTATTAATATCGCTACATGTAATATATATATATATGTATGTAAAGGGTGTTTTTTATAGCGGTATAGAACTTTAAGTTGCAATAAAACAACAATGGATTATTCGATTGACATGAATTTTATTTATCCGAAAGATAATCTTGTGGCATTACATTTTAAATATGATTTCTGGCATATGACGGCCACGGCTGGCGCGGATGTAGTCCAATCTGGACGTCCAATTTTCGATGACTTTTTCCAACATTTGTGGCCGTATATCGGCAATAACATGGCGAATGTTGTCTTCCAAATGGTCAAGCGCTTGTGGCTTATCCGCATAGACCAATGACTTTACATAGCCCCACAGAAAGTAGTCTAGCGGTGTTAAATAACAAGATCTTGGAGGCCAATTCACAGGTCCAAGACGTGAAATTAGGCGGTCACCAAACGTGTCTTTCAATAAATCTATTGTGGCACGAGCTGTGTGACATGTTGCGCCGTCTTGTTGAAACCACATCTCCTGGATATCATGGTTATTCAATTCAGGAATGAAAAAGTTAGTAATCATGGCTCTATACCGATCACCATTGACTGTAACGTTCTGGTCACCATCGTTTTTGAAAAAGTACGGACCAATGATTCCACCAGCCCATAAAGCGCACCAAACATAACATGGATGTAACGGTGTTTCAACATACACTTGAGGATTACCTTCACTCCAAATGCGGCAGTTTTGTTTGTTGACGTAGCCATTCAACCAGAAGTGCGCTTAATCGCTAAACATCGCTAAAATGGACGTAGTGCGCAATACGTTTTCCGCACAGAACCATTATTTTCGAAATAAAATTGCACTATTTGCAAGCGTTGTTCAGGCGTGAGTCTATTCATGATGAATTGCCAAACCAAACTGAGAATAAATCACTTGACAGCTGTTAAATCTGTCGCCATCTTGAAAAGTAATGCCAACTTAAAGTTATATACCTCTATAAAAAAAACACCCTTTATATGGCGCTTTGTAACCGCTGAAGCGATTTTCGGCCGAGCTCCTCCTCCAATTTGTGGTTTTTGCGTCTTGATGTTTTTATCAACAAATGTAGGGAACTACAGTTTATTCTAAGCCGCCTCCGAACGGCCGATGGATTTTTATAAAGAGCTTTATTTCATGTCAGAAATACACCCGAAGAGCTTGACATTCCCTGCCGAGAGGCGATCGCAATTAGAAAAAAAAATTTTCTATAATTTTGGATGTTGGTCGAACTTGGGCTCGAACCCAGGCCTTCCGAATGGCAGTACGCAATGCTAACCACTTGACTATCGCGGCCGCTACATGTAATGGTTACGTAAATTTAAATAATTTATTTAAAAGTTAAATTTTTGGGTTTCGTTTATGTTAGGGGGTATTCTAGTCTAGAGGGATGAATTTTAGTTAAGCCTTGAAACTCCGTATAAAGAAAGCAATCAATATTTTTACTATCCTTCTTTTTATAAGTTATTTATTAACATGAGAAAAATACAGGAAAAAAATGGGGAAAAATTTGACTACACCCACGATTTCAGCACTTCTAGCACTCTTAAAAAATGTTTATTAATCTAGGCTAATTTCGCAATGTGTGGAACTACAGAATGGTCGGGAATTTTTTTTTTTTTTTCACAAAATGGCGACTGATAATTTAACCTTTTTTTTTTGGCTTTTCGGTTCTTTTTTTGAAAATAGTGAAAATTTAAATTTGCGGAGGAGCGAGCTTAGTTCCAGACATAGAGAAATTTATAAAGATGACTCTCCATCTTACTTGAAATTGTAAATCGGGCCAGGAGAACTTGAGAATTCGTTGGTATCGTTTCGAAAAAGACAGTTTCGAGAAAAATGCATTTAAAATTTTCCGAAAAGGCCGAGCTTTTATGCAAATAAAATTTAATTTTTCAAAATTCTAGAGCTTAATAATTTTAGATCTTATTTTACAGTTTAATTCAGATTTTTAACACACATTAGCGACGTTTGCTGAAGAGTTCGACTTTGTAGATACCTATTTGCAAAGCAATTTATTTTTATTGGTTTTTACCTCTATTTATTTTTTTTTTTTATTATTGATATTATTTTTTTTATATTATGACTTTTTTTATAGTTTAGGTATCTTTTTTCATTTTAGGCAAAGAATGAAATATATATCTTACCTCGAATAAATTTCACTAAAGACTCCATAAAACGCCCACTGTAATAAGGCAATGAAATTCCTCAGAAACACCCTAATGTTTACACACATACACATATCTAGATATTTAAATCAACAAAATTGTAATTCCACTCTTTTTGGGCCTACCTCACTAAACGTCCGCATGATTTAAAGCGATTATGCCATTGAAATGTTTTTCTTCTTCTTCTTCTTTCTCTCTTCACTGCCTACAAATGTTGCGTATACGCTACAGTGCATATTATTTACAAATTCTATGCCTACATGTGTATTTGAGAATGTATAAATATATGCTAGTATATATAAGTATATATATGTAGCTCTATATATAAAAGAATTCACAAGCTGCTGTCATCTTTCAACACATTTGTACATCATAAATACAAACCAAGAGAAGAAAAACGAAATTCTAATGAAATTTTATGAAAAGTAAATATTAAAAATTGTGTAAGCCCATACGCAGGCGAACTCGACAAAAAAAGTGTAAATAATATATAGAAATAATTTAAAGGATGAGACCAAAAATTTTAACAAAATTATGCCTCTGTCTAAATTTAAATGACCTCTATAAGCGATTTTATGCGCATTTCGTTTATTTTTATTTATTTTTACTTTATTCTTACGTTAAAGCAGATAATATTACGCTTACAATGTGTCTTAGCACTTTACTTCTTTCTCTCTTGGCTTTTTCTTCATTTCGCTATTTGTGTCTAGTCTCCTTGAGTGCGCCTACGCATGTAGTGCGTGTATGGGTACGTGTGTAGGCGCACGAAGTAGCCTATCGATTGTTTTATGTGGGCTACTTGTAGTAGGCGTTAATATGCGCCCGGCTAGCTCAGTCGGTAGAGCATGAGACTCTTAATCTCAGGGTCGTGGGTTCGAGCCCCACGTTGGGCGAAGGTTTCTTTTTTTCATGTAAAAAAATTTTTCATGTAAAAGGTATTTATTATTTACTTCCAATTTTGATTTTTTACATTTTGTTAATGTAGAAAATTATATATAGAACAAGGATAAAATACTTTCATTAGAAGATTTTACATTTTCCATATTACTTCGATCGATTAAATCAAATTGACTTAACTTTAAATTTGAATATTTGTGTTTGAGATTAAAATGAAAATTTTTATACTTCTGAAGGGTACTGAAATTATGAGTCAAATTATGTAATTTTATTAAACTTGTGAAATTTACTAGAGTTTTAGGAAGTTCGAAATTTTTAAAGCAGAGAAGTGAGATCTAACATCAAGGATACTTCTTTTTGGTTTCTTTATCAGGTGGGTATAATAGTCATAATATTCCGAAATCAAGCAAATATTCTGAGGAACGAATAATCACAAGACTGACTGCATTTCATTTCCATGACGCTTAATGCTTGACGTAAATGCAATGCCCAAAATTTTATCTTATTACCTATCAGTCAATTGTGTACGTAGATTTGTGTGCATATTTGTGAATTTTTTATCTTATTGATTCATCAAATCTTTTCGTTTTATATTTCTTTTATTTCAACATCAAAAAATATGACATCAATCACCATTTGATGTCTACTTATAATGCATAATATATCCCAGCGATGAAACATTAAACTTAATCAAAAACTACTAGTCCAAAAATATGCCAAACCGGTACCAATCACAAACCTCTTAATGCATTTATATTTTTTATTCACAAAAAATGTTATAAAAAGCTAAGAGAAATGTATCGAGACAAACATATATATGTATCACATCTACATATTTTTTTTCTTTAACTTTTCTTGGCTAAAACAAAACGAGCATAAGACTAGTATATTTATAACTGATATTACTTTGAAAGAAATTCCGAAATAAAACTTTTTCGAAAGCAGTGACATTAAGCCATACATTAGCGCGATGTCATGCAAAAGATTACATACATACATATGTACATATGTAAAAGTATAAAACACAAATTTATACATTATTTATTAGCAAATATGTGTATGTGTTATTACTCGTGCCCCAAACGCAAACAGAATTCTAATCTTAATATGTAGTGCATTCAACTGTCTGATGGTTCTCTTTGCACTTACCCGTAGCTTGCTTGTTGAATGCCTTTTACAGTTATCTTATTTTTTTTATAATCTAGAAAATGTATTTATTGATACATGCATATATGGAAACATATACACACATGTACCTATGCACGTATGTGAAACATTTCGCAAGAAATTTTCAAATCAACGCAATCTCAAAGTGCCGAAAAACACAATCAAAGACAATAAAAAATATTTTTTATAATTTTTTATGTACACATGCTGGTGAAATGATCGCAAGATTAGTCACACTTGCAAGCATGCTAAGAAAAAATTTCAAAATAATTTTACATATGTATATACATAAAATAAATACACTTTTACACTTACATATGTATGTAAATAAGCGCATATCGCTAAGTATTTTAAATGAAGAAGATCGTTCCTCCGTTATAGCTACAATTTTTACCAAATTTATTTTTATTTTTTCAAAATCTTTAAAATCACTTCAAATCCACACATAATAATTATTCGTCCTTCATTAATCGACCTTATCAAGAGTAAAGTACTTTTTTTATGATTTTATTATTTACACAAATTTCCCTAGTAAGAAAAATCCCTTTTCATAAAAAGCGATTTTTAAGTGGCCCATGAGGGGATCGAACCCGCGACCTTCGCGTTATTAGCACGACGCTCTAACCAACTGAGCTAATGGGCCAGATGTGTTTCAAGGAATTAAAGGTAATGCCAAGGATACAGTTATATTTATTATATTAAAAAAAATCAAAACCCAAAGGCTCGGGAAAGAGTGGGGAGTCGCGAAAGTGGTATACATTTTTTTTTTCCATAAAAGAATATTTTTTCATTTTTATTGTTTAAATTAAATATTAAAAATAATAATAAAAGAAAAAAGTTTAATTTTTATTTAAAAATCCACTAATAAGTGCTATTTTTCCTTTTCAAAATATATAAAAAAAATTACAAAAAACAAACAATTAATGAAAAATTATTTAAAAAAAATCAAATTGAAATAACTTTTGAACGCGGAACCCAGATCATATATCGGTATGTACATATATATATGATTTAAACTACAATACATATCAGATTGCATTCAATTTTACATACTATATATATCAACCGTTTATTATTTTATAATCATTTAAATATTGTTCCTGATCCTTTGTAGAGATATTATAGGATTTATTCATTTCAAATAGCTTTTCGTTTCTAAAATATTTTTTCATTTTAAATTCCTTTTTATTTTTGCTTCTTAATTTAGAGAAATAAAATGAAAATACGCCCAACGTGGGGCTCGAACCCACGACCCTGAGATTAAGAGTCTCATGCTCTACCGACTGAGCTAGCCGGGCTGATAATCGACTAGTAGCAAATTAATGAGTCAGTATAAACTGCAGCTGAAAAGTACTTTATTTTCATATAATTTTTAAAAACACTTAGAAATAACTTCTTTCTTATTTCTTGGAGATTTCTTATTACGATAAAATAAAAATAAAACAAAAGATCCTCAAACTATGGTGGTATGACTTGACTTTTATTGATATTTAAGGAATATAAGGAAACAGGCATGTGTCACAGCGTAGAATACATCCCCTGTTTCTGTCCGGCCCCACCTAGAACTCGTGTTAGACATCTAGGAGCTTCGCTATTTGAAGATATAGCGGACGTTTCAAAACTGAATATCAAAGTTTTTGTAACATTCGTGAAAAGTGTTGACTTTTTACGCGACGACCACTTTACTTCGAATTGCAGCTCCATCTGGCGCTACAAAGAAACAACAGGTCTACATGCCAGGTAAGACATAGCAGCCAGTCAGTATAACCAAAGCTGAGGCATTACAATAAATATATATTTGTGTTTATCAGAGATTATAAATACTACAACTATGGTAGTTCTTCGAATGAATAGTTTCGGTAAAAAATTAAAAGGAATACACAAACAACATAACATGACAAAATTGATTGTTATTTATGGTATGGTCGTCTTTGTTACCTCCTCTTTCTTTTGTTGGAACGGTATACGAGTATATGTTATAGATGTTGACCTGCACCTAGTTCTTTTTTCCTGTCAAGCATTGGAAGTTCACTATATGGTTTTATGGCAGACTTTAAGGCTGAAAAAGGTTGATAACGTCCAGCTCTTTACAGGATTGGAAGTAGCTCAGTACAACTGTCTCTATTTCTTCTGCTACTACCCCTCGCCCCTTTCACTGTCATAAATAGCAGGATGTTTAAAAAGCAATGTTTTTGAAGCGTAATAGCGCTAACAACTAACCTTTTTCCACTCAAACTAACAATTTCTATCGCTTCGTTCTCCGGCAGCTTTGAAGCTTTAAGAATGTTTCATGTAACGCTTTAAATTATAATTTAAAAACAAATTAACTCCAAATTGAAGGCGACCCTGTTATGTAGAGCTCGAAATACAGTGACAAATCAAAAGGTCTTATAGTTTTACAACAACTACTTAGAATATACTTTAAGTTTAAATTTACTCCCGTCTAAAGTTTGACCGTTATGTCGATATAACGGGGCTTAAATTAAAGAAAATACTTGTCGCAACATTTCTTGGAAGAAAGTTTTTTTCAAAATCAATATCAGAATTGGTCTTATGAATTTGCAATAGAGTGTATAACCTTAACCCTTAACCCTTTCTATACGAACGGACCTATGTGTCTCAGTGTATGCTCGAGCATTCTAGACTGGAAATTCAGGGGCTTAAATGTACTTAGTTCATCCTGTTTCGTTCTTCATGATATTTTTAACGGTAAACGCTAGGTTGGACACGAGTTTTGTGATTTCGGTGTTTGAGTAATTGCCTGTATTTTTGAATCATCTAATTAGGATGACGACTTTTCGAACGACTGGGTAATGCGCCGTCAGACGTCAGACAATATTTTCACGAATCTTTTATTCCGTTTATTTTATAGAGAAAGTCAACTACAATATATTTATGAAAGCTTTTTCAGAAACCGCTTTTATTTTTATAAGCCCCAGTGCACTAATTCATGAATTCCTGTAATGCGAATGGCACTGAAATTAAAAACGTTTAAAGACAGGTGTTGCAGGCCCATATGTGATGGAGACTTGTAAATGGTAAGAAAAATCCTTCAACGATTTATGATGATATCAGTTGAAACTTATTGGGTAATCACTTCTCAACTTGCATAGAGAAAAATTCATTCAGTGATTTTTTCCGACCCATGTAAATAAATACAGTTATATAACTTAAGTATGCAGGCTATTTTTTTCGTATGAAAAGAAGTTTAACTTAGAGGGCTAGAATAGTTTCAATGAGTATTGGCATGATCTAAGAAATGTCTCATACTTTTGCTCAAAACGCAAACTGAAATGGAAAATCGATAGTTTAACACCGTGGCAGAGCTTATGATAATCGACAATTTGCACCCAAATTTGTTAAAATTTAAATTCTAATTATGAATAAAAGAATGTTAAAAGTGGTTAAAGAAATAGGATCGCAAACAAACCATAAAAACAACTGCAAACACGTTTTTCATTCAATAAATCAAACGGTATTTTAGTTTTGTAACACAAATTAGGGCTTGTTTTGAATTTAAATTTCCAAAGTTTTCTTTTAATTTTAATTATGTCGATGTACCTGGATTTAAATTAAAGGTATCTGGTAGATGCTGCATTCAATTTTCGAACGGTCTTATAGACTTGCAACAGGGTTTATTTAAAACTAGATTACCAAACAGCAGAAATATATTCTGGGTAATTTGCCAAGATATGCCCGGTAAAATATTTATTTCTAGCCTGAGAAACTCGATTGGTCTAACAGGTCATTTAGAAAGTACCCGGCCTGACAAATAGAATTAAAGCAATATAGATTTTTAGTTATCCCTACCTGCAAAAAACACATGCTTAATTTTGACAGCTGTTGGATTATTAGTTTGTGAATTATTGAGTGAAGCAACTTTCGTTATTTTGAAAAAAAAAATGGATATAAAGGAATTTCGCGTGTTAATAAAATATTGCTTTTTGAAGGCACAAAATACAGTTGAAGCAAAAACTTGACTCAAGAAGATCAACCATCAAGAATTCGTATGCTAAGCTTAGACGTGAGGAAGTGAGCACCGAAGACGGTGAACGCAGTGGACGCCCAAAAGAGGTTGTTACCGACGAAAACATCAAAAAAATCCACAAAATTATTTTGAATGGCCGAAAATTGAAATTGAGTGAAATAGCAGACACTCTAAAGATAAAAACTGAATGTGTACATCCTTTCATTCCCGATTATTTTCTCATAAGAAAGCTCTGTGCAAAGTGGGTGTCGCGCCAGCTCACTTTTGACCAAAAACAATGACGAGTTGATGATTCGGAACCGTGTTTGGAGATTTGCAAGCGTAATAAACCCGAGTTTTTACGCCGAAATGTGACAGAGGATGAAACACCGCTCCATAATTTTACTACGAAGTCCAATCCCCAGTCATCAGAGTGGACTGCACACGATGAATCCACTTCAAAGCGTGGAAAAACGAAATAGTCGGCTGGCAAGATTATGACGTCTATATTTGGGGATGCGCATGGAATAATTTTCATTGAATACCTTGAAAAAGGAAGGACCATCAACAGCGACTATTATATAGCTTTATTGAACCGTTCGAAGGACGACACGGTGCATCAGTCAGTAAAAACGATGGCTAAAATCCACGAATTGGACTTCAAATTGCTTCCGCATCCACCATATTCTCCAGATCTGATTCCCAGTGAATATTTCCTATTCTAAGATCTCAAAAGAATGTTCGTTAGGAAGAAATTTTCGTCAAATGAAGAGATGATCGCTCATCTCATTTTGAAGCAAAAACACAAATCGTACTACAAAAATGGTATCGAAAAGTTGAAGGGTCGCTATAATCAGTGTATTACCCTCCAAGGTAATTGAATAATAAAAACGAATTTTGTGAGAAAAAAAAGGTGCTTTACTATGGTAGGCCGGGAACTTTCCAATTGACCTATTAAGAAATTTGCTTTGAATTTAAAAATTTGAATAAACACAAATAACAACAGAAAATAAAACCTTCGGAATATTCATCTTTAGGAGGCATTTATTACTTCTTTAATTGGCTAAATCATTTTTAATTTTGTGACCTTAAATTTAGTTTTTTTAACAGAAGGTCTAATGGAAACCACAAAGCACAAACACGCGATCCATGCCATACAAGTCGAAAATCCCAAATTTACAAATGTGTAAGTATTTAAAATTTCACAATTCTGCGTTGTATGACACCAAAAATTAATAGATCAATATTATACGTTGTCAGAGGTAAGGGAGAAACAATACAGGTCAAAAACAATACAGGCGCTATACAAGTACAAAAACAAGCAAACAAAAGCTATTGCCAGACAAAAACAACAACAAAGTACAATAAATACAATTATGTGGTTCAGAAATTCATTTATTTTTGTTTTTGCCATTTTTTTTTGTTGTTGCTTTTATTTTAAATTTAAAGGTCGTCGACGTAATGTCTGGCCCAGTAAAGCCGCACAAATAAATTCAAAAATAAGTAAATACTCAACCAAACCCTAAATTACAGTTACAGAAGAGAACACAAACACATGCTACAATTACGTATATTTTCGAAAATCTTTATTTGTTCATAAAAGCCTGCCAAATACTCATACGCCACGCGCACCCACAAAACAGAAGGAGGAGTGTTTGAACGGCAGATGGCGGGACGGAACCTAAAAAACGCACAAACCAACTTAAAAAGGTCAAACACGCAGTAAAACCCATGAAGTGACGAGACGAAAAACGTCAGCACAAGAATGAAAGAAAGCCAGATTGAATTAGCAGTGTGTGTTGGAGACAAACGTCAGCAGAACTCGTTAAATGAACAGAGCCGACGACGGTGCCGACAGCAGGCACTTTTCTAAAAACAATGAACCTTAAATAAAATAAAAATCGTACAAAAAAAAATGTAGCAGACATATAGGCGCAGAAGCACGTGCGGCGCGCTTTGCACCCAAACAAAGAAAAATCGATAATAAATATAACGAAGAGGAATGGAAAATGGTGGTTGTCGTAAAGCGAACGAAAAAAGTATGTAACCTTAAAGGAGCAAAAGAAAAGCGAGGCTTCTCGGAAAATATGAGGAATACACAAAGAGAAAGAGAGGGAGAGAGAGACAGAGAGAGAGAGAGAGATGGAAAAAGAGACAAGTATAAAGTTGTATTGTAAAGAGAGAGTAGGAAAATTGAGTAACAACCAAATGTACTTGTATGTATATGTACGTGCGTTTATGTAAAGTTGGAGGTAGGCCGACAACCAGTAACAGTAAATTTGAGTAACAATTTGACATGATGCTGAGCAATTCGATGACAGTTCGCTCGCACGTTGATATGCCAATTGACAGACGCATTGATAGGCTGTCAGCTGAAAGTGTAGGTAGCTTTAGACATGTCATGAATGAAATAGATTGTTTTGTGTGTGTGCGTATGTGGATGTGTGGATAATTGAAATGTGAGAAGGTTGGAAATTTCAGAAAGCTGAAAAGTTTGGTATGCATTTGTTTCTTAGGGCTGATTGTGGGTGGTGTATGAGCTTTAAGCAGATGCCATTTTCATATAAAAGAAAATATTTTTAAAAATTTATACATAATATATATATGTTTTTATTCATTTTTTAATCCTTGAACCTCCGTAAAAAGAAAACAATCAATATTTTTACCATCCATCTTTTTATAAGTTAATTATTGACTTGAGAAAAATACAAAAAAAAAAAATTATTCCACGAATTAACATCAGATGAAATGGGAGGTCGTGAAAAATTGTTACGTGACCATACCCACGATTTCAGCCCTTCTAGCTCCAAAAAAATAAGATTATTAATCTAGAGGAATGTCGCAATGTTTGGAACTACGGAAAGGTCGAAAAAAATTTTTTTTATAAAATGGCGACTGTTTGAACTGAAGGATTTAACCTTTTTTTGGACTTTTCGAATTTTTTAAAAGTACTAAATAGAGATGACTCTCCAAAAATTTCAAGTAAATAGGTCTAGTAGAACTTGAGAAATAGTTTATATCTTTTTGAAAAAGACAGTTTCGAGAAAATCGTGTTTAAAGTTTCACGCAAAGACCGAGTCGGTGTGGATGCCGCGCCAGCAAAACAGCTATATCTGCGAAAATAATTTGAATTTTGAAAAATCCTCTTACAGGCATATTTTTAAATAGTTAAACTTTAGAAAAATGCAAAAAAAAACGAATTTACCAAAATTCTAGACTAGAATAGCCGCTTAAGAATTCGTGAAACCTTTTTTCACACACGATTTCAGAATATCAGAAATAATATACATATGTAGTTAAAGGAAGTTCTCCGTCTTCAATCTGCTTCAATTGCCTAGATTAGTATCTTCTAAGTTGTATTCAATGCATTTTCATTCAATCCCATTTTAATAACAACTTGAATAAGAACACATTCTTTACTTCATTTGATAGGTCATGTTTTCTTAGTCCCCTTCAAGTTTTTAGCAGTGTTATATGATAAGTGACTGAGCTGGAACTCGAGTAACACTGGCACAATTTAGGTATTGTAGTCGATTTCATTCCTATCTATCCAGACTCGATCCTGACATATCTAACGTATGTCCGGAATGCAATGAATCTCCACACAACATTAACCACCTCTTTGCATGCCCACACCGCTACAACAACAACATGCATTGTGTAGCAAAAAAAATTGGTTGTGTTTCGTGGCCCACGATTTTCGCGTTAGTAGCACGACGCTCTCCTCAATTGAGCTAATGAGTCAGTTAACAGTCCTGGTGCAAGACAATGGGTTAAGCCATACCACGCATTTTATCAAGTCTTCCTATTTCAATTCAAAACTTTTTATTACAAATAAGAAAATTTAAATTAAGTAATTGTTAAAAAAATGAACTCGAAATAATAAAAGAAAATTAAGTTAAATATTTGCATGAGGGGATCGAACCCGCGACCTTCGCGTTATTAGCACGACGCTCTATCCAACTGAGCTAACCCTGTTACAATATACAAGTATATTTCGACCAAAAATTGTTCTTTGGAACAATGTGATATAATAATTTTGCAAGTAATAAGTAGAGGTGGAGCAATAGACCGATGAAAATATATTGGAAAATCCTTACCTAAAAATATGGGAGCTACAATCTATTTCCTGTACGTAAAGTAGTACAGAACCGATCTCGAATATAACCATTTTAAAGTTATTGGACTGCAGTTATTTTAGTTTTGAAAAAAAAAGTAGCATTCTAATTGTAGCCACAATATTTATTGTAATATTGATATATTCAAACTAGACTTTGAAGCAAATATAGTGAGAAATGTAAAGTTTATATTTTCTATTATTTTGTTTTCTGTTTTAGAAATTAAATTTAAATTTTCTTTTTAAATATTTTTATTTAAATTAAATTCAACATCACTATTTCGATACCACAATGTGAATTTATATCACAATATTCATACTAGGGTTTAAAACAAATATACTGAGAGATTTAAAGTTTAAATCTACTGTTTTTCCATTTAAATTTCCTTCTACTGCACTGATTCGTAACAATTGAACGTTTAAGAGTGAATTTGATAACAATAAATTGTTAAAAAAATTTAAAAAATATCATACAATTGGCCCATGAGGGGATCGAACCCGCGACCTTCGCGTTATTAGCACGACGCTCTAACCAACTGAGCTAATGGGCCAGATGGCAACCATGGCAAAGGTGACATAGAACCAATAATATTTAGTAATTTATTTCTCTTAACTTGAGAAAATTGTGAAAATTTCAATTGGCATTGAAAAAATGTAGTTGTTTAATTTAATTTATATGGACAGTGTAGACCCCATAGATATACGCATAACTTGTAAAGGGTGTTTTTTTATAGAGGTATAGAACTTTAAGTTGGCATTACTTTTCAAGATGGCGACCGATTTAACAGCTGTCAAGTGATTTATTCTCAGTTTGGTTTGAATAGACTCACGCCTGAACAACGCTTGCAAATAGTGCAATTTTATTTCGAAAATAATGGTTCTGTGCGGAAAACGTATTGCGCACTACGTCCATTTTAGCGATGTTTAGCGATGAAGCGCACTTCTGGTTGAATGGCTACGTCAACAAACAAAACTGCCGCATTTGGAGTGAAGGTAATCCTCAAGTGTATGTTGAAACACCGTTACATCCATGTTATGTTTGGTGCGCTTTATGGGCTGGTGGAATCATTGGTCCGTACATTTTCAAAAACGATGGTGGCCGGAACGTTACAGTCAATGGTGATCGGTATAGAGCCATGATTACTAACTTTTTCATTCCTGAATTGAATAACCATGATGTCCAGGAGATGTGGTTTCAACAAGACGGCGCAACATGTCACACAGCTCGTGCCACAATAGATCTATTGAAAGACACGTTTGGTGACCGCCTAATTTCACGTTTTGGACCTATGAATTGGCCTCCAAAATCTTGTGATTTAACACCGCTCGACTACTTTCTGTGGCGCTATGTAAAGTCATTGGTCTATGTGGATAAGCCACAAACGCTTGACCATTTGGAAGACAACATTCTCCGTGTTATTGCCGATATACGGCCACAAATTTTGTAAAGTCATCGAAAATTGGACGTCCAGAGTTGGACTACATCCGCGCCAGCCGTGGCGGTCATATGCCAGAAATCATATTTAAAATTTAGTGCCACAAGATTATCTTTCGGATAAATAAAATTCATGTCAATCGAATAATCCATCGTTGTTTTATTGCAACTTAAAGTTCTATACCTCTATAAAAAAACACCCTTTATGTTTCATGAATAAATTATAAATTGTTCTAAGAGAATTTCATTGCTGATATAAAACTTATTTGAGACCAGAATTATTATTAAAAATAATTAAGGTTATATAACATATTTATAGCTTTTGATATTCACACGCCTGAGTTTGATCTGCTTGGGCTAGATTCGTCAACTTTTAGAAGGCTACACATTTTCAAAGTTGAACCATGATAATTAGTTCCAAAATTTCTCTTCTTATGACTTGATTGATGTGATTATCAATGAAGTAATGCAAATAAATTTATTGAAATTTTATAAATTTGATTAAATAGTCAATAGTTATTCCTCAAATTTTCTATCTTAAAGAAAGCCAACACAGTTTTCATTTATTACGCCGTAGACTTACAGATTTATTGAATAAAAAGTTTGAAAATAGTCTGCTGCTGCAGATAAAAGTTTATCAAAATAAAAATTAACAAAGAAAAAAACAAAATTCAAACCCCAAATATTAGCAACAACTAAGCAAAAATAAAAAATAAAAATTTATATAAGCTCATGGAGCAACACAAAAACAAAAACAATGCAAAAAAATATCCCAAAAGTACACCAACGGAAGGTAAATAAATATACATATGTACATACACATAACAAACAAAAAAAAACTCACACACAAAAAGTCTCTACTAAAGAACGAAATAAATTTATTAAAAAATGCCAAAAACAAACTTCGATTGCAAACACAACGCAAATTGAGTGCAACCAAATGGAGAGAGAAGGTGGGACTGCCTATCGCCTATACATGCGTGTATATATGGATGTATGTATGGATGAGTAGATGTACCAGGGCGCAGTGGTCGGTCGGCGGTAGTCTGTGTCTGTGCGAAATGACCTTGAATGCGGTTGCTGCTTCATTTTGGGCTGCGACAGCAGCGACGTTGACGGTAATGGCCGACAACAACCAGCTCTTCCTTCCTCCCTTTAGCGACTACCAAAATCCACCGACAAATCAACGGCAAATGAAACCCATAGCGTTGAGCCGAGAAACGGACGGGCACTGCAGCTGTTACTGCTGACAGGCGGGCGCACCGACCTCTTGTTGCACAACGCAAAAAAAATGGGTAAATAAAAAGTGGAAATGGAAAGAGGCGACAACTAATGTGGGTGTTGATTTGTAAAGAGGTAAGGGGAGGCGCGCACAAAAAACGCTGGCCCAAATAGTCAGCCAATGAGAGATTCGCAATCACGCCTGATACAGTCGGCTCACTGAACCTAAACTAGGCGTCTCACTGCCCGCCCTGTGCACCACCCAATTCACAGCTGCTCCACTGAGCGGCGCTGGTATTATTTTTGGGCGCAGCAGAGTGCAAACAAACACAAATATAAGTATGTACTCTTACACAGAGATAAAGTGAACGAATAGCCACGGTATGGGAGGTGTGTGAAACCCATTTAAGTGCGGCCAGACATACGAATGTGTAAAAAAACAACAAGAATTTTGCGAAAAAGATAAATTAGGTAGCTGAAATGTAAAACAAATACGCACACATGTATATACATGTATATGTGATGTGTTTGTATTTAGTTTGCAAATTTTTGATGAAAAATTAAATGCAAAAAATACTGCCGAAAATGAGTCAACAATATACAAAAACAGCGATAAGATAATAAGAAAATTTGCCGATTTTAGTTTATGGGTACATGTGATAGGTGTTTAGAGACTCGCACGCTCGTCCAATAAAGGAAACGTAGTGACGGTGGAGGAGTAATTCTTATTTTGTTGGAGCTAACAACCTGCAGTTTGATGACTTCTTTAAATTTTAGTATTATTTTGTTTCTAAGCCATTTAATTCACTTTTATTACTTCATTGCTTAATCAATCGTGCTTTATTTATTTATTCGATTTTATTTACTTTATTTTATTTTCTTTATATTGTATATTATATATATATATATATATATATATATATGTATATAATGGCGCTTTTGTTACCGCCGAAGCGTTTTTCGACAGAGCTACTCACTAATTTACGGTAACCGTCTTGATTTTGTTTTCAACAATTGGAGGGACTTTAAATTTATTATAAGCCGCCTCCGAGCGGCCGATGGATTTTTATGAGGAGCTTTTATTTCAAGTCAGAAATACACTCCGCGGGCTTGAAAATTAAAATTAAAATTATATTATTTTAGATGTTGCTTGGTTCAGGAGTCGCACCTATGAAATTTCACATGAAATTACACAATGAAAATATCTGAAATTTATTATGTTACTCTATTTTATTTTCTTTATTTTTATTTTTTGTTTGTTTTATTTTATTTTATTTTATTTTATTTTATTTTATATTAATTTATTTTATATAATTTATATTATTTCATTTCATTATATTTCATTTAATTTAATTTCATTTGTTTTCATTTTATTTTATTTTTTTATTTTATTTTATTATATTTTATTTTTTTATTTTCTTTTTTATTTTTATTTTATTTTTTTTATTTTAGTTTATTTTAGTTTGTTATTTTTTTTATATTTTTTTTATTTTTTTTAATTTATTTAATTTTTTTTTCATATTTTACTTTATTTTTTTTATTTTTTCTTTTTTTTTTATTTTTATTTTATTTTATTTTTTTTTTATTTTTTTTTATTTTATTTTATTTTTTTTTATTTTACTTTACTTTATTTTATTTTATTTTTTTTTCTTAATTTTATTTCATCTAATTTTATTTTATTTTATTTATTTTATTTTATTTTGTCTTAATTTTATTTTATCTAATTTTATTTTAATTTATTTCATTTTATATTTAAATTTTATATTTTATTTTAATTTATTTTATTTTTTTATTTTATTTTATTTTATTTTATTTTATTTTATTTTATTTTATTTTATTTTATTTTATTTTATTTTATTTTATTTTATTTTATTTTATTTTATTTTAATTTATTTTATTTTATTTTATTTTATTTTATTTTATTTTATTTTATTTTATTTTATTTTATTTTATTTTATTTTATTTTATTTTATTTTATTTTATTTTATTTTATTTTATTTTATTTTATTTTATTTTATTTAATTTAATTTAATTTAATTTAATTTAATTTAATTTAATTTAATTTTATTTTATTTTATTTTATTTTATTTTATTTTATTTTATTTTATTTTATTGTATTTTATTTTATTTTATTTTATTTTTTTATTTTTGTTTTATTTTTTTTTTTATTTTTTTTTTTTTATTTAATTTTTTATTTTTTTTTTTTAATTTTTTTCCATTTTAGTTTTTTTTTTTCTTTTATTTATGGGATTTTTTTAATTTTATTTTATTTACATATTTAAAATTTTTTTAAAACTTCAAAGTTTGCTTATTACGTTTAAAAGAGTTCAATTTGCCTCTCAAAATCTTTTGCACGTGTCTAGAATATCTTTTGCAAATTTGCGTCATCGAAAGTTAAGGCAAATATTGCAAAAACCGAAAGGAAGTAGCACAAAAAAATTTAAATTTAAACTTAACGTTGAGCGATAAAAAAATGTTTGTCCAATAAGTTGGTTGATTGTAAATTATGGTCACTTACCATATATATGCACGTTTCCATAAAACAAGAAAATTTAAATATTTAATATTTACGCAAAGCATTAAAAGATCGTGCGAAATTTTAATTTACTTTTTTTTTTTAGTATTTAATTGAAAAATCATCTGTTGACTGTGGTGAATTGTGTTGTACTTGTTTTTTTTTTCTTCACTTCATTTTGCTGTTGGGATGATTATTATATTTTTTCGCTGCTGTCATTATCGTTGTTAATTTTGTTGGTTTTATTGCAATCACAATCGCAATTTTACTTTTTTTATTAAAATACATTCTGTGTCCATATCTCTCTTGGGGCTGTATGTGTATTCGCGGTATATGTGTATATTTGTGCATTTTACTGTTCGTTTACTTTCATTTTGCACTTGGCCTTGAATTGATACAGCGACCTTTCGCTTTGCAGTATTGATAAATGCGAGCAAAAGTGCAAAAGTACATTGCATATACAAATATACAATAATATGTTTATTACATACAGATGGTATATATGTATAGCAGTAAATAAATTTTCATTATCAGTATGCACCAGCCAAAAAAAAAAAAACACTTACAAACATATAAAACTGTTACATACAAAAAAATTAATTTAATAAAAGGACAATATCTACTGGCTGCGTATGTAGCATTGTGGCAAATCGTAATCACACCAGTAACAATGTAAAAAAAGTAGGTGTGATCTGTTGGAATTTCTTGATATCATATGATTGTATGAAATTGTATTGAGGTGTTAAGGCATTTTAATTTATTTATAATGAAAAGGGCATTCTGATATTATTTGATTTTAAAGCCAGTACTAAATTAATTTTTTTTAAAGATATTTTAAATCATTTTTATTTAATCTTTATTTTTTATAATATAAAGATTTTTTTATATTTTTTCTATATTTTTTTCAGTTTTTTATATCATTTTTTATTATATTTTATTTAGTTTTTTTTTAATTTTTTTTTTTATTATATTGTATTTAATTTCATATTTTTTATTTTATTTTACTTTACTTCATTTTCATTATATATTTTTAGCGGAGAAGCCTGAAATAGTTGATATCATATGATGTGTTGTGATATCATGTGATATGGTGCAACATTCCACGTAAGACATGTGATATTGAGAAATAGCTTACGACATATACATATGTAAGCAAATGTATCAACACACTTATTATCAGTGCTTATGTTACACCTCTCTACGCCATAGTATTACTTAAAATGTTTATTTCTTTGATACTTTGAAGCTGCATTACAACTCAATTTCAAACAACAAAGTCCACTTGCAACCAGTTATCATTTATCCCCAATCTACATCGTAACCTTGAACTTGAAATTTTATACGCAATGTATTTGTTAAAATGTATTTCACATTTTACAATAAAATTCAAATTTAAATACGATACAGTAAATGCTCCGCTATTTACTTAACGTATTACAGAAAGCCCTGAATGCGTTGGAAAATCACGTTATATAAAGACGTCAGTAAATTGCAATGAAAAAAAAAATTAAAAATTTTTAAATCAACAAAACCAGAATACAAGTAAAAGCAACCCAACCCGAAAATTAAGTAAATGCCAGAATACTTATATATATTTATAAATGCACACAATGAAAGAAAGGTAAATCAATAAACGTGCCCTCAAACAAAGTAAGAGCCTTATAACGAAAGTACCTATATAAATATTATCAATAAAAAGATTTTAATATTTATATATTTAAATTTAATTAATTTATTATATGTATTTAAGGTTTTTACCAATATGTATATGATTTTGAAAATAATTGATGATGAATGAAAATATATGTGTGTAAAAGAAGCGAACTTTATGAAGCTTTTATTTAAAAAGGTGATAAAAAAAGTAAAATTGAATGGTAGTAAGCTACACTTAAATTTTCTTGTTTTGGGGAAAAATTATAAGAAGTATAACTATTGTGAATAGCATTTTTTTTACTTTATGTATTGTGGCTTAATTTATTTTAATTCTATTTTATAACATTTATTTGGTTTTTACTCAGTTTTTTTTTTAATTTAAATAATATTACTTATTTTTTAATTAAATTAAATTATTTTTATTATTATTTTTTAACTTGTTTTAATTTTTAATATTTTTTAATTTATTTTCATTTCTTTTTTTAATTTTTTCCTTTTTTCTTACATTACCTTCTGATTTCTTTTTTTTTTTGCATTTTATTTTACTTGCTTTAATTTTTTATAAAGGGAAATCCAAGTAGAAGTACTTTTCTCAATAGCCTTTTTTTTTTGACAGATCACGCGTGAGTCGTGTGATGGTGTCATGTTAACTTTATTCAATATTGTTTGGCATTTCATCATGGAAATAAGTATGTCTGAACAACGTTTAACAATCATTAAATTTTATTACGAAAATGCATGTTCTTTAAAGAATATGTTTCGTGCGCTTCGCTTAACTTTTGGTCAACATAATCGACCTACTGAGCGTACTATTCGCAACGCCATTATCCATCTTGAGACCCAGCATTCATTATTGGATAATATTCGACCGAATAGAGCACATCTAGCACGCAGTGAAGAAAATATAGCGGCCGTAGCTGAGAGTGTAGGCGAAGACCGTGGCGAGTCGATTCGGCGCCGTTCGCAGCAACTCGCACTGACCTATGGAACGACTTGCGCATTTTACGTCGATATCTTAAATTGAAAGCGTACAAAATACAGCTTGTGCAAGAACTGAAGCGGGTCGGCCTTCCCAAGTAACATCGCATCGCTCTATACGCCCTTGAAATGTTCCGCGAAGATCCGACGTATTCTAGACAAATTTTGTTTATCAATGAGGCCCATTTCTGGCTCAATGGGTATGCAATCAAACAAAATTGCCGCATTTGGGACGAAGAGCAACCTGAAGAGATTCAAGAGCTGTAATTTCATCCAGAAAAGCAACGGTTTGGTGTTGTTTGTTGGCCGGTGGAATCATCGGTCCATATTTCCACAAAAATGATGCCGGTGAGAACATAACCGTCAATAGCGACCGTTCTCTCGCCATGACAGCCGACTCTTTGATGTCTGAAATTGTAGCTCGTAATCTCCGCGTCATTTGCTTCAACAAGACGGTCTCACTTCGCACACATCGCATCAATTAATGGATTTATTGCGATAACACTTCGGTAAGCAGATAATTTCACGTTCTGGGTCGATTGGCCATCAAGATCGTGTGATATCACACCGCTAGACTTTTTCCTGTGGAGATATGTAAAGTCTAAAGTCTATGCGGACAATCCCGCTTCGATTCAGGCATTGGAGCAAAACATCACCAGTTGAAATGCTCCGAACGAGCCATCGAAAATTGGACTCAACAGATGGATCATCTGAGACGTAGCCGCAGCCAATATTTAAAAGAGCTAATCTCCAAAAAATAAATGCCAAAGAATTTTCTATCGAATGATAATAAACATTCCCCATTAAATTAGAATTTTCTGTGTTTTTTTCCTTGAAACAAGTAGGGAACCTTGAAATGCATCAGCCGTTATATTTTATTTTCTTTTTTTAATTTATATTATATTATTTCATTTTTTACTTTACTTAATTTTATTTCATTTTAATTTAATTTTGTTTTGTGTCGCCTTTTATAATTTAACTTAATATACCTTAATTTTGTATTTTACTTTTTATTTTCATTTAATTAATTTATTTCTTATTTATTTTATATTTTTTATATTTTGCTATATTTTCTTTTATTTTATTTTATTTTATTTTTTTTATTTTTTTTTATTTTTTTTTTATTTCATTTTATTTTATTTTTTTATTTTTATTTTTATTTGTTTAATTTTATTTTATTTTATTTTTTTATTTTTTTTTTATATTTTATTTTATTTTATTATATTTTATTTTATTTTATTTTATTATATTTTATTTTATTATATTTTATTTTATTTTATTTTTCTATTTTTTATTTTATTTTATCTTATTTTATTTTATTTTATTTTATTATATTTTATTTTATTTTATTTTATTTTATTTTATTTTATTTTATTTTATTTTATTATATTATATTTTATTTTATTTTATTTTGTTTATTTTAATATTTTTTTCATTTGTTTAGTAATATTTTATTATTGTTTGTTATATGTTATGGTTTTTTCTTATTTTGGCACTGTTTCCAAATCTATTATTTAATCTCTTTTTAACTTTATCAACATTCTCACCCAACCATTAGGGCAAAAGTGTGAGAAAATATATGTAAAATATATTGTGTTTAAAAGATTAAAAGCGCAAAAAGACACAATTTGTACTCTGTAATCAAAAAAAGCTCGATCAGAGGCCGCACATAAAGCTTGCTTAGCCCTTTTTAACACACTCTTTTGCCTCGTTCACGTTTTCTGCGTAAACAACTGCATTTACCCCCGAAAAAATGCACATGCATTTACCCCTTTCATGTCATTTTTTATTTCTGTTTTGTATTACGAAATTTGTGAATATTTTTTATTTTTGTCTCTTTTTTTTTTTTTGTAAGTAGATGTACATATATGCATATGCGTGTAGTATTTGTATGGTTATTATGCACATGTTCTCACTTCCTTGTCACACAATACCCAAACCATTGTTGCTGCCACATTACATAAGTGCTGACCTTGATCTTGAAAAACGAGAATTTGGGCACAACGCAACAAAAGCAGCAAAGGCAAATTGAAAAAACAAATACTCACTTGAATGTATACATAAATATACGCATACATTCATACATACATACGCTTGTATAAATGCATTAAAAACTCACCAAAACAAAATTCCAACCAAAGGGCAGAGTGAATATTTTGAAAACGAAGCATGAAAAGTAAGCAAGCAAAAGAAGCAGCGGTAGCATGTTGAGCAAAGCTGTAAATAAGGGAATATGCACCACCAGTGCAATTATCTGCGTATCTCTGGATGTTCATATACCAATATGCTCGAATGCAGCATAGCGTATGTATGCTCGGTAGTGTGTGTGAGTATCTCTTTAAATAGCACAGCAGGCGCAGCAGAAAGTAATTTGCTCTAAAAATTAATTGTAAAATGTCAAGCAAATAAATTGAACGGATGCCTATGTTTGTGCGAGTACATGTGTATGTATGTATTTACAAATATGAGTATGTGTGTATCATTTAATTTAAATACATATGTGACCGTATTTCCCTATTCAAGAATTTTTATTGAGATATGAGGCTTAGAGAGGCTGAGTTATTGCTCAGCTCGAGGCCTGGGCATAGGGTAATCTTACAGGGCTTTAACTCTGTTCATGGAAGGGTAGAGCAATGGGTCGTATTGCCTGCAGAGTTGAAGCATTGAGCTTCGTCACAAATGAATCAAGGTTAGTATTAGGGTTGATGAAGAGTTTCTCGGAATTTTGCAATCGACTTCAGGAGCAAATTTTCCAACTTCAGACTGTAAAATCAAACAATTATCGAACTACTATTTTGGGGAGTATAACACTGACAACCAGTCAGTAAACTTGGCCTTAGATATACTTATGAAGCCCTCAGTGCTTGTTAAAGTGTAATTGATGCGCCGCTCTTCATAGTATCGAGTTTTCGATAAGGCTGTTTTGATTTCTGAGTCATAGCGAATTCGATTAGCGACTGCATAATTTATCAGCTTCCGAGAATGGGTACCTGCGATACGATACCACCGGGCAGCCAACGGAATAATATGCCACTGGCTGCCTGTGGTCTTTGATGCACCTGTGGACCTTGCGATAGGTCAGCGAATACTGGAATAATAGCACAAGATTCAGGATCTCAGGCTTGGAGAACTAAATGTCTTCTTGCCTTTGGTAACTAACACCTTTAATTTTTGGTTGGAGCTGTGACTCGTCACTATCCCATTGGTAAACATGCTAAGTCGTATTGTGGGAGTTTACTGAAAGCGGACTAGATGGCATTGCCTCAGCCATATCCGCCTTGACTGTCCAAATTCGCTGATAGCCAAAAGATATTAAACTGTGCAGTTCCACGGATTCGTAGTTAATACCAGCGCTCTATTCAGTTGTAGGTTCTTACTCATTCGACCGGTAAGTGTGAAACCTAGAACCATAAAAGACAGCTCATGCAATTGTTATTTTCGCTGTCATTATAGCAAGCTTGGGCATCTTCTAATTGACAACATCCGAAGGCGGAGCTCAGTGGAATCCTCAACTTTAAAACAACAAAAGCATTAAAGAAATTTCAAAAATAAAGTCGGTAAGGGAAACAAATAATTAATATTATACGTTAGAAATACAGTTGTTTACCGAAATCAATTTCTATCACTGGGGAATATATCTTCCCATGACCACACGTACATGTGTATATGGAAGTAAAGGCGATAAGATTCTAACACTAAAAGAATGAGTAGAATATATTTGTATATTCACTCAAGTATGAGTTATTTTTTCAAAATACTAGCATTCATTCTTAGAACTGTCAACACAGACAGAAAAATTTAAAAAAAAAAGTACATAATTTATTGAATGAAAAAGCAAAGAAATATTTCATGAATTATGCAAAAATGTTAAATGCCAGACAGCATTTAAGCTCAAAGTCTTACTCACCAAATCACCTTATTAGTTATTCTTAATTTCGAAAAATGAAATTTCGTATTGATGGTTTTTTGTTGCCTTTCGTAAACAATCCCATAATCCGTTGCGTGCACGGCTGAAACTATCTATAACGCCTCCGTGGCGCAATTGGCTAGCGCGTTCGGCTGTTAACCGAAAGGTTGGTGGTTCGAGCCCACCCGGGGGCGTCAGAATATTTTATTTTCAGTAACTAATTTAAATAATTATTTTACTTTACTTGAAAAAAAAAATATTTTTTTTTTAATTCGACGAACGTAAGCAGTTTAAGCATTCTAAAACATACGCATTTAGGGGTATATATAAAATTAGATTGCTCATAAAAAAAAAAAACAGAATATTTCCATAACACAAAAGTTTTTCGGTTTTGAGAGTTGGTTGCTTATTCTTATTATTATATACATATAGTTTTTTTAATAGAACGAAATGGAATAGAAAAAATTAGCATAATTAGCATAAAATAATATAAAATTTTAAATAATATAAGATAAAATCAAATCAAATCAAATTACAATAATAACGTAAATAAATCAAATTAAATAAAATAAAACTATTATAATTAAAAAAAAAAAAAAAATAAACTAAAATACAACATATTAAATAAGCCAAAATAAAATAAAATAAAATTTAATAGATTAAGATAAAATCAAATAAAATTATATTAAAATAAAACAAAATAAATATAATATAAAAAATATATAAATGCAAATAAATTAAAATGAAACGCAATAAGAAAACGAGAAATAATTAACATCAAATAAAAGAAATGAATAAACCAAATAAGATAAAATAAAATAAATTCAAATTAAAATAATAAAGTAAAATAAAATAATTTAAACAAAATAAAATAAAATAAAATAAAATAAAATAAAGTAAAATATAAGCAATATAAAATTAAAATAAAACAAAAAAATAAAATAAAATTTTATCAAATCAAATTAAATCAAATAAAAAAATAAAACAAATTAAAACAAACTTATTATAAAATTTAATTTAATTTAAGATTAAATTAAATTAAATTAAAATAAGTTTAATCAAAATAAAGCAAATACATTTAAATAAAATAGAATTTAGAAATTAGAAATAATTAAAATAAAATAATACAAAATAATAAGTAAAATAAAATAAAATAAAATAAAATAAAAAAAGATAAAATAAAATTAAATGATATAAAACAAAAAAAAAATATAATAATGAAATAAACAAATTTATTTAGAATGGAAACTCGACAAATAAATAACATATAATAAGATAAAATAAAATAATATAAAACAATATTTAATAAAAATTAAATTAAATGGAATGAAAAAAATGACAATTAATTAAAATGAAATCATAAACAAAATAAGATAAAAAAAATAGATTAAATATAATAAAATTAAAAATTAACTAATATGAAATCTATATATATAAAAATCAATGCAAAATTTTTGGAGTTACAAAGGGATATTAGGAGAAGGTTAATGTGAAGTTTTCATGAGATTGGCGCAGCCGTTCCAGACATATGATTATTTTAGTGAACATTCGTCGCTACCCACACAAAATACATGCAACAACAACAAATACATGTAAAATTCCAAAATACGCGCACACTAAGTTTTACGTGGTGTTGAAAAAATGGTGGAGGGAAAAAATGAAAACTAAAAAAAAAATTTTTTTTTTTAATTAAAAAATTCTGGTTTAAGAATAAATTTTTTTCCATTAAAACAATATTTTGACAATTCTTCATACAAAGCTAGCAGTTTACGTAAGATTTTCTTGATTTTTTTTATAGGTGTAGCAAAGCACGCCGGGGTTCGCTAGTATTTATATTAAATTATATATAAAACAGTCAAAAACGTTTCAAAATAGTTTTCAACAAACTAAACAAATTTAAATTTACTTGATTTAACCCTTTCTCCGCTCAAACTCTCCATTTTTTAACCCAACTGTACTGTGCTTAAAATAATTGTTGTAGATTTGTAATTAGTCTAGTTGTGTTATAGTAGGCTTCGCCCGCACATCGATCTTCCTTACTTGTTCTAAATTTTATGTAGCTTAAAGTAGCTCTGATTCCAGGTTTAGCAATTTTAGGGTATTTATCTTCTTCTAATCTTTTTATTTCTAATTTAGCGCCATTAATTTTTAATGTTTTTTGTCTATTTAAAATCTTCATTTTTTATCTACACCTATTTGCCTTCGATTCTTCAAAGCAATGAATGCTGCAAGGCAATGAATACTCATAAATCTTGAAAGTTTATTTCATAATTCAATGAATAAATTTCTTTATTTTAATGTTGACGAAAATTTTCGATAATTTGAAATGCTATTTCTGATGAAAATTATTAAAAGAATTTTTTAATATTTTTCCTGCAAAATAAGTTTTCATAAATGAATGAATAAATATTTCAGGGTCACATTTCTTTATTATGCAACCAAAACATACATATAATACTAACTACAAGAACATGTATATATGTACATTCTTAAGTACTTAACTAACCATATGTGCATAGGTATTTCGAGCATAAAAGAGCACTTTATGTAGAATTTACCAGTAAAAACACAAGCAAACGTTGTTTTTGTACACACTAGCTTTGAGGCTATTGTTTGCCACTCCGTTCATAATCAGGAAATGCAGCACAAAGCGGGAACAAAAGCTTCAACCAAAAGAACAACAACAAAAAATTTACTTTTATCTACTCAGTACTTAACTTAAGAGTTCTAATTCCAAATATAATGAACTGGATGTTAGTTCAAGAATATGCGGAGAGAGAAAATAAAAAAAGTAAAATTTATGCATTCGAATTTATTCTTGGTTTTCGAATTTCTGATCTGTAGGATTCTTTAGAGCAATGTTGCAGTGGAGAGGTTTGATTACCTTTTAATATGATTTGAAAGGCAGTGAAGGCTTCTTTGAAAGGATTCGACCACATCACTTACTTACTTCACTCTAAGTTGATATTATCTATAGCCCATTCCGACTTAGCGATCTTAAGTTTAGTATTCTTTAGAGATCATCTAGATACTTTGGGCCCCTTTCTTTGTGTTTTAATATTCATTCCTTCAGCTTTGGGTTTGGATGTTCAGTGTAAGAGGCAAGTACAATTGCGACCTCCGCACCCGGTTCGGTTTAAGAACATTACGGACTGTCCCCGGTTTGCGGTCACCAATGTTGGATTTTACGTTCATCCATCGGGTGTGCTCCTCGAGTCGATTGGGCGGGAGATTGGGTAATGCTGGGTTAGTCGTAAAAAAAAAATAACAAATCTTAATACTTTGCAAGATTAAACCGAGCTTAAAACCGAAGTTCTATAGCAAAATACTTTGATATCTTCAAAAGACTAACGTGCTGCATGTTGCGATAATAGCAAGCGAGTTCATAGCGGCTGAGCTGGGAAACTAGTAGAGAGTCAGTAATGTTACAATATCTAAGAAAGTTTGGAATAAGTTTGGGACATGCAGTCCGAAGAGAGTTTTGCATGTAATAAGTCGTGAGTATGAATTACTGAATGATCTATGACTTGGTATATGGATCCGGATTACACATAACCAATATTACTTCTTAATAAAATATTATTTCTCCATCAACGTAATTTTGGGAACAAAATTTCTAGTCTATGAATGTGATCTTCGAAATTGATTCAAATTTTTGCAACTTGAAATTTATTTTACGCCAACAAATCGGACTTCGGATTAGCCATTCAAATAAAATATTTTAAAAAATTTTTTTTTCATCTAATTCCTCTTTTATTATAAAGTTTAAACCTTGGAATTATATGTGAAACACTCAAATGGCCGACCCATGAACTTTTGCAGACTTCGATCTGTTTGAGGAAATTTTCGGTCACTTTGGCACATATTGAGCGGTATCTCAGCCATAACTTACCGAATGTTGGTTTTCAAGTGCTCAAGAGTGAAAGGTTTATCCGCATAAACATGACCTTTCGCGTAGCCCCACAAAAAAAATGGCGACGACGTCAAATCGCACGATTTCGGTGGCCAAATGACGTCGCCAAGACGAGATAAATTTCTCTCGCAATAAGGCATCATCTTGTTGGAACCCCATATTGTTCGTCGTGTTCTTGAATTACAAAAAAAAGTCGGTTATCGTACGTCTATAACGTTCCGAAATGACAGTGACAATCTCGCCGTTATCGTTTTCAATAAGTGGGGTTCAATTACAGCTCCGGACCAAAGAGCGCACCAGACAGTAAATTTTGGTTGTAATGTACCGTAAGAGTCCCACCTCTTGAGAGCGTCGAAAAATAGGCGCATTCGGGTCTTCGGCTACACTTTCACTAACAACAGCGATATTTCAGGTGGAACGAGCAAAACTATGAAGTACAGGTCTTACAATATCTTTAACCAATACAGTCTCACCAAATTCCTTTAAAATTTTACCAATGGCTTAAGTAATTGGACGATTGTATGCACCATAATCTCCTCTTAAAGCACGAAACATGGCCACATTTGAATCACCATTTTTTTTTTAGGTTTGAACAATTTAAACGCGTTGTAGGGTTGTTAAGCGATCTATTTTCATAAATGGCTGACTTTTAGCTAAAACAAAACATGTTTGGTTTGACAGTTGAGTTTGGCAAATGTCAAAATACTGCGCTGCACTTTCGCAACCACCAAATGGATAGTCCTTAATAAGAGTTGTAAATAACAAAATTAATACTGCAATGAAAATAAGAAACCCATTCCCGACTAAACTCTGAGGCTACTCAATTTATTATAATCTGCTCCACAATCAATACCAAAATGGATATATTAAAATGAAAAACAGATCCACCATTCTCAAGCTCGTCTCTTGTAGCTTAGGCAATCGAATTCTTTAAATTCTTAGCTCTTCCCTATTTCGTTGTCTCGTTTCTAGGTCGACAGAATTTCTTCTTTTTTTGCGGCAGCCAATTCACTTCCTTCTTACAGAAAACTTTACCCATTCCCGCTTTCTTTTCTCAGTTCTTTTTCGTAATTTGTTCTCAAATTTCCTACACATACTGCCACAACAAGGGCGATCCACTAAACTAAAAAAAAAATTAAAAGTAAGAAACTATAAAATAAAATAAAAGCGAAAACGTTTGAAAGAGAGTAAAATTAGTGAGAAAAAAAGTTCTTCGAAGCTAAAACGAATACTAATTTCGGGGATCTCGAAATTGTATATGTGTGCCTTATGAAGCAAAATGAGCCGTCACAAACACACACACACATACATCTAATACACAAGTAAGACTTAGGTTTGAAGACACATTTTGCGCATCGCTTTTTCGTATTTGTAATTTGTTTTGGTTTCACATTTTCGAAATATTTCAAGGGTAATTTATGCATGCGCCGCTGCGTTTGTTGCATGTTGCAGCAGCATTGCGTGGCGATATTCGGTGTGGCATGTTGGTATGCAGACGCGCCTAATTGTCGTTGAGAGCGAAATGACTAATTTATGCGAGCTTTAAAGTCTTTTTTTTCGTTTTTATTTTCATTTTTTTCTTGATTGATTGCATCTCACTTGTATATTAACGCCTTAAGATTTTTTGTAGTTGTTTTTTTTTTGTGTACTCATATTCATCATTTCGCCTTTCGTTTTCTCTACCTGCTTTCGTTAGCAAGTCATCGTCACAATTTTTCTTAGGAAGGATTTAATTAAATTTTTTTTTGCATGATTCTTATCGCTCGATTGGTTTTCAGTCAAGCCCAGACAATATTTCGTCTGTAATCTGAGCGTTAGCCACAAACTTAGATGCACTCACTTGCTAAATGTATGCCTTTTGGGGAAAAAATATTGTGGTTTGATTATTGCACTAAATTTACCGTTAGTTTGACTTCCATGGAACATACAGACACAGGCAATTAGTGACAACATAGCGTGATAACAGCTGTATCTATGCTGCTTTGAGCGGAGTCAAATATCAAGCGTTGTGAAGCGAACTTACCTGAAATGAGAACATAAGAAAATATGCATGATTAAAATTCAGAATTCTGTGTATTAAATTTAAAAAATATTATATTTTTAATAATATTTAACAAATACAAATAATAATAGATTTATGATTTTCATTGATGTAATTATAAATTTTGGGAATAATACTGTTACAACTTAAAAAAAATGAATTTATAATTGCATATTTTGAATAAGAGATTTTTAAAAAAACGTGTGATCCATTTCGTGGTTCCCTACTTTTTTAAACAAAAAAACACAGAAAATTCAAATTTAATGGGGAATGTTTATTATCATTCGAAAAAATATTCTTTGGCATTTATTTTTTGAAGATTATCTCTTTCAAATGCTTTCCTCGGCTACGTCTCAGATGGTCCATCCATTGAGTTCAATTTTCGATAACTCGTTCGAGCATACCGACTGGTAACTGGCGAACGGCGCGTGTGATGTTTTGCTCCAAATCCTGAATCGAAGCGGGACTGTCCGCATAGACTTTATACTTTACATATCCCCACAGGAAAAAGTTTAACGGTGTGATATCACACGATCTTGGTGGCCAATCGACCGGCTCAAAACGTGAAATTATCTACTCACCGAAGAGTTCTCTTAATAAATCCATTTAATCATGCGATGTGTGGGAAGTGGCGCCGTTTTGTTGAAACCAACCATTGACGGTTACGTACTCACTGGCATCATTTTTGAAGAAATATGGACCGATTATTCCACCGGCCCACAAACCACACCAAACCGTTTTTTTTTTTCTGGATGAAATGACAGCTCTTGAATCTCTTCAGGTTGCTCTTCGTCCCAAATACGGCAATTTTGCTTGTTTAAATACCCATTGAGCCAGAAATAGGCCTCATCGCTGAACAAAATTTGTCTCGAAAACGTCGGATCTTCTGGGAACATTTCATTATTACATTATTTTGTATGCTTTCAAAATAAGATTTCGACGTAAAATACGTCAGTCCGAGTTGCTGCGAATGGCGCCGAATCGACTGTCCGCGGTCTTCGTGTACACTCTCAGCTACGGCCACTATATTTTCTTCACCGCGTGCTGGACGTGGTCTATTCGGTCGAATATTATCCAATAATGAATGCTGGATCTCAAGATGGGTAATGGTGTTGCGAATATTACATTCAGGAGGCCGATTATGTTGACCATAAGTTGAGCGAAGCACGCGAAACACATTCTTTACAGAACGGGAACTTTCGTAATAAAGTTGAGAGCGTCTTGTCCCCGCTTCTTTCACTTAATAAACCAACTACTCCAGCAGCGGAAAACTTAGGGAGAATGTGTGATGTTTCGGAAAACATCCCAATTGGCTATCAGGAGAATAGATAAGTCGCTGGAAATCCCCTGACACAAAGATTCCCTGTATACCTGAGGAAAATTTGAGTTCCACCTCTTTACGAGAAAGACAAAAGTTGACCTATTTAGCCCACCATTATAATACCTTCCAACTTGGTCAAGTATTCTTGCGTAATCTTTGATTAAAAAAACAGCTTAATTGTAGGGATCATATTGAGAGCAAGTTCAGTAAAGCGCTTCGAATTTGGATTACTTGCGGAATAGTTATTGCGCCAGAATGTGGGCTACGGTCCCCAATGGTTTCAGTGGCGAAAGGCCCATAGGAACATATGGAGCAGATGGTACGATAGGCGACTTTAAAGAAGAAATGTCTCTCGTACACTTGCAACGTAACTGCCTACTTGGTAAGGCACAATGAGGACTACCTCAAAATATGTACTGGAACTCACTCTTGACAACCTGTTAACTTAACTTGCAGTTTGCCGCCTAAAGTTTTTAGACAAAATCCTCCAGTCTCATAAATGTAAAGTTCAGGACAGCATATAGTAGAACATAACAATAGAACTCGGGCTAAAATGCCACCTACTACTTCACGAGCAGGAAAGATTGGGCGAACGGCAAGGATTTCAGTAATTATGAAGATATTTATATAGATACTGATCGGATATTAGTTTCTTTTTGACAGTCAAGGGACAATTAAATATGTGAAAACCTGTCAGGAGGCAATTAAATGGATTATCACGAGGTAACATAGTGACCATCATATAAGTCCCGGTACACACGCATGTAGAAGACAACGAAAAGGCGAATGAACTGACTTCGCCTGTACATTTGTTAACACTGATAGCTTCTAACCTTTAGCGGCTTTCGAAGTTTCTCTAAATTAGTAGGACCTAAAGGAACTCTTAATGTAGTGGAGCATTTCCAACGTAGGGCATATTAGTTAGTAGTATGTATTCATGTAGATGTATGGGCGAGATACCTACGCTTATCTTCAAAAACTAGGTAAGATTGAATCATAAGTGTGCAGAACATGGAATAGAACGGAACCATAGAGTACTACCTTTCCAAGTGTCCATCACTGAGCCTATTACAGCGTTATATCTGCCACGTTGCCTCAAGTTCCAGGCCTACGGATATGTTCAATCATGGAAAGAAGAAAAATGGCTTTTCTAAGGGTAAATAATTTCTTTCGATAAATAATGATAGCCATATGGAAAATATTTTGGACAGAATGGAATCTACATATTCACCTGGAAAAACTTTGGGTCATCCCGAAAGAGTTTAAAAAAAATTACGAATATTCTATATTGATAATACAAAGCTTTCGATTCTTTTGACCCTTCCGATTCTTTTGTTTCTAGTTTACGTTTCTAAATCACTTAAAGATATAAATAAGTAGCCTCATGTGAGTAAATTTATAGGAATAGAAATTATCTGCACAGTGGAGTAAAATATCTTTTCCTAACAAGGTCCTCCTCACGTAGGAGAAAATGTATGCGCCACTTGTGCCAAACGCGTTTCCATCGTTGAATCAAATCCATTTTATCCATATATTTTCCTTATTCAAGCCATTAGAACTTTATTTAATTAAAATAGACGGTCAACGCACCTACAATTGGACGCATTCGCACCACTATAACTAAAGGAAAAAAATTTAATAAAAACCTAAATTCGAATGGTTATGGCAAGACGGCAGCCAGACAGGCATAAAAACACGAGGATAGAAGCAATAAACGGACAAGTAGGCGCGCATGTCCTAAATTTATTTACCGTAAACAGAGGCAGAAGAAACAGTTAACTCTAATGGCACAAACTATTGGCTGCAGCCAGGCAAGTGAACTTGCGTAACTGGTGGACTGGGTCAGGGAGGACAACAAGTATATGTATGTGTCTACCAGCACATTGCCGTTAGAAGTATTTACAAAAAAAAATCGCTAAGCGAACCAATGACCGAACCTGCAATTAGATGGAGTGAGTTCTCCGAATCATATACCGTACAAATCGGTCAACGACGCAATAAATGCACAGCTTCAGCGTTGGGCAGAGGAAAATAATCTGAGTCAACACAAACACACACACACACCTCTCCTTTTACAGTAGAGAAAACAAACAGCTGTGTCCTGGTTACCGAAAGAGGTTGAAGGCCACCAGACGTCTTTGTCGTCACATTTTATTACGAGTTTCCATTTTGTATCTTTGCATTTTTCCTGCTATTTTACGAGTAATACTTGGTAAACGTACATTGGCATTTTACTGCCAAATACCCGCCAGCCAACCAACGAATAGCACCAGCACGAGGAAGTTGGGTCGGGTCGTTACCATGGTGAACTCTCCTTCTTCCTCCTCTCAGAAATAGCCTTAAGGACATTACCGACATCAACGTTGGCGTCATCATCAGCACCCACATTATTATACTGTAGCCAGACAGCAACATCATTACGAAGTTAACGTCTGGAATCGGTGCACAGTACAAAGCCATGTAAAATACATAAACGTATACATTCATAGGTATATCCTCCAGAGATATGCTCGCATGTGTATGTATGTAATACCAATATTTTGGATACTAAACATTGTTTGCGATAGCAAACACGCGATTGTTCAACTTTCCCTTCGGCTACAACCGACTTTCGCCTCGGTTAACGGTGTCAGTAAGCGTCGTACGATTTTTACCACCCACCACTCTCCGCACATGGATGTAGACTTCTATATAAGTCGAAGTGTGAAGCAAACAAAACACAAGTGCTGCATTTTGGTTAGAAGATGGTATCTACTGGCGCCTCCAGTCAGTGTTTGATGCGTGGGAACCTCCATGTCTGGGCCATATAAATTCTAATATACCAAAATAGCTATTATGTTCATATACATAATAATATCTGTGACTATGATTGTATACATATGTATGTACATGCTTCGCGTCTGTCCATATCGTTTGACGAACGAAAAATGTTTATCCTCTCTACGGCCAACAATGTATCGAAGGAGACTCGGAAGTCGGCTCCTTCTACACTACACACATTATCTATGTATGTATCGCAATGTTTTCATTGTACCCTCGAGGCAGCGGAAAGCCGCTTTAAAATTATTATTTGTCTGTACGAAGCTTTTCATGACTTCGACCCGAATTTCCACACTTGTATTTTTATTCTGACATTTTAATGTAATAAAGACGGTATTGGCGACGTCGGTGTCTACTTTGCCAGCTGTTCGCCCTCCACACTAGGATTGGGGTTGAATGGTAGTGGAATGATTGACGAAGCAGACGAAAAGCAAAATCAAAATAGAAATGTATTGACGTGGAATGATGCAGTAGAGAGTCTCCGATACACTTGCGAATGTACATATATATATCTGTATATGAATGTTACCACCTTTGTATAAAAGGAGACATATGTAGATGCTAGGTTGTCCAGACAGACCTTAATGTAGGTAAATCAGTCAGCCAGTCAGCCACACACTAATAGGAAATTCTGTGACGAAGGTGGATATTTGCCGTATTTAATATTGAAATACTCTCGTGCCAGTTTTGAATCCTTTTTGGTTCAGATTTAAAGTATTCTTCTTGGCAGAAGTATGTATATGATACAGAGCGCTTGATGAATTTTTTATTACATTTATTTTTTATGAAATTTGCGGAGAAGTATTTCCCTTTTGCTAATTCAATTAAGGAGTAGCAATGTTGAATTCTTATTCTCGCGTGAGTTCCTTTGCGGATTCAGAGCGTCCTTATCTATAACAAACTTTCTCTTCATAGAAATTTTTCCTTGATTGTTTACTTTATTATTTCTGATAGTTTAAAATTTTGACGCTTGTCACTTGCACTCTAAGAGAGAGAGAGAGAGAGAGAACTACTCTGCTCTGAACTTACATAAATAGTAACTTATTTAAGCCATTGTGTATATTATTTCCATCCTCGACACTATAGTGCTTAATATCTTCATAATCTATTTAATTTTAAAACTTATATTTATATCAACTAGATTTTATCAAAAACATTTGGAAATATTTAGTTAGCTTATAGTCATTTTACAATAACGCTTACAAATTAAAATTTTTTTTATAGAAATTTACAGATATTTATTAACTAAATAATTTATACACGCATATAGAACAGTGTTACTTACATATCAAATAGAAAAGTATATGTATAATCTTATCTATGTAGGCGCCTCAAAGGTTTTGTTATGAGTTAGTAATATGCATTTCTTGAATGCTAAATTTTTTGAAATCCTCGATAGTATAGTGGTCAGTATCCCCGCCTGTCACGCGGGAGACCGGGGTTCAATTCCCCGTCGGGGAGATCAAACATAAATTTTTTATTTTTTTTATAAATAATAAATCACTTAAATAGATGTTTTAAATAAATTAATAATTAAATACATTTTGTTTTTAAAGCTTTAGCTGATCCTAAAATTAATTCCAATGAGTGAATTCCTCGATAGTACTTAGTAGGGACATAAATACTATTACACACATTTCATGCTATAAATTAAAAAATTATGAATGTTTTTGGACCAATTTTTTTTTAACTATTTATTGATATACTATATTGTATACAAAAAAGCAGTATTCATTCGAAATGCCCGCCTTTGGCCTTCACGCACGCCTTAAGTCGGACTGGCCAATCATCAAGAGCCGCACGCACCTCCTCCATTGGGAAATTGGCCACAGCACGAATCAAAGCTGTCTTAAGAGAATCAATGTTGGGGTATCTTTTGTGGCAAACCATGTCCTCTAAAACTGTCCACAATTTGTAATCCAGCGGGTTCAAATCAGGACTGCCAGTGGGCCACTCTTCAGAGGAAATGAATGCTGGTAAATTGTTTTGGAGCCAGATTTGGGTCGTTTTAGTTTTATGGGCCGGCGCAGTCTTGCTGAAAAGTCCATGATTGGTTTTGGAACATGGAATGGTTAAGTGGTCTTACAACAGCTTCCAAAACGGTTTCTTGGTAAACTTTGGCCGATGTTTTGACCCCTTGTTCGCAAAAATGCAAGTCAGTTACCCCATCATAAGAGACACCCCACCAAACCATGAATGAAGCTGGGTGGTGACCTTTTCGACCCGTGGAATCAGTTCAGATGCTTCCTTAGATGACCGTGCATACACCCTATCATTTTGTTTATTAAATTTTTCCTGCACGGTAAAATTTTTTCATCGGTAAACAAGATTTTTCTGTGCAAGTTATCAGCGTGCTTCACCAAAAGACGTTTGCATTTTACCACCCTATTTTTCTTCAAAGCTGCAGTCAACAAATGTCCGGTACGGCGTTTGAAAGCCCCAAGTCTCAAGTCTTTTTTAATAATTCGACTCATAGACTTTTGCGAAACATTCAGCTCCCGGGCCATGATTTTCTGTTTTCGGAGCGGATTTCGCAGAATTCTTGATTTGACAGCTTTGATAACTTGCGACGTTCGAACTGTGTGTGGACGGCCCGACCGGTGGCGGTCTTTAACAACCCCAGTCTCCTCAAACAGTCTTATGCACCGGTAGACGAACATGCGACTAATGCCGAGCGGACGGAGTGTTTTGAAAATCATTTCACACTTAAAAAGCGCTATAACAGCGATACGGTTTTCATTATCTGACCATTCCATGTTGAAAACTCACACAATTTAGAATTCCCGATACAGACTAACGCTTTACAGGTTATATTTTATAAATCATATGGGAATTATGTGGTATGCTCAATTCTTCTATTGAAATGCGTGTGTTAAATATTGTAACAGTATTTATGTCCCTACCAAGTATAGGAAGGAACTTTTTAAATGTTATAAGGCTCCGTTGATGGTCATATTCCCAATTCCCATATCTTTTCCATTGCAAGCTTTTTACATACACATTGCTCGAGTTCTAGCGCCACTAGGCGAACAACTGTAATATAAATAAATAAGTTTTATGTAAAGAAAATCCTTAAAGCAAATAATCTTACTTACAATATAATCTTTCTGCGCCAGAAGTACACATGTGTGTGTGTAAAACACTTCGATAATAAAAGAAATATTACGTCATTCTAAAAAGCAAACATCGCTATGTATTCCATATACTATAACCTAAAGAAGGGATACAACAAAAAAACAAGCAGTAAAGCAAATTACAATATTTTCTTTGTTGCGCGATGTCACATTCCCATGTCCACCGACAAGCAGCCGTCGACTTAGTGTGATGCCACCATAACCGACGCCGACTTCCGTTGGAACGAAAGCGCACATAAGAAACTCAGAAAATCATAAAAAGTGAAGCTCCCAATATGTGTTAGCAACAAAAACAACAACAAAAACGCACGAAAATAATAAAGTTTTGGTAACGAAGCTCATACGTATTATTGCATACAAACGAGTGAACGCTTGACTGACTGGCTGACGGGAGGGCTGAATGCAGTCAGTCGTCAGTTTCATGGTTATGTGCCTTAGGAAGAGAGAAGAAATGCTTGACTCCAGTAAATATACATACATACATACAAACGTGCATATGTATGAAGAGCAGCAGCAGCAGCTAAAGCAAAAAATTAAAACCTACCCGAACATTAGTAAACAGATCACAGCAAGCTGCTACGGCGACGACGAAGGCCGACAACAATGTTAGTAATGAAGACGACGGCGACGTAAAGAAATTATGTGTCAAAACATAGATTAAAAAGTAGAGGAAAAACAATTTAGCAAGACAAAACCAGACCGCACCGGCAATCGTTGCAATGCACGAGACGATGTATTGCTAAATATGTGGAACAGAGAGCGAAAGCATGCCTACGAACGACCATGCGCTTGGCATCACCTTCGTGTGTACAATGTTTTATTACTTTTTTATATTTGTTTTAACTTTTTTATTGCCTTTTATTTGTCATGTCGGCCATATTGAAAAGTGTGTTTGTATTTCAATGTGTCTCTTGACTCTGACCGGCATTTTTTGCTTGTGCTATGTATTGTTTTTCTTGATTTCTTTTTATGTCTCTTCGTTACATTCATTCATTTCAATCACAAGCGCATTAAACGATTTTTTGTTAGTGTGTGCATGTGAAGAGCGCTACTGCGCAGAAGTCATTTTGGGCTCACTCTCGCGCTCTAACACAAGTAAGTACCTCTCTCTCTCTCTCACTCTGCATTCCTTATCCACTCTCTTTCTAATTTTACATGCGTTGTGTTAGATTTGTTTAGCTAAATATAGAGAAACCTTAGTAATAGAAACCGCGTCGTAAGCGTCACTGTTGACATTAACTGATTTTATTTTGCCTTGCTCATACGTTCGCGTGCTTCGGGTGACGAGTGCAATAACTTTTTACATAAACAAAACACAATATACGGTGAGCGAACGACAAAGACGTCGGCAACGATAATACTGTCATGGCAGACGTAGAGGAGCTTTCGCTGAAAAGTTCAACTATGAGTAAGCAGTGCGTAGCATCTGTTGGGTGCGACATCTGTTGTGAATAAGCGCGAACTGCGCGTTGTGTTAGATTGCGTTTGATGTGCCACAGATGTCGCTAAAATAATGATATATTTTTAATCTACTAAATTTCAATGCATTGGTTGGTGGTGTGTTGTTATAGCAATGGTCTAACGTATTGCTTTAGAAGCTTCCTCACATTTATTTGTAATTTGACACAGAAAATTTAACATCCTCGATAGTATAGTGGTCAGTATCCCCGCCTGTCACGCGGGAGACCGGGGTTCAATTCCCCGTCGGGGAGAAAGATGGTAAATCCAATTTTTTTTTTATTTTACTGAAATCATGTGTATTATTATGTGATAGAAATGAACAAATTGCTGGCAAGATTTCATTAAAATAATAATAATAAAAGGATTCGTCGATTTGTTGATAATTTTCAGTCTTACTGAAACTAGGAAAGAAATCATTTTGGTGCTTCAAAGACCAACAACAAAAGAAATTTGCGATAGACAACTATTATTTTGTCGTCAAATCATTCATGAACTCAATTTAGGATCATTACAGAACTATTTGACAGTTTTAAAAGTATCACCTCTTATGGTCTGATATTTTTTTCCTGTTGGATGAAAAAAATTGGCTTCATTTACCTGCGTGATATCTCACGCTATATGCGCACAGATGCGCACCAGAGGGGATGTTATCACCTCTTTCTCTCTCTTCTGGACTTTCACGGGGAAGAGATTGTTGATGAAGATAAAGGGGGAGCAGCCATGCACACAATCTAAGCAGACAGAACCAATAAATATTTGGGCTAATTCAGTGGGACTTAAGGTTAACACTGGTTTAAAAAAAATATCTGTTTCTATTCACGAGGAAATGTAAAATTCAGTTTGGATCAAATTAAAGCTGGAATAGGCCACTTTGCAGCCGAAACTGAGCACTAAGTATTTGAGAATTGTGTTGGTCAGCGAGTCAGCGAGCCATCGAGTTATTCAGGATCGTTGCTAAGCATTGAGCATTCATGACTTGATCATTGTATGCGCTCGAAATCAGCTGAAAATCAGGACATACGAGCACAATAGTATAGCATTATCTCTAAATAAACGAATAGACCACGTAGTCTCGCGCTAGACCTTTGAGAAGCTTTTGACAGCTACCATAAAGGCTATAGTTTGCAAACGAATCTCTGCATATTATTATAGATGGTACGAATATGAACGGAGGAGTGTGGGAAGCGGGGTAATAAGCCTAACCAAAGACAGGAACGTCTTTTAAGTTGTCAATTCCTGCCAAGATGATATATTTACTATAAAAATGGTGGCGGAGCTACTATAGGGAGCAAGTGTTCACAGAAGGAGAAATAACATTTATTTGTAGATAGTCAAGCGGCCATTAAGACATTACTTTCATACAGCACAAAGTCGGGTGTGGTTCCACTATGTAAGGAGGCGATCCAAACATTTGTCTAGAAAAGAAGGGTTCAAATTAATTGGATACCGAAATATAGGCATTGAAAGTAATGAAATAGCTGATGGGACTGGCTAAAGATGGTGCCCTCTTTGAGTGGGACCTCTATAGAATTTCGAGTGTCATTCAGAGAAGAGCAGCACGCGCAAGAAACAACCTTGCTTTGTCCGGCGAACAGGCTTTGAGAACGAGCAAAGTGCTACATATCCGCGAAAGTTATGTGAAAAACATATGCACCAAAACTTACTAAGTTTTAACTAGCGAAAAAATACGCCAGAATCCAGGTTGATTTTAGGATTATTAACGGGGTATTGCCTGTTGCTATTGCAAGCTTACTGCATCGTCAGGTGCAGGAAATACAGGAAATGTGCGGATACAGTGGGAGGAGTGCAGAAGAAATGCAGTGAGACCTTCTATCAGAGAGGAAAACTGCAATGTTCTTCAAACAAGACACACACAACATGGATTATAGCAATACAGCTCTGGACGCATGTAGAGTATCTGGTAAAGAACTAAGCGGAAAAAAGGAAAAAGTAACTGACGTGCAAAATTTATTCTGGCATTAGACTTTAAAACGGAATTTAAAAGTGAAAGAAAATTTTGTTGAATATTAAAATCAACTAAGAAGAGATATAAACTCAATATACAGACAGATTGCTATGAAATAGAGAATTTACGCTCATTTCAACGATTTCGGGCTTAGTATTTTCATAATTGAATAAAAATTCAAATGAAGAGGCTAAAAATAAGAATCAAGACATATATGTACATATGTTATGAGTAGATACATAACAATCATATATTGAGAGAGAGAAAATAGAAAAAATTTCTATTTAATGAAGTTATCAGCAAAAGCTTCGCTTCTAAAAAAAAATGCTATTAATTTTACTTAAATTCGAATTACAATTAATTAATCTAAAAATCGGAAGCACAAACAAATGATGATAAGATAAACGGCGAAAAAGAGCAAAGAGTACAGGAAAATAAAGAGTGCTTAATACGCATATATTTACACAAGTGTAATTCCGAATGTAATAAGTGTGTCGCTGATTGTAATGAGGATTACATTACTCTACAGATAACAACGTGTTGCAAGATCATATGATACATATACATATATACATATGTTCGAATATGTAAACCCGATCCAACTATGAAGTGCGTCAGATTAAGAGCTTTATAAGCCCCACAGCATATATAAAGGGTGATCCAAGTAGAGTAGGTACCTTTTTCAATAGCCTTTCTTTGACAGATCAAGCTTTCATGTTATTTTTGTTCAGCATTGTTTGGCATTTTGAAAAATTTGAAAAACGTTTACAAATCATTCAACTTCATTACGAATATTCACGTTCTGTAAAGAATATGTTTCGCGCGCTTCGCTCAACTTATGGTCAACATAATCGGCCTACGGAGCGTACTATTCGCAACACCATCCATCACCCATCTTGAGATTCAGCATTCATTATTGGTTAATATTCGATCGAATAGACGAAGTGAAGAAAATATAGCGGCCGTAGCTGAGAGTGTACACGAAGACCGTGGGGAGTCGATTCGGCGCCGTTCGCAGCAACTCGCACTGACCTATGGAACGACTTGGTGTATTTAATTTTGATATCTTAAATTGAAAGCGTACAAAATACAGCTTGTGCAAGAACTTAAGCCGCTCGACCTTCCCAAGTGACATCGCTACGCTCTAAGGGCTCTTGAAAAGTTCAAAGAGGAATCGACGTTTTCGAGCAAAATTTGTTCAGCGATGAAGCCCATTTCTGGCTCAATATGTAAACAAGCAAAATTGCCACATTTGGGACGAAGAGCAACGTGAAGAGATTCTAGAGCTGCCATATCATACAGAAAAAAATAGCGGTTTGCCGGTGAGAACGTAACCGTCAATGGCGACCGTTATCGCGCCATGATAACGTTCTATTGGATGCCTGAAATTGAAGCTCGTGATCTCTGCGACATTTGGTTTCAACAAGATGGCGCCACTTCCCACATATCGCACCAATCAATGGATTTATTGAGAGAACACTTCGGTGAGCAGATAATTTCACGTTTTGGGCCGGTCGATTGGCCACCAAAATCGAGTGATATCATACCGTTAGACTTTTTCCCGTGGGGATATGTAAAGTCTAAAGTCTATGCGGACAATCTCGCTTCGATTCAGGGCTTGAGGTAAAACATCACGCGTGTCATGCGAAAGTTACCAGTCGAAATGCTCGAACGAGTCATCGAAAATTGGACTCAACGGATGGACCACCTGAGAGGTATCCGCGGCCTACATTTAAAAGACATAATCTTCAAAAAAAATAAATGCCATTTCCCACTAAATTTGAATTTTTGTGTTTTTTTTTCTTTAAAAAAGTAGGGAACCTCGAAATGGATCACCCGTTACTTACACATGAACATAAGCGCATCTACATATGTATGCGCTTAATGAATTTCATTGCTGGTGTAATTTAATGCCAAAACTCAAGGATAAGTCGAATAGGCAGCATAGAAATTAAAGAAGCAGAAAAACGATAACAGTTTTTACTGGTACACGTATGTATGTATATACATAAGTATACATACATGGATAACATTTGTTTGTAGGTACTTAGTACTCGTACTTACATGAAACTGTTATTAGGCGTCAGCTTTATCATGCACATACATAAATATTACGCTGCTGTAAGTCAGATACTTACACATGTACATACATACATATGTAAGTTTTAAGCAGTTAAATGCGGTTTGTCCAATATATTGTGAGACTGTAAGACCATGAGACGCTATATCACGTCGCGTTTGCCGGTAAACTAATACGCCTTCCAAGCGTACGCATATGTAGACCATGTACATACATGAATAGTGTATATGTATGTATGTATATGGATTTACAAGAAATTTATATAGATAAAATCGACAGCATAAAGGCGTTACTGTGGCTTGTTTGTCGGGAAGTTGGGAAGTTGGCGTGTGACGGCCAAAGTCTGCGTAGCTAACTTTGTTGCTGCGTGGACTCGATTACAAGTGCTTCTTCTATTGAGTGCTTACACATATGTACCTAATATTGGAAATATTTATATATATATAGATAAGTGTGTATACGAAACATATGTAAGTATTACTGTCAGCATAACAACTTGACGCCACACTTGATTTAAAAGAATGTAATGAAACTGTGTACACCGTTAGTAAAAAAAATATTAATATCTTCCTTTTCTCGGTTGAACCTATCTATAAGTATATATCATAGGTTAGACTTTGGACCTCAGCGCAATCAGAGTTTAGAAGGAGCTCTCCGAGCCGTTCAGTACACAACCAGATTTCAAACAATATGACATTTTCGTGTGACTTTTTCAACTTTAGCTGCAGAGCTAAATATATAGACTCAAAGGTTTTACGGAAGATTTATGGTTATTTGTCCGTTGGCAACGGCGAATACAGCGCACAATGAAAGGATTAGCCCTGCGAGATATACTACGACATTGATATAGTTCAGCGAATCCAGAATGAAAGCACGGTGGAGACCATTTCAAATGGAAAGAAGAAACTCTTGTAGCGCTATTGTGCATTCGGCTATAACCGCGTAAGCATTGCCTACGACAATGAAGGAGATTAGAAGAATGATAATTAACTACAAGATTCGAGTCTTCAATTATTTGTGCTGACGTACAGCAGCGTAATATTCTTTTCAATAACCGATTCTCCTGTAAGGTTTCAAAGAAAAACATTTTAAACGACTCCGAGCCCTTGCTTTCGTCTCTAGCTCACTTGATACCGTAGATTTTCATGATTCTCAAGGTATTTTTGAAAAAGGTGCATTAAAATTCTAAATCATAATTTGCTTATAACGGATTATGGATCCTTTTGGGAATTATTTACATATAAAACTATCAATAATCAATACCAAAATCTCTTTCTACTTACCTGGTTTACCATTGGGACTATATGGATCATAGCTGCCTGCCGACATTGGTGATGCATAACCGTTAGACATATTTGCGCTGTAGCTATGGTTTTGTGAACCCGGTGACGGGCTTAATGGTGGCGCTGAGCTGGGCACGCTACCCGGACTAGAGGTGGAGATCCACTCCTCGTTGCTTGGGGGACTAGAACAGAAAGAATTATTAAAGAACAAATGAAATAAAATGAGAAAGAAGGAAAATTGGCTTAGGACAGAAGTTACAATCAAAGAAACTCACCATTCCAAACGTAAGCGCTTCGATGCAAAAACTAGGTGCCCATTGGCAGCATTGCCTGCACTTCCACCGGCTGTCGTCGCCGAAGAAGCTGTAGTTGGTGCGCCACTGTGATATCCGCCAGTTGCGATAACCAAAGTACCACCACCAGTCGCACCGCTGCTGTTCGAGCTCGAAGCTGTGCCGGTTACCCCGCCGCCGCCGCCACCAACAACAAGATTTATAGTGTTCATATTATTCAGAGGACTCACAGCTATTGTTGTTGCATTGCTAGAAGACTTATTGGCAGCAAGGGAAATGGAAGTACCGCTTGATGAGGATGCCGTTGACGGCAGTGTGTTGACAGTGAGTGCTATTATATTGTTGTTGCTGTTGTTGGTCGAATTAGTATTCGAGTTTTGGCTCGATGAGCCGTGATTGTTATTGATATTGTTGTTGTTGTTGTTGTTGTTGCTTAGAGTATTATTGCTATTGTGATTAATGCTAGTATTGCTGATGTTGCTGTGAGCGCTATTGCTATTGACGGCAGTCATTGTGGCTGACGTTGGTGCTGCCGATGCGGACGCTGAAGAACTGCTTTTCGTCAGCGCGATCCCTTCGTGCAGCGGCTCCGCTTTAATGGCAGTCGATATGATTTTAATTTTCTCCTCAACCGATGCGGCCAGGACATTCGTTATGATTGTGGGCTTATCTCCAAGATTTAAATTGGTCACATTACTGCTGTTGTTCTTGGCATGCAGACGCTGGTGGTGTGTAACATGTGCTTGACGCGGTTGTTGAATGAGTGTTCGTTGTTGATGGTGATGACCACCATTCAGATCCAAAGCAGTTGCACCTTCGCCACTGGCTATGGCAGCAACACTGAGTAAATGCGTAGCGGCGATTGTGGCAGGCGGTTGGTTAATGCCGGCAGCGGCCGCAGCCGCGGCGGCAGCCAATTGTTGCTGCAGGAAAATGTGACTGGGTATGACGGTGGTGGTAGCGTTGGCCGCGCTCGAGGTCGATGGTTGGGTAGAGGATTTTGCAATCGACGACGACGACGACGACGACGACGTTGACGTTGACGTGGACGCCGATGACGTTGATTGCTGCTGAGATTGCTGTTGTTGTACATTTAAGCGATACATTTTGTGTTGCTACTTAACGCAACCAGTGTTTGAGTATGAAAAAAATCGTTGACTGGTGACAAACGTTTTATTGATTTTCTTTGATGTACGTTTCTGGTCCATCAGCAGGAGAAATTCATATGAGTTCGGTTTTAATATTCCCTTTCATTGTTGCGCTTTTTGTGATGCCTGTAATGAAGGCCTCATTTTTTACTCTCTACTTTTCGTTTACCTTTTCGCTGCATACAAAAGGTAAACATTTATTTGTCTTTAATTTATTGGAAAAAATGCACGAAACGCCATCGACGTGCCTAGTTTGACATTCAAAATGTTTCAGCAAAATGAAACAATCTGCAAGAGAAGAAGCGACTATGTTAAAAAGAAAGAAAAGATGAATTTCAAAAGCTAATGAACAATTATCAATACTAATTTAATTAATTTAAAAAAATATTTTTCACCATCCTCCTTCATCTCTTCGCAAATACAATGAATAAATGAACATATTCCATCATCTCATCCCCTTCAATTTTGTTGGGATATATCATGCTCAAATTTCTATACAACTTGCCCAAAGCCACACCTATTTAAAGAGAGCAGAGCATCTTCTGAGGCCTAGGTCACGCTTTGCTGTTTGGTTGGCTCGCAGCAATCTCCACCTTTTACAATTCTCTCGAATGGTGAGGAGGCAGTATTTTGGATTCCAGAGAGACAGGTCTAGTTTGAACCAGCTCGGATTATGCAACTAGACGATTAGTTATCAGGAACACTATCTCAAGGAAATAATTCCGAAAGTTTATGTTTTGTGGGGATTTTTATGTAGTGGAAGTTGCTGAGCCGTCATCGCAATTCTCCAACTATACTGAAGAATGTCACCTACAGGAAAATTGTTCGTCGCTTTATCCAAAGACATGGATCGACCATTGGAATAACACTGAACCCCTTCCCTTTTTAGCTCAATTCCATTACTTTATCCAGAAATATGACAAGAACTCGACCTCCGAAAGACTCTTAACAGATACTACATACGACAGATGAATGATGATGACTTGCTAGAACCAGAAATGCCCTTCAGACATCAGTTGAGATTCAATATAGTAATACTACACCGAATTGCTTAAATGAATTTCGGAGAGAGTTATAAAATGTACATATGTACACCTAAGCAACACGTTCCACCGAAGCACTTAGGCTAGATTGAAACGGCTGCTGGGCATCAACCTACTTAAGACACCAAACGTACGCATTGTGCTACCACTGAGAATCCTAATAGACCCCATCGTTAGTCAAACCAATGTGCGGAGTAATAACATAAAGCAATCGCTCAAGTATCTAAAGGCTACGTAAAGAAAAGGGTATACGTAGAGAAAGTGTCTTAAGTCTTAAGTTTCTTCATTGGATGGTACGTCCAGCTTCTCGGCTTGCAGGCTAGCGAAATAAGCTCTCATGACCTTCTTTTATCCTATGTCGATCCATATCCGGGTCGCAATTCAAAAATTAAAGCTATTTTATCTTGGCATCTGCGATGAATAACTTCTCTTTTAATAATATTTCGAGTGGAGAGCGGCATCTCTATACTCTTTCATGATTGCGAAAATAAGGGGAATCTACTTCCTTGCAAACTTGTCCTATATCTCCTTACCCGGTTCACGTTAAGTGATATGCGGAAATTCTCCACCGTTTTTGGTTTTATTGTTGCAGGTTCCAGAGCTGCCCGACTATTCGAGAGAATATATATAGATAAAATTATCTTAGGGTATCATTAAACCAAGACAATTGACACTGCATCAATGCCAGTTCTGCATGAAAGACGCTCCTATGAGACGATTCCACTTCTGACCCTATTATCTATATTAGTTTTGGCTCCTATTTTAAATAACAGCCTTTCAGTATTTCATGAAGTCAGCAAGGGAAGGAATTTTCAAAGTAGCTCATACGAAGATCGAAACGGACTGATTAATAACTTAGAACATGGATATACATATATACATAGGGCTTGCGTGTCTCCAACTGCTGCATCCAATTTAGACCCCGTCAATGGAAGTCTTATATTTACGTTAACGGCAGCTTCATCAGTAGGCTCCAGAGACGTCACACAACTGACAATTTAAACGATCACAAAAAGTCTTTCTCCGCAACCATTAATATAACTGTTTTTTCTCCATACTTTTGAGAGCCGAAGGTCATTACATTAAACTGTCTATATTATTTATCTGTTTCACTTGTACTATGTATGTAAATATGTATGTATGCATGTATGTATCGACTGTATGCAATACTTAATTAGGTCATTGCGTTTATCTATCAAAAGTCAGCAGACTCTGGGTCGTAATATGCCGACAGATGTGCAGCTTCTATAAATATACTCGTACATGGCTTACAACAACAATTACAATATTTCACTGCAAAAGCCATTTACCTCATATATGTACATATAAGTACAATTACGAACGAGTGTTATGTCACGAAAAGCTCCCTTTCACCCATTTCTACTACTTCGTTGATATTTTTCAACAACATCTCATACCACTTTCCTCTCACACCTCACATATACATACATATATACTTACAGACACAAATATATTTTTATTGTCCCGTACATTTCACTACTTTTGGTTTAGATTGCTCTACCCCTTCTACAATTCACTCATCCGCACCTCTTCCCATGTACACTTAACCGCCTCCCTATGTCAACAACCCACAAGGAGCAAAAAAAAGAAAAAGAAATAAACGAAATTGTAGTTTATGTCGCCATTGCTGCAGCCTCAAGGATTCCAGGTCAACAAATTTTTGCCGAGTACATGGGCCACATAGGAGGGGCGTTACTGCATTAAGCTGAAGCAGGAGGCACGAAACGCATTCGCCGTTCGCTTAATGGTGTTCGTGAACCATCGTTTTATAGTCGGCGCTTAATGCACTCGTTCAGTAGTTCAACGGTTTTTTATTCAATCAGCATTTCACATTGTCGCCACACCTCAAGCCGCACACTCTAGCCATTTGTCTAGCCTTCGCTTTCAATTGTGTTTGCGTCGCCATTGCAACCGAGCTTGAGTAAATGTATATATGTATGCGCATACGTATTACTCGTTGCTTTTATCAACTAGTTCTACAAGCCTATTTTAGTTTACATTTTCATTTCTGCTTCGACTCATCTCTCTCTCACATGTGTGCGCTCACACTGCATCTGCATCGCCCATCCAACGCTCTGAGCTTGCTCATCCCACATTGCACTCGTTTATCCTTTCGTTCATTTCCTGGAATTATCGTTTCCTCTGTTTTCCTCATCACGCGACTAACAGCTATAAGTTCCACAATTCACATTCGGCAACGCCTTGCAAATATAAGGCGCATGCATTATTGCCCGCTTCCTCGTCTTCGTGTTAATTTGTGAAATCGAGAAATTGTTTTGCACGCCTTCCATGCCTTCGTCGGTTTACAAGGATGCATTTACGTGTATGTAACATACATGGCAGCGTCACAAGTTCGACACCCGGAAATGGCATTGAAATTTCACTTAATTTTTTTTTCGCAGCGACACTAGTGACCCGAACGAACGTGAGTTTGTCAACATGAAAGTGACCAGAGCTCCACTTAAGTGAAATTATTTTTACGATGCGTACGCGCGTTGATAGCTGAGTTACAAGTGTGTGAGTATTGTAGAGTTGCATTTTACGAAGCTTGTAAGGGTTCGCTTTAATTGTATTAGAAATAAGTTAGGCTAGGTATTTTAGTCTTACTCATACCGTTATGAAAACTCGACTTAGGCGATCTTCACAAGAATTTTAAGAGGCTTCGGATCCAATATATTTCAACAAACACAAATCCAGGCTTTCTACATATATGTTTTTGGTTAATTCTATCCATTTTTAATTTTGACAGTACACATCATAAAAGATCTCAAGTGTCGCTTGCCAAAACTTTTCTAAGTTAGAGTACAGAGCTCCTTCTCCGTATTTAATACCAGTAAGGTTCGATGTCCGAACCAATCACCGTCAAAACGACTTGTATTAAGTTCAAGCGCTGGAAAATTCATTTTCTGAAAGTTGTAAAAATTCATATATTGTTTACTGTTGTGAGATCCAGCTAATGAGCAAGTAAAACTAAACCTCAAAGTCTTTTAACTCAAGACTGCCAAATGTCAAACTCAGTAACTTTGGGACAGGACTGAGTTCGAGTAGGCACTTCTTAACTCCGCTAGTAAAAGGCTTGCGTAGTCACTTAACCTGACACAGTGTATGGCATGCTAAATATGATTCAGAGCCTAATAAGATCCCAAAATCAGATGTTGCTTGCTTTCGTAAATGAAAAATTATTAAACTAAAGATCTAAACATAGAACAAAAAGCGGAAGTTTCAACAGAAACAAACCACCCGGATGGATGGAATCGACTGAAGCAACACATACAAGAATCTTATGAAAGACTTTTTACTAGGTATATTCAAAGGAAAATGTGAACTTTGGTTTTTCGCGGGCTGTGTACATTCGATTACCGATATTTTGTTTTGCTTTAGGAACCAATTTCGATTAGTAGTTTGTTTGTGTCAACAGAAGAGGTTAGCCACGTTTTTGTGTGCTCTTCGATTTTTGACTTTTGAAAGAAATGGATCAAAAAATGGAATAAAGTGCTCCAAGGCACTTGAAATGTTGACTATGGCATTCGGTGCACCCACTTTGTCTGAAAAAAGTGTTTCTAAGTGCTACATGCACTTTACAGAAAGCCGAGAAGATGTTGATGACGATGAGCGTCCTGGAAACGCGATCAAGTCAACAAGCGAAGAAAACATCGAAACAGTGAAAAAAATTAAGGAAATTGCAGGGGATGTTAGCATATCCATCGGCTCATGCCATTCAATTTTCTCAAATATTTTCGGTATGAAACGTATGGCAGGGAAGTGTTGAATGACGTCAAAAACGATCCGGGACTGCTCAAACGGGTCATAACTGGTGATGGATCGTGGATATATGGTTATGACGTCGAAACCAAATTCCAATGGAAGCTGCCAGATGAGCCAAGACCGAAAAATGCACGCCAAGTTCGATCAAATGTGAAGGTTTTGCTCACTGTTTTGTTTGCTAACAATGGTGTGGTGCATCATGAGTTGCTGCCAAAAGGTCGTACAGTTAATAGGGCATAATACAAGGAAGTTATGCAAAAACGATTGGAAACAAATCGTGGATTCTGCATCACGGTAATGCACTAGCTCACACATCAATGCTTATTCGTGATTTTTTGGACCAAAAACAAAACCGTCATTTCCTGTTCCCAAAACTAGAGAAACCAATGAAAGCAAATCGTTTTGCGCAATAGATAAGATCAGGTCAGAATCGAAGAAGGAGCTAGTGACCATACCAAAAAGCGCATTTCAGAAGCGCTTCGAGGATTGGAAAAAGCGTTGGCACAAGTGTATTATATCCGACGGGGATGACTTTGAAGGGGACAAAATATATATTGATTAATAAACAAGTGCTTTAAAAAAAATTAAAATACACCTTTTCCTTTGAACACGCCTCGTATGCAAGCAAAAATCGAGAAAATAATCTAGAAATTTTTGCCATCTATTGTCTACTAACAGCACCCGAACCAAATTGGCTTAAATACAAGAAATAACTGACCCACCCACATGCAAATGGAAACTGAATTAGATATAGACGACAATATTAACTTATTCAACTCTCTCTCAACAGCAGGTACTGTGGTCACATCAAAATTAAGCCACCATTAAACATTGAGAGAACCGGTATTTGGGCAAATTCTGTAGAAGAAAAAGCAAAATGTTTTGCAAATCACAAGCGAAGTGTACCAACCTAATTAAGTGCTAAATAATTTCTCGAATCCATCTTGGTCTCACTATAGCTTGAGGAATATTCTTGAAGCCAGTAGAACTTCATCTGAGAAAAAGTTTAGGTTAGGGTTAGGTAGAAGTGGGTGATAAATAGGAGAATTGAACGAGACATATAAAACATATACATTGTGATACCACAAAAGTAAAATTGTCCTGAACGCTAGATCACTTTCAATCAGTAAACCGTTTAGTGTTTATCACAAATTTACAAATTCGTCTGATGTCAATGTGTGTTAACTCCTTCGGGTTAGTGAACGTATATGATCCAAGAAGTTTCATTCTCAGTCTCGCAAACACCGGACAGTACATCAGAAAGTGAATAGCTGATTCCAACTACGGCAATAGAAATCCTGAAAAATGCCAAGTCTTTCAGCGTGAATTCCCAACGGACAATGTCCTTTCAAAACTCCCACTAAGTGTGATAGTTTTAGTTTTGGTATGGGAAGAAGCTTTTTGACCTCTCACTTTCCACCTTAGACCAGAAGGATATTGCAACTGCGAATGTACAGGTGCTAGCCCAGTGCTCGCTGAATTGGTTCAATGTCCATCTTCCAAAAGAGGACCGCATGTTGACAGAGGAGCACAAGCTCATTGGCCTTGCAAATTCCTGTAGTGCCGCTGTGGCCTGGTATCCAAATTATATTAAATTTTAAATAATCCGACGCTATAGAAGGAGATAACAAACATTTCTTTACTATTTTGAGTAAATTATAGCTTGGAAACCACAGAAACCACGCTTCACAGAGTCCAACGGCAACATTTGCTGCAATAGACCTACCTGCAGTAACCACAGGCACAATTACTACACATGAAGTTGAGCGCTAAGATCATCCGAGACAAGTCATAACAAAAACGTGCAATATAAAATAGTCGCCTAATTACGACTACATTACACTACAAATGCTAACAGAGATCCCAAATAATGCTTTCAATTTCTTGTCTCAACTCTTTAATTCCATCCTTAAACTTGTATTATTTCCAAAAGCTTGGAAAAGGCACAGATCATCATGATACACAAACCCAGAAAAGACGCAACACTACCATAATGGCCATTATCATAACGGCCAATTAGCTTGTTGCCCGTTCTTTTCAATCTTTTCGAAAAAGTGCTGTTATCTAAAATATCTCTTCTCCCACGAATATGAATCTATACCAAATCGTGAATTTGATTTTCGCGACGAACCATGGCCTGTCGCATTACTAATATGATCAGGAAGGCTTTTGAGTTGAAAGAATATTGCTCAGTAATATTTCTTGATATGGTAAGATATGGCATCAAGGACCCATTGTTTTCTTTCTCTTTGGCGTAAGCACCGATTACGCTATTATAGCCGCTTCAACAATAGTGCGCCACTCGTTCCTTCTCTTCGCTGTTTGCCGCTAGTTGGAATTACAAAGTGAAATCAAGTCGCTCTCCACCTGATCCTTCCATTGAAGTGGAGGTCTTTTTTCTCTTCTTCTGCTTCCACCAGCGGGTACTCCATCGAATTCTTTCAAAGCTGGAGCGCTTTCATCCATTCGGACGACATGAAATAGCCAGCGTAGCCGCTGTCTTTTAATTCACTGGGTTCGCTTCGCTTCTTTGTCTAACCTGGAGAAAGTAGAACTTACGGTGCGGTTGTTATAGCCAATTATACAAATATCATCGGCATACGCCAACATGTGTACACTCTTGTGGAAGATTGTACGTGATATATTTATTAAATTGAAGAAATCACACGATAAAGAGTCTTCTTGTCTGAAACCTCGTTTGGTATCGAACGGCTCGAAGAGGTCCTTCCCAATTCTGATTGCGCTTTTGGTATTATCCAGGGTCAGTTTACATAGCCATATGGGTGTGTGGGTTGTGGGGATATCAAATTCAGACATAGCGGCGCAGAGGTAGTTCGTGCTATCGAAGGCAGCTTTAAAATCGGTAAAAAGGTGGTATGTACGGATTCTTTTCGCATGGTAAATATCTGGTTAATGGTGGATTTGCCAGGGCCGCACTGATAAGGTCCGATCAGTTTGTTGATGTTGGGCTTTAATCTTTCACACAATACGCTAGATAGAACCTAATACGCGATATTGGCGCAGATTGACTCCCGCCGCTTTGTTATTTTTTAAGAGCGCAGTCGCTATTCGAACTTCATCACAGTCGGGTGAGGGAACATCCGAGTCTTTCACTTTCACTGCCATTGAGCAGGTTGAAGAAGTGTTCCCTCCTACACTAAGTATGCTCTGGACATCTGTCATCAGATTACCTCCTTGATCCCTTTAGGAACTTGCTCTTCTCATAGAATTTTCGAGCATTACTATAGTCAACCAGCTTTTCAAGCTCTTCATACTCTTAGTATCTATCCCATCTCAAACGTATTGTAGTCGATCACAAACTTGCGAGGTAGGCAGTCTGCTTTTTCTCCGCTGCAGTTCAACATTCCTCGTCGTACCAGCTCATCGTAAAAAGCATCTTTAGTCACATCATCCATCTCTTCTGCACGGGGCGTGGGTGCAAATCAGCGATATTTTGAGGAACTTCGCTTCGAAACGAATTGTGGCTAGACGTTTATTCACCGGGGTGAATGCCAACACTCGGCGACGGAGTCTCTCTTCCACCACAAACCCAACACCAAAAATGCGCTCCTTTAAATGGTCGCTGTAGTAAATTTCAAAAGGACCACCTCCTTCCATCCTTATCCCATCCATCGCACTTCTTGGACGGCGGTGATGTCAGCCTTTAGTCTTACAAGGATATTAACCAGCTGAGCAGCAGTCCCTTCCCAATTAAGGGACCCGATACTCCAGAAATCAAAAATCGTAAAAATGGCAGTATAACTCCTGCCAGGACCTGGATTGCTACTGCAAGAGTCGTCCTTGTCGGCACTTACAAGAGTAGAAGCTTCTTCAAAGAACAGGTATTCTATTCTAAAGAGTTCATCAACAAATTCTTACACTTCCATTGGGGATGAAGAGCTCATGTTGCCCATTTAGGTACGCACATCACCTTTCAGCTAATTTTCTATATTTTCTGCTTAGGGACCAAGTTCGTCACCATAGACGCATTTCTGGAGCTATTGTTAGATTACTGTATGCACATATGTATTTGCTTCAATACCTCTGAAACACAACCTTTTTTTTAACCTTTTCTAATTTTACATATACACATATGTACATACATTTCGCCAATCACACCCACTTTTTTCCGAACTATGGATTTGAGTATATGTGTGAGGTTTCAATGTCAGTATGGGTAAATCTATGTTAGTGTCTAAGTACAAGAAAGGTTTCATTAAATTCTACAGTTAAGCAAAAATGAAAAAATGGATTATTTATGCCTACACACTCGTACATATAAATATATATATGTATATACATTTGTACCTATACATGTCACCTCCGCGGAAGGCCGACCACAATTCTAACCATTCATCAATATTGAAAAGAAAAACCCGCTTTATGTTGAAAAGTTCAACAGCCTCGAGAAAGGTGAAAAGACCGTAATTGGTGCGCGAAAATGTTTTATTGGATTAGAAGGAAAAGTGGAAAAGGAAAAGCTGCAAGAAATGCAAACATGTGCAGTGCGGCATGAAACAGCTGATGCAACACCACCTAAGCGTCTACACGCCGAAAACCTTGTAAGAAAGCGAGTATGCATTCACACATCACATCCCATTCACATGTACGCTATAATTACAAATTTACAAAATATGCAAACAAAAATAATAAGAGAGAATAGTAAAAAATGTCAGAAATATATATATATATATCTAAGAAGAAAGAGAACACGATTATTAAGATTCAATTGTCAGTGCAAAATATACCCGCCCAGATGTGCGTAGATGGCTCTGCCGCAGCAAGCGTCCTCAGGGTAGTCCCTATGATATCTTTGCAGCATTTTCAACTGGCTGAGCTCATAATTCTCCCCAACAATGAGTATAATTGCCTCACTAGTTATGAAGGGTGATCCAAGTAGAGGTACTTTTTCAATAGCCTTTTTTTGACAGATCACGCGTGAGTCGTGTCAAGCTTTCATGGTATTTTTATTCAGTATTGTTTGCTATTTCATCATGGAAGGAATTACGCCTGAACAATGTTTACAAATCGTTAAACTTTATTACAAAAATTCACGTTTTGTAAACTATGTGTTTTGCGCGCTTCGCTCAAATTATGGTCAACATAATCGGCCTATTAAGCGTACTATTTGCAACACCATCACTCATCTTGAGATTCAGCATTCATTCTTGGATAATATCCGATCGAATAGACCATATCCTGCACACAATGAAGAAAATATTGCGGTCATAGCTGAGAGTGTACACGAAAATCATGGAAAGTCGATTCGGCGCCGTTCGCAGCAACTCGGACAGACGTATGGAGCGACTTGGCGCATTTTACGTCGAGATCTTAAATTGAAAGCGTATGAAATACAGCTTGTGCAAGAACTGAAGCCGCTCGACTCTTCCAAGCGACATCGCTTCGCTCTATGAGCTCTTGAAAAGTTCCAAAAATATCCAACGTTTTCGAGCCAAATATTGTTCAGCGACGAGGCCCATTTCTGGCTCAATGGGTATGTAAACAAGCAAAATTTCCGTATTTTGGGACGAAGAGCAACCCGGTGATGCCGGTGAGAACGTATGCCTGAAATTGAAGCTCGTGATCTCCGCAACATTTGGTTTCAAAAAGACGGCTCCACTTCCCACACATCGCATCAGTCAATGGTTTTATTGAGAAAACATTTCGGTGAGCAGATAATTTCACATTTTGGGCCGGTCGATTGGCCACCAAGACCGTGTGATATCACACCGTTAGATTTTTTTCCTGTGGGGATATGCAAACTCTAAAGATTGCCCATATATCCCGCTTTGATTCAGGCCTTGGACATTTAAAAGAGATAATCTTCAAAAAATAAATGCCAAAGAATGTTCTTTCGAATGATAATAATTTGAAGCCTGGTGTACAGGATATGATGCCTTCCGAGGCGGTCTTGACCGGATGTTTTATAAGCAGATACCTCCCTGTGTCTCCCTAGTCCAGAGCGTCTGTATGGGTATGGGTGGGTGGTCGTAGTTTCTGCTGACTATCTTGTATGTTAACAATAACGACATTATAACTTCGATTGTCGGTACCCGAAAGTCGAACCTATAAAGATCAGAGAAACTTTTTCTGCTACTTGGATAAGCTTCGCAATGTAAAAACGAAAGATGGTATGGAACTCGCTGTTAAATTTTGTGAGGATTGACTGCGTGTCCGTATTTTTAGTAAGATAGGCAACCATTTCGTGAAAAATTAAAGCGCAGTGTAGCTTCAGACCTGGTAGATTCACCATTGAACAGATATTTGCTTTCCGCCAAATCTTGGATAATACAAAGCCTCCTTTCATAGCTACTTTTATGCCACTATGTCTGAATTTAGTATCTCCGCAAAACTTATGCGGCTCTGTAAAGTGACACCGAGCAACACCAAAAGCTCCGTCAGAATCGAGAACAATTTCCGAGCCATTCGATGCTGAACGAGCTTCCAGACTCTTTATCTGTATGATATTGACATCATGCCGTTTTTTCCTGACTAGACCATGATGCAAAGCGAATGAGTCTGTAAGTGCACGGGAGCAAGACGAAATATCTTCTTCATCAATAACAAAGATCAAACTCCTCAACTCATACCCGATCTGTTGTTTAGTGCAGAAGCGTGAGCAGTTGAAAATATTATGAGTTTTCGAAAGAAAGGTTTTACGAAAGATATTTGAAACCTTGCGTACTAGCTATTACGAATACCGTAAATGATGGAAGGATGAACTGTACGAGATACACGGCAATTGGAATAGTTCAGTCATATCATTCGGATGAATGAAAACATTCCAACTTTGAAAGTATTCGATGCAGTAATGCTGGTAGAAGAAGACCGAAAAAACAAACACCGAAAAAAAGAAATGACTGCCGTGCTGTTTTTAACTCGGCTATAATCAAAGAAGTCAAGCGATTCAGGACTCCACTTATGTTAACCCTAAAAATAATCAACAAATGCCTATGAGGCTAAGAGAAGCACCTTATGTGAATGCTGCTAAGGATTTTGTGTTTCCTTCTATCAAATTTTTCTGGATGGAGGATGGAATATTCTGAATGTATTTTAACTCTGGTTAAAATATCTTGAATCTCTCATCAACGCTAACTTCCACGTACTATCGGACATTGAAATCAGCATTATTTCTAGATACCGGCACTATGATTTTAGGTGGCACTATGTAATAACAGAGATTCACCAATACTTTTCAGAGGGATAAATTATTTACCTCTAGTTCCAGGTCGGCAATACTTTATGTTTAATTTCCGTGGCACTCTTACTGAATCTTAAACTGCGTAGCTAAGAGGCTTAGACCTCAGACATTTCCCTCCTTGGCAACAAAAGCATTAGTTATTATACTAGGTGCTTAAAGCTATAACAGCATAGGAATCAGTAAAAATACTTTGACTATTGTACAAATCACACGACGATTTATATTGAATAGAAAATTCAGGAAATGCAACATCTGTTTCTCTGGAAATCTTCTAGTTCCTTCCAAAGCTAGATTTTAGCATCATATAAATTTCACTTGAATAGAGGTAAGCTGATTTTTGCTTTCATCAGAACATGGGCTAAGGTGTTCTGATACCTATATGTTATAACTGACCAATTTTAGAATATACACTATTCATCAAATTAAAGCATAAATTCCACACTAGTGCCTTTTTGGCGGATTTTTGACCCATAACCTCATATCTGAACAACTCGGTTGTACGGGGATTATATGATATAATATTCCGATTATGATGATTTTCACTACCAATATGCAATTCATAATATATGTGCATTATACCAAACTTCACGCTCCTTTATGCTTTTTTGATCGAGTTTTGGCCAAAACCTCACATCTGAACGTAGTGGTGCATGGGAGCTATATATTATATTCGCCCGATTTCGATAATTTTCAGTACCAATATTAAATTCTTTATGTATGTGTAGTATACCAAGTTACTTTTTTGACGAATTTATTACCCAAAAGTTGAAAAATCGGTCGTTTATATGCTATGATGGTCCGATCTGATCCGTTCCGACAACTGATCGTTTGAATGCATCTTCCTACCAAGTTTAGTTGAAATATTTGAAAAATGGAGGGACTAATTTGCGCTCAAACAGACAGACAGACAGACGGACAGACGGACAGACGGACATGTCTAAATAAACTCAGCTAGTGATTCTCATACGATCGGTACAAATTTCGGTCGATCTATCTCTTTTCCTTCTGGTACTTACATACTTCGGACCAAAGTTAATATACCATTTCATGTACATGAATGGTATAAAAATGTTTTAAAAATAAATTAAGTAATCACCAAACCGTCATCTTTGTTTTAAATAACTGTATGAAGACGTTTTGGCAAACTTTGAAACGATTTTTTCAAAGTTTATTAAGGTATGTCAACCCCCTGACGCAACATCTTCGAGATATAAGATTCCATTTTTTTGCGACTGCTTCTTGGTACTCTGAGTTTCAACACAAACATTCAATGATACTTAAATCTAGCGCCTGAGCGGATCAGTCAAGTTTTTCATTGGTGTTTAATTAAAAAAAATTTCGTATCAAGTCGAAAATTTTGTATGGAGTCGTTATCCAAAGTAAAGTAAACGGCCTCAAGTGCAATTTTTCCACACAGCCATAAGCTGAGAAAGTCAACATAAGCAGCTCCGCAAATCTTCCATTGATTTTTACTAAATTTTTAGAAACAGCCTCAAACCATGAGGCTTCATGCTTCAAAGTTCATTGCATAAGCTGTGGTTTCAAGCCATCTGATGTTTTAAATCACTCTCGTTTTTTTTTTCTTTTTTTTTTTTGAATTCCCTAGTTTGGATTTGAATTCATCATTTAGATCGATATCCCAAGATAGATGATTTGTAAACACTCAATTTTTTTTTGTTCACAGTAGAAATAAATTTTATGAGTATTTGCAATAAAGAATTTTTAATGGTATTAGAGTAAGATTCTTACTGGTGACAGTAGCCGGCAGACTTACTAACTTCGGTAAAATTTAAGGAGTCAGAGATGATCTGGTTTTTAATTCAAGTAAATGGGAGCAGCCCATTGTCATTTAGTGGCAATAACTGATACTGAACATATGCAAAGCAATTTGGAAGCAAATTCGATATTTATTCCTTCCTCTTTTCCTCTTTTCTACCAAGAAATATTTAGTGAAAGAATATCCTTGGCAAGCAAGCTGATGCTTTTTACAAATCCTTATGCCGAGCTGATTTTGTAGTGGATGAGTAAATTTATAGCTGTTCCGTTTAAGAGGCAGATTCATCGCTTCTTCTCGCTATCTGGTTGGCCAAAATAGTCAAGACTGTTGTTGATTTCAGTCCTTGTTTCGCAGACATGTCTCTGGGCTGATTGGGTGAAAAATTAGTAATGACAATATCGTGAAACAAAAATTAAAAAAAATACTCCAAAGCCGTAATTATTTAAAATCTAAATCCGCAATACTTTATAGCACCGGTTCTTAGAAGGCTATCGACAAGTGATAAAAATGACAAATCAACATCAGGGGGTTCCGCAGGGTGGTGTGCTCTCCCCGATGCTGTTATTTTCTACATTTCGAGACTTCCTCCACCACCGGAAGGCGTCTCTTTGACCTCATACGCCGATGACTGTTCGATTTTGGCGTCTGGACAGGATATTGATAGCCTTTGTTCGAAAGTAAACTGCTATCTCGCCGACCTTTCCAACTTCTTCACTGCACGACATTTACATCTACAACCTGCGAAATCCTCTGCCATCCTTTCCACCAGCTGGACGAAGGATTACCGGCTTGAACTCAATGAGAAGGTCGATGACGTAAAAATTCCGACCACGAACAACCCAAAGTTACTGGGAGTCATATTTTATAGCCTGCACTCCTTCACTCCCCATACGACTGCAATTGCCACCAAAGCGCAGAGCCACAACAAAATCCTCAAATCGCTAGACGGTAGCACCTGGGGAAAAGACAAAGAAACACTGCTGGCAACGTACAAGGCGATCGGCCGGCTGAACGTAAACTACACCGCACCGATTTGGATGCCGGAACCACCATCTACGCACATCAGGAAGGGAGTACTTGACTACCGGGACGCCGTACAGCACTACAGACAAGACCCGCTGGACAGGACGGCGTACACACAGGTCATAAACACCATTCACCGAGAGTCCGTTAACACCTTCGTGAACTCTCTTCCTGTGAATGGTGTTTTCGGAGTCCAATCACCACCCATGGCAGAACAAGAGCTCGAGCTGCCTCGAGAGATCCGCGTAACCCTGGCACAATTAAGATCTGTATACTGTAGCAGGCTTAACTCCTACCTATCCATACTCGAGCCTGACATACCCAACACATGTCCCGCATGCAACGAATCCCCGCACGACTATAACTACCACTCTGGTCCGAACCCGTCGAAACAGCACGTTTCCTGAGCCTTCCGTTATATGACCTCGATGACTAAAACTAAACTTGCCTGACCCTAGAGAGGGTTGGCGCAGCCGCTACAACAACAACAACAATAAATCAGCATCACTTGCTGAAGCTTTCGATGATTTCAATGATGTCAATTATTTTATGCGGCCTACAATGTCATCAGTACACGAAACGCAGGGACCAAATGTAGAAATCCAACAAAACTTGTATGGCGGGAGCCATCATCAGCATTGCCAATTGCAATAATAGCAAATATAATAGAAAACCCGTCAACACAAGTCAATATTTACTCGACTTATTATTGTTATTTATTGTTCTATTTGCACATTAGCCATTTACATGCATACATACATACATATATATATATATATATGCATATATATGTATGCATGCTGTATGTGTAGTTTTGTTATAATTCGCTTTATGATTTTGTGATTTTTGCAATGCTTTGTTGTTATTGTTTTGTATTTGTTTTCGTAATACGTGCTATACTCGCGTGTTAGCACCTACGCCTACGCCAAATGGTATGCTATATGCACAAAAGTATATATGTATGTATGCATGCATAATTGTATTTTATGGTACATTGCATGCTTTTGTGTGCATAAGAGAGTATATGCATATCTATGTAGGTATGTAAACATGCGCAATTTAGCCACATAAGTGTTAGTGCTTTTAACTGCTGCATTGACCCAATTTTTCTAGGGTTGCTTTTAAAATAAATCCAATCGTTTCCTAAGAAATATTTTTTTTTTGCTTTGCCCATATGCTTTTGAGTGCTTAATGACCACCACAATGGCCATGAGATCGTCTCTACTACTTTGTAAGTTATTGTAAGCAAGAGAAAGAGTAGAAGTAGGTATAACGAGAATTTTTATTTGAGTATTTCAAAAGCCGATTGTGCTCTTCCGCCCTTAAGAAATCTTAGTCAAAGTTAGCTGACTCCCAAGCAAGCAAAAGGCAAAATTTGCAGAATATTAAAAACTGTTTAAACATTCTAACTCCGGTTGTACATATGAAAAATTCAATATTATAAAATCTTCAAATTTGAAATCCATAGCTATATATATGTACATACATATGTATGTATGTATAACTACTATGTGAACAAATATTGTGCCTAGGTTTGCTTACATACATACATGCGGACATACGTTTTCTTTAATGAACGTAAAATTAGCACCTAAATTATTAATTATATATATATATATACATATGTACGTATATAAACATATTGTGGCGAAAATGCGAAGCGGATGTCAGGTGAAAGAGAGGAGCCGACAACTGGCACGTTCTAGAGTGTAAAACGAGACGTTATCGTAACGACTCGATTATTCCAGGGGTTCGTTTTCAAGCAGCACACAAGTATATAAGGGCGACACACGACTGCAAAAGTAATCAGTCGTAAAGTAAATGCGTTGGTGATTACATTACAGTAAAGTAATAAAAACAGTACATTGTGAAAGTTGTAATTCAAGTAATTGTAAATAGTAAATTGAATTGTAATTGAATTGTGAACTACTGAGTAATCAAAATGACATTAAATAAATTCTTTAGAAAATAAGAAACTGCAAATTAAGTTGGCGATTTTTATTTAACAACCCAGGGATCGTACCCGAAGGATTTGGGAAATCATCGAGGTTTAATCAGCAAAATCGTAACAATATATATGCACGATATGTATACTTGCAAAGCAGAGCATACAAACAAATATACAAAAATAAAAATATATGAAACCAAAATAAAGAAAACTGAATGAGACTATTTTTAGCTTGCTTATTTTATCTGCTTTATTTTCGTTCTTTTTATTCCCACATTTTGCAACAATGTAACTCTATGCATGAATACGCTTTAACTCTCACGAGAGCACGCGTAAACAGCAGCAAATCACCTATACTGAATTCGTTTCTCTTAATTCTCCAATTCGCCGCGAATATCTGAATATTTTAGAATGTTTTCATTTCTTTCTCACATTAACTTCATAATTGTTATTGTTGTCATTCTGCTGCTGTTATTGTATGGTATTTTTGGCAGCCATTTAATATGTAGCCTCCGTGGCGCAATTGGCTAGCGCGTTCGGCTGTTAACCGAAAGGTTGGTGGTTCGAGCCCACCCGGGGGCGCAAATAAATTTTTATTATATTTTTAAGTTTGGTTAATTTAATAATTCTTTTTAATTTTCGAAAAATGAATATCAATATTATCGACATACACAGCAGCTGTATACTCTAGTCTAGTAAAAGATTCCACCCCAGACATAATGGCGCTCCTGCTAACGACGAAAAGTGATGTGTGCCGTTTTCCCCCCAAGCATCTTGCACCAATTTTTTGCGCCAGGTGTATATCTGATCAATTGTAGGTTTTCCTGGTCAGAAGCCACACTGATAAGATCCTATCAGATCGTTGATATTGGAATTTAAACTTTCACACAAAACGTCGCACATATGGTATTGCGATATTGAAAAGGATAATTTTGTGGTCCCCCTTATAATGGGTTGGGCAGATCACACTCACACACACAATAATCGTTAATTATGCTTTCGTCCGAACGTCTTCTCACAAAAAAAAAAAAAAACTGTTGCATGCACCTTGTCATTTATTCGTCGTCATATATGTATAGTTCGGCCGGTAAACCATCGGCTCCCCTGCTTTGTTATTCTTTAAGCGGGCAATCGTTATTCGAACAGCAGAAGTCGCGTGTCGGAATATCATCGTCACTGATTGGGGGTTCGCGTTCGGTATGCCATGTATTTTCTTTATCACTGCAATTAAACAGCCTGGAGAAGTGCTACCTACATAAACTTAGTTTACTAAATTATGGAAACAGCGAGCAGCGAGTGCTTATCTTGGCTGCAACAAGAAAATGGTCCGAGTTGACTGGAGATATGTCTTCCGTGTATCAGAACATGATCGATTTGGTTCTGTGTCTTTCGATCCAGTGATAGTCAAGTGGCTTGATAGATTTTTTCTAATGCCAAAATTTTTTAAATTTAGTATGGTAATTCCATCATATCCTTGTGCTTTGAACGAGCGAATCAATTCCTCGTTAAACTTGCTATTTACTCCGAAGAAGGTAAGCCTATGATATATATGGTTTTCCAATGAGAGTGATATGATTTGTTTGAAAAAAAGAAAGAAAAAAACACACACAAATTGTTAATGAAATTCAAATGTTTTTTATTTAATGTGAAGTACAATCGATACAATTAAGTTCTGAATATAACATCATTCAAATGGTTTGTTGGAACCAGATATTGTTAGGATCAACTTCTTCCAATTGTGGCCATAAAAAGTTGGTTATCAGCGATTTATACCGCTCTCCATTGACAGTAACGGTGCTACCAGCTTCATTTCGAAAGAAGTACGAATCGATGATTCCACCAGACCAAAAACCACACCAAACTGTCAATTTAGGTGAATGTAATAAATGTTCATGAATAATTTGTGGATTTTCTTCGCACCAGAATCGACAGTTTTATTTTATAGTTTACCGCACCACTCAGATGAAAGTGAACCTCATCGGAGATGATGATTTTCTTAAAAAAAATCGTTATCGTTTTCAAGTTGTTCCTAGGTAAAATGATGAAATTCACGACGACATTACTGAATACAATGAAAAAAAAAATACAGATCATTACATATTAAAAATGGTCAAAACGACTCTTAGATATCATAACATCCCTATTGGAAAACCCTTTACATATGCGATGAAGTGAATGTCCACAAACAGCTTCATTTATCTATTCTACAAACGTAGTCTGGGAACCTATTAGCTACTGAAGGAACCCTACATATTTTGGGGATTTTGAGATGATCAACCTTAATCTAGCTTCACCTGTTGTACCTTCCATTCTCCTATGGAATCCTCCTTCTGCTGACCGTTTTCCCTTTCTTAGAGCGTCCCTATAAACTGGTTATTCCAATGACTGACTTCGAGTTTAAGCATTCCTTTAGCTTAGATTTTATGATAGCAATGTAATTAGCAAATATGTACTCACTCAAATTACTTAATCATAAGATTTCGTAATAAAATATCTCAATTCAAATTGAAGATTGCGCTTTCATCAAGTTCATGGTGTAATTAGCGAAACAGCAACACGAATTCAAGTTCCCCAATATTCAAAGTAATTATGTATGTATGTATGTATTTGTGCATGGATTGTAATTAGAGCAAGTACTTAAAAAGTTCACTTGCATTAAATGTTTTTACAAACTTTTTCAATTTCCTGTTGTTCTCTGCCACTAATCGGTGCTTATTTTTATTGCATGCACGAGTATTGTACTTCCATTTAGATATCTATCTCGTGTCATTGTGCAATTTTCGTGTTCATTTTTGTGCTTTTTCACCGTTTTTCATCAAAAAAATTAACCACTTTCGTTTTGCTCATTTTCATTTACTCTTTTTTGTTTTTGTATTTTCCCTATTTGCGGATGCTTATTTTCGCTGTCAAACAATTGAATTGTGGAAAATTCCAAAACAAAGATAAAAAAAAGGAAAACCAAATGCTATGAATAGAGCACATAAAAACACGTAAATTGAAAATGAAATTGCAAACGGAAGTGGGGAGCCAAAACACAAAAGCAGCAGCAATTACACCGCCACTTTGGTGGCAACAATACATCGAATTCGCTTTTGAGCAGCAGCAGCAAATGCACAAAATTAGCAGACAACAGAGACAGTCAGCCACCAGTCAGTCTATAAGTGAGTGCGTTAGTCAGTCAGTGCACAAATGTGCAAAACTAACTAAAAGAATGAAAAAGAAAAAAAAAAATTAATTTAAAAGCGCCCAACACTAGCATCGCGCGAGCGTGTGAATCTGTCATGCTAGTTTTGTGAGTCGCACAATGACATCTCGAAAGGACGGTCCCGTTCCCCTCGCTTAGTGCAGTCTTTAGCGCAGCCTCATTGTCACTTTCATTTGCAGTTTTTCGTCTGTCGGCTCATATACACTACTGTTTGTGTTTATTGATGAAAATTTTGTTTTTGTTTTTTTGCACAGTAGCATTTTATTGCATCCTTTTTCTATATTTAATTTCATTTTCATCCATTTTGTAGTTGCTCACTGCGCATTTGGCCATCTGTCGTTTCGTTACGTCTCGTCCCATTTTTCGCTTCGTTTTGCCTGCAGCGTTCAATTCTAACCATCCACAACGCCACAACTTGTCAGTTTCATCAATGCGTAAGCCCCAGCGTATCGTTTACCCTGAATCCTCTTTGGTAGTAGGGAAACATCAAAGAAGCGTTAATGCTGAAATCTCTGATAATGTAATACAAATATAGGTATAAAGATACAGTATATTGTTACAGTTATTCCCCCATTTAGGGAGAGTAAAACTCATTAATGCTGTATAGGTCATCTAAAATGAAGCCCAGGAGCATATTGTTTCGATGAGTTCGAACCAATGGGAGAGGGATGTTAGATGAGTTTGGTGGATATATATGGCATGAGTTGGGGAACTCGTTTTCATCTGCGTTAAAAAAATCTCCACCTTTGTTTTAATATCGTTAGAGGCCTGCCTGTATGTAGTCGGCTCCCGAGGTTCCTTTCGGTAACAATCAAGATACTGTTCACGAAACATGATATTATGTTCCTCGCTGGATAATTAGTACACAGGGGAAGACAACGAGGCTTCTTTGTTTTTGAATCAAATGGCACCGGGGTAGTTATTTAGAGGGTTTTGAGTCGGTTAGATTATTTGATCATAATCTCGGTCCCGGATGGAGTGAAGACCATCGAATAAGGAAATTTTTGAATGTTTTAGACTTTTATTTTTAGTTCTAATCGACGAGTCATTGAAAAGATCGTCAGTGATTCCGAACGTGAATAAAGTAACTAGAAAGGTTAGAGAGACAACCTTTTACCTTTAGACGTATACATATACACATATAATTGGTGCCTTAGCTGAAGCTTACATATGCAAAATTGTCGCATTTAGGGCTTCAAGAATCCTCAAATAAGTTGATTTGGTTTTGTGTTTTTCCGACAGCGTGGATACTAGATTTATATTGGAACGAATTTTCGTCATCCCTTGTCAATTTTGTTCTCCGGAGAACGAAATCAAGCACTGAAGATGGCGGTTCGCCGAAACCGGTTTGTTACAAAACCAAAATTGACAAGGGATGACGAAAATTCGTTCCAATATAAATCGTCAAATAGTTGAAGAAAGACCATTACACCTAAAATAAAATTACTGTCCGGTGCGCTCTTTAGACCGGAGTTGTGATTGTACCTTACTTTTTTGAAAACGATAACTGCGAGACAGTCCCGGTCAATTCAGAGCGCTGGGATCGACTAAAGCCGACTTTTTTTGGCATGCAATTGAAGAACACGACTTGAACAATATGTGGTTTTAACAAGATGGTGTCACATGCCACAAAACGCTAGCGAATATGGCTTTACTGCGAGAGTAATTTCTCGGCCCAATTGGACCCAATTAGACACCGAGATCGTGCGTTTTGACACCCTTGGACTTTTTTTATGGGGCTAAGTGAAAACGGACCGAAGCTTGCAAAAATTGCCAAGGTTCAAACTTCATACTAAAAAAGAAATTTCATGAAAATTTTTTAAAAGCATTTTTTTATTACATTTATATTGTGGAAATCGCAAAATGGATAACCCTGCACGAGTATTTTTGAAATCCTAATTATTGATTACTTCATTGTTTTGACTGACTTAGACGTAGATGCAGTAGATTCATTACGTACACGGTACATTGGGCAAGAACAGATTCCTGTATCTACATATGAAGAAATTGAGTGCTTGCAGTAGTAGTTGCATCATTTTAAGAAATTGCATTATCAAAAATCCGCATTCGAATCACACACAACAACAAAAGCCACAACAACACGATCATCAACCGACAAACAACAAATTTCTGCTGACAGCTGCACTAATTTGCATACAAAATTCATGGGAAGTGAACATGAAAAGCAATAGCAGACGTGAAGTACGTACGTACATATGTATGTATATATGAATAGTATGTCTGTGAATAGTAAAATAATAATAATAACAACAATAACGTTTGTACATTCGTTTCATAATAAAAACAACGGGAAGATCATTAAACTTTTATCAGCAGCGTCACGGTGTATATGTGACGACCGGCGCTGACATTTGCCAGAGAAAAAAAATTGCGAAAACATGAAAATAGTTGACGATGAATGAGTAATAGAGATAGTTGAAGAGGTAGAGTATGCGAGAGCAATATTCAGCTATTTGTTGCATTTAAATACATTTATACTGTATGTATGTGTAGGAATAAGCGTAGCGAAATTTCATTGCGGAAAAACGAAAACAAATTATTAATTTAAAAAATATTGAAAGAAAAGCAGCAAAAAGCTGCATAAGTTATCAATACACACACATATATGTACATATATTTTGATACAATTTTGCTTGTGTTTATACACACAACCATATCATATTTGGCCCACTGACTGAGTATTGATGATGGCAGTCAGTCGGTCATATGAGCATGTATACATACACAAGTACATATCCCTATGTATATACGATATACACATAAATAAGTAGCAGAAGAATTTTTGATTGAATTCTCCCAGCCGCCACACTGACTACTGCGGCACAATCGGCCCGCCGTCAGTACCTACAACGCCGACCATCGGTTGATTTGTTGGTTGGTCAGCCACTCGAGCGGACAGCGCACAGCATTGATATTTTTTTATATTTTTTTTATGGCAACTAAATAGGTGCTAAAATAAGCGGTTGAGGAAAGAAGATGAAAAAATGGAGCAAAAACACAGCGACAAAATGTATGTATAAAACCAAAAACAATATTTTGTGTGTCACTACGTCAAGCCGCAAAAAGATCGCAACTCAGCACACAAAAAAAGACAACCAAAACAAGAATGTATGACAAAATGTAAATGAAAAGGAAATAATATAAAAAATAACATAAAATAAAATAAAATAAAATATAAAGCAATCAAAATATGCACACATGTAAAGCATTCAAAATAAGTAGAAAAAGAAAAGCAACAATAAATAAGGAAGTGTGCAAAAGATACATATAAAAAACGAAAAAAGCTACTTATGTATTGTATAAACCTGCTCGTGATACTAAATTTGGAAGCTGCGTGTGGAAAGTCGGTGAGCAGGGTTTGTACGACATCAAAATTAAATGAAATTTAAATATTTTAACAAATATTGGCTTTACAAGTCTATCTATACAGTAACGATAAAATAGAGTAACTAAATTTACAAAAAAATAAAAAAAATAAAATAAAATATCTCGATATTTGCTGCGTAACCATTAAAAAAGAAAAGGCAAATTAATGAAAAAGGAGAAAAATTAAAAAATTAGAAAATTATATTAAACACGATGTGCCACACCCGCTTTGACCATTCTAAGTTATCCATGCATATATATACATATATATACTTACGTACATACATTGCATTGAGAGTCATTCATACGTACATACTTATATGACATTCATTACGAAAAACGAAATTTTTTTGCTCACTGCAGCGCCGATTGCATTGCAGAGAGAGAGAGACTAAAAAATTCAGTGCACTCACTTCGCCTTATCTCTCTCCCATAAATTCTGTTACTTATTTACATTCGCGTACTACAAAACATATCAATTACAGCATGCAATGGGTAAATACTCGTACATACATAAAACGTTATTGCGTGGGTGACTCTTTTGGTTGTTTATAGCCACTCTTGGTTGCCCTAACGAATTCAGCTGCAGACCGCAACACGGGAATAAAAAAAATTTATAGTAGAAAATCAAAAATGATGCCTCTTATGAAATTAAAAGGTAAACAAAGAACGTTACACATTAAACAATAGAAAAAGTTCAGGTGATCACCCCCTAGGATAAGCCTGGATTTCCCACCAAGGACTCATCCTGTCTTTGATGCTGAAAATAAGTTAACCAACTAACAAACTCTGCTCTACTCATTAGCAAAACCACTTGAAACTTTCCGACACATATACCCCGCATAACAGCAGCATGACTTCCGGAAAGTAAGCAAGGCTAAATGCCACAACCACGAGATAGTCATCCTTGACCTTATCACACGAACATGTATTAAGAGCTCCGCATCACCGGAGCTGAAGAGGTAGACCATGAATTATCTGGTTGTTTCTAATTCAAACTCTCAATCTTTGGAAAATTTAACGCCGTTTATCCAAAGAAATCCCCAAAAGCCCCATTAGCACTGCTCTCCGAACTATTTAATGCTGCAATGAGTTAATTTCCCAAAGCATGGAAAAGATGACAGCTATTAATGATAGCCAAACCAAATAAAGCCCATACACAGTCATCTTCTTATAGAGACCAATAAGCCTGTCTTTCAAATTATTCGAAAGAATTCTGCTATCAAAGATATCTCATTTTCTCCATCGTAACAAAGTGATGCCAGAACACCAATACGATGTTTGTGAAAAACATGGTACATGGTAAATTAGAGTCATTCGAGTTCAAGAAGTATTGAAATATTTCTTAACGTAGTACAAGCGTTGGACAAAGTTTGGCATAAAGGTCTATTATACAATATTTAGAAAGCTCTGCCTTTCAGATCTTGGCATCCTACTGGTTACGACTGAAAAGGAAAGGATCAGGACGAAGTACTCACAAAACTGAGAAATCCGATAGCTAACGCTTTGTGCAACTCATCAATAAATTCCCGACTGCAGCAAAGAGATGTTAAATTTTAATATTTGTAGACTTACTTTCGAGCTTAAGCATATTTTGTTTAAGCAGTTTCAGTAATGGATGAATTGCGTAAAAAATTAATAAAATAAAACCGTGTTGTGCAGTCAAGAATTTGATAAATTATTCTCGAAGATCTATTCGACCTTTACCGTTCCTCACTGCCAGACGCCTAAGCAACTTTCCATAATATCGCTGGCGACTATTTTTAGCATCTGGATAAAGGAGTGTCGACTAGAGCTACATTTAAAGACTTATGATGTCGAAGTTTCGACCGCCTACACTCCTTCATTCTCTACTCCATCTAGACGGCGGAAGACATCGGTCACTTGCTCGAATCAGATATCCACGGCAGCTACAGCTACACAGACTGATTTTGCACCAATGGAAAAACAACTCTCTCCCCATCAGCGTCGTCATCGGAGTCTAAGTTAAACATATTGCAGGCGAAAAGCTTGCGAGACCCACGTTAACTTGCCTGCATATATGTACGTTAAATCCCAACATGAACTTAACAAACACAACGTGTGTATTTTAAACACCCCTACCACCTCCACCTTCAAATCAAATCTTCGAAAATTATTAGATCATTGGTTAGAACCTATTCAAAGAGCACAAGAGCAAATTGAAAGATCCGATTCTAAGGCCAAAATGAAATCGGTAAACAAACATACAATTTTTACATTTCTCAACTTCGGGCAGAAAATCCATACCAAGAATACTTCCTCGGAATTGTCCTTGCCTAAACCATAAAATGCAAGATATATTTCCGTGTTACCTGATTCGCACTTCTATTCATGAATAGATTTTTCATCACCGAATGAAAATGAATCACGAAAAAATCAAGAAACAAATAGAATAAAAAGAAACAGACAAAATGTTGAGATTGTGAAGAAAATAATAATGTAGAGTTGGCAACAACTAGGAAGAAAAGGAAATTATAGTTCTATGGTTGCATGGCTTTTGAAGAAAATACATATTTTGTGCTCAGTACTTGATGTACTTGAATAACGTATGCAAAGGGTGTTTTTTATAGAGGTATAGAACTATAAGTTGCAATAAAACAACGATGGATTATTCGATTGACATGAATTTTATTTATCCGAAAGATAATCTTGTGGCATTACATTTTAAATATGATTTCTGGCATATGACCGCCACGGCTGGCGCGGATGTAGTCCAATCTGGACGTCCAATTTTCGATGACTTTTTTCAACATTTGTGGCCGTATATCGGCAATAACACGGCGAATGTTGTCTTCCAAATGGTCAAGCGTTTGTGGCTTATCCCCATAGACCAATAACTTTACATAGCCCCACAGAAAGTAGTCTAGCGGTGTTAAATCACAAGATCTTGGAGGCCAATTCACAGGTCCAAAACGTGAAATTAGGTGGTCACCAAACGTGTCATTCAATAAATCTATTGTGGCACGAGCTGTGTGACATGTTGCGCCGTCTTGTTGAAACCACATCTCCTGGACATCATGGTTATTCAATTCAGGAATGAAAAAGTTAGTAATCATGGCTCTATACCGATCACCATTGACTGTAACGTTCTGGCCACCATCGTTTTTGAAAATGTACGGACCAATGATTCCACCAGCCCATAAAGCGCACCAAACAGTCAGTTTTTCTGGATGTAACGGTGTTTCAACATACACTTGAGGATTACCTTCACTCCAAATGCGGCAGTTTTGTTTGTTGACGTAGCCTAAGAAGTGCGCTTCATCGCTAAACAAAATTCGCTTATGAAAATCGGGAACAACGGTAATCTCGTTTTGGGCCCATTCGACGAATCTACGCCTTACTTGATGATCGTGAGTCTATTCATGATGAATTGCCAAACCAAACTGAGAATAAATCACTTGACAGCTGTTAAATCGGTCGCCATCTTGAAAAGTAATGCCAACTTAAAGTTCTATACCTCTATAAAAAACACCCTTTAGCTTGTTTTTGTAGACACGAAAACAATTCTTCCTTGACATCTTCTTAAGCGCCTGAGACTTTTTCTGAAATAATATTTATTACTTTAACTTTATCCGACATCGTTCAAAGGAACAAACCGAAAGCACAAGAATAAACTATAAAAATGTTAAATAGATCACGAATGTGCCATGTAAATGAGGTGTTTCGCTCTTAAATAAGCAAAATTGTCACATTTGGGGCACGGAGAATATACATATAATTAAAGGGAAGCCATAGCATTCAAAAAAAATCACGGTCTGGTGCGCTCCTTGGTTCGGAGGTCTTATTGAACCTTACTTATTTGGAAATGACAACGACGAGACTGTCACTGTCAATCCGGAGCGATTTTTTTGCCTGCAATTGAAGAACACGACTTGGACAATATGCGGTTCCAACAAGATGGTGCCACATGCCGCGTAAACTCTCGTCTTGGCGATGTCAATAGCTACCGAGATAACGCGATTTAACACCCTCGGCTACGGAAAGGCCATTTAACTATTGAGCTCTTGAAAACCAACATTCATCAAATTATGACTGAGATACCGCCCAATATATGACAAAAAGCGGTCGAAAAATAACTCAAACCAAAGTTCAAAACATGTAATAAACAAGAAGTAACGGCTGCCTTTCGATGATTTTCAGTGTCAATATCAACTTGAATTCGAATATACCGATTTCACGCTCCTAGATGCTTTTTAGTGAATTTTTCTACCAAAACCTCATATCTGAACAAGTCGGTTACATGGGGTGATATGATATAGTATTCCGATTTCAATTATTTTACTACTAATATGTTATTCTTTATGTATGTATGAATAGTATGCCGAATTTCTCGCTCTTATGTACTTTTTTGATGGATTTATGACCCAAAATTTCAAATCTGAAAAATTGGTCGTATATATGCAACAGTGGTCCGATCTGGAAGGATCTGACAAATGATCGTTTAAACGTATAGGTGCATCTTCCTACCAAGTTTGGTTAAAATATTTCGAAAATTGAGATACTAGTTTGCGTTCAAATAGACAGACGGACAGACGAACATGGCTAAATAATCTCAGGTCGTGATTCTGATACGATCGGTATAAATTTCGGTGGGTTTATACATATCTTCTCCTGCTGGTACTTACATTCTTAAAGACCAAAGTTAATATACCATTTCGTGTACAGGAAAGGTATAAAAAGAAATTTATGGGAAAAAATATTTTAAATGCATTTTATTTACGTTTACTTTGGGAATCGCAAAATGGATAACCCTTTATATGAAATATTAGCAATATCAATTTAGAATGAAAGAAACGAATAAGACAGAGCATTCTATAATTCAGCGTTTCGTGCATGTCTATAAAGATTTGGCAAAGCATTTGAGAACGGACGATAACGCTGGAACATCTGTGGAAGAACAAACGAGCTTAACGATAATGTCCTGCGCTTAACGTGCTTAACGTGTGTCTCTTTTCCACTTCAAGTCTCCACTAGACTCTTGACCGCCTCTTCGTCGCATTGAATCAAATCATCTACCATCTATGTACCGTATCATTTCTTAGATTCTTGATCTGGGTAAAGTTAATTAGCCTTGCGTGCACCCAAAAAGTGGTGTGATATAGTGCTAAAAAAAAAAAAAACAAGTTATTTCTCGTAATTTAAATCCCATGGATTAGAGTAAAGTCACTCTTTGCATTTTTTCTTATGCAAATTTAGCACTTTTTACATTGAAAATTTTTTTCAATTCAAACTGCATTGGTCTCCATCAAATTTTTATATTGGTAACTGTCATCGGTGGTCTGAAGCTTCATTTCGAAAAGAAAAATCAACTTCGAATCAGTACTTTTTGTCACACAAGATAAAAATTTTACTTTTCGAATTTCATTCCACTACTCGTCTGTAACATGGGTGTACTCTCGGTGTAAACATTCGATAAAAAGGGATTTTCCGAGAAGTGGACCGGGGGCCGAACTATTCGAAAACATCATAATTTTGGTTCCATTTGCTTGATTTTCGGATAAAATTTTTTTTCTGATAAGTGTTGAAACATTTCAACATAATCATTTGTGTTTTGAAATAAAATGAATAACGTAAAAAACAATTAAGAGCCTTATTAGAATCATATTAAAATTCCATGCGGAAGTATGTATTTATGCACTTATTATACAAATATATCAAATGGACATTTTTATAAAAATATTTGCCGTACAAACCTTCAAACTTTTGCAGCTATTTTCTTAATGGTGATTTAATATAATATTTACAATCCGTAAAATTCAACCTCAACTTCAGTGTTGAATCCATGAAAGGATTTCGGCTAAAATCAACTTTTGTAGATATGTACTCCGAATAAATTATTTCAATAGGTTATGGCATATGTAAGGAGTTACATAAATTTATATGAAAGCACGTATGTATGTACTACTTATGTATGTATGTATGTACGTATAATTTTAGAATTTAATTTTTGAGCACACAACTTGAAGCACTTTTTCTTCTTTTGCAAGCATTTTTCACTTTTCATAAAATCAAAATGATACAAGATTTATTTATTTGTCTTCAATTTTAATACTTTTCTCCATTACACAGTACACCTTGCTTTCAGCTTCGTTGCATTTACATATTTCACTTTTTTATTTAATATTTCCAAGAAATTTTATTTGCGTTTTATTTGATGGAGAAAGGATATCCATAGATACATTTAGATTATTATTGCACTAGAATACAGAAAAAACACCATAACAAAAAACAATAATAAAAACAAATTCACTAGGAGACGACATTTCAGTATGATCAGGCACATGAAAACGATACACTTTACGATTCGACCAACACGAATTACGGATGCATAACAACAACAACAATAATGCACACTAACAACAACAACGATGACAACAAATGAGAATACAATAGCATGGCGTGCATACAAACGTCAAGTGTGTAGAATGTGCCAGAGAAACGAGTATGTAGAGATAAATGCAAGTGGTCTTATGAGGGTGTGCAGATTGCTGGGAATTACGATGGCGGCGACGACAAAGTCAACAACTACAATATTGGCGTCGGTGACTCCAATACCGACTCCCCGTATGCGAATCCTGTGACAACTTTTATGTTAACAAACTTTTTTTTTAATGTCTCCTACATGTATATATGTTTGTATGTAGCTAGTAAACATTGTGTTTGTTGTTGCTAAAACGTCTGTTCATTTGTTCGTTTATGTTGAGCTGCATTTTATTGATGTTGCTACTTTCCATTCGTATTTGTTCTGGTTGTTTTGAGGATGCTCGTGCGAGACAGAGCTGTAGTGCAGTGAATGTGACGACTGCATATAAACATACATATCTAAACATATACTACACTTTCAACGTTTCTGTTGCTATTATATTATTATATATCTATGTACATAAGTATTTGCAGCCGTTTATATACAAAATGTATATGTGGATATGTAGGTACATATGTACGTAAGAAATGCGTCTGGCTCTTGCGCTGAAAAAGCAGTAAAAATCGCGCCGTGAATTCGCAATCACTTAGCACACAAAATTCAACACGCGTACGCGAGAAATACAAAAATTAAATGCAAAAAAAAAAAAACGAAAAAAAAAACAAAAATAAATATGTAGGTAGATAGGTATATGTTATAAAACGAAATAAAAAATTAAAATTGTTGCGTTGAGCGGTCAACGGCGAAGTTGCTTAATTTCGGATATTTGTTATGCACGTATCTTCTTGTATTTGTTTTTGTATATTATTCATTCCGATAAGGCACTCATTTGGCCGATTATTTCTTTTACAAAGTATATTTTGAGATTTGTTTTGCCCTTATTAACTGCATTCATTGATCGCAGTTTTTATTACTTTATTAGTTGCAATTTTTCACTGAATTATAAAACAATTTATTATTAAAGATTTTATTTTTAATGCCCCTTCTTTGACAAATGGATATTTTGCCTTAAATTTTTTTTTTAATTCTCGAAGTGAAAAAATATTTAGATAAATTTAGATAAACGAATCTGTTTATGTATAAACATACATGCATCTGTATGTATGTATATATATATGTGCTTTGAGTTGCATTAAACAAAAATTTTGGAATTTCCAACAAAAAAAATTAAATGCTGCTCATTACAGCAGATTTTTCATTTAGTATTCTAGAACCCTCCTAAATCAGTCACATACTTTTTATGGCTTAATTTTCGGAGTTATTCATTAATTAACTCTTAGTAAATCATCAAATTATAAAAACAACACAAAATTCACTTTTTACCTCTCACACTGTAAATACACAGATCTGTAGATCACATATGTATGTATGCACATGTGTACATGGTAATATGTATTTATGTAAACACATGAATTCTTATTTCGTTGGTTTAATCTTTTTTTTACTCAATTTTTCAGAAAATTTCCACATCTAAAACCGTTTATTATGCACATCAATCGAAATCAACTATGATTGCATTTACACACGTCACTCTGCCTTCAGTTTTCCTCATCTCTTCTTAAAAATGTAAATGAATAAATAAATTCATGCACTTCACTTCTGTTTTGTGGTTTTTCCATGTTTTAATTTATAAATTATTGCATTTGATAGATTTCTAACGACCAGAAGACAACATTCCACCAAATGGTTATTGCCAACTAAGTAAAACGAACAAGAATATTTTTTCTGTGCGTCTCTCACTAACAGACCAACGAAAATAACTAACTAACCAACTAAAACGCTGAACCAACGAGTTAGTTTTGCGGGAAAGACAAACAGCAAGTAAAGGCGGCCAACTACAGCAAATGCATGCTAGTGTATATACATATAATGTATATATATGTATGTATGTTAGTATATTTTTGTATTGCTGGCTTGCTGGCGGAAAAAGTGCCCAACACAACGCAGAGCTGACACACACATCTATATGTATCTATGAAAAACTCGCTTATGCACTCACTATTTTACAGCATTCGTCCATCGATTTTACTGGTTTGCTTCACCGTTTCACTATATATTCACGTTTACGTTCCACTGTCCGTCCAAACGACCATTCACTACCAATTGGGCTTTATACTCGGCATTTTATAATTAGGGCCAAGAAGAGTTTGCCGAGTCGGCCTATAGGCAGTGGTGCACTTGTGTATGCCTTTATGTATGTAGGTGAAAGTGTGTATGAGAGCTCGAAAATGCATTGCCTGCACTCATTCTCATCTTCTGTAATCTCTCTCTCTCTCTCTCCTAACCTTTCTCATATTCTCTCGTTCAACTGCAGTTGTTCAAGCTGTTTTGTTTTCATTCCCATTTACACGCGGTCGCGGCAATTTGACAGTTGATGAGTGTCGCCGTCACAGTGGAGAGTGAGCACTCACACCTATTGTACTTGAATTCGCTGTGCATTTTTATTATTTATCTTTTATATCTTCTTTCTCTTCTATTATTATATACTACCGCACTGCCATGATCGACTGATTGCAACGTCTAACTCTTCGTGTTCTTCCTCTATTCAATCTTCTTTGCATTAAAGTTTGTTGTTGCTTGCGCAGCCGATGGTGCCCTCACTATGGACGTCGACGTTGTGCCACTGCCTGCATTCGCCTTATATACGATGTTTGCCCCTACACTCTTAGCAAATAAATACCAACATATCTGCATATAGATATGCTTGTATGTATTGCATGGTTGCATTGCTGTCTGCTGGGTCTAATGCGATTTTTCCTCCATACCAATAAAGAATTCTTCACTGTACTGCACTGCCTGCAACACACAAACACAAATGAGCACATCTCACCTCCACACATGTGTATGTTGTTTTTCATTCACTTACATTCTCACATTCATATGCACATTTGAAGCAAGCAAAACTGATTTCCACTTTTCCTAGACACAAATTTTCACTGAATTTTCACACGCCACATTGGTTCTTTTGTCTCTGCATTCGAAAGCTACTCGTTTTCAATGTGATTTATGCGTGTATTTCATGAATTGTTGTATTGATATTTTGTTTATTAATAATTATTTCAATTGGTCGCACAACAAAACACACACGACACGAAATTTGCTCCCATTTACAACGCTCGCTGCAGAACAATTATTACAAACTGCCCATTTCAGACATTCGTTTTCTTCAGTTTCTTTTGCTCGCCTCATTTGCCTATGTGCTTCTGACATTTTCTCTCGTTCTTCGCATTCGTTCACAGCTAACGTAGTGCTGTTGTTGTTCTGCCACTGCCGCGATTGTTGCAACACAAGCGCTGCCAACGCTGGGTATTTAAAAGAGTACACGACACCTTGCCCTCTCTTAACAATTGGACTCTCGCGAAACTATGTCATTCAATGTGGTTGTTTGTGTTATTTATTTTGTTTACGTGCTTGAAAGCGCAAGCGCTTTTATTTGCTATACAGCATTGCCAGCTCGAAATCGAAAGTTTTTATTTTCTTTAAAAAGGAAGTCAATTTAGCGTTCGCAACGAGAAGAAAACCTTTGTTCAAGTTCGTAATTTTCGATATTTTTGTTTAACCGATTTTTGTTTTGTTTTTTTGTGTGGATTTGTAAAACTTACACTTAACGTAAGGTTGCATTAGCTATGGCCAATTGAATTTTGATTTTTCATTATAGCCACAAATTTAAATTTTACATATACATATATCTAGATCATTTATGGTGAGTTCTGGTGCGTCTCATTTTATATATATGAATTATGTACAGAGCTCGCCGTATATGTTCAACAAAAGTCATGTAGACAAAAAAATCTAATGAGAAAAGTAGACTTGGATGAAAGCCGCAAATAATTTGGAAATTGATGGAGTGTAATTAATAAGTGCCATGTAGATCTTCCGAATAGAAATTATTACTGTAAAGAGATAATACAATTTCCGAGAAAGATTTTCTAAGGAAAATTGGAGGTAGTGTTTCTGAGGAAGGGTGGTCAGCGCTATTGCCGAGCTTCGAATTCCTTACAAGCCACACTATTCCTCGCCAGTAACTTAATACATTATTCTGCAATTTGGTATTTATTTTTACACAATGAGGTTGGGCATGATATCTCTTTCCATTTTAATTTCTTTCTTTTTACTGCTCATTTTGTAAGTTTTTTTTACAACTTTCGTTTTGAAATTCTGAAGAAAGGTATCAGCTGTTCCAATAATCGATTACAATAGAAATCGTTTGGTGGTGACACATGAACAGCAGCATGGACGCTTTGCTGATTATTCCATTATTAAATTCACGTGAATTCGTGCAAATAAATTTTTTCGAAAATTTAATATTCATATGTATATACTTCTAATTAAATAAATCCAATGTAAATTTTGGAAACATTCGGTAAAAGTGCCGAATTCTGTGAGTTTGTTTATATTAGAGCTCCAGATTACGAGCAGAGCACGAGCATATCGGGTATTTTGACACACACTGTGACTTTTTTCTCAAAACTTTTTTTTATTAATTTTAAATTTGTTTATTCAAAGTGTTAAATTCATTGAAACGCCAAAGAAATTTTGAAGAGCAAAATTAAATTTTTTTATTCTGCTGAGCAGTTGAGCAATGAGCGAGTATCGAGCTGCTCGCTGTACTCGATACCCGGGTATCTGGAGCTCTAGTTTATATCACCTAATGAATTTGATTCCGCCCCGACGCGTTACGTGACAATTTGATTTCGATATCTAAAGAGGTGGCATCTTGTTGTTCAATTCCAATTTTGACATCTGAACCTTGAAACTAATTTCTGCAATTTAAGTTCATGTAATTGCAGTGTGTGATTTCTGAAATTTAATTTGCTTGCGATGCAATAACAATTTTTATTTCCCTTTAAAGCTCTGTTAAAGTATATGAGTATGGTCAGAGAAATTTTAATTTAATTTCGCCCAAGAGCAATTCAGACTAATTTTTAGTAAATAAAATTCATTTTCCATGAAATTTTTAACACTGTATGTGACTGCTCTTGAAAATAAATTTTTCATTTTGCCATGCCATTTAGAATTAACTACTTGCTACGTCTGACGGCACCTTAAACGTTGGCCAACTTTTGCCTTTTTAGTTGATTTTAATTTCCATTTACTTTCTTAGTTTTACTTTGAATTTCATAGAATTTAACTGAAAAATTTACACCAAGTTTAAATATTTCCTCAAATAACAAACTCTTTACTTAATATTTAATACAATTCAGGATAAAAATGTTCATTGCATTTTTCATTGGCTTGGAACGTAATTTTGTTTAACACTACTGTTCGTTTATAGCTACAAATTCATTAAAAAATATTTTATTTTATGAATAATGCAATGATAAAGAGTTTTTAAAACTTCGCTGCCGCTACTAACGACAGTACGGAAGAAACCAAGAGGGAAGACACCGACTCAGCTGATTCCTCGGTATAAGTAATATTGAAATAAACTAAGCAAAATTTTTTTTTGCAAAAGTAATGAAAATTAAAATAGTGATCAATTATTTATTGCAATATAGTTCACGGCTATTTGAATGGGGCTTAGACTCGAACGTATATTGTTATGAAATTCATTGACAAAATTATAAATTTCAAGCTTTTTCATAAGTTTTGTAAAATGTTTATCTTACAAACGGAAGGTGCGGATGCGAGTCATGTTAGATATGTATGTATGTAGTTGGTTGGACTTTAAGAGAGCATTACTTTGTAAAATCCTCTCGTTTCGCTTTTATCGGAATAGTATTGGGATTTGCTATTAAATACTTTTCCCCTGATGCGGTTTTGACTCTTCCCCACTTTGTTGTTCCAAATCGACCAATCGACTAACCATAAACACATCACCGCCTCATACAACTCTGATTTTGCTGGCTATAAAGACTTTTAGTAAATAGAATCAAGTGGAAGAAGAAAAGGAAATCTTGTTAAGTAAATTAACCAAGAATATAACTAAGCAAACGATACGTAAAACCAGTTAGATGCATAGAACCGAAACAACAATGTCCGACTTGGCCAAAAAAAAAAAAATTCAGTTGTTGTTGCACAGAACGGAGAGCAAATAAAATGAAAAGTTGTAGCTAAACATGCTGAAATGGCAGCTAAGCAAGTGGTACTCAGAAAAACTATGTTACAAAGTCAGCGGCGATACCATAGAAGAAAACAGAAAACAGAGAAAACCCCAACAGCGCCAATAAGCATAACATAACAACAACAATAAATTGCAATGTTTATTTACAAACATACTTATACAGTAATATGTTGCCAACACGAAAAGCAAACAGAGCTTAAAACCGCAAAATAAATATACGCAACATTGGTAAAGGGAGACTCGTGTGTAACGACGCCAACGACAAAAAAAAAACACAACACAACGAAAAGCGTAGCCTGTAGCATGCGAGAAAAAGATCGAACGAGTTATTTATTATAAGTACAATAGAAGACCGTGAAAGAGCTGCTGAAGCATGCAGAAGGGAAGTAAAACCAGTTTTAGTTTGCAATAAAGCTTTCGTGCCGGCTATATTTGAGACAGAAAACGGATGAAATAAGCGCCGAATGAAGCAAATGAGCGATAGAGGAATATGTGATAAGAAGCAGCGTTGAAAGAATGCTGAAAGTACATATCGACATTCATATGCCTATACAACAGAGAAGAAAATAAATGAAATAAAAAGAAAAAAAAAAATAACTCGAGAATTAGAAGTTTTATGGAGAAGATGTCTGTGAGTGTTATATGTAAGTTGTTTTTATGACTTCTTAATACATAGTTGTTTGTGAATTTTTGTGCATACATACATACATACATATGTACGTAGGTAAGATGAGAGCGAAAGAAAGCGGAATTACAAAGTTGAGAAACAAAGCTTACAAATTTTAGAGGAGTTAATTGATGTATATATATGTGTGTATGTATATAGTGCTAGCGCTCGATCGAAAAAGAAGTTAACGAATTTATGAAAAAAGAGGCTCTCGAAATCAGAATTGCCATGCTAAATAAGAGAAAAATATTTTAAAATCTTTTATGACAATGGAAAGTTATCATAAAATCAATTAAAAAATTTAAGTTGAGTTGAAAGTCGGCGTAAATAACATAGTTTTGTAAATTTATGGATTAGATTAGTTTTTTTTTTTTGATCGCTACTGTAACGGAATAATTTAAGTCTTAATCAAAACTAACCGGCGCATAAGAACTCAAAAGCTTGACATATACATAGATCAAATTCAACCGTTTACTTGCACTTACAACAGCTTGGAAGTTTCGTTTCCTCACGAATTAAAGAAATTATACTTATTATCATTGCACTGCTTTACAAATATGGAAATCGCAATTTTGTTTGTTTACATTCGAAAACAGCTGAGATCACCTAAAATTTCTGAAAGCGACATTTTGTTATTTGTTAATTCTTTCATTGTCTCTGTATTTATTGCGCAAATTTTTCATTCCCAGGATGTCCGCATCGTCGGGTTTGCCTGTCAACTTGCGGGAAGCCATTATGATTTTCTATTTGACAGTCGAGTCCTGATATTGACAGTCAAATGCGAGTTTGAAAGTTTTCTGCAAAATACACAAGATTCCATACTTGTAAACCTCTACGATGCTTATTATCGGATGTATTGTTTGCGATGAAAATGATGGAAAATGATCAGACACCAAGGAAAATGAGTGCTCAAAATCTAAAAACTATGAGCTGCTCCTAGGAACTAAGCAGTTGATTTTGAATGTCCACTGTGGTTGTATCTACTTGTACGTTACTTGAATGCTTGCCATTAAGCCAGACAAAATTTTCACTGCTAAAAACAATAAAAACTTTTTCCAATGCGGAATTTTTAAACTGGCAAAAGGTTATGACCAATTACTTTCTTGTCAATATAAATAAGCTACTTTGGAAAAAAAAGTAAAAAGAAGATCTTTTGACTTCTGAATCATAATATTCGAATCAAACCCAAAGCTTCTATTTACATATTCATATACTGATTTGTAAGAACAGATATACATACATACATATGAAGGTACAAAACGTTTTGAATGCGCGTAGTTTGCTTTGAAAAGCATATTTGAAAGAAGATGAGCAAACCAAACAAGTCTTTGAATAATTATATGTGTACATACATAGATATGTATATATATGTATGAAGTTTCCTCTACGTAATTCTTTTGTATGTGTATTTTATGTATGCAATTCCACAAAACGAAAAAAATTTCATGTAAAAATTTTCTCATCTCATCCGTGAGGTCACATATGTACATATACAGTGGCGGACAAAAGTACACTCTCTGTTTTCATTGAATTGAAAGTCCAAAAGTTTTATTGGAAAATTTAACAATACAGTTTATTTCAACTATAAAAAAACAATACAAAACATTTTTTTAACATAAAACAGTAAAGCTATGACAAAAAACCGTAAATCCAACATTGACAAAAGTTTACATACAGTACATACATATGTAAGCTCCAAAACTTTGGTTAATATCAGGTAACATGATATTTTTAGTGTTTAGTTGGTCCACGGTTCGCATCAATAACAGCTTGAATAAGCTTCAATAAAACGTTTTTTGAGTAGCGCTGTGCTGGAAATCTGATTTTTTTATAATTTTTCGCTCAAAAATCTCCCAGATATGTTCAATAACATTCAAATCGGGGCTTTGAGGTGGTGTGTGTAGTCGCCTTGGAACATGATCAAACCAAACCTTAAAAATAGGGCCGTGTGCTTTGGATCTTTATCTTGTTGAAAGACTAAGCTTGCGCCAAGCTCCAAACTGTCCACCGAAGGCTTCAGATTAGGTTCCAACAATGACTTATGTTTGAACCGATCCATATTACCCTCAATAAAAACAAGCTTTTCAACTCCAGATGTCGCAACCGCTCCCCAAACAATTACGTTGCCGCCACCATGCTTCACACTTGATACTATATTTTTGGCGTTAAGTGCAGTGTTTTCTTTTCTTCAAAGTTTTGCTCTTCCATCACCGCCGAATATTTTGAACTTCGATTTGTTTGTAAATATGACTTTTGCCCAAAAAACCATTCCCTTGCCTAAATGTGACTTAGTGAACTCCAAGCGAAGTTTAGAATTTTTCCAGAAATAAGAGGTTTTTTACGTGGCGTTATACTATGGAAGCCATTATCGGTCAGAGCTCTTCGAATTGTTCTTGGATGAACACAATTTCTTGATAAGCTTGCGATGTTTTCGGCTAATTTTGGAGCAGTAACTTTAGGATCATCATTCACTTCCTTCAGAATGAAGCTGATGTCTCTTCGAGTTAGGTTCTTCGGGCGGCAAACACGCGGCTTATTTTCTGTGGATCCATTTTTCAATGGTCTGTACTATTGGTGGACTTAACATAAATCAACAGACAATGGTCTGTACTATTGGTGGACTTAAGATAAAAAATTTTTAATTTCACTATACGATTTCTTCTCTTTTCTGTGCTGAATAACCAAGTTTCTTACGTCAATTTAAAAAAATAGTTTTAATACATGTGATTAGAAAAGGATTTAAAATAAAACTGTATACTTACAATTTTCAGTAAAGTGATACTACTTTCTACACAGCGAATACATACGGTGTCTGTAAATTTTTGTCCGCCACTGTATATGTATACATATTTCTTTGTTCTACACATTAGGGCATGTGAACTTATTTTTCCATACTAAGTCTTTGTGGCCCATTGTAACGATGTTTATATAATGTTTAATTATATGCTAAAGTGAAATATACGTACATACATCTGTTACAGAATCTCAATTTCACAAATTTCTGCCAATGATTTAAATTTATAAAATTATTTTGAGGTTTTCTGTTCAATCTCAAACCCCTCCGAATGAATATGAAAATAATAGTTTCTCAAAACAAAATGACAATTATTTATTTATATTTAATTTTTTTATTAATTTTAATTTAAATTTAAATAATTTTTCTATATAGGAAGGCGAAGGTAAAATATATTACAATCTGAAAAAGTATGTAACCATTTTTACTGTAATTCTGCAAAACATTTAATTTAATGTCGAAATTCTTCAAAAGAACAAATACCGTAATGTAATATGCCTACCAGCTTTATTGCCTCATACACACACATACATATGAGCATATGCAATTATGCACATTTATGCATTATAAAACACAATTCATGGTGCATTGAGGCAGGTCACAACAAGTGCCTATAAACTTCATTATGCACAGAGACATATTCGGGGGTTGCAAACCAATTATGTAACAAAATATATATGAACGTATGTTATACGAATATGATGATGCCACACTGCAGTTGGAAAATATTTGCAGTCGATTTTTAATCCGAACTTATGGAAATAGCGAATTTGCTGTTCGGTGATCTCGATGACATTGATTAGTGAGGTTAAGGGAGCCCCTAAATTGAAAACTGCGGAATAGAAACTTTATTGAATTCATCACTTGCAACAAAAAGAAGAAGTTCGAAAAACATATTCCGGTAGGAACATTTGAATAGCAGTCAAGAATTCTAAGAATAAATAAAGCATAGGGTGCTGATGTTAAACCAGCAGAGTTGTGATGATGATATATGTATAAGATGAATGTTTTGATTCTACAAGTGTTGTCTTCCTTTTAATGGGCGAAGCAACCGTAAATTTTATTTTGTCTTCTGCTGTATTCGTCGTCGCCAATACGTAAGAGACGAACCATCTTTTCAAAAATGTTCAGTGTCGACAGATGGGATGGAGAGTTGTTGTAGTTGGGAGGGTATTATTCGGGCTTCACGGGTTAAACTCTAGTTTATCGTCTGATATAATAAATAAAGTCGCGAAGTAGGCCAATCAGTCGGCAGAAACGATAAGCCTTTCAATCGATATAATTATGGACAAAAGATCTAATGAAAGGGTTAACATAAGTTGCCAAGCGATGCCATTTATCAGACCAGTGCTAGAAATTGTCATATCAGGCGAGCTAAGCTAATTGGCCATATACTTAAATCTGCTGGGAGGATCATCGCCATCGGTGCAGAACGCCATGTTGAGTGTTGTGTTGGTGTTGTGATACCCGCTAGGAAAGTTGCCGCGTGTTGGTGTTATTTGCCGACAGTGTCGTATTCGTAAGCTGAGCAGACTCCTATAGCATGGGGCAACATATGCACCATTCTACAAGTCGGACGCATGCCAAGTATCACATTCCGACAAATTCTGACCTTATAAAATATATATTAATAATATTCAGCCTAGGAGCTGCTTAACAGCCCCCACACTAAGATCGGAGCTAAATGTGTGAGGTAAATTGATAGTTAGAAAGTATTAAAGTCATGCGGAAAGCTCCATTTGACCGTGAAGATCGGTTGTTGGTTACCCATGGTGGATAATGATAGAACAGTAGTGAAGGCTTGAGGCGCTGTTGATCGCTGGAAGCCTGGTGCTACGTTATGTGTCATCAATTTCCTGGGGAAGGCTTGAACAGGTCCCGAGATGGCTCCAACCTTTCCATAAAAGAGTTTGAAGAATGATAGAGTTGTTTATGGCAAATTCACTAGATATATTCTGCCGTGCCAGGGCTGTATGCGACGCCAGACCAGATCAGAAGGATTCGTTGTCGAACGATGGCCCATGGTATACAGCACATACGGTGAGCTTGCCTGGATCGAGTCTGAATACGTAGAAGCTGAGTCTACTACAGCATACAGACCTTGTGTTGCCAGTAATGTACCATATAGTACACTGGTAGGTTTTGGTTGGATATCAATATCATTATAAGTAAGTAGACACGGAACACTTAGCACCGCTTCGACGACAGGTAACGGCTCTAGGACTTCTTTCAGCCGTCTTGTAATACATATTGCTATCTTCGACAACGTGACGGATTAAATAGTAGCTTATACATATATGTATGTAGTACATGCAATTCAATAAGATTAATTATGAAAATTAAGAATCTACTAATTTTTGCATTTGCAAATACAACCCTGTAATTCAATTTACCCTTTTTTTTATTATTTCTTACTCTATGCATGCTATTGCACAAAAATAAACCAAAAAAAAAAGAATTAAACTAGTAAAACATAAAAACAAAAAATACATGGTTAACAAAAGCGAATGTTGAGGCAAAAGCAGACGATGCACTAAATGTTCACGCGACTTTGCGAATTCGTTAAGAAAATGTTTGTGTGCCAATAAAACAAATGCATATATACACCTACATATATATAGGTATGCATGTAACATATATCTATATATATTTAGGTATTTCAGTGCATAAATATGTATGTGTGACGCACAGTCTGCTCCCCAGCCAGCTTTTGTCAGTCCGACCTGTTTGCCTATGGGCACCCATCTGCCTACCGCTCTCCTGTTTACCGCCACATGAATGAGCACACCTGCATTGTTGTTTTTATTGCTGCTAAGTGGGCTGAATTGTATTGCATATAGTGTGGCAGCAGCGACAACAACAAACACACTATTAGCAAGCTAAAACAAACACAAAAATAAAATAAAAAATGTAAAAACGAAAACGAATATAATACACTTTTCATTTTATTCATTTTTCACTTTTGCGCCTTCGCCTGCTCGTCTTCCTCTTATGTATGCTACCTCTTCTATTGCCTGTCAAGCTCCAACGTTGTCGTACGAGTGGTCGGTCGGTTGGTCGGCGGTCGTTGTTTCGCTTAAAACATATTTGATGCAATTGCTTGTCGTCTCGTGCGCTGTTGTTGGTGTTGTTAATATATAGCTGACTTTTGCAATTTTTTTGTGATTTTTATTTCTTTTTTTAATTTTAATTTTTCTTTTGGCATTGCTGTGGCTGTTGCTATTGCTGTCTTCCCCCACTAAGGGTTCAGTTGCAGAGTTGAAGGTCAATCGTTGTTTTATGTCATTCAACTTGTCTGTCTGTCGTCGTCGTCGTCGTCGTCGTTACCTCTATCACCGTCATATTGTAGTCAAGTTAGCCGACGTTCGAGTCGGTCGTTGAGCGTTTTACTTTGGGGCGTTATTATTGTTGTTGCATTAATGTTATTTTTTCGATTCACTATGTGCATATTTATGTTTGCTTGAACGTGCCTTGCTTTTGCTTGCATGCAATTTTAATTTCTCTGCGATTTATTTTTTGTATTTTCACGTTTCTTTTGCATTTACATTTCCTTCGCGCTTAGATGTGAATTTTGATTTGTTGAACATCTTTTGGCGTTTTTTCGTTTTACAACAGATTGGCAATACTATGTACATATGCATGTACATATTTATACTAAAATAACACATTTTCATACTTCCACGCGAAGCCAAATCGAATTACCGGTTGTGTGCATTACTAGTTTGTGGTCTATTTGAATTTTTCTTCCGGCAGGCGGAAGAAGGTGTCTTCTCTCGTCGGCTTGATTACTTCGAAAACATGAAGGCCGAGCGACGAGAAAGAAATTAAAGGGTATCCTATCTGCCGATTTCAAAACATCGCCAGTCAAGATCGAATAAGATCTCAGGCTGCACCTAACCAATAATTGCTATGAGTTTTTACCTCATTACAAACAAATTGCACAATAAGGAATTTGCCAAGTACTTCTTTGTCCTTGATGTGCTTGGGCGGTGGTTCAGCTTCCAATAAATGTCTGCAAGAATGACCTGGGCAGGGCAGGGGCTAACGACAGGGCCTACACATCATTTACAGAGAGTCCGTCAGCACTTTCTCTATTCGTGATTGGCGTGCTCGGAATTCTATCGCCACCCATGACAGTAATACTGGCACAATTAAGTTCTGGATACTGTGGTAGACTCTACTCCTACCTATCCAGGTTCGACCGCGATATAATTAATGTGTGTTCTGCGACACTAACCCCCTCTTTTCATGCCCACTAAAATCTACTCATCTTACTTACACTCCTCCCCATGTGTTAAGATGTTAGATGACTTAGACGACATAGATCAACAAGTCGATACAACAACAACGTGAAGACATCTGTCCTTCCCATTTGTTGGTTGCTTGCCCAGGCTCATCTTCATTATAAGCTAGCGGTACTGGGCGCAATCAGAATTTCCTCAGATGAATTGTACTGGCTTTAACTACGTGGATATACAAAAGGCGCTCCTCGGCAGGGAATGTCAACCTCTCGGTGTGTATTTCTGACATTAAATAAAGGCTTTTCATAAAAATCCATCATTTAACATAATGGGTAAAGAGCAAAGTTATTAAGATTTTAGAGAGCCATTGAACTCGAGGGATAACATTGTTCAAATATACAAAAATATGGGCTCAAGACAGCAATAGAACATCCAATAGAACGGCTAGACATAAGGATTTGGCCGTATTTTTTCAAAAGCGACGAAGACTGGAACGTTACTTTGAAAGGCAAATGCTACCTTTCGATGATTACAAACTTTCTTTTCCAAAATCGAAGAGCTAAACTTGACTGGCATGTGGTTTCATCAAAACGGTGTCACATGCCACATAGCACGTGAAACAATGACCTAATTGAGACGTGAGTTCAGTGGCAATCAATGTCTTACATCCAAGACGAATTTCGTGAAGGTCGTTCAAAAACTGTTGTTGTTCCGCAAACTATTTCTCCTGTATGCAAACTGATATTGCAAGATCATCGTGTGACCTATCGTAATATTGAGACAACTAAAGGCGTTAAGAGGATAAGCATATATTCAATCTTGCAATAACATTTGATTGTAAAAAAATTTGTTGAGGTTGGATCCCATACAATTTGTCAATTGCCCATCGAAAGGTGCTTCGTATATGACATCGTGAATTTACGCGTAAGAGCCCGAAAGGAAACAGCAGAATGTATGCGTGTTTCAATATGAGCCGAATCCAGATTTGTAGTGCAAAAATCCGTTTCGCAGTTTTATTGGGAGGTGTAAGCCTTCATTAGCATTTGGTTTCAGCAAATATGTAGAATCTTGTTGTACTGTGTAATTTTAATTAAAATTGTAAATTTTTTCATTTTATTTTTTTACTTAATTCTATAAATATAAATTTATTTAGAAAATATTTAGAGAAAAATTTTTTCTGTAGCAATTATTGCCTCAAAACCTCAAATTCTTTTGGAGTTTAAGCAAAAATTCGCATGTATTTTTTTAATTTAATATATCATTTTTTCTAATGTTACAAATTATGCAAAAAAAAAAACTTTTATAATACTTATGGAAGGAGAAGTATTATTTTTTTAGTCTTATTACTTTTAAAACTAAAAATTTAAAAAAAGTGCATATAAAGGCTTAAACCGAAAAAAAATATATTTTTCATAATTATTACATTTAAAGCTAAATACCCTTTAGAAGAAAAGGTGACTTTTCTTTCACCGAAAATTAAATCTGCCTCCTTTCTACAAAATATGAAGCCGTCAAAATGAAGAATTTCCCTATCTGCTCAGAGCCAAATTTTTTTCTCGTTTTAATCATGTACACATATATCATATGTATGCTCGTACTTGATATATACCTTATAGAAGAAGTATTTTTTCTCCCACCGAAAATTAAATGTTCCTCCTTTCTCGGCCGGTTTTTCTCGTATTAATAATACACACATATGACATACATATGTATACTCGTATATGTACTTTAACCCATTTCTTCAAATGAAAAGACATGAATTCTCATCTACTCGCTAAATAAACGCTGACACAGTTCACCAGCTGCTGCTTAATGCTATTTTCATTTTATTTTGGCAACACAGATATTCATACATACACATATACATACATAAGTGAATGTATACCAATGCATATATGCTTGTATGTCCTGCGAAATCCCCAAAATTTTATAGCCCGTTTTAGCAAGAGCACAGGTGTGGAGCAAACATACATACATAAATATTATGTGCAAGGACATTGACATATCCATGCAAACATACACATACAAACACACGCGTATAATTCGTTCTTTTATAAAAGCCCAGACAGACAGACAGACAGAAAGACAGACAAGCGTGCCGTCGTTTCGTCTCAGACGAGACGCGTCCTTGCCACTGTTAAATGAAAAGCCAAATACACTCTTAGGAGCAACAAATATGAAAATACAAAAACAACAAATAAATGGGCGGAATTATATATTGTTATTGTTGTTGTTATCGTAATTTATTCATAAACTCAAGTCATGGTGTCTGGCGTGGACTTTTTTGGGCCATAACACACACATACACACACACACAAATATTTACTACTAAATACGAGTACGTTGGTCCTTGCAAACGCTACGCACATTCATGGAAACATAACAGTCTTCATACACCTACATACATATATGTATGTATGTGTGTTTGCTTAGGTTCTTATTTATCTGCTTTTATTTGTTTAACTTTTTGTGTGCTTTTTCATCGTTGTCTCTCAGCTAACTCTCCTTCATTCATGCCCCACGACCTGCCCTCTGTTTTGGCTAAGTGTAGTAATTTTGTAAAAGTTCAAATAAAAGAGAAATAATAAATACATACATACAGGTGGGCGACCTTTCATCGATCCAAAAACTACAAAGGCGCCAAAAATACAGAGTATAAGAAAAAAACTTAGGCGGAGAGCATGAGCTGTCAGACAATTTTGGCATTTTACAACTTTTATTTGCAAATCTCTCATTATTTTTCGGTAACATTTTTGTTGTTATTGCTCTAGTAACTGAAATTCAATTTGTATTACACATACTCACATATGTACGTGTGTGTGTTTCAAGGTGTTCTTAAATTATCCTTGAAAATAAATCAAACTGAATTTAAAGTTGAAGCACCTTTTATACAGAAAAACTGTAATAAAGTTCCATACAATAACGGAATTCTTCCCGAAATTTATGGTATCCTACTGTAACCATTTTTCATGTTTATTTTTATTTTTTGCTTGTGTATGTATATTATTTTTACCACATTAAGTGGAACTTCATTAAAATTTTTGCTTGTTTTCATGTGTTTCATTGAAAAATAGTGTTTGTACCATCTTTAAGACTGTTTAATATTCAAGTAATTAATTTTTGATGTCTGTATTAATGTAATACTCATGCTATATTATATATAATTTTATAATATTAATACAGTTTTGGTTCTCTTGGAACCTGTAAATTTATATCATTACTGCTTTGAGCGTCACTCTGAGTATCAATTCCTTCAAAGGTTCTGTCTCTTTGTATTTTTCTGGTGCTTGTACAACATCGGTGTCCTCTTCATCGTGGGCTCTCTTTAGCTAGCAGCACAAATTTCCTACAATGGAATTTAGTTTCTTTCCGTTATATCGAGTTTCCAAATGAAAAAATTACCCACAACATTATTTTATTATTTTGATCCCAAGAGTTCTCAAACTCACTACCTTTCATCAATCTTCTAATGGCTGGACGATGATTAAACATATCTGTGAAATTAAAAAAAGATTAAAAACTCATACATAAAATCATTTATTTGGTGAGTCACAAATATAATATATATATATTTGGCGCTTTGCAACTGCTGAAGCGATTTTCGGCCGAACTCCTCCTTCAATTTGTGGTTTTGCGTCTAGATGTATTAACCAACAAATGTAGGGACCTACAGTTTGTTCTAAACTTTTAAGAAAAGATCTGACAATTTTTTTTTAAATACACCCAATTTAATATGAAGTAAAGGTAGTAACACTTTATTAGATGGAACGAGTGACTTATGTAGAACATTAGATTATCCAATACCCAAGTCGTCTGTTTTTTTGTTCCAGTCACGCTTTTGGTATTGGTTTCCTTTATAACGTGTGTTTTATAAACCAAACAAACCACGGGTTCTTCGTATATACTCTTTGTAATCCACAAACGAGTGCAACCATTTTTAAATCGAAACAATTACGATATTTTTGGCTTTCAAAGTTTATTGTGTCCAGTAGATATTTCACTGATTCGTATGTTTCTTTCCTGTTTAAAATATTATCGTATTGAAATTGATTGGAATGCTTGGTTTCTTGTTGTTGTAGTACAATAAAACTGCTTTCATACTGAGAATTCATGCATCCAATTTTGTGATATTTCCACCATATGTTTTCTGGCTTCAGGTAATTCGTAAAACAGGATAATGTAATTCCGCATAAGTATTAAAATAAAACAGACATCACAAATGACATAACCAATACTATAGGGATTTCTAATAAGATTGATATGATTTCTTTAAAAAACACACACTAATTGTTAAGGATATTCAAATGCTTTTTTTTTTTTTTAATGTGAAGTACAATCGTTACGTTTAAGCTCTGAATATAACATCATTCAAATCCACGACTTCTTTTGCAGGAACGAATTCGATGAATCCAATTTTCTAGAACTTTTCTCACTAAATCAAGTCGTATGTCATGAATAGCATGTTCAGTATTGACCTTTAAAGCTTGAAGACAGTCTGGTTTATTGCTAAAGACCAATGACTTCAAAAAACCCCACAATAAATAGTATAATGGTGTTAAATCACAACTTCTTTGAGGCCATTCAATGTCACAATTTCTCGAAATAATCAAATCTCCAAACCTTTCTCGCAATAATTCGGTTGCCGCACGTGCTGTGTGGAACCAGATGTTGTTAAGATCTATACCGCTCTCCATTGACAGTAACGGTGCTACCAGCTTCATTTCGCAAGAAGTACGGAATTTAGGTGGATGTAATGGTTCTTCATGAATAATTTGTGGATTTTCCTCGCACCAGACAGTTTTTTTATATTTACTGCAACACTCAGATGAAAAAAAGCCTCATCAGTGAATATGATATTCTTAAAAAATCGTTATCGTTTTCAAGTTGTTCCATGGCAAAATCAGCAAATTCATGACCTTTATGGTGGTCCAATGATGAAATTGTAAACATTACTGAATACAATGGATAAAAAATGACAGATCATGACATATTAAAAATGGCAAAAACTACACTTATAAATCATGTCATTCCTATTGGAAAACCCTTTACTTTTTAATGAAGAACTATATGAAAATAAGTAAAAATAAACATGAAAAATGAATTCCCCGACTCGAAAAACAGTAGGATACCATAAACTTCCGAAATAATTCCTTTATTTTATGGAATTTTATTAGTTCTCATGTACACAGTGTGCTTAAATTTTAAATTCGCATAGGAAAAAAACAAGATCACTGGGCAAAACTCTGTTTCGGGGTTTTGTTATGCGAGGTGTAAACCTTCATTTGCATTTGGTTTTATCAAATACGCAGACATAACAGTGTTATTTTGAATCACTTCAAATTACGTACTTACTATAAAAAAGTTTTCTAGACTCTATTAAAAAGGTTTTTTTTTATGTAAATTACTTACATATTTCTTCAGTGATTTACCGCTAACCTGAAAGAAATACAGAAATAAAACGAAATTATTTATTTATTATTAATTTTACTATTTATACAAAATATAGAAATGAAAATAAATTTAAAATCATATTACTATAATACTGTTCCCATAACAACTCCATTAGCTAATTGAGATCACTTCAGCAACTCTCATTGGAATATAATTAGCTCTTGCGAAGTATTTTTAATCGAAGAGAAAGTAATTTCAGTGATTAAACGAATGTCATAATAACTAAATGCCAAAAAAAATGAGTTTTTTTGAAATAGAACAAAAATTTGCGGCTACGGAATGGCGAACAATAATGATGAGTAAAATGAAATTATCATTGAGTTTTAATGACCTGCTTATGTATTTTGAAAATATTACTTATAAAAGAAGTGAAGCTGACGAAAAAGAGGTGAATGATAGACTATGAAGGCTGAGTAGCCAATACTGGAGCAAATTGGGGACCTTTAAACGTACACCCTTATTCTTTTTTATAATTTAAAAATAGGTTTATAATGAAAAACATTTTGGTATATAGTAAGGAAACTTTCAATTTTTGAAATATACACCAAGTGCTTTTAATTAAAATAATAATAAATAAATTAAGATTTCTTCCATTTTTAAGGCAAATTCAAACATTAATAATTGTCAAACATTAATAATTTTAGCTGAATTGGGTCTGTGTGAACAGAAAACTTAGTTGAGCACTTTAATGTCTAATATCGCAACTAATTGTCAGAAGAACGCCATTCGAGCTAACAAAAAAAAGTGTGTGTATGTATTAAATAGCGGCACTTAAATTCGCATTAAATGAGTTTAAAGTTATGACTGAAGAAGATTTATTGAATGAAAGCAGCAATAATGAATAATCAAGTGCACCGACAAAGTATTGACCAAAGCCCAAGCGTATTACGCCCGCCATTTAAACACCTCCCTTCTCTGTGCGCAGTCACCGATACAAACAACTTGACACTTAATTAGTCGCTCAATTAAAGAAATGAGCAATGAGTTGATCAAAAAGTAAAAAAAAAAAAATTAAACAAAAAATAAAAATTATGCATCAATAAAAATGGAAAAATCAACGCGTCTCGTTTATGTGGGAGTGTCGTGCTGCCGACCGGACCAGACGAGAATGAGAATGAAAATAAGACGAATGCATTTTCTTGGTTGGTAATTAAATTAAACATGTTTGCGTGCAATGGAATTTTACAACAACTAAAATTGTGCATATGTATGTATGCATGTTGATATGTATGTAGTAGGTAAATTATTAAAGCTTAAAAAATTTGAGGCGAAAAATATATTGTTTTTTTTTCAATCGTTGGTCATTTGTTAAAACGCCTGCACGGCCGGCTTGTCGCTGTCATTTGATGAATTGCGTCGCAAATAATAATTTTCGTATAGATTAATTGTGTATAAAATAATTTGCTCATTTGTTCACTCACTCATCGCCGACACGCATAGCGAGTTCAATGCACTTTTTTGAAAATTAATAGCGAAATTCAATTTCATTAAATTTTTTTTTTACTTTTTTTTCTTAAATGCAAACGAGAAGCTTTAGAATATGAAAAAATAAATGATAAATTAAAATGCTTTATAATTTGTATTTTTTATTTTAATAATAGCATATACTAGAATTATTTAACAACTAGTTATTATACTTTTAGTAATATTTTATATAAATTAAATAAATTTAAGAAAATAATTGCAATTGAGACTTGTACAACAAAATTAAAATTTCAAATCATTTATTTAATTTGAGTATTGAGCCCACAAACTTACTATAAAAAGTAATAATAAAAAATTTTTATGAATATAAATTATTTAAAAAAAAAAATTAAAACAAAAAGTTTAGTCGCCCCCGGGTGGGCTCGAACCACCAACCTTTCGGTTAACAGCCGAACGCGCTAGCCAATTGCGCCACGGAGGCTCTTACTGTTGCCATGGCAAATGTGCGTTTTGTCATTGCTTATAAGAGAACACGAGCAAGAAACAAAGAATTTAACCCTATGGTGTCGTTATCAGCACTTGGTATACATAACTTAATCCAGAAAAATGAAATAATTTTAAATCCTTCAAAATTATGTTGCTGATTGTTTCCAAATTGTTGATTATTGAAAGCGACAGATAATGAATTATGTAAACAATATTTACGCTTACTGAAAAACTATAATATGCTGTTACTTAAAATTAAAAACAGAAAATTTAAGTGATTTGCTCAAAATTGTTATAAACTTACTGTGAAATTTTGATCATAAAACATAAACGATTTTCTTATTTCAGTCTGGTTACTCAATTCAACATATTATTTCCGAAATTTAAGAAGAATAGAGCCTACATCAGAAGAATAACTGAAATCATATTGGAAAAACTCAAATCCATGTCTAGTGAAATACAGGGGTTTCCAATAGGGATGATATGACTTCTATGTGTCGTTTTGGCCATTTTTAATATATCATGATCTGTCATTTTTTATGCATTGTATTCAGTAATGTTTACAATTTCATAAATGGACCACCATAAACGTCGTGAATTTGCTAATTTTGCCTTGGAACAACTTTAAAACGATAACGATTATTCAAGAAAATCATCTTCTCCGATGAGGCTCACTTTCATCTGAGTGGTGCAGTAAATAAACAAAACTGTCGATTCTGGTGCGAAGAAAATCCACAAATTATTCATGAACAACCATTACATTCACCTAAATTGATAGTTTTGGCGTGGGAAATGAAGCTGGTAGCACCGTTACTGTCAATGGAGAGCAGTATAAATTGATGATAACCAACTTTTTATGGCCACAATTGGAAGAAGCTGATCTTAACAACATCTGGTTTCAGCAAGACGGAGCTACGTGACATACTGCACGTGCAACACCGAAAAACAGCGAGAAAGGTTTGGATATTTGATTATTTCAAAAAAAATTGGCCTCCATTGACATTGAATGGCCTCCAGGAAGTTGTGATTTAACACCATTAGACTACTTATTGTGAGGTTATTTCAAGTCATTGGTCTTTAGCAATAAACCAGACTCTCTTCAAGCTTTAAAAGTTAATACTGACCGTGCTATTCATGACATATGACTTGATTTAGTGGAAAAAGTGCTCAAAATTGGGCTCATCGAATTCGTTCCTGCAAAAGAAGTCGTGGAGGCCATTTGAATGACGTTATATTCAGAATTTAATTGTATCAATTGTACTTCACATAAAAAAAAATTTGACAATTAGTGTGTTTTGTTTTAAAGAAATCATATCATAATGCAACGTGAAAAAATTTGACGACCCTAAACTTTTTTAGACACTCAAACTGCTTGAACAAAAGCAGATCTAAGGCAAATACACATCATAAATGTCATCCCAATATTCCCGAAAAGTATACGAATTAATTTGTAAGATACATTGAAGCTAGCCTGGTAATTTCTAATTTTTCTGCATTATGTGTTTTCGAGAATATATTTTTTTTCGCAAGTTGGATCTTCGTATTAGCGAATACTGCAGACGATAGATTGATAAGCTGTAGAGAAATATACGGCGAAATTGATACAATACAGCGAATTATGAAACAACAGGTACACTGGCTAAGCCATGTTCTACGGACATAAAAAATTTAGTCCAATTTTGAATGTTTTCGATGCCGTTTCTTGGAAAGGTCAAATGGGGAGAGATTTGACTTAAGATTACTACTCGAATTGAAGCCAAGTAAAAAGGAAAAGTAAATTGCATGCTTTTATTGAATCGTCTATAAAATTATAAGTGATGCCTACGCCATTTAAATAGAAGAAGTGTTTTTCCTAGTGAAGGCTAAACACCTAGCAAATATTAATGACAACCAGGCTTACCCTCGATATTTTACTTTTGAGACATAGTATACCTGCGGCTGAAATGGTCTACATGCTTTTTCAGGTCGCTGTTCAATAAGTTGGCCAATATAATAGTTTGGGGAAGATCCAAACATTTACAAAGAATAACTCGTGCCCTACATGAGACTGGTTCACATATTACATACCTTTTATTCATCATATTTTTTTTTTTTTCAAAACAACCCAACATGTGACGGTCAGTTCACTAAAATAAATATATCTGATGGGTTTCTTATCCTCGCTTCCACACGAACTTTATTTTCTTACTTATTTGAAATGAAATTTTAATTTCTACTACTTTAGACTGAACTTTTGATCATGAAAATTGTTTTACCATTTGGATTTAAATATACAGACGTGAAAAATATAAACCACTTCAGATGACGAGTTCTTATGGTTTTTTTTATGGCCAGAGTGATCAAAAATCGTAGAGGAGCAACTTCATATTAGATGAAATGCCTAATTAGTTTACTAGAGTTTTTATTTTTAAAAGCTTATTTATTAATTTTTTAAATTTTGTTCTCAGGATTTAGGGCATTTAGTACCAAACCAAAAAATATTTCCGATTTACAAAATTTGGAGTAGTTTGTATAAATTAAATATTATTTTACTTTAAAGTTTATCTAAGTATTTGATAAAAAAAATTTGAAATAAGAAACCCTTGGAAAATATTTAAGTAAATTTTGTTTTCATAATTCTGTTGTTCTTTTTAATAAGAGCAAGTGCTAAAGGGTTAAAAAATAATATTTTTCTACACAAAAAATGTACATTCGTATCACTCAGCGACCCTGCCAGGAGTCGAACCTGGAATCTTCTGATCCGTAGTCAGACGCGTTATCCATTGCGCCACAGGGCCAGCTGAATGATTTTTGTCAAAGTACTTATATTACATTGGGGTGGGTTTTGGAACTAAAAACCTAATATGTTAAAAAAAATAAATATATGAAGAAAACACGTGCTAACCATTATTAGAAGTTTAGAGAGTATCAATACACATCTGTAAATATATAGTTTTAGATTCATTTTTGAATTAATTATCAAAACATTGGAATAGAAATAAACATATAAGAAAATAGTCTATAGAGACATTCTTAAAAAAATATACAATATTTTAATAAGTCAAATAATTGGCATTATTAATCACATGTTCAAATTCACTGATTTTTGAATTTCATTTAAAGAAAAATAATAATGAATAAAGGTCAATGCGAAATCACCTAATCGTTCATATATGTACGCGTTCATTCATATACATATACATACATATATTGTATATTATTAATTTCACAATCCATAACAATAGACAATCAAAAGCATTCAACGATTTTTTTGCTTCTCATAAATATTTGCATTCACCAAACTGGATAAATTCCGTCAAATAATAAATTACCATTGAAACCCACAGGCAAATGCGTACTTCAGGTGTACATACATATGTACGTAATGCTGAAACTTTTTTGAATGAATATTTTGTAAAACCTCAATTATTTACCTCAAAAAGTATGATGATTGGATATAAATTCTCACACACACAATTTAATTAATTATGTTATTTTTAATGAATAATCTAAATAAACAAATACATCAAATAAAAAGAAATACAATAAATTTAAACTTAAATATAATAAAAAAAAATAAATAAAATTAAATTAAATTAAATGAAATAAAATAGAATAAAATAAAAATAAAATAAAATAAAAATAAAGAAGGTATTTCTTGTGGGCATTTAGCTTAGATTGATGCCGAGTACGTTATCAGTACAGCAGTCTGTTATTGAAATTACTATTTACGTTTTGATCCAAAAAGGTTGGGAAATTACGGATGCCATTTATTAGGTAGCGAAAAGTGTGTCTTTAAAAAGTGTTTCTTATGCTAGACCTAAAGGTTTATTCGAATAAACTCGGTCTTTCGCGTAGCCCCACAAAAAAATCCAACGGTATCAAATCTCGGTGGTCGATTGACATCGCCAAGACGAGGGATAGCGCGGCCGGGAAATTTCTCTCGCATTAAATCCATATCTTCTCCTGTTGTGTGGCATGTGGCACCATCTTGTTGGAAGCACATATTGCCCAAATCGTGTTCTTCAATGACAGGCTAAAAAAAGTTGGTTATCCACGACCATAACGCTCGGAATTGACAATGACTGTCTCGTCGTTAGCATTTTGAAAGAAGTAAGGATCAAAGCGCCAGAGAGTAAGTTTTGTTGGATGTAATGGCCTCTCTTCAATTATTTGAGGGTTCTCGGAGCCCCAAATGCGCCAATTTTGCTTACTTACGTATCCACCGAGTGAGAAACGTGCCTCGACGCTGAAGAAAATTTTGTTGGAAAAATGGCGGTTCACTGCTTGTTGTTCAAGCACGCAAAACGATGATGCACAAGTCGGCCAATATCTGTAACCGACATAGTCAGTTCAAATTTCTTTTAGTTTCGTTCACAAATCAGTATCAAGAATATCAAGTGATCTAGTCTCTTTTAGGAAGGAGATATTTTCACAAAGTAGTATCTAAGTTTTTTCGCAGTATAATAACTTCCTAAGATACGCCTTCAGTTCGTATTGGACTCTGCCACCGTGAGGGTGGACTGCTAGACAACAACCACGATTTCCTTATAAAGATATGCTTTGATGTACTTGTGGTAAAATTCGGAAATACTTATCTAAAACCAAGCCATGTTTATCTTGAAAATAAGTTGCTTTGACAATGACTTCAATATTAGGTTCCTTACACTATCACCGAACGCCGTCTCATTCATGGCCTTCTACTCGTCAGATATGTATGTCGCCCTCAGGGAGATCTGAAAGTAGTAGCATACAATGCAAGACCAAAAAGGACATCACATTCATCTGGTCCATCAACTTCAAGGATAGTTGGTAATTATAGGCTCAGATCGGTGCAACATATTTCAGCTAATACCGAAACGTGTGCAATTAAAAAAATTATTCAGGCTAAGGTGAGAATATTTTGTTCAACGAATAGATATATTTATATCAAAATCTAATAAATTTACATAATAACAGTACAAATGCTATTTATGTACATATGTATATAATAAACTATAGTTGCGAGAAATGATTATTAGACGGACGTGGTAAATAAGTTGACAGAAAATTTGCTTCAGCTCTCATTGAATTTGACAATTCGAAGTTCGAGTTCACCAAAAATGTCACAATGAATTGATTATTTGCTAAGCGAAGTAGTGAATATGATTAATAAATATTATTTAAAAATTATGCGAAGCAAAAACTACATACAAAGTACATACGGATACATATCTATATAAGTAAATATGTAGTATCTAAAGGGTGATCCAAGTAGATGTACTTTTTTCATTGGCTTTTTTTTTGACAGATCACGCGTCAAAAATGGGTATGTAAACAAGAAAAAATGCCGCATTTGGGACGAAAAACAACCTGAAGAAATTAAAGATCTGCCATTTCATCCAGAAAAAACGGTTTGGTGTGGTTTGTGGGCCGATGGAAACATCGGTCCATATTTCTTCAAAAATGATGCTGGTGAGAACGTAACCGTCAATGGCGACCGATAATGCACCATGAAAATCGACTATTTGATGCCTTAAATTAAAGCTCGTGATCTCTGCGACATTTGGTTTTAACAAGACAGCGCCACTTCCTACATATCAAATCAATCAATGGATTTATTGAGAGAACACTTCGGTGAACAGATAATTTCACGTTTTGAGCCGGTCGATTGGCCACCGAGATCATGTGATATCACGCCATTAGACTTTTCCCTATGGGGATATGTAAAGTCTAAAGTCTATGCGGAGAATCCCGCTTCGATTCAGGCTTTGGATCGAAACATCACACGTGTCATTCGCTAGTTACCAGTCGAAATGCTCGAAGGAGTCATCGAAAATTGGACTCAACGGATGAACCATCTGATACGTAGCTGCGGCCAACATTTCAAAGCGATAATCTATAAAAAATAAATGCCGAAGAATGTTATTTTCTGTGTTTTTTCTTTAAAAGAGTAGGGAACCACAAAACGGATCACCCTTTATATGTTGCCATACATATAATTAATTAATAAAATTAATAATAAAATACACTAATAGGTAAATATGTGAGTAAATAAATTTTTTTAAATCTATTGCTTACTGCACTGGAAATCATACAATTTGATTTATTCATTTTTATAAACTTTAGCATTTTTATATATGATTGTAATATTATTGCAATATACATATATATTTATTATTCTTGCCAGTAGGTTAAGTTCAGTCATTCGCCTCGACTTATCAGCATTGAACAACAAAAAGAGCAATAAGTGAAAAGCTAATTAACCACAGCTAACTAAACCTGATTAATCATAAAAATGTATAAAAAAAGATTTTTATAATAAAACCAAATATATCAAAAGGGAGAAAAAATAAACAATGAATGAAATTCCGGTGCACTCGTTTTTTGCTTTAAATAGATTTTGTTTTAATAAGGAGATACTAACCAATTTAACAAAAATATACTCATATATGTATATACATGAGCATTTAATGCAGTTAGTAGCATTTCAAAAATCAACACAATTAAAACTAAGTAAAAAAAAGTTTATTGGTTTTCCGTGACAATGAACAATTTAATAGAATTTTTTTTTTTATATTTAAAAAATGCTTTTACGTATTAAAATGAATCCCCATGCGGCATATTAATGCTTCAATTTACGTCTTGGAGTTTGATATTTAGCAAAATTTATGGTATATATATATAAGTATGTTAAAAAATTGTGAGTAAGAACTAAAAATAATGAATTAATAATTTACAAAAAATCAAGTTGGCCCATGAGGGGATCGAACCCGCGACCTTCGCGTTATTAGCACGACGCTCTAACCAACTGAGCTAATGGGCCGAATGCCCAAGCTTCACAAAATTCACTACTTAAAGAAGATCATTCATTAACTCGAATATGCTCAGAACTTTTTTTGGCTGGGAGTTCTAGAATGTTTTAAACACTCTTTTATTGGTCAAATAGTCAGATGGTCACTTAAGTACCGTCCATATTTAATGATATCATTTCTAAACCGATTAGTGACGTGTGATCATATCGTCACAATGTGTACGATACGGAGTAATTTTTCCCACTTCTTTATTCGAACTAAATTAAAGATTTTTATACAACATAATTCAAGGGACAAATCATGAATTAAGAAAAATTTAAATTCTAACAAACAGGCCTTTTGAATAAAGCTCATTCACAAACAATTACAGGCCGCAATAAACAATTAAAAATTAGAAATATTTTCATTGCATTTCATAAATATGATAATTAAGTAATTTGTGTGTGAAATTACTATGTGTCTTCTGATAATCTTTTTCAGGATCCCTACGATTTAGGCTGTTAAGAAAAGTGCTTACCATAATAAGTGGCAATTTGTCACTGAAATTCAAGTTGATACAATTCTGGGTTAATTTGCGTAGCTGCGTGCTATTTAGTACTCAAATATTAACTAGTCAGGCAAGTATACTGTTTCATTATTTCCTTCTTTTTATATTTATTCTTACCTGTACCAACAACGTTGTCATTCCATTTTGTGAGAAATTTTTTTCACACTTCAGCGTCCATGAATTTTGTGGACTCAATATGAGCAAATTCCCTACTTTTAAGTACTTTTTTATGTTCAATCGGTAACTTTTTGGAAGCCGATTCTCCCGCATCGTTCCTATTCCAGGGCATCCTCGAGTTTTCAAGTACTCAACGAACTTCAATGGAAGGAAAATGGTAAACTCTGAACGTCTATTCGAATAATTGCCCTCGTCAATTTAAATATTTTGTTCCAGAAGGAAATGCTTCAGCATAATAGATTTGAAGTGGTCGCGTAGTTTTCACATCTTGCATACTTTCCACATCTTGTCTCCATCAGTTACCTGTTCACCACAAACCTCTAAGTGTAAGAATCCCGCAATTTTTTCCAATCGATTCCTACGAATAGCGAAGTATACTAACCCGTTGCGTTTGTCAACGCTCTAAAATGATCGGAACTTACTTAGACCTTTATATTTATTGACCAACAAGATTTCCACGAATAGTTCATGTGATTTCGGGATTTGGTTAACCAAGAAAAATGACATATCTTCCCCATTTCTTTATGGCGTGCTCTATAAGATCATCGTAGAAAAACTCTCCAAACTATTCATGGGAGTTTAACTGACAGTCTTTAAAATGCGATGCGATAATCCGACTACTATCTTCTACTCACGTGAAACGAGATTCTTTACGCGAAAGTGGCGGTAGCACTGAAGACGTTGGGGATTTCATTTTTCGCAAACGACTCACATACGTTTCAAGTTGCGATTAGCTGCTAACAAATTCGTTTACAAGTTTTTAGTAGAATTTCCTAAAATATCGATCAACACAAGATCAACAACTTCCCCACTCATCTCCCTCATTGTCATTATGAATCTTTGAAACCCTGTTGCACTGCTCATCACTAACTCACAAGTTGCTTGCAATTGGCCAATAACACATGCATATATACTCTGGGTAGCTACTATTCTTACACAATAGGTGAACACAGACATTTCATAACTGAATTACTGAAAAGGATTTTTTTATTTGCATATTTAAACAGTATGATTTTTCTTAAATCAAAGTAATAAATTGCGCCCAACGTGGAGCTCGAACCCACGACCCTGAGATTAAGGGTCTCATGCTCTACCGACTGAACTAGCCGGGCAGCTGTGTCGGTGGCTGCCGAATATTTAGATGTTTGGGAAAATAATATAATAATCTAAGCTTGGGCGGACCCCAACTGTCAAAATCTTTCGCTACCTTTTAGAAATGTAATCACTATACATTTCTAATGTGCGTCCCAACTCCAATAGAATTATAAAAACCGAATGCAAATTATGTACTCCTACATTTCTGCTTTTTATAAAAATATATAAAAAAAATGATACGAACTGGCCTTTGATAGAAATATCTAGAATATCCTTTGCGTTAATAAATCAGAGAACTGAAATTCGTAAAAGAATCATCTATCGTTAGCAAACTGAGTGCATTATGCTGGAAATAGCTTTCGAAAGAAATTATCATCGGTAAAGTCTTGACATGTGCTAAAGGTTTAAGATGATATAACATGTATCAGAAATCGAAATCGTTTACATTCTTTCATTTTCAAATCGTGATGACGTTAGTATGTGAAATTGATGAAAATTTGTGGAAAACAATAGAAATTTAAAAATTATAAATTTTGATAACTTTCCTGAATATGAAATGGCATATAAACTATGTTCCGAAGTATATAAGTACCAAAACGAGAAGAGAGGGATTCGCCAAAATTTTTATCGATCGAATCAGAACGACGAGCTAAGGTTATTTATCCGTCTGTTTGAACGCAAACTAGTCTCTCAATTTGTAAGATGTTTCAACCAAACTATATACACAGATATATATCTATGTTTGAATGATAATTTATCGGAATCGGCGAGATCCAATCATTATATGATCACTCCTACAACTAATTCGTTAAGATATGAGGTTTTGGACAAAAGGTTCGTCTAAAAAGCTTCTTAGGGCGTGTAATTTGCTATTCGCAAGTTAATTCAAACGAATATTGACACCGAAAATCATCAAAATCGAAATTTGTATTTTGCAATAAATTTAATATGTTCTTGTAAGGTATAAAGACTTCGGCAGTGCCGAAGAGAACACTTCTTGCCTTTTTTTGGGTTTTATTTATTCACACATAACTAGAAATATTTTAACTGCCCATCGGGAATAAAAAACTAAATATGTCAAATGAGCACATATATTTAAATGCTAAGTTTTAGTATCTTATATTTTTCATACACAAATCTCCCTTTCCCTTCTTCAAATACGTATTATCTAATAGTAGGGCGATTTTATGTTTTTCTTTATTGAGGTAGGTTTTCATTTGCTTAAAAAATATTTGTTTATGAAAATTTACTTCTCTTTATTTTGTGCGACGAGTGATTCTCGTGCATCTCCTTTACCATTTTTTCAAACTGGAGAATTATTGTTTGTGTTTTGCTTGTTGTCACCAGCTTTTTGATGCGCTGTCTGTGGTCTACTGTCTATTGTTAGAAAGTTCTGTTGGTCTATTATTTTTATAGATTTTTATTTTTTATCATTATTATTCGAAAACGACTTTGGACTTGATTTTAGTTTTCATATTTTTATTTTATACATTTCTCATTCATTTGCGATAATTTTTTGTTGGTTTTTGTTCTATTTTATGTTGAAATAAGAGTTTAATTCTATCCTCCATTTAACTGTAGAGGAAAATTGTGAAGCTATGAACTAGAAAGGGATAAGCAATAAACCTGCCGAAATTTTTACAGATATCCCGAGGGAGAGTAATTGAGCTGATCCATCGACAGAGAGGGAATTATAACAATCAGTTTCAGAGATATCGAAAATTTCATAGTTTATGTAATATATTTATATTCGTGACTACATTGCAGTCTCCATTTGTATATGAATGAATATTCCATATATCATTTTATAAATTGCTCAAGTGAATTTCAATATTTATTAAATTAGCTACGCAATACTCGTATCTACAACACTGTCTAATGCTTGTGACATTGAAACATTTGATTGGAAAATTCAATTTGACAATGTCAAGTGGCATTTGAGTAGTTCCTTCCAAATCACTTGTTTCTGTTTGCGTTAATGTGGCGCCACCTTTTCAATGTAATATTTGTTGACACCATTAACCCTTTGGCGACAACATTGAGTTACAGATTTAAAGCTGCTGTTTTCAAATTGGTAGTGGTTAATGAGTGCAAGACTAGAGGTGGAAAAGCATGTAAATCAAGTGAAGTATACAAAAAAATAATGAGAATAAATAATAAAAAAATTTATATGAAATAGTGTTGATGAAAACATTTCGCTAACATCGGATAAATTAAGAAAGAATTTGGAAAACGATAGACGAAATCCTTTTTTAAAATATTTCGTCATCATAAGTTTCTTACGCTTTGACCCTATCTCTATCTCTCTTGGCTAATTTTTTTCATCAAGCCTAGAATTAAAATTTTTTTATCAATCAAGTCTTATTTCTTTTCTATATCTTAATCTCTATAAAATTTATACCAGTATTGACCTTCAAGTCCATCAAAAAGGATAATCTACTTAAAAAATGTGATTTGAGTGATATGTCCAGAGACTTTGAACTTTCAATATATAAAACTAGAGAGAATGGCTGCCGAAGTCTTATACATTTCATGAACATATCAAATTTATTGCAAATTGCAAAATTAGATTTCGAAGATTTTCGGTGTCGATATTTTTTTGAATTTACCTCTGTGCAATACCAAATTTCACGCTCCTAGATGTGTTTTTAGCTGATCTTTCTATCCAAAGCCCCATATCCTAAACAAATCTGTTGTATAGGAGCTATATGATATAGTATTCTGATTTCGATGAATTTAACTTCCAATATGCATTTCATGTGGGATATTAAATTCATTATCCTGGATGCTTGTTTGACTGAGCTTGACCAAAGCCTACTATCTGAACAAATCGGTGTTTGGGAGCTATAACTATAGTCGTCCGATTTTGTTGATTTTCAGAACCAATGTGCAATTCATTATGTGTGTGTAGTATAGCAAATTTCACGTTTTTAAGAGTATTACTCAAAATTTCAAATCTGAAAAATCGGTCGTATATATGCCATAGAGGTTCGGTCTGGCCGGTTCCGACAAAATTGAGGGACTAGCTTGCGTTCAAATAAACAGACGGACAGACATGACTCAGCTCGTGATTCTTATACGATCGGTATGATTCTATATCTTCTCCTTCTGGTACTTAAATACTTCAAACCAAAGTTAATATACCATTTCATGTACATGTAAGGTATAAAAATGGAATATGTTAAAAAAACCACTAGAATCTCTCATCGCACAAGAAATAAAGTTGACAAATTTTTTTTTTTTGCCACAATATCACATTAAGTTGAAACTCACGGAAAACTAGATGAAGACTATGGACAAAAATAGTGAAAATTTCCTCTATTTAGTCGTAGAATCGTAATCTTATGGCGATCGTCAACAAAGCAGAAACTTGAAACTTTATACCTTTAATGAACATATCTAATTTATAGTTTTGCCTGCTTTTTTGTAATAGCTGTCCAATCTGTCCGGTTCCGATAAATGGTGTATTTAAAAATAAAAATAACCCTGGAAGGAAAAAACAGGGTCTTGAAAAAATGTCTGTTATAAAATCCTAGTGTAAAAATATTTTACATTATAATTTCATGAGAAAATAAATCTCATCCTTTCAAGCAAGTACTTAACACTTCTTTTTCTGAAAAAATGCTTGATGAAAATAAGTACCGTCTATAGTGCACAAGTAGGTTTGGTATTGTCTATGCAATGTCTAATTTTTTGCAAGATATTGGGCTCAAAATCGATAAATTACAAGTATAAAATAGGATGAAATCATACCAGTTCGTTATTTGTATAGCAATTCACCAGTAGCGAGAATAATAATAATTTTCACCATCGCGCCATTAATGTGTCGTTGTTATTTCTAGAACGCCAACAGTTTAACACACACCTAAGGTGATAATAAATACAAATGTGCTCAGAACATCTTCTAAATCGAATTCTAACAAACAACAAGCTCACTTCCTATAAGAAAAACCCGTTTCAAAAAACACAAATTTTTACTTGAAGTTGTAGGTTTTTTTACTAAAGGAGTTTCTTTAGACATGTGGTTCCCAACAAGAAATAAAATGCATACAATTTAATGTTACTGTCAAGAATTTAGCTTTATTACAGAGATGAGGGCTTGACATTGTGTTTTAGTGATTTCGGGAAAGCCGAGAGGACCAATTTTCGGAAACTTTTTGCTGCAATTGTGGCAGTATGTCTGCAATAACCTCTGCCTCTCTGTCAATGCGCTAGTCGTCTCAGGCTTCTCTGTTTAAGCAAGCCGCTTCCCATAACTCCACAAAAAAATTGTCCAGCGGTGTTAAATCGCATGATCTTGGAGGCCACGCGAGATAACTCGCAAAAAAAAAGTTTCCTTCAATAAATGATTATTTCGTTGACTATATGACATGACATATTGCCCTCTTACAAGTAGGAAGTAAAGGTCGTCCACATCAACATCATCAAATTCAGGCACGAAAAAATGGTTAAAACCATTAATCAAGGGTTTCCCATTGACTGTAACACTGTTTTGAGAATGTAGCGACGTCTCAACAATGGCTTGTGGATTATCTCCACTCCAAATGCGAGCATTCGATTAAAAGTGAGTTTCATTGCTTTTTTTTTTGTGTAAATCGGGTTCGCTGGCCATCTCGTTTTAGGCGCATCGCACGAACCAAACTATTATTATTGGTAATAAATTTGAGCGATTCGAAAACGTTGTTCCGGAGTAAGTCTATTCATTATGAAATAGCAAGCCAAACTGGGTCTACTTGTAAATAAAGTAGCAGCTGTCAAAAAAAAAAAACAGCTTCGAAAAAGGTATTGCCTCATTGAAAACCACACGTCTAAAAATAAAGCGCCCCCTATGTTTTGCCCTCTTATATCTATTTAATACAGTAAAATATTTATTTTTACCAATAGAAGTACAGGGGTGGCTCACTCACAGCTTACTTGCCAACTTAACTCCCAGTTTTTGATGTGAATGCGTAGTTTATAGAAGATACTCCATATAAAAAAAAAACAAGAAAAGTTCGCAAATTTTTATCACAGCTTATTTTTTTTACTAAAAATAAGTTAAATTATTTAATTAAAACTTGTTTAACATTTAGTGTGATATCCAATAGCATTTAGTCTACCTAATATGGACTCAAAATTTTGCATTTTCTGTTCTCATTTTGTTCCACTCTTCTGAAATTGCACTTTTTAGTTGATCCGTATTATTTATGCGATGTTTCCGGATGTTATTTTCTAAGAAATACCATAAATCCTCACTGATAATATCGGAAATTTTGACGTATCCCAAGTTTCTCGGCACTTTGATGTAAATTTTCTTTTAGTATATTAATGTACAACGTTTTATCTATAATACCCTCAACAAAGCTGCCGGCGGCAGTTATACATAGCCATATAACAGTTGGCCTGATGTTACATCTCTGAATTACAGTATATATTCGATTCGTTAGCAGAAATTAATGTACTACAGAAATCAAAATCCTTGGTTTCCAGCTCCGTGGTGAAGACGTTCGCATGTAGTACCCGACGGATAGTTTCATCAGAAAATTATTTACTTAGTTCCTTCTGAACCTCTGCGGTTAATTTCGGAGATGATAGTCTGAGATTTTCTTTAACTTTTCGTACAATTTAACTTTCGTCACGTTCGTTGAAAATTTAATTTGGTGCATTTCGACCTTTATTTTGTATACGATTTTCACGTGCGAAAATCTCAAATTAACTATTTCAGAAATTTTTCGCAGCGATTTTTCATTTCGGAAATGGTTTATGACCAATTCTCGCTATTCGATAGTTGTCAGGCGGGCCAATTAACCGAAATTAGTACGCTGATAATGTGAAACTCTAAAACACATTGCAACTGGCTTCAAATTATTACTGAATGGCAGTTATAAGAATTAAAAGAACCTTTTACTGTTACAAACGCAACTGGCTTTCGCTACAACATAGACAAGTGCGTGCATGAAATAAGTTGTGAGTAAAATTCCTGGGTCGCAGCTGCATTTTATGGCTTTGTAGATGTAAGACTGTACTTCTATGAATTTTAATTTGCTTGCTTTATTAGTGGGGCGTTGCGGAATATACACGTATGCATCAACTTTTTGTTATTGTCATTATTTTCCAATTTATGTCACTATGAACTGATGACTTTAATCTGCATAAATTAAGCTGTGAGCTACTGTATATTCAAATTTTTATATATTTAATTAACAAATTTAAAAAAAAAATTTTCCCGACTAAATTTCTCTGAAATGCCTGGCACAGAGGCACATAAAGACTAAACTTATTTATGGTCTCGTTGTAATGTAATGCTGAGAAGATGATATGATTAATAAAAAATAACCTAAGTCAAAACCATTCCTAGATTTAGGAGCTAATTTACCATAGAAAGTTCGATATAAAAAGGAGTATAAGTTTTCGATATTTTTTTATTAAAATATTCTGTTACGGATTTCTACAGGCGGTTAGAGAACTGTTTGATAGCATTTGACCACATTACTCAGTCCTAAGTCGTACTTTATTCTGTGCCAATTATCTTCATAAATGTTGCTGTAATAAATAAAAAAAGGGAAATAAATATTGAAAGTATAGAATTTTCTTCAAGTCATAATATTTTTTTTTTTTTTGGAAATATCAAATTCTCTGTAAGAGGATCCACTTTCTATTCTACCACTCTTTTTTGCATCACGATGAATTTCTTTCCCTTTTGATATATATTAAATATAGTTGTGTATATGTGTGCACAACTTATAAAAAATATGGATTGCGCTCGTTTTACTCTTCTTGAGTGTTTCTTTCGCTTTAGAAGCTCATTAATGCAAAGTTTCTTATTTGGTTGTTAACCTGATTTCGAATGGCAGCAATGACACTGCTTGAACAAAGTGAATTGAATTCAGATCCTCCGAACATCCATATAAGGGAGTTGGTAATAATACAAAAAAAGAGGATGAAAAAAAAATAAATTTCAAAAAAAAAAAAAAAGATTAACTTACGCCCAACGTGGGGCTCGAACCCACGACCCTGAGATTAAGAGTCTCATGCTCTACCGACTGAGCTAGCCGGGCTATTAAGAATGAGAGGTCACATAGCATACTTGTATGCAGCCGAGCAAATTGTTACAACATTATATATTTATACACATATTTATGAATGTAAACTTTTTCAATTTGTTCTAATACTAAAATAAATTCAAATAAATTAGTATTTTGCACAAATATAATGCTTCGTATACATTAAAGTTGAAGTGAGCCATTTGACAAAGGTTGAATATGTGGCCCATTAGCTCAGTTGGTTAGAGCGTCGTGCTAATAACGCGAAGGTCGCGGGTTCGATCCCCTCATGGGCCAACGTATTTTTTTTGATTTCTTATTAGGTATTTAAAAAAATGACGCAACAAAGATAATGTTCCCATATAGGATCTTGTATCAAAAGTTGTCAAAAAATACAAAGAACAAACGAAACTTATGAGAACCATAGTTTATGACTTATCTTGTTTACAGAGCTCATATTTAATATTTTTTATGGAGAAATACTGAACTAAGTATTTACAGATTATACGGATTTTGGGATGAGGAAACGGGCTTATCTGATCATAACAGATATATTAGATGACATCGATTCTTTCTTCTAACCGTGGTCACTTCAGTTTGTACTCTAGATATGCGGTCAGACATAGGATTTTTCACAAAATTTTTGTTTCGTTCACACATTTTGCTGTCAAAAAAATTTTAATTTCGCCTTGTGACCCTGCTGAAACTAATTTCTGCAATTTAATTTTCGATAATTGCAGAAATAAAAATTGCAGTGTTATGTTTTCTGAAATTAAATTTTCAATTGCTCGCATGCTGTATTTATCAGTTCTTGTTTCACTTGAATTTACTGCCCAAAAATTTGAGTATTGTCGCAGAAATTTTAGTTCGCATAATAGCCATTCAGACTAATTTAGAGTAAGTGAAATCCAATTTCCTGAAATTTTTATGTTACGTGTGACCACTATTGCAATTAAATTTCGAAAGTTTTCATTTTGGTATTCAATTTGAAATTAATTAATTGCTAGTACGTCTGACGGCGATGGCACACATTAGATTTAGTCGTCATTTAGTACTTTTCTTTAATTTTAGGTTAAGGAAGGAAAAAATTTTCTTTGCGACCAACGTCGGGCTTGAATCCACGACCCTGAGATTAAGAGTATCATGCTCTACCGACTGAGCTAGCCGGGCATGAAAGTATTTGTTATGGAAAGATAACCACATCTGACTGGATCTAAAGATTATGTTGTTGAGTATGTCTTGATCAAACCGAATATTTGAGCAACAAGTACTCACACGATTATGTAGTCTATAAAGTGGTAAAATTTGCCTTCTATTTTGTTACCGTCTTCATCGGTTCATTTTATTGTTGGTCATTCATGCTTGTTTTGTTCATGCAACACTGCACCTAAAGGTGGAATATAGCTACGAATGACAATTGAAATGAGGACAAAATCGATCAGCTGATCTCAGCTGTGAGCTCAAACTCAGAAAAATTTGTTAAGTTTTCCTAATTTGCAGGCTTTTCAATGATTAGCGCATTTCTTTAAGGCTTTGGTTTTGGTCATGATGTTATGTTATGGCACCACTGATCGGAAATAGTATATCTTGGACAAAATAAAAAATAGCATATGGGTTAGTTATTAGATCGTTAATGATTTAAGAAAGCAACTTTCCTGAAATTTGAAGAAAATGGAAGTTTGCAATGAAAAATTATAGTTATCTGGAAACAGAATTTTTTAAAATACCCGATAGCTGTGGACCCTATAATGAACAAAATTCGAACACAGAAGTCGAATTTCTCGTTCGTATTATAAGTTGTGGAAAAATTATTGAAAATGTAAGATTTCTTTTCATTTTCTCCTTTTTTTTGCTACTTAACATAAATTTTTAAATATTTGTACTAATTTTATGTAGGTCAAAGTTTTGTGAGTACCAAACATTTGTTGAATCGTCTGGCTTCTCTTATGTAGCAGAATCATTAGTTAGCGAAAGGAATTAGCAAAAACATTAAGGCTACAAAAAAATTGTATTGCAATAATGTGTCCTTGCTTCTTGCAGTTCAGATTCTTCGTTTTCGAAAACACAAAACATCTATTATAGTACTACAGACGCAGTGGGCTGTGCAAGTCCCAACGTATTCTCGTTCACAATACTCAGCTGGCAGGATCCCTGAGCAAAAAGCAAAGTAGAACGGTTGCCAATTTTAGGATATTTTGATTTGGCGCTGCTCCTGCGGATTGCTACAGCTGCTCATCTGTTGTGAGACGGCCAGTCCACAAGCACTTCTTGCATAGTCGGAAGTTTTTTTTTATAAATCTCTGAACAAAATTTATAATTCTCACAAAACGAAAAACTCATTTTAAAAGCTGAATTCTCGTTGTGGAATTCTCTTTTCTATCAAGCTTTTTCTATTTCTTGTTAGTTCCAGGAAACTTCCCGCATCATCTGAAGAATCATCGAACCACAATACCGTGCCTTTTTTAATTGTTTCTTTTATTTTTATATTAATTTTCGCTTTTACAGCATTTCTACATTTAAAGGTCGGTATGCAGCTCTAACGAAAACCAAAAACTCCATATAAAAAGTGCAAAAAAACAATACGAGAATTTTTTTTTTACGTTTGCATATCTTCTTTCTATCTCAAGAAATACATTCCGCCTGCTGATCCATCCTGAATATAGAAAGTGGTATAATAATAGTGTTTTATACATAGTTTGCCAATTTAGGAGTAGTTTGAAGTTAAAATTTAGAATCAAAACTCTAGCGCGTACACTTTCATCGAGATTTAATGGATCTGTCCATATAAAATTCTTAATTTTTAAATTTTCTTAGCCTGCGCATATTTTTAATTTTATTAAATATTACTTACGAGTCACAAAACCAACTCATTCCTGTCTCCAGATTTAGTCTGACACCTGCAGTCGAATAAGCAAAATTAATATTTCTCTATTTTGTTGATTTGTTTCTCACAGATTTTTATTGCACAATTTTATGATTTTTGTTTTATCAACTTTTTATGTAGCAACTGCCATCATTTCTTCATGAAGCTTTTATTGAATTTCACAATTATTATTTTTTGTCTGCATAAAATTGAGTGGAAAATAAGAACGACGAACACGAATTCACTATACGAATGTTACGAGTATTTAGCAGTATACTTATATACTTTAGCAGGATACTTATATCTTCTATAAATGAGAATGAATGGACGTTTTTCGGTTTTCTAATTTTTTAGATTGAAATTTTTTTTGCCGCAACAATGACTTTTGGATTTATAATTGAAAAGCGTCACATTTTCCGACATATATAATACATTTTTTCTATAATCCAACGAAATGTTACACTATCGATGATGGATTACGGAGTTAATTTCCCAATCCTATAAGAAAATAGAAAATTTTATTTAAGAAGTTATAAATATAGATTAAATTCTTAATAAATAAATGTCGATACAATTTCTTCTTAGAGTGTAAATATAAAAAATGATTCAAAATTGGTGAAATAAAATAATAAACGCCATTAAAATTCAAAAAAAATTCCATAATTTTACTCAAGTTAATGGTATGCGATTCTTTTATTTTCAAAAGATTTATTTATTTTATTTATTTAGAAAATCTTACTATAAAACAGTTTTTTTATAACCTAAAAATAAGCAACGTTATCAGCAGAGGCTTTCACTTGTATCTTTAAGAAATTTATAAATCCTGCAGATATTGTTTTTGAAAGGATTGATTAATAGACCAACTGCCAAAAAAAAAGGCGATGTCTATGCGTAACAAGATTAGGACAGTAAGCAGTAATGTGCAAAACTGAAGTGGTGGATGCACAACAGGACAGATGATCCATTTAAAAGATGACTATTTGTTTTCTACTCGGCTTGCACACTAGCGCTCTGAGAGCACTGAGGGAGCTGTGGAACGAATATCAAACTACTTACGTACCGCCGCTACGGAAACAATTTAGTTTCAATAGTTTCTGAAAAGGAGTTGAAACCATGAGGAATGAAATGTTGCGGTCGATCACAACACGTGCAAAGTGGGTGAGTTACCGAGAGCTGAAGAGAAAAGCGAGATGCTTTTTCAGACAAAAAAGAGAAGAGACGAATTGCGTGAGTATGAAAAACTTGAGAAGCTGACCGACAAGGATAATGCTCGAAAATTTTATGAAACAATGCGGCGATTTACAGATGGTTTCAAGACCGGAGAAAACTCATGCAGGGACCAAGGAGGTAATCTGGTAGTAGATGTAAAGTGCATACTTAGTGTATGGAGGGAACATTTCTTTAGCCTTCTGAATGGTAGTGAAAGCGAAACACCCGCAGATGGCATTCGAGTTCCCCAATTGATGACGATGGTATAAACCTTCCATCACCCGAATATGAAGAAGTTCAAATAGTGATTGCCCATTTAAAAAATAACAACGCGGCGGGAGTCGATGGCTTACCAGCAAGGCTATTCAAATACGGCGCGAAGAACTGTCAAGGTCATGCACCATCAGCTTCCTTTTAGAATGCGGTCGTATGAAAGCATGTCCGACGAATAGAGCCTATGTGTGCTCTGCTCAATACGAAAAAACGGGGATCCCACGTCCTGTATCAATTATCCTGGGTAATCCTCCCCGCATATAATGTCTTATTGAGCGCATTGTGTGAAAGATTAAAGCTCACTGACTGACTGATTGGACCTTATTAGTGTGGCTTTAGATCAGGTAAATCCACTATTAACCAGATATTTACCATGCGACAAATCTTGGAAAAGATACGAGAAAAAAACGATACACACCACCTTTTCATCTCGTTTAAAACTGCATTCGACAGCACCATATAGAGTAGACTCTAAGTCGCTGTGTCTGAGTTTGTCAATATCAGCCTTGAAATCTGACGCAGAATCATTCTTACGAACCGATGCTACTTTGAACAGAGTAGGCAATTGAAAAGAAAAGTCTTCTCTCGAGGAACCAAAAACAAAATCCACAAGTCGTTCATCATTCCCGTCCTAATATATGGTGCAGAAGATTTGACGATGTCGACATCCGATGAGTCGGCTTAAGGTGTTTTCGAGAGAAAAGTTTTGTGGACGAAATGGACTGATTTGCAATTCATTTCTCTTAGGTATAGTAAATTTAAAAGTCCTCATTCGATTGGCGACCGTTGACATAGTCCAGGAAATCAAGAGTCAGTGGCTACGCTAGTTAGGCCATGTTGTCTGAATGGATGAAAGCGCTCCAGCTTTGAAAGTATTCGATGAAGTGGGGATACTAAATTCAGACATAGTGGCATAAAAGTAGCTATGAAAGGAGGCTTTGTATTTTCCAAGATTTGGCGGAAAGCAAATATCTGTTCAATGGTGAATCTACCAGGTCTGAAGCTACACTGCGCTTTAATTTTTCACAAAATGGTTGCCTATCTTACTAAAAATAATGACACGCAGTCAATCCTCACAAAATTTAACAGCGAGTTCCACACCATCTTTCGTTTTTACATTACGAAGCTTATCCAAGTAGCAGAAAAAGTTTCTCTGATCTCTATAGGCTCGACTTTCGGCACCGACAATCGAAGTTATAATGTCGTTGTTGTTAACATGCAAGATAGTCAGCAGAAACTACGCCCACCCACCCATACCCATACAGACGCTCTGGACTAGGGAGACATAGGGAGATATCTGCTTATAAAACATCGGGTCAAGACCGCCTTGGAAGGCATCATATCCTGTTCACCAGGCTTCAAATTTAATGGGGAATGGTTATTATCATTCGAAAGAACATTCTTTGGCATTTATTTTTTAAAGATTATCTCTTTTAAATGTTGGCCGCAGCTACGTCTCAGATGGTCCATCCGTTGAGTCGAGCATTTCGGCTGGTAACTGTGGAATGAAATACGTGATGTTTCGCTCCAAGACCTGAATAGAAGCGGGACTGTCCGCATAGACTTTAGACTTTACATATACCCACAGGAAAGAGTCTATCGGTGTGATATCACATGATCTTGGTGGCCAATCGACCGGTTGAAAACGTGAAATTATCTGCTACTGAAGTGTTCTCTCAATAACTCCATTGATTGATGCGAAGTGTGGGAAGTGACGCCGTCTTGTTGAAACCAAATGTCGTGGAGAGAGCTTCAATTTCAGGCATCAAATAGTCGGTTATCATGGCGCGATAACTGGCGACCTTGACGGTTACGTTCTCCCCAGTATCATTTTTGAAGAAATATGGACCGATGATTTCACCGGCCCACAAGCCACACCAAACCGTTATTTTTTCTGGTTGAAATGGCAGCTCTTGAATCTCTTCAGGATGCTCTTCGTCCCAAATGCAGCAATTTTGCTTGTTTACATACCCATTGAGCCAGAAATGGGCCTCATCGCTGAACAAAATTTGGCTCGAAAATGTCGGATCTCTTTGTAACTTTTCAAGAGCCTTTAGAGCGAAGCGATGTCGCTTGGGAAGGTCGAGCGGCTTCAGTTCTTGCACAAGCTGTATTTTTTACGCTTCCAATTTAAGATCTCGACGTAAAATGCGCCAAGTCGTTGCATACGTCAGTCCGAGTTGCTGCGAACGACTCCGAATCGACTCTCCATGGTCTTCGTGTACACTCTCAGCTACGCCGCTATATTTTCTTCACTTCGTGCTGGACGTAGTCTTTTCGGTGTAATATTATCCAATAACGAATATTGATTCTCAAGATGGGTGATAGAGTTGCGAATAGTACGCTCAGTAGGCCGATTATCTTGACCATAAGTTGAGCGATGCGTGCGAAACACATTCTTTACAGAACTTGAATTTTCGTAATATAATGATTTTTAAACGTTGTTCATGCGTAAGTCTTTCCATGATGAAATGCCAAACAATACTGAACAAAAATAACATGACAGCTCGACACGACTCACACGTGATCTGTCAAAAAAGGCTATTGAAAAAAGTATCTCTACTTGGATAACCCTTTATTAGTTCTGGGTTCAAATTGCCTGCGCTGTCAATGCATAATTGTTAATGCAGCTATCCGACATCGGCTCTTTGCTGCGTTAATTCACGGGCATTCTTCTTAGTATTAGGCGGAGGTAAATTTTTTGGGTGCGGTAAGATAGACACATCTAAAACACTGTATACATGCATTCATCAAAACATGTTTCATTCAGTTACAAGATTCTCGATCCAGAGACAGATATTTAGCTAAATGAATCTTCATTTATTAGAATCGGGTATTACAGATAATACAGCTGCGATAGATTCGATCAGTTTTAGTCCATTTGGGGATGTTCCATTCTTCGGGGAATCAAATTCAACACCAAATTAATTTAATATTTATGTAAAAAAACGTTACAAGGGTTAATGCCGTTTTCCGTCCTAGTGAGATTCATCGTTTTCTTGAACGTAGATTTGAATCCTTACTTTTAGGATTATCATAATGACCTCAATATTTAGTTCCAATTGTTTTGAATTCGTTTAAGGTTAGATTAGGTGGAACCCATCGGTACCATGAGGAGTAGCACACAGACGATACTACGTCCATAGCGTTACCAGATTTAATATATATGACCTAAGCATTCTTACTGCTACACTCTCTGTTGTATCTCTAGTTAAAAGAGCTAAAGAGAAAAACTTCATCTCTTCTTTTAAGTTTGTATGCTAATTAAATAAACTTAATGGTAAATTTGGAGTTAAAGGAAATTAAATAATAAATATTTAATTTCAAATACAATCAGTAAAACTTTGCATACGTATTTGCATATATATACACAACAACAATAGTTCAAAGAGGAAGCAGACATCATTCAATGAAGTCTACAGCTTAAGAAGAGAGAAGTAAAAAAGCCGTGACAAAAAGTTGAAAAAATCGTGTATCTGCGAAATTGCGGGCACATAAATGCAATTGCACTTTTATTGCACACAATCGGACAACAACAATAACTTTGATACAATATTTTACCTCTCCTCTTTGCTACAAAACGTACATACATATACTTGTATACATATATGCTCTTGATTTCACAGCCTGCAACCCTACTTCGTTCAATTCTGTTCTGTTTTTGAATTTTTGCTTTTATTTTATTTTCATTAACTTTTTTTTTGCTTTGTTTTGTGCATGTTTATTGCAAACACAATTGCATTCGCACACTGCACGTTTCGATTCACCGAGCATACGACCAGCCAACGAGTAGTCAGATAGCCAGCCAGCCAGCAGCTGCCTCAACAGAAATCGTGTGGCGTAGGTTAGGGAACTTGCAATAGGGAGGCTTTTGCGTCACAGACCTAACCACATACAAGCACACACGACGACCACCACACTGCGGCACTTGCAATGCTGGTGTGGTACGGCATGTAGGCTGTGTTGCAGTGCAATTTACAGTGGAGATGAGAATGAGAGAATGCAACAACAGTAGATTGGCTGTGGTAGATGAGAAACATGAGAATGCACTCAGCCGTTGTAAATTGAGCGAACGGTGTGGTGGTGGCTGGTGAGACTGGGAATTACATTTGCACAACCAAAATATAATGCAAAAAAATAACGAAAAAGCAGAAAAAACGGCCCAGAAATAGAAATAAAAAAAGGAGAAAAAGAAAAAGAGAGTTAGCTGGTGCTGCTCTGATAAGTGTATTGAGAGTAATGTTGAATGGGAGATTGCAAGAAGTTTGCAGTGCGCTCAACTAGAATTAATGGAATTTCAACTTCGAAGTTGTTGTTGTGACGGTGTTCGGCTTTGCGTGAGGGTTCGAGGGGTGAACTTGGCGGCAATTGCAATTTGCGGAAGCGGGAAGCATTTGAGAGGGTCAGTGATGCACTGCAGTGCATATATGTTAATGCAGACGCATACATCGTCGACGAGACGAGACGTTGATGATGTCAAGAGCAAAGACGCAATGAAAATGAAAATGAAAGGAGATGCTGCATCGAGAATACATACTTATACATAGACAACAGACATGGTTGATTGCTGTAGGCTGTGACGGTGGAAGTGAAAATGGCAATAAAAGCGATCGAAGTGTAGATAGAAATATAAGAGAGGGAAATGGTGCGTGGTGGCAGTTGGTGGGTAGTGATACTTTGTGTATAGATGCACATACATATATGTATCTGTACGTATTAATGTCGTTTATATAAATTTTTAATGCTTTTCTGCTATTGAAAGTAGACTCTTCTACATGCACACTTGATCAGATAGTACGCAGGTGTAGAGTGAATAAAAGAAATTAAGAATTAAAATATATGAACAGAGTGAACTAAGTAAAATAGCTAAGCAAAATGCACAGGGAACAACCAAAATTGTAAAACCAACCTCTTCTGTATGAGTATATTTTACTGTGACAGTGGGGATATGAAAAAGAGGATATTTTATTTGCATTTGGTATCTTTCGTGGATCCTTGGGTGAAATTCTCAATAACTAGTTTCCAGACTAAGTCAGTCAGCTGTTCGGCGATTTCTTTTGTACGTTATATTTCTTTAAAAAGCTTTCGAAAATTCAATCTGTATTCTGGTACTTCGCCCATTTCGCTCATTCACTCTTCGCTTTTCAGCTCTCAATAAATGTTAGTAACCCTAGTGTTTTAGAGCCTTTAAATCAACAAAAGTCTATTATGGTAATGAATAGAATTTCTGTACCTTTCTTCCAAACCTTTGGAATATCGATGATTCAACCAAACTCCATGACGAGTATCCTGATTCCAGATACATTTTTGGTGTAATTTCTTCAGTCCATTACTTTTCTGAATGAGGGTTCAGTAAGATTTTTTATATATCTATGGGAGTGGAGGATATCGAAGACTCCACATACAAGCTGTACACGGAGCAAAAAGAATCTTTGACATGGCTAATAACAAATATACTTCTCATAACGAGCCGTCCACGAATATATTAGAGTTTTTCGACTACGCCTACTACGGTGACAGATGTCTATAATGCCCTTTTCACTTTAATGTTGTTTTTATAAGGGGTATCCCAAATTGAGCGCGTGTACGTATATAGCGAGCCGCTTGCTTCAAGACCGACGTTCATTTTCAGTCGTACCACTGATAATAAGATGTTGCGGGGGTAGAGGCTCTAAGCAGATATGCCTGAGTGGCTCCTTAGAAGCTCTCAGTCCTTCAGTCGTTAGCCAAGGTTCCAAAAGACCATATTTTACGTTAATTTTTCAGAGAAGGGATACGAAAAGTCCTCTCTCGACCAAAAAAAAATTCAATATATTTCTTCAAGTCGTTGACCTTCAGTGTGCTGCAAAAGTTTTGACTTCAACAACATTTCGGGACTAGCAGTTTTCGAGAGAAAGGTTTTACAACTATTTATGGTACGCACGGAGGTATCTGATCTTCCAATTTAAAACCAGAAATTCCCGTGTGCCCACTTAGCGAATTCGTCAGCAAATTACTTATGATGAAAAGTTAAATGCGATCTAGACACAACATGAGTTGTACTCGCGCCTTGAAGCAGTTCGTGTCGTGTACTAGCGGTCCAGGGCTGAGCTATTCTGTAAAATACCCTTATAATAAACCCTGCAAAGGCAATGTGTTTAAATTGTCGGGATATATGTACTCATCCGCGAGTCGCCTGTCTGTAACCCCCAGTGTGAGGTGTTGTAATGCAATCTCACTGAAAGGTTTTGCGGTTAGGGTTTGTGAAGGAGTACCATTCTCGAGGTGTTACCATGCTGGGGAGGGGTGCGTGCCAACATCCAAAATTATTGAAAATTAGTTTTTCTAATTGGAATGCCAAGCCACAGAAATTCATCGGTCGTTCGGAGTTGGCTTAGAAAAAACTGAAAATCCCTCCATTTGCTGGTAAAACCAGAAATTGGAAGAGGAGCTCGGTTGAAAATCGCTTAAGCGCTTACAAAACGCAATAACGGTCGTCTTTAGGTTCGTTCAGTATACCTTCCAGAAAGCTACTTCGAAAGCATTTTTTTGCCTGAATTACAAAGAACTTCAGTGTTAATTTTCCAAGCGAAGTCGCGTTAAAGATTGCAATTGACAAGTCGCTAATCATATGAGGTGTGTTCAAAGGAAGCACTCCTGAAATGCGCTTTTCGGTATGGCCATTAACTCTTTCTTCGATTCTGACTTGATCTCCTCAATTGTGGCAAAACGCTTTCCATTCATTGGTTTTTTTAGTTTTGGGAATAGGGAAAAGTCGCTGGGAGCCAAATCGTTAGTTAAGGCATGATTACGGTTTTGTTTTTGGCCAAAAAATCACGAATAAGCATTGATGTATGAGCTGGTGTATTATCTTGATGCAGAATCCAACATTGGTTTTTACACAATTCCGATCGTTTGAGTCGTATTGCTTCACACAAACGTTGCATAACTTCCTTTTTGGCAGGAGCTCATTATGCACCACACCATTGTAATCAAAGAAAATAGTAAGCAAAACCTTCACATTTGATCGAACTCGGCGTGCCTTTTTCGGTCTTGGCTCATCTGGCAGCTTCCATTGGAATTTGGTTTCGACGTCATAACCATATACCCACGTTTCGTCACCAGTTATTACCCGTTGACGTCATTCAACAACTACTCAGCGATAGTAATGCGACATTGCTTCTTCTAAGAATTTAGCAATTTCGGAACAAACTTCGCTGCCACACGTTTCATGCCCAAAACATTCGAGAAAATTGAATGGCATGAGCCGATTGATGTGCAAACATCCTCTGCAACTTCCCTGATTCGATGATTTTCAAAAACAATTTTTTTTTCACTTTTTCGATGTTTTCTTCACATGTTGACGTGGTCGAATCTCCAGGACGCTCATCGTCATCAACATCTTCTCGGCATTCTGTAAAGCGCTTGTACCACTTATAAACACTTTTCTGAGACAAAGTGGACTCACCGAATACAACAGTGAATATTTCAAATGCCTTGGATCACTTTATTCCATTTTTTGATCGATTTCTCTCAAAAGTCAAAAATCGAAGAGCATACAAAAACGTGACTAGAAGAGGTTAGTCACGCTTCAAAAACAAACTACTTCTCGAAATTGGCTCCTAATACAAGCACATGATAGACATATGTGTCCCATTATAACAAAAATAAAATATCGATAATCGAATGTACACAGCCCGCGAAAACTTCACCTTTTCCTTTGAACATACCTCATATGCAACCTTTAAAAGACCGTGTTGGTGAGGTCCGAACGGCTTTTAGCGTGCCGTTTTGAAAGTTTCAGCAAAGTAGATGTCATTTAGAGCTGAGCAAAAGAATCAGGTAATCAAGGATATGGCTTTACCGCAGAGACTGTAAAGATCGGTATTAACAGAATAGATCAATTAATCGCTTTTAAATTTGATCGAATAAAAAGATTTCCATTGCAGTTGCAGTGACTTTCTATAGCTAAAGAGATGAAAAAAGTACACACACACATCCAAAAGCTAACGTGTGTAAAATTCTAAAGTGGCATAAATAAATAGTTATTCATTGCCACTAGGATGACCCAAAAATTGTCTACGGCACACCTACTCCTACGCCCAAAAGTTCCAGCCTCACAATTGAGCAACCACAACAACTCGGCCGCACAAAAATGGACAGTAGCAAAAAGAGGAGGCTAGAAAATGTACTTGTATATTACTTAGATATTCATATATTCGTTTGAATACATGTGTGTGTGCTCCCACAAAAATAATAAATTGACAGAACCAAAAAAGGAAAGGACAGTGAACAGGTCACTGGTCCTAGGAAAAGCGACGCCAACGATAGATACAACGTCGATGCAGCATTGGGACGCTGGGATACATACACATTGGCTGCTAGGCGACCGACTTGTCGGCAAAGCAAACCAATGTAAACAAACCTGGGTGATAAACGAAAACAGCCGGCCAAAGAGAGGAAGCCGAAACGGGGAAGAAGTAGCAAGAGGCAAATGTCGGCTGAAATATTGCAATACAGCAACCGACAAACGCACTTTGTGAAGTACACGGTGTGTGAGAATGTATGTGAGTGTGTGTTGTTCCTCATTCGTGTTAGCCAAGCGCAGTCAGTGAGGCACTCGGCCAAGCTGGGCAACCAACCTAAAACTACAACAACCGGCAGTGCACAACGAGAGCAAGCAAAACGAATATGCTACCAAACCGGCAATCAACCAGTTCGCCAGCCAAACAACCAAACAACCAAACAACCAAACAACCAAACAGCCAAACAGCGAACCATGCCAGCAGCCATCAGCCAGCTCGCAAAGTCAGTCAAAACAGCCAGGCCGCATGCAACCTTAACCCATTTGTGCTTGCCTAGTTTGTGTGGCACGAAAGAAATACATACATATGTGCTATACATATAGATATGTATATACATATATAGGAATATATGTATCTATGTATCGCCTAGTAAAAGCGAGAGGAAATTGCAAATGTGATAAACTTATAGAAATGCGGCCAGCGGTGGGGAGGCAGAGTTGGGGGAAGGTTGGCGCAAACGAAGCGCATCGTTGCCATCAGCTTCGGCACACAATGCAGGAGGAGCACAGAGTTGGTATTTTCATGGATGGCATAGGAAATTGTGTTAGGGAAGTGGTGAAGCGATGGAGGGATGGAGCAGAAAATGCCTGCAGCCTAGTAAAGGGCAGATAGTATCATATATAGGTATATATATGTAATTATGTATGCATGTGCAAAGCGCTTCTATATAGAAATACTTGTTTGGAAATGGTATAACTCGTGTGCTAATGCAATAAACTGAGACATATACACACTCACTCATACATATATGTATATATATACATGTGCATAGACGATTACAATTGGAAGTTGTGAGATCTTTCGCGAATTTCGAGAGAAAGACAGAATCATGATAAGTAAATAATATGAAGTTATTGCCGCAGTCTATATCGGTAGGTGATTGAAAGAGAGGGAAGGGGCTTGTGTGTTAACAGTGCTTAGATGGCGTAAAATGCATACAGACATACATAAACATGCTTACATATATACATATATGTAAAAATAGCTAGTTATGTAAAGCGTAGAAGCACTTGAGACTATAGATTGCACAAAGTAAAGTTGTTGGATCATTTTAGATGTTCTGACAAGAGGCAAAGCAAAGTGTGAGACCCGGCCGAAGTAAGAGACTATAAAGCATATAAAAATATTATACATACATATGGTCATACTTTTATAGTATTTATATGGGATATTTTAACAAAATATGCAGAATTTCGAGTCTTCTCAATATCCCAATGGTTTATGCTCGCCCAAACGAACTTTTGCCTTTCGACAGTCTGGATTAAAATCTCCGAGTGTGTTTATGATACGACAAAAAAATTATCGTTAAAAGCCAACAACTGTTGGCTGTCAACGTAAACTGAGTGCCTGCACGATTTATATTTCTCGCTAAAGGTACACCTCATTCGGAACCACGCCCGGATAGTATTATCTAACTAAGCTGGACTTGCGAAACACTATGCCTGCCTATACCCTTAACTCCGCCCTTAAGCACTACTCCGAAGGGTCAGGCTGGGCCAAGTTGTCTCTTCACACATTCTCTGCAAGGTTATTCATCTGATCTTATCTTCGCTGCTGCCGTTTTTTTTTCCTGAGCCCTTGGTGCTCTATTGCAGCCGCACAATGTTGTCGGGCGTCATTCTTTCGTTTATTATCCGGCCTATGGTAGTTCACTCCACTACATATCTCGAGCAGGAGAAAGAGATATCTGCACAACGGCAGAAGGAGCATTCAGTCTCGTCATCGTGATCGAATCTCTGGAGGTACGCTCCGAAACAGTTGTGTTGCGACGAAACATTTGTGAGATAGAGCTCTGTATCTCCGTGCTGTCTCTCAATACAGGCTGGTACGTTTTTAATCAGCCTATGTATCCATCTGGCGGCCGCGATAGCCGAGTGGTTAGCATTGCATACTGACATTCGGAAGGCCTGGGTTCGAGCCAAGGTTCGAGCAAAATCCAAAATTATAGAAAAAGAATTTTTCTAATTGCGGTCGCCCCTCGGCAGGGAATGTCAAGCCCTCCGAGTGTATTTCTGGCATGAAATAAAGCTCCTCATAAAAATCCATCAGCCGTTCGGAGGCAGCTTAGAATAAATTGTAGGTCCTTCCATTTGTTGCTAAAGACATCAAGACGCAAAACCACAAATTGGAGGAGGAGCTTGGCCGAAAATCGCTTCAGCGGTTACAAAGCGCCAAATATATATATATTTACTTATATATATGTATCAATCTTGCTTTTTCTGTCGGATCTCATTGCGTTTGCCAATCTCCAAGGCTTGCCTGTATCTCTTTTTTGTGCTCGTCGATCCTGCCAAACTCCGATGCATGAAGCCAGATATGATACCAGCCGCCTCATGTGACACCATTTTATTCTAAAAGCACAGGCAACTCTAATGGCACTTAGTCTGGAAATTGAATTCGCACAAATTTATTGGCACATGTTTTTCGACGAAGGTCCCATATATTGGCTGGCTAACTTTAGGTAATAAAGCTCTCCTGCTATGGCCACAAATGTTGACCTTAATTCTCGACAGAGCCGCTTTATCTCAAGCTTTGGAATTGAGCCTCGCATCGATATTCACACCAAGGTACTTATCCGAATCTTGCGTTGTAACGGTGTAGCCATCAATATTCAGGGCGTCTTCCTCTGGTTTTTTTTGCTCATGATAAGCACGCTTCTGTTTTTTCTCTGGCAAGCTATAGCTTGATTGTCGTAAGCCAATCCTTGATTTTCGATACGGTCTCTTTGCAGAAGCTCGGAATTCAAAGAAGTTCCTTCGCAACGATAGTCACAGAAATGTCGTCCGCATAGCCAATTATCTTTACCTCTTTTGGCAGCGGAAGACGCAAGTAACGCCACATCGCACAGCACATTCGATAATAACGGGCCCAGTACGGAGCCCTGTGGTACTCCAGCTATCACCACGTAGTCTTTTTGGATCATTTGACGAGTTGAAAACATTTTTCACATCAAGTGTGACAACTGTGCAATATTCTATCCGTATATCCATCAATCTTCTTTGAAAGTTAATTACTTGCTTCTTTTGATCGCCTTCTCCCAGTCTTGTGAGATCCGGCGTACGTTGACTTCTTTTGGAGAGACATCTCGCTTTTTGACATTTGCTTCTTAGTGTGCTAATTTCTTTGTTCCACCAGAACGCGGACCTTCTGTATGTGGTTTTTTATACAAATGGTAGCGTTCCAGGCTTTGCTTATGTGATTCATTAGCATGTCAGCTTTTCGGTCTAAGTCCTTCGAGCTGAGTTTGAAGATTTCCTCATCTAGCGTTTCTACCTTCTATCATTTTTTCTGTGGTTCTTTTGATTGGTTCGAGTTTGTGCTTGCTTCCTCATTGAGTAATGCTCAAACTTGCTTGACTCTAAAGAGAGATTTTCGCTCAAATTACTTGATACTATCTACTCATTCGACTTCATCCACCCGAATCGGGCAACAAACCAATTCTGTGATTACCATAGATTTGATTGTACTCTTAGTAAATTGTATTTATGCATATCTTGCATATCTTTTGGATTGATTCGCAGCACTACAAAATCCTAGAATCCGTTATAATAAAATTAGTCACTCTTGAGAATCGCGGTAGATCACTTAACGCGATGGCTAAGAAGTTCTATCTAAAACACAATGTCAGAGAGTTCTTGGTAGTTAGCAGCATCTATTGCGATGTGGCCAGAATAGTATGGCAGACATGTTATAAAAGAGAGCCACGAGAGCTTATCTCGCTGAACAGAAAAGAGCATGTAGGCATGAACTTGGAGAGGTTGGGCGTACCATCAGTGACTAGAGTTGTAGGGAGAAGGGGGAATATTAAACCTAAGGCACTTCATCTGCGCGTGTTCTTCACTTTGGAGGAATATTTTTTGTTATTCTTATATTTCAATAAATAATTAACGGTTTCAGTCTTAATTTAAAATATTTTTGAATTTTTTTATATTTTTTTTTGTTTACTTAAAATTTATTTGTCTATACTATTTTATTTACATGGCGCTCTCATAAAAAAGGTTGAATCAGCTGCTCAGCTTTTTCTTTATATGAAACTTCCATTTCCACAAGGTTTGACATATCGCGCCTATTCATTTCAATTTCATTGTCACATATCTACAACTCGTATGTGTAAGTTCATATGAATATGAATGGAATTCTTTGAAGCAAAGCATTTCGCATGTTAGCTGCTGATGGAATTTTTAAAAATGTTTGAACTAGCAACAAGCGATGAACTTTAACCTTCAGTTAAAAAAAAAAAACGGTTAGTGTATAACAGTACTGCTTTCATGTTCTTGGATATTTGTATACCTAAATGCACATACAGTGGGTATAAAAAGTAAGTTATCGAAGTGAAATGTAAAGCAGTGAGGTGAATAAAATTTTAAAGTTTATATTTTTTCAAACAAAATATTTTTTTTTTAATGTTTTACTTCAAAGTATCAAATTAAACTATTTAAAAAAAAAAGAAGATATTAATTGATTTTATAAAAGTAAAACATAAATGCAAGCTGTAAATTTCATGTAGAAAATAAGTTATCAAATTGTTTAATATCCACAATGTTCATAATTTTGCCTTGCTAGTTTACCCAATCGTTGTTGCGTGAAGTTGAAAACTTTCAAGCACTCATTATGAGGAAAATATGTCCAAGTTTTATAAATGCAGTACTTCAAATCAGCCAAGCTTTGAGGTCTCTGTTCAGCTGTACGCATCTTTAGGATTGCCCATGCATTCTCAATTGGTGACAAGTCAGGGTTTTGAGGAGGCCATTTCAACACACTCACATTTACATTTTTTAGATATTCGGCGATGACTTTTGCAGTATGAATTGGCGCATTGTCTTGTTGAAGAAGGAAATCCGGTCCAATTAGTCGTTAACCCGCGGGTATGGCGTGCTCCTTCAAAATATCTAAATAAACTGCAGCAGTAACTTTTCCTTCCAGAACCACAATATTGCCTATGCAGTTCGCAGTTAAGCATCTCCAAACCATTAAACCCTTCTTCCACCGAGTTAACTGTGGTTAAGGTGCACTTGTATGACAGTTCTTCTTAGGGTAAGCGCCAAACATAAACCATGCCATGGGAATAACGAAGTCTAATCATCCACTCATCAGTCCAGAGTATTTTATACCACATTTCTTCTTGCCTTCTTTTATAAGCTGTGCGCGAATTTTTCTAACAGATTTGAAAAGATCAGATTTGGAAATATCCAAAATTCTTTTATCAACTATCACCGTTATAATTTTTGGGCGCTCTTTTCTTCCTGATGTCTCAATATTCTTCGTTGTAACCAGAAATAACTTTATAAAGGGTGTTTTTTATAGAGGTATAGAACTTTAATTTGGCATTACTTTTCAAGATGGCGACCGATTTAACAGCTGTCAAGTGATTTATTCTCAGTTTGGTTTGGCAATTCATCATGAATAGACTCACGTCTGAGCAACGCTTGCAAATAGTGCAATTTTATTTCGAAAATAATGGTTCTGTGCGGAAAACGTATCGCGCACTACGTCCATTTTAGCGATGTTTAGCGATGAAGCGCACTTATGGTTGAATGGCTACGTCAACAAACAAAACTGCCGCATTTGGAGTGAAGGTAATCCTCAAGTGAGATTATCTTTCTTATAAATAAAATTCATGTCAATCGAATAATCCATAGTTGTTTTATTGCATATTAAAGTTCTATACCTCTACAAAAAACACCCTTTATATTGCGACCTGGTTTTTAATAATATTTTTTGGCAATATATCGCTTCGTGTGGCCATTTTTATGCAAATTGATTATGGATGAGCGTTTCGCTCACTGTAAACACTTTTATAGAATGCCACGCAATTTTCTTACCAGACAAACGATCGCCAATAAAATCATCAATTGCGGTACTTGGGTACTTTTCGAGCATATACAAAAAAAAAATTATATTCGACAACTTACTTTTTCTACCCACTGTATATTCAAACAGGATACTAAAAAGGTAAAAGTGAATCTGATAATTTTCAACGAGAAGTGTTTTAAAATAGAAATGCAGAAACAGTGAAACGAAAGTTATATACACTTTGACTGATTGTATATTAAACAATATAAACGTATTTCATAGTTATTTATTTATATATTTTATTTTCTTTCTTATTTTAATACTTTTTTATTTTAATTTTTTTTTACTTTTTTATTTTATTTTTTTTCATATTATTTTATTATTATTATATTTTTATTATTACATATTTTTTTTATTCTTTTTTTGTGTATTTTTTATTTTATTTTAATTGATTCATTTATCTTATATTATTATTTTTATATTATTTTATTTATTAAATTTGATTTTATTTTAATTTAATTATTTTTATTATTTTATTTTATATAATTTTATTTTAATTAATTTTAATTAATTTAAATTTATTTTTATTATATTATTTGTTTTATTTTGCCTTATGTTATAAAGGGTGATTCAAGTAGAGGTACTTTTTTCAATAGCCTTTTTTCTTGACAGATCACACGTGAGGCGTGGCAAGCTGTCATATTATTTTTGTTCAGTATTGCTTGGCATTTCATCATGGAAAGACTTACTTACGCCTGAAAAACGTTTACAAATCATTCAACTTTATAACGAAAATTCACGTTCTGTAAAGAATGTCTTTCGCGGGCTTCGCTCAACTTGTACTCTTCGCAACACCATCACCCATCTTGAGACCCAGCATTCATTATTGGATAATATTCGACCGAATAGACCACGTCTGGGAGTGTACGCGAAGGTCGTGGAGAGTCGACTCGGCACCATTCGCGGCAACTCGAACTGTCGTATGGAACGACTTGGCGCATTTTACGTCGAGACCTTAAATTGAAAGTGTACAAAATACAGCTTGTGCAAGAGTTGAAGCCGCTCGACTTTCCCAAGCGACATCTCTTCGCTCTATGGGCTCTTGAAAAGTTGAAAGAAGGTATGACGTTTTCGAGCCAAATTTTGTTCAGCGATGAGACTTATTTCTGGTTCAATGGGTATGTAAACAAACAAAATTGCCGCATGGCGAAAGTTTTATCAAAAAATGTGTTTTTTTTTGTTCAAAATTCAAAATTTTATTTTTTGTTTTTTCCTTCGTCCAATAATACTAACGAAATATCTTTGGTTTTTTGATTTAAGATGAACCAATAATGAGTTATGAGGTACCAATGGCTGGGTTTTCGGAATGTTTGAATAAAACTTTCACAAAATACTGTTTAAATATGTATCTTTAATATGGTTAATTGTTTGAATAAAATATATGATTAGAAAAAAATTGTGAGAATTAGTTTTTTTAACCTCCTTAATTGAATGCTTTTTTTATTTAATATATTATTATTATTTTACTTTATATTATTTTATTTCATTTCATATTATTTCATTTTATAGAATTTTTTTAATTTTCTTTTCATTATTTTTAGCTTAGTTTTATATAGCATATATATATATTTTAATTTAATAAATTTATTTTAATTTATTTTCATTTCTTAAATTAATTTAGTTCATTGTATTGTAGTTTCCTAAATTTTAGTTTTTATATTATTTTATTTAGTTTTTTTTTAATTTTTAAATTTTTTTTTTCGCACACGGAAAATATACATATTTGTATGTATGTACGTATGTTTTGATTATATTTTGTTAATAATATATTATATGCTGCAACAATAATGCGTCAACTAGTGCAATAAGCAATTGCATGTAGTATGCAACACGAGATACAAAGATTCAAACAAATGTACATATGTATATACATAAAGATTAAAAAAAAATTGTGTTGAGAAATTTTCGCAAAATAAAAACTGCAGAAAGGAACATGCAATGCCATCGTATTTAAGCTACTGCGTCTTTTTTAAATGTTTTCTATATATATATGTATTTAATTATAAATTTAGTATACTTTCACGAGTACCAGTACCAGTGACTGAAGTGCATTTATCGCCTAAACGTTTTTTCCTTCTTTTAATCACTTTCCCGGCGCTTTTCATTGAAAAATGCAGTTGAATGTCAAAAGTTAGCTGTGGCGGCCACAGTTTACACCAGAAACACATATACATAGTATGTAAATACATACATAAGAATGAATTTTGAACATATGTATTTACATGATTTGTTTTTCTGCATTCCACATCGTTTCAATTACCACACATTGCATGTTAATTGCATGTTGCAAACTTTTCATTTCTACTACTCCACTGTTCTGGATTTTTGTTCTGCTATTTTTGTTTGGTATTTTTAATTGTTGTATGTATGTATGTATGTAGGCAAGTGTGTATGAACATTGAAAAGGAAGTGTTGCAGCGTGCAGCATTACTTTTAGTACGTGCATACATAACTTTGTATTTGTTGTAATTATATATGAGAGAGAAACACAACAATATATGGCTTACTTACAAACATTCTACCCATTCATAATACACACATACATACGTTTCACTTTCCCACCGATCGGCCCCATTCAGTGCATATCCCCATCACTTTGGCACACAAATTTCGTGCAATTTTGCAATTAATCAAGTGATTTAAAAGTAAATGTGTATGTATGTACATACGTATTATGTACGTTTGGATAATGTTAACCGCAATCTAGTTTTGCTCTCATAATTAGCGTAACTTTCGAATTTTTATGGTTTTTGAACTCATAGTTCTAATGAGGAGCAGTGAAAGTTCACAAGCTGGTGGAAATTACTTTTACAACATTTTCACTTATTTCGAAGGCATTCTTGCATATAAAGTTTGGCTTGCAGTAAAATAATAATGCGTGGGAAATAAGAAAATTAAAGCTTTCAAAGCCTTCATGAGTTGTTCCACAAGAAAATGTGAAAGCTCACTGGGAATATTGGTAATTGAAAACTTAAGCTTTCAAAGCTTTCATGAGTTGTTCTACAAGAAAGTGTGAAAGCTCACTAGAAATATTGGTAATTGAAAAAAAGCTTTTTATTGAGAAAAGCATTTATTAAATATCTGTATATTTTAAGGTGAGAATCAGCAAATTGTAATCAGAATTTTGATTAGAATTAGCTTATTGATTCGAAATACATATGTTTGTAATCCCAAAACATATGAAATGTACAAGGAATTCAATATAATTCGAAATTTATATCATAAATTTTAACTAAATATTTTAGAAATCTCGCTAATTAGTACTCGTAATATAATTTTATTCTTTTTGTACTATAATTAATTATATTTTTAATATTAAGTTAATTCGATAGCAATAACTAACCTTTATTCTCGTACTTTTGAACTTTTGTATGTGGGCAGCCATGGAAACAATTGCAACCCTAGCTATATATGACTAAAAACTCATGCAATTATCATTAGATGCCTTGTTGAGTACTTCATTTCATATTGGAGTAGGTCAGTAAAGGCGTAGGTACATTTAATTATATATTATTGGTACAAAGGAGTGGGGAGACAAGAAAAGTAGATTGTAAATGTGTAAAATGGGAAAGTGATGTGTATGAGCTTCTCAAAAAACTTAAAATTTTGAGAACGTTTGTTTACCACACAGACAGAAAGGGAAGTGATCGTCATCGCGTTTTTCGATCAAATTCAGCCATAAAAATCATTCGCGAATGCATTCTTAGAAAATTCCCCAGAAAACAGAAAATTATGTCAAGAGAAATGGACATATCGACAGATCAATGTCAAGACTTATTGGCGATGATCTCCACATGAAAATCTACCGTCGGTCAACCGGTCATCTCCTGAAAATTCACTCAAAGCAAATTAGGTTCAACAGATGGAAGCGGCTTCATCCGTGGCACGCGGTCAACCACAATGAAAGTATCATTTTTAAAGATGAGAAAATTCTCACTGTTTGAAGAAGTTTTTAATAATCAAAACGACAAAATCTATACAAAAAACTTCTTCATAGATTTGAATCCAGTGAACTACAATTAATAGTCAGTGTTGGCCTGTTAAATACTCCACAGAAATTTAAATAATCTTTAATTTGATCAGCGTGATCAAGTCCAACACAAACTATGCGTTCTGCTACTTATTAATGGCCGAATCGTTTGAAGGCTTATTAAATAATAATATTAAAGTTTCATTTTTATAACGGCCAGGACTTATGGCAGGACTAAGTAAAAAACCAGTTTGTGTGGGGGAAAACATCTTCTGTTAAAAATAGTTCATTTCTTGAATTAGTTGTTGTTGTTATGGTAGCGACTTACTCAACCCTGCTTATAGCAGGTAAAGTTAGTCTATGTCGTCGAGGTCATCTAACGGGAGATCCAAGGAAATATATATATATATCGAGTCGATAGGTAAGGATTGAGTTTGCTATAGTATACAGAGCTTAATTGTGACAGTTATGCCGAATTAGTTCATTTAATTTGGGAAATAGTCTGTATTCGAGTCTTTATTTTAGTTTAGGAACTCACTAAGCCTTTTAGTGTATAGTTTATTACCGAAAGCAACTTTCTCATGTTCATTTTAAATGGTATAGGCACTGCTTTCTCGATTAAAGCCGAACCAATAAAAGCGTGCCAATGGCTTCTACTTTACTCCAATGGGAAATACCAAGTGTAGCCAGATCTCCCTCCACCTGATACTTCAAACGGAGTTTGAGATCTTACTCTGCTTCAACCACTGCCCCTTCCGGAAATCTTCCTCTAGAGAATTCCTATTGCCCACTGATCGGATAGCGACATCGTCCTCTATATAGGAGACCGCGAATGATAAGCGACTTGTGGAGTTTGTTCTTTATTCGTTGAGAGAGGACTTTACATTTCAATTGCCTACTCGTTCTAAGGGAATAAGTGTTTGTAAGAGTGATTATGCGCTAGCTTTCAAAGTTGGCGTATGGTAAATATCAGGTTCAGTAATTGATAGATTTGTCGGTTCTAAAACAATATTGATAAGGACAAATCGGTTCGTTGAAGGTGGGTTTTATTCCTTCGCATAATACGCTAGTTAGGATCTAATGTGCAATATTACGAATGCTAATCCCATAGTAATTAGCGAAAACTGTGGGGTCCCCCTTTTTATGTGTTGAACGGAGCACACTTAAGTTCCAATCGTTGGGTAAGCTTTTGTCCGACCATATTCTGCATAGAAGCTGCTGCATGCACCTTGTGAATTTTTCGCCGCCATGCTTAAAGAGTTCAACTGATCAGCCCTCGGTTTGGGCCATCTTCTTGTTCTTCAAGCAGGTAACGAAAACGAAATATTTTATCGATCTTGTCAAAAACTAATTATATCTGTGGTGGCGGTACGTAGGGAGTTTGAAATTCCGTTCCATAGTTCGATTATACCGAGTTGTTGATGAAAGCCCTCAGAAAGCAGGGCTAGAAAACTTTTTGGTTTGTCCGCATTTTCGGCATTGAATTTTACCTCTTTGCCTAATCATCTATACATATAAAGGATGATCCATTTCGAGTTTCCCTACATTTTTAAAAGAAAAAATGCAGAAAATTCAAATTTAATGGGGAATGTTTATTAAAATTCAAAAGAACATTCTTTGGCATTTTTTTTTTTTTTTGAAGATTATCTCTTTCAAATGTTGGCCGCGGCTACGTTTCAGATGGTCCATCCGTTGAGTCCAATTTTCGATGACTCGTTCGAGCATTAGGAAAAAGTCTAACGGTGTGAATAAATAATCGTTTATCATGGCGCGATAACGTTCGCCATTGACGGTTACGTTTTCATCGGCCCACAAACCACACTAAACCATTGTTTTTTATGGATAAAATGGCTGCTCTTGAATCTCTTCAAATTGCTCTTCATCCCAAATGCGGCAATTTTGCTTGTTTATATATCCATTGAGCCAGAAATGGGCCTCATCGCTGAACAAAATTTGTTCATGATGTTTTTGGATGTGGTTTGGGAAGGTCGAGCGGCTTCAGTTATTGCACACACTATATTTTGTACGCTTTCAATTTAAGGTCTCGACGTAAAATGCTCAAAGTCATTCCATACGTCAGTCTGAGTTGCAGTAGGCCGATTATGTTGAGTATAAGTTGAGCGAAACGCGCGAAACACATCCTTCACACGAGTCACGCGTTATCTGTTAAAAAAAGGCTATTGAAAAAAGTACCTCTACTTGGATCACCCTTCATGTATATGCCTTTATCAAGAAAGAAATTTTTCTATTATTCAATATTGAACTTTTTTCTAGTTATCGCGTGCCAACCCAAATACCAAACTGAAAATTACAATTAATTCAATATACTGATTCATACAGTTACAAGCAGACATATGTACTTATGTACATCATACTTATCGTACTTATGCAATTAGGTAAGCAATAAATGTTACAACAGCGACATGAATATTTTTTCAACAAATGTTTTTATTATTGTAAAAGAAAGAAATCATACTATATACATACATATACATAAATATACAAATTCCGTGCACCATGCATTAACACCATTGAACTTGGACCTTTATCGCCAGCCAACATACATACATATGTTTTAGATGCAAAGATAAAGAATATGTAAAAAACAAGAAATAGTATAAGCGAAGAGTGCATGCGAAAAACGCAACGCAATTGACTTTGGACAATGCTTTGGCTTTTATTGTATAATTCTTGAACATGAAATTGCTGAGGGAAACAAAATTCAAAAAAAAAAAAAAACAATAAAGCAATAGACACGCTGTGTGTACGCGAATCAAAAATGCGTCTATGCAACTCCGAAGAAGCGAAGAATATCGTTAAAACAAATAAGGAAAAGTTGGTCTGTGAGAAAATGGAAAAATGAAAATCGTTTTTCGCACTGGCATTGCATACAATGGCGGCGTCTGTAGCCCCAACAAGTTCAGGCGCACATAAAAATAGACCCATAAACTTACAAAAATATATACATACATTCGTACAAATATATGCAGTACATAAATTTAATTATACATACATACATAGTATGTATGTAAGTATATTGCAGACAGCGTGCATGCTCGCTTACCAATTGGTTTTGGTTTCAAGAAGTTGGCGAGTCGGCAACGATACACGAACGCATCTAAAGTTCATTAATACAAATTTCTGTTGCTTGCCTCCATGTTGCTGCTACTTTTTTAATGCTTTTCGATTTTCTGTTTGGCTTTATAATGCATGTGTGTATATAACGAAGTGCTACAGATGCGAATTATAAGCGGCATAGTAAAAGCGCAAAAATAGTGAGCGAAAGAGGCTAGGAAAAGAGGTGAAGTAGTTAAATTTTTGGGGAAGAGCAGTTGGAGTTGACAAAAAAATAGTAGAATATCGACGAGTAGTAGTCGCACTTTGCTGTCAGCCTGTGGAAACTAAGAGAGAGCGCACATTAGCAGTAAAATATAAAATGAAATACAAAATAGTAAAATTAAATAAAAATAAATAAAATAAAAAAATTAAAAGAACAAAAATTAAAATAAAATTAAAATATTAAAATTTAATTAAATTAAATAATATAAAAATAAAATAAATAAAAAAACAAAAAAAATACATATAAATATAATATAATGTAATGAGAATAAAAAGAAAAAAAGAACAAAATAAAACAAAAATTTAATAAAATAAAATTAAACAAAATAAAATAAAATAAAAAATATAATAGAATAATACAAAATGAGATGAAAAAAAGATAAAATAACAAAATAAAATTAAATACTTAAAACAAAATAAAGTAAAACAAAATAAAATAAAATAAAATAAAAAATTATTTAAATTTTATTAAAATTAAATAAAATGAAATTAAATTAAATTATAAAAAAAACTAAAACGTCATAAGCTAATTTAAATGAAAAAAAAAACAAATACAATACAATGAATAAAATTAAAATTTATAAATAAAATACAAAAAAAGAACAAAATAAAATAATCTGTAATAAATAACCAAAAAAAAGAATTTAAAAAAAATAAAATGAAAAAAATATTAATATAAAAGAAAATTAAAAAAGGATAAAATAAAATAAAATAAAATAAAATAAAAATAAATTAACATAAAATAAAATGAAATTAAAAAGGATAAAACAAAATAAAATAAAATAAAATAAAACAAAATAAAATAAAAATAAAATAATTTAATTAAAATAAAATTAAGAAGGATAAAATAAAATAAAATAAAATAAAAATAATATAACACAAAATAAAAAAAAATAAAATAAAATAAAATAAAAATAAAATAAAATTAATTGAATAAAATGAAATAAAATAAAATGAAATAAAATAATATAAAATAAAATAAAATAAAATAAAATAAAATAAAATAAAATAAATAAAATAAAAGGAAATAAAATAAAATATAATATAGTTAAATTAAATTTAAAATAAAATAAAATGTCGTAAGCTAAATTAAATTAAAAAATAATTAAATACAACACAACTGAAAGAACAGAGTAAAATAATATGTAATAAATAACATTAAAAGCGATAAAAAATTAAAAATTAGTAAATAAAAAATAATAATTTAAAATAAAAAAGGGTAAATAAACATAAAATTAAAATCAAATATAATATTATAGTATAAAGAAAAATTAAATTAAATAAATTATAGTAAACGAAATCAAAATTAAATGAAGGTAAATTAAAGTATATAGAAATAAAAATATAAGGTTAAATAAAATAAGATACAGTAAAATGATATAAAGTAAAAATTAAAGATGAAATCAATCAAATAAAATAAAATAAAATAAAGTAAAAAGAAATTGATGAGATAAAACAAAATTAAATAATATTAATATAAATTAATTAAAATAAAATATATTTAATTAAGTATAATAAAATATATAAAATACAATAAATATGAAATCTAATGAGATAAAGTTATATAAAATAAAATAGAACAAAATAAAAATAATACAAAATAAAATAAAATAAAGTAAAAATAAAAATAAAAAGATAAAAAATAATAAAAAAGACAAAATTCTTTATACCTCTTATGAACATATCAAATTTATTATATCGCATATTAGGATTAATAATAACTCTGGTGTCAGAAAAATCGGTCGTGGGTGGGCTATGTCACATAATTAATTTTCCTAGAAATATATTAATAAGTACAATAAAAGGGATAGGATTATGATTTCGCGCATGAATAAAAAATCGCGTCTTACAACAGAACTTATGCCTGAATGTGGTGTAATACTTATAGAAGGCGGTGTCAATACGATTCGTTATATTTTTTGCTTAACGAGCTCAAAAAGATTTAAATTCGCTATGTTACTAAATTTCCTTGGCACCCTTACTATGTATCTCTGCTCATAAAGTTTGTTAAAGAATTTGCTATGCTTGTGCTTCACAATTTCAATTTGAATGTCGTAAAAGTCATAACATACCAAATTATATAGAATAACACATGTGTACACTGTGGTCACAAGAAAGATGTCAATTTAGAAAAAATACATAAATAAATACATACCATACACAACAGATTAGCAAATAAAAAGGAAAATTAAATACATACAAACTTCGATGTGGTATACATATATATTGCATAAATCTGCACTGAGCGGCAACAACGCGATTTTGTGAGCTTTGCGAGTGAGTGAGTATGAGAAAAATAACAAAGTGTACATGAGTAGCAAACAAAAAATCAGGAAAGTTAAGTAAGAAAGAAAAAGAAAAAAACAAAAACAATAATAATACAATCTAGTCAAACAAGTTTTCGGAAAGGCCTACAGACCGACTAGCACGAGAATGCTGATGCAGCGACAAATGCAACACACCGACATCCATTTAATCATACAACAAACACGCTTACGTATAAATATCTAAATACGTATGTACCAAGACTTTCGTATCTACGAGTATACCAGCACTGTATATACATACACAAAACTATATGTATTAATGTCTACAAGAGCAGAACACGAGGGGGCGCTGGGGTTTAAAGCCCTTCCGTCAGCAGTTTTTAAGACTTTTGATCTTTTTTTGTCTTTAAATTTCAATTCTTTTCTTTATTTTTGACAAAGTCTACAAAGTCTACAGACTTGCTGAAAATCTTTGATGATATGTTTCTGTTTTCCAAATTTTTTTAAAAGCTTAAGTTATTTACTCTTTATTAGAGTTTGAATTTTAAAATTTCTCAATATGTTTTTAGAGATTGTCTTATACATATGTGTACATACACAATTAGTTTTATTAGCAAAAATCTCTCATTGTTTTAGTCGCCACTGATGTCAAATCTTTCTATCAATATTTTTCGTTCTAAAACTACATAATAATTTATATATTTATATGAATATATTGTGGCGAAAATGTGAAGCGAAAGAAAGAAGCCGACAGCTGGCGTGTTCTAGAGCGTAAATCGAGAACATTCGTTATCGAGCACAATTCGATTATTCAAGACCGCAGCTGCAAACAATTGATAGAGTTTATAAGGGCGAAACACAACTGCAAAACTATTCAGTCATAAAATGCATGCGTCGTCGATTACACTGCTGCGAAGTACAAATAGAACATTGTGAAAGTTGTAATAAAAGTGATTGTAAATAGTGAAGTGAATTGTTAGTTATTGAGTAATAAAAGGACATTGAGTAAATTTTTTATAATCAAGAAACTGCAAAAATAATTGGCGACTTTTATTTAACAATCCAGTGATCGGACTCAAAGGCTTTGGGGAATCATCGAGGCTAACTTAGTAAAATCGTAACAATATCTTAAATTTAAGGCTGTAGTAGTTAAAAATAGTAGAGTAATCGAAATATATATGATTTAATTATTATTATTAGTGCTCAAAAGTAAAGCGACACTATTTTCAAAGTGGTTCTCAAATAAATAAAAGATCCGATCTTGGGCGAAGAGTTTAGAATAAGGCCTGATTGATGACATAAATTGTTGAGCATTAGCTCTAAAACTGTCTAGAAAAGTCCTGAAGAAGAATCGAAAGGATCGAAAATGGGGAAACTTCTCGTGTACGCGTGGCACCACCCACTTTTACGTCTAAAAGTATATCCCAGAAACCACTAACAGAATTAAATAAAATTTGATACTTATAATTCTTATCGAAAGAACGCGTATTAGGCTCCTTTAAAAATGGGGTGTACCAAATAGGACTATGGAGAGTTCATTATTTTTGACGCTAAAGGTGCCGTTAGATATACGAAAATTTTTTTTTTACAAATTGCATGTCAAAATCAGAAATTTGGAAATTTAATTTCAAGAGCAGTCACCCGCAGCTTGAAAAATTTCGTGCAATTGAATTTCGCGACGTGAAATAATTTGGCTCTACTTTCAAGACAAATGAAATTTTCTAGTATAGCACTAGCACCAGCAATTGGAAATTTAATTTCAGTGATCAAATCGCAGGTAAATGAGTGTATTCACACATTGAAATATTCATTTATGCAATAACGTGAAATTAAATTGCACACAATCATTTTTGGGTGTTCGTAGGGCGAAATTGAAATTCCATGAAAATTTCTACATCTGACGGCGCCTTAAGTTTTTTATTTTATATAAAACCGAAAGAGATGTATATTTAATGGGTTCCACTCGAACTTAGCTCTACCTTATTAGTTAATTATCAGTTACAACTATTATTTATATTGACTGCTAAATAAATAAATAACTTGAAAATGTGTTTTCTTTTAACATAATTCGTATGCAAATATTTGTATGTGTTTCAAATCATTTTGTGTAAATATCACACTGATATCAAAAGACGAGCATGACTTTGCAATTTTAGCGGTAGATGATTTTCCAAAAAAAAAAAAAAATCATTTGTGATGTTCAACAATACACAAATATATATTTTACGTCATATGAGTGCAAAACTTTTTGGACCTTTTGGCACATTGGATTACTTATTGGATTACTCCACTGTAGTGCAGTGTTGGACCAATTTACGTCTCGCCATCAGCTAGTGTTTTAACAATCGCAAGCATTACACGAAGTTGCCAGTGTGCAAGCAGTTTTTTATACTCGTATACGGAAGATGTATGAAACTTTATTTGAGTCAGTTTCGTTTCGTTAATGAGCTCTGCTGTTATACAGAAAGCATGCCGAAGTTGGATTTTATATGTATATTCCATTGAAAATGGAGCAAATTAAACGAAATTATGAAAAGTATGCTCGAATGTAATTTTAAGCAGATACTCTATACTGTAATGCGCTGTAGATACTCCATTGAGTATCTTTGTGGAGGAGTTTCAAAGCTAATTTCCTCGGAGAAAACTTATTGAGAAAACTTAATTTTACTTGATGAATATGATAATTATAATGGGTCCTAACTTCTGCCAAAAAATACTAACACAGTTCCACAAATAAATCTACCTTCTGCACAACTGGATTTTAGTCCTTCTACGAGAAGTTAGTCTTTTTTATTTCCTTTATATAAAGGGTGATCCAAGTAGAGCTACTTTTTTCAATAACCCTTTTTCGACAGATCACGCGTGAGTCAAGCTGTCATACTCATCAGGAAAAGACTTACGCCTGAACAACGTTTACAAATCATTCAACGTTATTACGAAAATTCACGTTCTGTAAAGAATGTGTTTCGCGCACTTCGCTCAACTTATGGTCAACATAATCGCAACTCGGACTGACGAATGGAACGACTTGGCGCATTTTACGTCGAGATGAAAATCTCGATTTGGATTTGGTTTCAACAAGACGACGCCACTTCCCACACATCGCATCAATCAATAGATTTATTGAGAGAACATTTCGGTGAGCAGATAATTTCACGTTTTGGGCCAGTCGATTGGCCACTAAAATCGTGTGTTATCACATCTTTAGACTTTTTCTTGTAAGGATATGTGAAGTCTAAAATCTATGCGGACAATCCCGCTTCGATTCAGTCATTGGAGCAAAACATCATGCGTGTCCTTCACCAGTTGCCAGTCGAAATGCTCGAACGAGTCATCGAAATAGGACTCAACGGATGGACCATCTTCAAAAAATGAATGCCAAATTTGAGTTTTCTGGGTTTTTTTTCTTTAAAAAAGTAGGGGACCTCGAGATGAATCACCCTTAATTTGCAAATAAAAAATCCTGCATTAATTCAGATATGATTGGAAAATAGTTCCTAAATAATAGCAGCGTTAATAAAGAGTGTATCCCCCGCTTTACGCTTTCTTACCACGCCAGTGTTTATCTTGCACACACACACACACTTATACCCATTGCAAATTACTGCTTGCTGGGCTTGCTTAGCTGCTATCAGTTTAGCCGGCAACTTCAGCGTCATTGCAAATTTTGTTGTGTTGTTTTATTTTTTTATTGTTTTTGCAACTTTTGCTGGAATTTTTATTATAATATATTGGCTTCTCTGCCTTTATCAATTCTCTCTGTCAGTTTTGCGCATTTCGTCTTCTTTTTATTTTTATTTTTTTTTAGCCTCTGGCTAAGCAATTTTGTTTTAGAGTGTTTTTGTGTTTAGCAAATATGTATGTACATATATTGCTATCTGCCTTTCTCATTATTCAGATATTAGAGTCAGCCGCATGCAATTTGTGATTTTTTAATGCAATGAGGTTTTTTTCTGAAATTTTTGGTTAATTTTTAATTTTTTTCTTTTGTCCATATTTTTTCTACTCTTTTTTCTACGTCGCTTCGTATATGCATGTATGTATGTAATGTTCTTGAATCACTGATTTATTGCTGATAATTTATTTTCAATTTGCCGGTCTGTGCTTTCAATTCTAATTTATGTAATTTTGGTTAAATTCCTTGATGTTAACTTTTCCATTTCTTCAGTATTCTTCTCGTAAGCGCGAGTTTCGTATGCAGATACATAGCGTTTGCACATAAAAATTTTTTTTGATATTCAAAGCTTGATTTATCGGATTGAGTTGTACAAAATATTTAAAACAGAGAAATATGTATGTGCATATAAGTACATATATAAATATATATAACCGCATATAATTTACGAATTATTACAAAATGTGTTGGGAATATGGGCGATTCCATTTTCAAGTTTTACTTATATCTGCTGAGCACGACTTAGTTTATTCAAAATTTGTGTACTTTCATTCGGACCTAGCCCTTTGTGTAAATGGAAATACTATATGTTAAATCTAATATTCAAAATATTTCTTACATAACGGGTGATCCATTTCGAGGTCCCTACTTTTTTAAAGAAAAAAACACAGAAAATTCTAATTTAATGGCATTTATTTTTTGAAGATTATCTCTTTCAAATGTTGGCCGTGGCTACGTCTCAGATGGTCCATCTGTTGAGTCTAATTTTCGATGACTCGTTCCAACATTTCGACTGGTAACTGGCCAATGGCACGCCTGATGTTTTGCTTCAAGGCCTGAATCGAAGTCGGATTGTCCATATAGACTTTAGACTTTATATATCCCCGCAGGAAAAAGTCTGACGGTGTGATATCACACGATCTTAGTGCTCAATCAACCGGCCCAAAACGTGAAATTATATGCTCACCCAAGCGTTCTGTCAAAAGATCCATTGATTGATGCGATGTGTGGGAAGTAGCGCCGTCTTGTTGAAAACAAATGTCGCAGAGATCAAATGCTTCAATTTCAGGCATCAAATAGTCGGTTATCATCGTGCGATAACGGTCGCCATTGACGGTTACGTTCTCACCGGCAATATTTTTGAAGATATATGTACCGATGGTTCCACCGGCCCACAAACCACACCAAACCATTGTTTTTCCGGGATGAAATGGGAGCTCTTGAATCTTTTCATGTTGCTCTTCGTCCCAAACGCGGCAATTTTGCTTGTTTACGTATCCGTTGACCCAGAAATGGGGCTCAGCGCTGAACAAAATTTGGCTCGAAAACGTCGGATCTTCTTGGAACTTTTCAAGAACCCATAAAGCGAAACGATGTCGCTTGAAAATATCGAGCGGCTTCAGTTCTTGCACAAGCTGTATTTTGTACGCTTTCAATTTAAGGTCTCGACGTAAAATGCGCCAAGTCGGTCCATACGTCAGTCCGAGTTGCTGCGTACGGCGCCGAATCGACTCTCCACGGTCTTTGTGTTCACTCTCAGCTACGGCCGCTATATTTTCTTCACTGCGTGCTGGACATGATCTATTCAGTCGAATATTATCTACTAATAAATGCTGGGACTCAAGATGGGTGATGATGTTGCGAATATTACGCTCAGTAGGCCGACACGAGGGGCGCCATCCGCCTAACGAACGGAATTTGACGAGTCAATAAAGCAAGAGTTTGTTAAGCGTCGAGATTTAAAACTGCTCAGCTACAGAAAACAAATTCAACAAATTCATCAGCTGAAATATAAGATTATTTATACTACAATAGAAAATTAGTGAGTTACTTGTTAAGAGAAGTTAGTATAGAATTTTTTGTTACGAAAAGTGAGTCTGTCATATCGAATATGCTGGAATAACAATTGAACAATTGGTTTAAATTGTCGTGATAATCGGATGAGGACTTTAAAATTTACTACAACTAAGAAAAATGAACTGCAAATCAGTCCATTTAGAAGCTTGACAAAAAAAATTATTCCTAACATTTCTCTACGGCTAGAAAGTGTGGGTAAATTTATAAGTTTCAAGCGACTAGTATACGGAGGAAGCAAATGACGCAAAGCAAACAACAGAAACTGTTTTTGAACGGACTCAATTTTAACAGAATGGATTTTATAACTAGGGTTCCACACAACCGAACCGTACTCCAATATTGGTCTTACTAATGACGTAAAAAGTATTTTCGTAATATAAGGGTATCTATATTCTTTAGACCACCGCTTTACAAAGGCAAGGGCAGGCACCTTTAACTTTCAACACAGTTGTATTAATATGAAGATTGAAGTTGAGTTTGGTATCCATTGTTACACCCAAATCAACAAAATTACATACTTTCTCTAGACTATAGTTGTTTATTGTGTAAGATACTGATTAAATATATTTTCGCGTAAATAATATTCTTTTACATTTATTAAGGTTTGATATGCCTCTCATTGTTATTACACCAAGTTACTAAATTCTTCAAATCGGTTTGTAATAAACATCTTTCATTAATTGTGATATAAGATTGGAAAAGCTTTACATCATCGGTATAAAATTAAATCTTTGAATATTTTATAACTGAAGACAAATCGTTAATAAATAACAAGAACAGAATCGGTCCCAGGTGGCTACCTTGCGGAACACCAGATGTTACATCAATTATGTCAGAAAAGGTATCATTAAATAATACTCTTTGAGTCCTGTTGCAGAGATAAGACGATATCCATTGGAGAAGGCTTGGTTTAAATCCAGAAGATCTAGTTTTTTAATAAGTATTGTATGATTTATTGAAATCAGTAAATATAACATCAGTATCCTTGCTTTCCCTAATTCCATTTCAAACGTGAGTAACAAATTCCAGCAAATTAGTAATAGCAGATTTCCCTCTGCAAAATCCATGCTGGGAACTGGAAATTAAAGTTAATATGGAAAAAGTTAACTGGGCAGTAATTATGGCTTAAAAAATGGCTAGGTATAGCAGATATCTTTGCTAACCCTCTATAATTTTCAATCGAAGATCTAGTACCATTCTTATGCAAGGGTATTATAAATGATTTTTTCCATGTCAAAGGGAATATGCCTTGTTTTAGGGATGCATTAAAGAGGTTTGTCAAAGGCCGGTACAAATTTTCGGCACAATATTTAAGAAAGCATGTTGGAATCATGTCAGGGCCGTAACTGAAAGAGCTCTTTAAAGCCTTTAACTGGCATAATACATCTTCGGAAAAAACAATTGGGGTGTTAAATGAGCTTTGAGGATAAAAATTCTCTTATTTCCAGTTGAATTGATAATGTAATTAGACCTGAAAAATTGTGCAAACATATTAGAGATATGAAGAAAATCACTTGATGTAGTAGATTTATATGTCATGGCGGATGGCAACAAAGAGACTCTGCGTTTGGAGTTAACGAAGTCATAAAACATCTTATGATTGCGTACAATGCTCCTTTTAACCTTATTTAAGTAGTTGTTGTAACATATTTTGCTAAATTCAAAGTACTTACGACGTTGCTTTGAGTATTTTACATAGTCTCTAGGCAAGCTTGTTGTTTTATACTGTTTAAAAGCGCGAGATTTTCTGTTTCTTAACTAATTGAAATCTTTTGTAAACCATAAATTGGTACATTTAGTTAAAGCACAAGCACGTTTTGGTACAAAATTTTAAAACAATTTTACAATAGTATTATTAAAATGAAGAACACTTTCCTCGATATTACCTTTATATAAGTAGACAGGCCAAATCAATTTGGATAGCTCCTGATTTAACTTTTTTAAGTTAGCTTTTGCAAAATTAAAGTAAGAACTAGAACCAAATAGAGATGCCGCGTTATCAACCCATAGGCTGTCCATGACATCAAAAGTTATCACCAAAGAAAGATGATAGGTATCCTCTGGTAGAACAAAAGGCACGCACCGAATCACAGAAAATTTTGAAATATTGTCAACATACACTAAATCCAGGATTTTATGAAATTTATTTGGTACTAAATTAATTTTTAAAACATGGTCGGGTACAAACGGGAGTGATGTTATCATCGATTTGTTTCCATGATATACAAGGCAAATTGAAGTCTCCCAAGACCATAATGGAGTCAGAATCTTTCATCAATGAAATAAAACTTTCAATTGATCTAATAAGTTGAAGATATACTGATATGTCAGACCGAGGAGGTATGTAAGATAAAATTATATAAATCAAGTCCTTACCAGTACGAATACACAAAAAAAAAATTAAGTTCAATGGAATCTATACGAGAAGTACAATCTTCTTCTGAGGGTAAAGACGAATGAACCGCAAGGAGAACTCCCCCTCCGACTCTGTTCAATCGATCACTTCTATAGATTTGATACTCGCTGCATAAAATCTCATTATCAAAAACGTGAGGTTTTAGCCACGTTTCTGTAAATAAAATTACGTTGAAGTTGCAATGAAGACTGCTTAAATAAAGATCAGTCAACTTGGTATTAGGCCTTTAACATTTTGATAATAAATACGCAGCGAAAGATTACTTATTAGTTTTTTGGTCCCTCGTTGGGTCGTGGAATTCGAGCAATATTCTTATCAATTTTCTTAATAACCCTATGTTCAAATTCACGTACAACAGCTCCTGGGGGCCAGAACGAGCTGTTTAAAAGAATCTCAAATGTATAAACAGAAACATCAATTGTAAATGACGTTATGTTTCTTTCATAACTAAAATTAAATTTTCGAATATTGAAATCATTAGTATTTAATTTTGACGAGATGTAATGCCTTAACTCATCAACAGTTGTATCATTTGCAAATCTATACGCAAAAATAGATTTTTTGAGTGGAACAACAATCAGCTTCCTGAAACCAGACTCTTGAATTTGCAGACTATTATTTATAATGGCTTGAGGTTGGGGTTCTACTGAAACTTTCGCAGGCCTCTGCACCTGGAATGTAGAGGGTTTCTCAACCTGCGGGCAAGGTGACGACAAGTTTATTAAATTAATTGTTGGAAGAGTTTTATCCTTAACCGGAAGTGAAGTTTTTTTTTTGCGAGGAATATATGCCACTTCCCGGACTGTTCACCCGTTTTCGCTTGTTATCTATTTCGGGGTCACTATGAGAATCATCCAAGCATTTGAATGTTTGGAACATGTTTTCATAATGCTTGAACTTATCACAAAGTGATCCAAGTTCACAATCTCTCTAAAGCCATCACGAGTTTGCTTGTGCAATTTGTAGAATTCAATTTCAGTAGATCTACATTTATTACATGACCATCTTAATACTTTTCCATCGTTAATTGAATCCAGAATTCTACCTGTTAAACCAGCACATTTTATATGGGCGAGTCCATCGCATAGCCAGCAAGATACACAGCGCTCAGACTCTCCTTTAATATTGAAATTATCATTAGAGCAATTCACTTTAATCTTGTAGTTATGAAAAATATTCAAAGGGAAGAAAAGTATATAATTAGGAAAAAAGGGTAAATAAGAAAAACTAAATAAAGTAAAATAAAAAATTAAATTAAAAATTAAATTAAAAATTAAAAAAAAAAGTTTAAAAATAAATACAGTATTAAAATATTGAACAAATCAAAGCACAATTACAGGCGCTAATATTTAATAAAATAAAACATTTTTAAAGACAGTGTAGAGAGCAGTTTTAAATACACTGTGATATGACACTTAAAAAACAGGACCAGAAAAATTGGTAACAGGATCCTTTTGTAAATAGCATGGTCCAAGATCTAATAAAGACGCAAAAAAATGCTTCAAACCTTAATGCCCAAAAAATTAGCGAAATTAGGATATATTTATGGAAATTCAATGGTTATAATCAACATAAATTACCCCTCAAGTTATTTCTTCGGAGTAATGAAGTTTATGTTATGCTCACCTCACCAATAAATATAATTTTGCATCCCTAGTTTTAAGATGTACAGCACTAACCACCCGGATGGCAAAGCCCATGGTGGTACAGCCATACTCACAAGGAACCTTAACTTTGCGACAAACTGGTTGTAGTGAATTTCAATCATTCTTAAAAATAGGAGGGTTGATCTTACTTTGACAGCGTTATACTGTCCGCGATGATTCGTATACTTATTGGGGCTCCCGAAAAATAAACCCATAATGTCGATAGTTATATAACAGAGACATGAGTACCAAAAATAGATTCGATTTTATCTCAAGACAACCAACATACTGACCTATAGATCCAAATAAACTCCCAGATCTGATTAATTTTGCAGTCACCGAATACATAGATAGGAATTTAGTATTTGCTGAAACCAGCGCTGATTTATCTTCTGATCACTCCTCAGTAATTATTAGATTGACAGCCATTTGAATATCAGTATCATTTTCATTTTACAACATCTAGAACTAACTGGACGAAATATAAAAAATATATAAGTAGTCACATAAAGATCAATCCTGAAATAGAGAGTGAGACTGAAATTGATAACGAAGTACTTGTATTCAACAGTATGCTAGCAACACCAGAACAGAAAACGCAGCTAAACACCAGAGCACTTACGACTAACAGCGAAATCGAGGTGCTTGTTAGAAATAAGAGATACTTGCGTCATGAATGGCAAACGCATTGTTCGCCCGATGCAAAGGTCCAACTTAAGATGGCAGAGATAAAGTTAAAAATGGTTAAAATTTCCTATTGCCTTTGTCTCTAAACGTTTCCACTAAAAAATCGCTTTGGAAAGCTAGCAAAAGTTCTAAGACTCCAGTAAATACTGAAGTTCCGTTGAGGCTACGTAACGCTTCCTGAGGTAGAACTGAAAAATAAAAAGGCAATTTGTTTTACTGAATACCTCAGTATGGTAGTCCAGCCAAACACAGCTACAGATAATGCATCTCTGCGACTAAATCATAGTGTTCCAAGATATAATGCTTATTGCAGAACATCTATTTCAGAGCTGAAAAAATATTATTGCAGTTCGTAAGAATAGACTCGATACGATCATATCACACCAAAGATGCTAAAGGCACTGCCGAGCATTACTCTCGTTTTTCTCGCAAAGCTTTTCGGTGTTATATTTTAGCTAGGATATTGTCCACAAATATGGGAAAAGTCGTAGATAATTATGATAGCTAAACCAGGTAAAGACGCAATCCTGCAGACATTATATAGACCAATCCGTCTGTTGCCCTGCCAAACTTTTCGAAAAAGTCCTGCTATCAAATTTTTCTCCTTTAATCTATTAATATGACATTATTCCTACACACCAGTTTGGATCCCGCTACAAGTACGGTATAGTTGAACAAGTACATACTATAACTAACTATTGAAATAAGAAAAGCTTTCGAATTCAGAGAGTATTGCTTGGCCATTTTCCTTGATGTGGCTCAAGCTTCTGACAAGGTGGTTCGCAAAATGGCGGATAAAAGTCAATCAACATAAGTGCAAATACATCACTTCTACATTTAAACAAGACAGGCGCCTAACCTGGAGAGGACACGTCTCGGCTAAAAAAATGTAGCTTGAACTTAAATATGCCAGTCTGTCTTAGCTTATAAGCAAAAAATCTGAGCTCAGTCTGGGCAACAAAGTTCTTCTCTAGAAAGCGGTCAAAAGGCCGATATGGATATATGGATTCCAGTTATGGGGTTCAGTTTGCGCGAAAAGTGTTGATATTTTATAAAAATTCTGGTCGAAAACTCCAAGAACTATAAGAAGCGCACTATGGTATGTGCGCAATGAAAACACTTACAAAGACCTAGACTTACGCATCATAAATTACATAACAAAACTGCGTATTCATCCGAACTCTTTGGCTAACACCTTGGCCCTCACAACAAATCAAACCCACCTGATGAGAAGAGATAAACCATCGTTCTAAAGAGCAACATTAAGCCAGCAGCCCATTCCTGTTAATGGGTTACTATATTAAATTTATTTATAAGATTATATTCCTTATTTTGAGGCTTCCGAAGTGGGAGCAGATTCGGTAAATAAATAAAAGGTTATTAAAAAAAAACTTTTTATTGCAGTTTAAAAATGGAGAAATCAGACAACAATGCTCGTCATCTCACGCCTTAAATTCATGGAAATTCATTGAGTTCAAATAAAAATGAGCTCTTACCGAATACGACCGTTACTTCTCATGAAGAAAAATTATTACATATATATTTATAGTCGTTGACTCCTACAGTTTTTTTTAAATTATTTATATGTTTAAAAAATTGTATAGTTCCAGCACCGACTTTCAAATCTACAATGATTTAAAGTTCCATTCCTTTTGGCAGTTGACTTCATAGCTATTGGACATTAAGCCTACAAATATTTTAATCTTCTCTTCAACTTGATCTCTTTCTATGAAAGCATCTGAAAAATAAGAGATTAATCTGCCAAACTTTGTTTCTGATTTGATGGTGACAACGACCTGAGTTGATCCAGCCGTTGATCCGTCTCTGCGAACGCAAACTAATCGATTTATAAATATTTTAAAAGAATTTGGTGAGCAAATTTATTTCATAATTTCCTTAGAATATTTGAGAAGATAGAGAGAGCATAAGAAAAAAAAAAGTTTAAATGCACTCTATTTAATTGGTGATCACTGTAATTCGAAAATCGCTTAATAGTTGGAAAATATACAAAATTCTTTTCTTTTTTTTAATTTTTTGTAACAATTACCTATAGGGTTTTGCCCAAAATCTCGTTAAATATTTTCTAAATCAAAGATTTGTTATAGTCACTGCAAGGCACTTTTGCAAATTTTTCCCTATTTTTGTGTATTCAAGACGAAACATGATTTAATGATGCCATATTCCATATCTGATACTGTAAAAAACCTTTAGCAAACTAATAAATCTGTCGTTCTGTGTCAATGTATGGTGTTCATACTCTTATATCGGTCAGCATTAATCATATTGTATTTGTAAGCAATTTTTTCCGTGAAAACCTGTCATTCGGGTGAAAAGTTTTTTCTTGATTTGAAATTTAGGAAATTTCCAAAGAAATACATTATGAGACGCTTTTTTACTATAAAAATTGTCGGAGCTTGGCTGGAAAATTTTGATGCATCCACTATATAGCCCGAACCTAGCAACATCTGACTGTAATTTGTTTCTGTCCCAGCAAAACTCTCTTGATGGTAAAAAATTGAACGACTGAAGGCTGCTGAAAATCATTTGGCTAAGTTCTTCGCCGATTAACAAGTTCTACTCTGATGGATAAATAAATTAAATTTAAATTAAAAATAAATTAAATTAAAATTTGACCGATAGTAAGTCAGGATAAGACGAACTATTTGCTGTAATAAAAAAAAAACAATCAGAGCATTCGCGACTCGGCTTCCACATCACTGTTGACAGCCATAACTTTGAAGTCGTAGATAATTTCGTCTATTAATGAATTAACACCAACAATAATGTCAGCCTGAGAAACCAACACAAAACTATAAGTACACCTGTCAACGGTTGCTACTTGGGATTGAGAAGGCAACTCAACGGAAAAGTCTTCTCTCGACGAACAAAGACGAGACTCTACAAGTCACTCATCTTTCCCGTTCTGTTATAAGAATAGGTTAATTCTAGACCAATTTCAGCAATTTTTTTTGGACTTTAGTGAGATATTATATCTTCAGTCGGGGGGATGAAAAGCAAAAAAAAGCAAAAGTATGGGATAAATTGTACTTGTTGCTTGATTGTGCCCTCAATCGTATTCATTCTAAACCATGAGAATTCGTAGCTTTAAAAATTACCGTTATATAGGAGGTGAGCGAGAACTGTATCTGTTTTCACTCAATTGTAAGAAATTTTGTAATAACCGAGTGGTTAGCAGTGCGTACTGCCATTCGGAAGGCAACATTCAAACTTTTAGAAAATTAACTTTTCTAATAGCGATCGCCCATCGGCATTACGGAGGTGGCTAAGAATAAACTGTAATGTGACAAAGTTTAGTCAAAATATCTCAATCCTTGCTTTAATTATAGTGTGTAAAGGCGGAGAGACAGAGAAAAGTGGCTACATCGATTCCTCCTATATTTCATAAAGTTTTTTTTGATGAGGGAGGATGAGTAAAATGCCTACCGCATTATCATCATCATCATTACGCGGTCACGAAAATGATATGTGCCATTTGCAGGTCACTAAAAAACTCACCTCTGAGGAACCGCCGCCCAACCTCGAACGGCTTTCGCATTACTTCAAGGTGGCATTCCATATTCCTCGTCTTGAGATTTACATCTCTGATATATCTTTCCAGCTTGCTTCGCCCTGCAGCATTGCTGGTACGATGTTGTCCACGTCCAGAGGGCCTACCACGTTCCCTAGTGCTTCTCGTTCTGTTTGGCATCGTTCGCATTTAAAATATGTGTCGTCGGGACTGTCTTCGATAGCGTCATTGTATATGCTGGACGGCTCTTCTGCTTTACCAATTTTATGCAGGTATTTTCGGTAGTATCCATGTCCGGATAACATCTGAGTGAGAAAGTAGTTCACTTCCCCCGGCCTAACGGTCCATCTAACTCAAGTTCCTTGTTCCCAGCGGCTTTGCCATCGATTATAGTTTTAGATCGTCTCTTGCGTTTCCCACATTCCTTGGTTCTTGAGGTCCCAAATTTTCTTTCCTCTATAGGTACACTTCCACTTATCACCAAAACGGCTTCACTTGACACCGTACGGTATGATAACGGCAAAATGCAAAATTCGATTTCTATGATTTTCAGTGTCAATATTTATTTGATTTTACGTTGATAGAATACCACTATTTGACAGAGGTGCTTTTTCAGCGGATTTCTGATCTAAAATGTCATATCTTGAAGAATCGGTTACATGTGGGCAATAAGTTATAGTTTGCCGATTTCATTGATTTTCGGTATCAAAAATTATAACAATATTCGTGTGTAGTTTGAGAGTTCCAAAACGCAGACTTTTAAAATCCAGAGAGTACGAGTATCCAACCAATTTAAAAAAATAGACAGGACTATATACCGACAGCACTGTAAACAGACATAACGAAAACATGACCGGACAAAATACAGACAACACAGTATCCAGACAAGACTAAATCCCGACAATGTAAAATACCGAAATTTCTTCTCGACAATTCAGTTACTTTTCGTTATTATTCAAATTTTTATATCAATTTACTAAAAAAATTGAAAATATGTGTTCAATATATATAAAATAAGATATTATATACATAAATACGTATATATTGTGATTTTTAGCGGAGCTTCTCCCTTAATTTGTGGTGTGTGCATTGATGGTCTTCAAACAAATGGACCTATAGTTTATTCTAAGCCGCCTCAGAACGGAACGTATTACATGGCTTATAAGAAAAAAAAAAATTTATATTACAAAAAATACACCCACATACGAAGTTTCGTTGAAGTAGCTCACAAAATGAGTGACTACTTTGCATACAAACAGGAGGACAGACAGATGGGCATGGCTATATCTACTCAACCCTTCAATCTGATAGGATCAGTATAATTTTTGGTGGGTCTATCTCTTCCACTTATGGTACTTAAATACATTTATACAGTATTCATATATCAAAATTTATGGGTTTGATTATATTAGGTTGGCCATTCATGGCTTATAGTGACTTTTGGATAATATTAAATGTTTAAAATTTTTTTTCTAAAGTATGTAAAACCAAAACTTTTCGCATTAAATTTTTTTCTCCTTTATTTAAGTACATAAACCATCTTACGCCTCACATTTGCCATCGATCTGTCTCCACTTTCAATCAATGTAATAAACTAATTGTGTTAAAATTTTTGGGCATTTACTTTGTCCTACGCTATTCATAACAAAACCGCCGATATTGCCAGTGAATGAACAACCAACAAAACGGCGATGAATATAAAATTTAAAAAATGCCTCAGACTAATGTAATTGGCATACAAGTAAATTGTTACACACGTACATATGTATGTATGTATTTATACGCGTTCATGAGGTCAAACAAATAAATTATGTAGCAGCTGTCTGCAACACTAAAAATGCACATAAATGCGTACATACATACATACATACAAACCTACGTAGTATTGTGTGTGTAGTTAGTTGTAAGAGACATTTTACATTGGGTTGCGTATACGCCATAGCGTAAAGAAATTAGGTAGACGCGCCTTCGTTCGCCTATTAATGCATACTCGTACAGTCATATGTATGTATATGAGTATATTGTGTCTGCTTTTAAGTGTATTCCATTGTAAATGTTATTTGAATGCACTGTATTCTGAAATGTCTTCTCTCTAAAATTTTAATGTTTCTGTCACATAAAAACATATTTGCATATGTGTACATGTGTATGTACGAGTATAATACTGCCAATTACATACTTACATTGTCTACGATCGAGCTTCCGGTCTCTCTGTTGTTTTATTTTCTGCTGAGTTTTCTACTTTATGAAAATTCACAAAACATCATGAAAAAATTCTTGTGGAAATTAAATTTTATACAAAAAGGTTTTTTTTTCGGTTTTGGATGAAGTTCATATCCATTCGAGATAAACTCATTAGTAAACTTAAAAACTCTATTAAGTGAGTGATTTTAGCACTGAAAACTTTATTTTTCTTAAAATATGAACAATTTTCTTACTTCTATTTACAATTAGTTATTCAAATAGGTTTAGTTAGTGGCTAACAAGTTATATTTAATATTATTTATTTATTTTCAAAACGAATAATGCAAAATTATTTCTTATAGACTGTCAAATCAATCCAAGGTTTGAGTAATATTTCCTTTGTTTTTTTTTATGTTTCGAGCTCTGTAATCATCCGAAATTTGAATCATACACTTTGTAGTTATTAACTAAACCTAAACATTATTTATCAAATACTAATCTCATGTAAAAACTACCTAAATTATTGGTTTGCTCTAATTACAACACTGCTTCCGTCAACTGTTATCGATTAATAGACTGCTTTACAATTTTGAGCAAGCTGCACCATTTAGTTTCTTTGACAGTCATTAAAAGCATTATTTTTTGCATAAAAAAACATTACAAAAAACCAAAAAAAGACTCTATAAATACTATCGGGACACTGCACTAAAAATTTCAATGGTTAGGAAATGATTTACTGGGTTCCGTTGTGTGTTGTCCAAAAGAGTTCGTCACGCTAGAAATCGCTGATACAATCCATCGAATGGTATTGGACGACCGAAGAATAAAAGTGTGTGATGTGGTTGAGACTGTTGGCATCTCAACTGAGCGGGTACATCACATCTTACATGAATATTTATACATAAACAAGCTACCCGCGCAATGGATGCCGCGATTGCTCACACACGACCATAAGCGCAACTGTGTAGCGACTTGAAAGGAGTGTTTGGCGATGTTCAACCGCAATCCAAACGAATTTTCGCGCTGTTTCGTTACCATAGACGAAGCATGTACCCACTACACCACACCAGAGACCAAAGAACAATCAAGACATCTTTATCTACGGATAAACATGCTCGAAATAAGGTCAAGGTGGCTCTGTCGGTCAACAAGGGCATAGCCACGGTTTTTTTACGAGGAGTCATTCACATCGATTACTATGTAAAGGGTAAAACAATAACCTATGAATATTATTCAGAGCTTTTGGGCAGATTCGATATTGATTTGAAGCATAAATGACCGCATTTGGGGAAGAAAAAATTTCTGTTCCATCAGGACAATGCAAGCGTGTGTAGTTATCATGGCAAAAATTTATAAACTGGGGCATGAACTGCAACCTGCGACTATTTCTTGTTTATAAACCTGAATAAATGGCTGGGTGACAAGAGATTCGGGTGGAATGAAGAGACCATCATAGAAACAAACATCTAACTTGAGGGCCTTGAAACCCCCTATTCTTTGGAAAAAATACAAAAATTGGAAAAACGTTGGACTAAATGTATGGAGCTAAAAGGCGACTATGTTGAGAAATAACACGCTTATTCGGCAAAAAAAAAATTTTTTTTTTAAATGATTGACTTATCAAACCACTTTGGTACATAAATATATAATTACTTTAAATAAGTTACTTTTGTTAAAAAAAAGATCAGGTTGTTTGTTTTGTTTCAACTTAAACGCGTTTTAGAGCATTCATCATTTCAAGCAGCATTTTTCGTGCAGACAATTTTGTTTATCGTTATTCGTCTAAAAAGTAGTTTTGTTTAGAAATGGAGTGAAATTTCCGATCAAATACGTTATGTGCTCGGTTGGGCAGTTTTAATTCAAATGGTCAGAATCTTGCGCCATCTGAACATCATTTGTTTCAGTGTCTGCAACACTCTTCTTCATGGTAAAAATTTGACGACCGAAGAACCACTGGCCAAATTTTTCGCCGATAAACCACAGAAGTTATATACTGATTGGATTCAGGTAGCTCCATAATGGGTGATAGAAAAAGAAAAGTTCAACGTTCCAAGAAGATTTAGATTTTAGAAATGAAAAACTAGCGGAACCAGCTCATTTTCCACTAGCGTTATGGGAAGCGACCCCTTACGATTCGAAAGGTTGTGAAGGGAGTGAAGCAAACAATAAACTGATGGCAATTGGTCACGCCTATAGCCATAATTGGCAAACTTTACTGAATGGCTAAACAGAACTTACAATCTCTCACATATATTGAGAAAGCATGAGAACGAATTTTGCCATGTGTAAGTTGCTTCTCAATAAATTCTTTTATGAACAGACCGCCTTAGGGTGGTCACAAATTTAGAAAACCCGAAAATGTAACCTAAAGAGATTATGAAAAATGCACTCCTTAAAGAAAGGGAAGCTTTCTGAAAGAAAGATGCGAAGGAGGAAATGGTCATACAACATTTATGCAGTTACACTGCTTGGCCAGAGTTCGAGTTCTGGTTCGAATTATAGGAAATAATTTTTCTAATTGCGGCAAGGAAACCCTCCGAGTGTTTTTTTCGACATGAAATAAAGGCTCTTCATAAAATACCATCAGACGTTCGGGAGCAGCTTAGTATAAACTTTAGGACCCTCCATTTTTGTTGGGCAAACATTAAGACACACAGCACCAATTGGAGGAGGAGATCGGTTCGTTATTCGTGTTCAAAAAAGTTTTTTTTGCTTTTGTTTTTAAGAAGTGATTTTTATTGGAAAGAAGTAAAAACTACATACTTCGTAGTACCGCCCGTCGGAAGCAACTACATTTTCCCATCTTTCTGGTAATTTTCGAATACCATAATCTCGATTACTTCAAAAAACCCGAACCGGTGACGCCCCAAATCGCTTTGCACGGTGAAACAGTAGCCTGAAAGAGAAAGATCTGGAGAGCACGGCGAATGGGGTAAGTCTTCCCTTTTCAGCGTTTGTAGGTAATTTTTGACCATTACAACCAAGTGAGACCGAGCATTAACATGTTGGAAAATCACCTAGTCATGTCTTTCGGTGGCTTCTGGCAGTTTTTCACGGTTCAAATGCATTAGTTTTAGTCGATAGCGAGTTCAGTTAGAGTTTGGCACGGATCATGATGCAGTAAAGCCTCCAAATCCTGCTCCTCTTTGTCTTCGACGCTTAAATCACCACTTTTAAAGCATCGAAACCACACTATGCATGACTTATCGGTCAGTGCAGATTCACCATAAACTTCTATAAGCATTCGATAAGTTTCAGTTGCACTTTTCTTCCAATTAAAACACAAAATCAAAATTCTGTTTATATAACACAAATCCAGACATTTTCGAAGAGGCAAAACCAATGTTATTGTCGGAAACAGACTAATTATTGTTGACAAATGCGAAACCTTTCCAATGCAATAGGTAATTGCTTCCAAGACCGATCACAACATGCAAGTGGAGCCATGTTTCGAGAAAGGTTCAAATTAATTTGTACACCCTATATTATGATTGATTATAGAGCATTGCTGTTCGCTTAGTAGATTGAAGTAAGCAATTCGGCCTTTGGAATATCCATCAACTTATCCTATAGAAGAGTGATCAAACTCTACTTGCCGAGTGGCGCTCAGAACACGCGCTCTATTGTCTCAGCACGTTCTAAGCATTTCACCAACTGCCATTCGTCTGCTAATAGTTCACTATTTAAGCTGCCTGAAGTTTCCAGAAAGTTAATGGCGAAACCTATTTTAGGCATCTAAGCTTAAGGATAACACTACAGTAATGGGCAAGTAAGTCTTCATTCCCAGAAAATTTGAGGACACTAGCTATGCTATAATAAAAATATAATATACAATTACCTTTAAAGTAAAGTTTTTATTTTCAAAATTTAAGTTCACGCACTAAATTACGCTTTCATATCAAATTGGGTCACCATTGTTTCGGCTTCAAATTCCATATTAAATTTTTATTATTATTATAGATATATATTTTTAATCATCCATATGTATTTATTAATATTTATATATTTATTTTTGAATATTTTTTATTAACTTTATATAATAATTTTTTATATATGTTAGTTTGGTAGTTAATATTGATATTAATTAGAACTTGACGACAGATTAATTTTATATTTTTATTTCACTAAATTTAAATTAATTTATTTTACACTTCTGTTAGAAAAAAAATACGTTTTGAATAATTAATTTTTAATTAACAATTTGTTTTTTCTTCTTGTTTTTGTTTTCAACTGCAGTTAGTTTATATTTAAGTTTTTTAACTTTATCGAAAGATTTGTATTTAATAAATATTTTCAAGATTTTTTTTTTAAATATTGATTTTTTATTACGTACTTTTAATTATTATTATTTAAGTCCAAATTATGAATTAACAATTAAAAATTATGTTGAAGCTTTTTCACGAGTTTCTTTTCCATTGTTTTTCCCCTTAAAGCGTTAATTAATTTATTTTCATTATAAAATTATTATTTAATGAATTTTTTGCATGTATTACTTAATTTATTTTAATTATGTTTATTATTAATGTTGCATAAAATCTTTTAAATATTTTAAATTTTTTTATCTTTGTTAATATGCTTCTATTGTTGCTGCCCTAAAGGCATTTCAACCATTATTGCATACAAATCACAAATATTCACATTTGCGTATTTCATATCCAACAAATGTTTACTTTTTTTTATTTTTTTTACAAATATCTTCACAAACTCAGCGCCTGTTTAACCGCCAAACACCGATATTTAAATCGTTAAATCGCTTAAGTGCGAACTGCAATCCACACAATTTGACTTGTTGACACTCTCAACGTCGGCAAGAGACTAAACGCATCGGCGCAACTGAAACCGAAACTGAAATTGAAAATACCGAACTGCAAAACTGAAAACTGAAAAAATTATAAATACAAAAAAAAGGTGAAAAATGAAACTGAATTGCTTGCATGCAAAGCCCCACAAACCAAACTAGCAGCGCAACGAATGTCATGTTAAACATCAAAGCAACAACAACATCAGCAGGCAGCAAGAACAGCAACAAGAGCAACAATGCGCACAGGCAAAAGCAAAGTAGCGAATAAACGAAGTTGGATGCAATGAAAGTAGTAAAAAGTATTAAACACATACTATGTTACATACAAGTACGTACTATGTATGTATGTATGCACATCTTGCTGGTGGGGTTTGACTGCAGTCGCTTGCTTGCTTGCTTGTTTGGGCTGCTTGGTGTATGTTAAATGTTGAATGAATAGAAGACGCGCTTTGTTCACTCCAGATTGGGCTGTTGTTGCTGTTGTTATTCTTGTTTCAGTTATGGCTAATGCTAAAAACTTTTGTTATTATAGTTGCAGAGCGAGTAAGCGAAAAGCGAAAAGTTGTGCGATAAACGAACAAACGAATGAACGAACGAACTAACGCAAGGCAGATGGAGAGGTAGACCAGTGTGTAAGCACAAAAGTAAAGAGTAATGTTGAAAAAATTCAAGTAGATAGTCTGTACTGTGCTGGTGGGTGGTGGGCGGCATGTGTTGATCGGCTTGTTACGAATGACGACGACGCAGAATAGACGGCAACGGAAGCTGCTCCACACAATGCGCATAGTAAATGCAGCGGCAGCGTCGGTGATGGTGGAAGGCAAAACAAAAAACCGGCGACAGCAGCAAAAGGAATATAAAACAAAAATAGGATTATTGGCAATAGCGTTGAAAGATGAATGTCGAAGATGATGATTACACGAATATGTGGAAATAACAAAAATGCAATATACTTATATATACTGCTAAAAATAAAACAAAGCAGAAAATATAAGGAAGACTAAGTTCAAGTGAAACCGAAAATTATGTATATATTTGGTTGTTGTTGTTGTAGTTATTTATGTTAGAAATTAGTTAGTCATTAAAACGATAGAGTTTGTTCAATACGGTCTATGGGTAAAGCTTCCATTAAAAAAATTGTTTAAACTTCAAAATTATTTATTTTCAAAGAAATTTCACATATTAAAATTTATAGTTTTCAAATGCTCAGTTATAAGAGAGTTAAGTCTGTTAGTTGTCCCACATCAGTAAAATTTCATAGCATTTTGTTGGAATAAAAAAAGATTTATAAGTATATAGGGTTTTCCGTAAGGGAGTTTTTCAATAAAAGTGATCTTTAAAAAAACGCACACTAATTGTTAAGGAAATTCAAATGTTTTTTATTTAATGTGAGGTACAATCGATACAATTAACTTCTGAATATAACATCATTCAAATGACCTCCACGGCTTCTTTTGCAGGAATGAATTCGATGAACCCAATTTTTTTTAAGAAAATCAGCTTCTCCGATGAGGCTCACTTTCGTATGAGTGGTGCCGTAAATAAACAAAACTGTCGATTCTGGTGCGAAGAAAATCCACAAGTTATTCATGAACAACCATTACAACCATTACCTAAATTGACAATTTGGTGTGGTTTTTGGTCTGGTGGAATCATCGGTCCCTACTTCTTTCGAAATGAAGCTGGCAGGGCTACGTGTCACACAGCACGTGCAACAACCGAATTATTGCGAGAAAGGTTTGGAGATTCGATTATCTCAATGAATGGCCTCCAAGAAGTTGTGATTGAACACCATTAGACTACTTCTTGTGGGGTTATTTGAAGTCATTGGTCTTAAGCAATAAACCAGACTCTCTTCAAGCTTTAAAAGTCAATATGGAACGAGCTATTCATGACATACGACCTGATTTAGTGGAAAAAGTGCTCAAAAATTGGGTTCATCGAATTCGTTCCTGCAAAAGATGTTGTGGAGGCCATTCGAATGATGTTACTTATATATTCAGATCGTAATACACACTTTAAATAAAAATCATTAGATTTTTTTTAAAGAAATCATTTCAGTCTTATTGGAAAACCCTATATAACCATATGAATGCCGTTTAAGGTAAACAAAGGACTTTTCCATAATAAAGAGGTTATCTAGCGACAGATACACAGGTATACTGAACTTATGCAGGAAATACTTCCCCACCCTGTTGAGCGGCAGCCAAAATGAAACACCAGGAGATGTCGAACCCGATTCCTTAATCGATGAGGATGGAACATATGTAACACTGCCCGACTATGAAGCAGTTCGAGTAGAAATTGCCCGCCTGAAAAACAACAAAGCGTTGGGAGCCGATGGCTTACCGTCCGAGCTATTCAAATACTGCGGCGAAGAACTATCAGATTCCATGCATCAGCTTCTGTGCAAAATATTGTCTGACGAAGACATGCCCGACCATTGGAACTTAAAAGTGCGACTCCCAAGACTCTTGGAGAAGACCCGTGAAAATAGTATGGACACATATCACGTCTGAATAGAGAAGGTAAAATCTTCTATAACAGTGTATTGCTACTGGCCAATATCATCGGTATCATTGGCTTCAACAACAGCGCCATGAGTTTTGCTTTTTTCAGACGGGATGAAGAAGCATTCGCGACACTTCTCCAACGTCACTGTTGAAAGTCATAACTTTGGAGTCGTAGATATCGCGTCTATCTTTGAACCAACATCAAAACCAACAACAATGTCAACCAGGAAATCCAACGCAGAATCACTCTTGACAAAAGATGCCACTTTGGACTGAGTAGGCAATTGAAAAGTAAAGTCCTTTTTCGACGAACCAATAGCAAGCTCCAAAAGATGCTCATTATTATTATCTTAATGTGTGGTGTAGAAGCGTGGGCGAGAGATTTATGATCCTTTGCTAATTGGCAACGACGAATACCGGGGCTATACACTTTTACTAGACCTATTAATGAGTTTTTAGTTCTTCTCCTGTCATATTTTGACCAAATCTATGTATACCGATTGAGATGTATTTCCATATATTCTATGTTTCAAATTATAAGTGAAGCTCTCTCCTAATTATTCCCGAACGGGAGGGTATTGGCACCGCCTCGGATTCACCAAGAAATTCTTCCCTCTTGGCCAACTGCTATGACCGGGAGGAATCCAAATTATGAAGATATCGAGTTGACATGCTGGCGAGCTTAAAGCTTTTGTTGATGACGCTAGAGTTTACCATTAGTGACAATAAGGACCTCAATGCAATCTGTCTATTCGAGTATGTAGTAGTCTTCTTTACCCTACCGTAGATATACGTTAGAGCTCTACAGATCTTTTCTATACCTAATACTTCCGCTTAGAAGATTCTAGGTGAGTTTGCCAACCGCACCGAAAGGAAGATTTTAAGATATTCATATCATAAAACCTCAAACACCTCACATTATATTTTGGATCCGCTGGTGTAGATTTAGATGTTTGCCTTTCCCATTCACTTCGAGAGGGTATCCTCAGCTGGAAGCAGCTATTAAAATCCAACCTCGGTAGATAGTAGTCTTAATTACTTTAACATGTTCCGAGCTGGTTTAGTATTTTATCTCGCATATCAAAATCGTTTTTGATTCCAACCACCCCACTCCATAAGTACAACAACCACTGTGAAAATTCCTTTGAAATAACTACTGGTTACCTCTTGATAAAACGCTCTTGGAGTTTATGTAAAATACGTCTTTAGAATACTGGTTTCGTCTCATGTGATTAATGGTGCCAATTACACAGCATCGCCTCCGTGGCGCAATTGGCTAGCGCGTTCGGCTGTTAACCGAAAGGTTGGTGGTTCGAGCCCACCCGGGGGCGCATGAGTATTTTATAAAGTTGAAATAAAAAAATTGCTTTGTTCCAGAAATAAAAAGATAATAAAAAACGATATGATAATAAATAATAATAAATTATGATGAATAATTCATCGATGAAGCAAAAAATTAAAATAATGTGAAAATAATTGTGATCACGTTCGGAAACTTTTTACTGCGACTGCAACTTAAATTTATCACTCATTTATCAAAGATCTTGTTACTTACTAATTTTAAGTAAATCAATTAAATTTTAATTAAAAAATAATAACTAATTAAAGCAATAGAAAAATTATTTATTTTATAAAAAAATTTCTTCCGCCCCCGGGTGGGCTCGAACCACCAACCTTTCGGTTAACAGCCGAACGCGCTAGCCAATTGCGCCACGGAGGCAGATAATTAAATTGCGCACAATGTCTGTTATAACTTGGAGACAGTAGAAGAATGAAAAAAATTCTATTTGAAAACGAATTTATAGCAATGAGAAATTACATGCATATGTAAACGATTCTGTTCACACAGCACAGGCACTAAGTTATTTAGGCAACTGAGCACCAAAGAGTTAGAAAAAACCTAAAACATGAATGCTGTGACGGATCAAAGTATCTGGTAGAGCTACATAAAATTAATGTTTTGTAATTAAATTTATTCCCAGTTATAGTTTCCGGTGATCATATGTGGGGAAAAAACAAAAAACATTAAACACCAAAACATAAGAATTTGCTCATATTTAAAGTTTCTAATTGATTGCTTCTAACTTGTAATTTTTGATAAGCAAGAAAAACGTTCTGTGTTCGGAGGAAAGAAGGAATGGTTATAATGTGGAACATTAAATATGAAGATTAGTGATAACAAAATTAACATAAGGCGAAAAGACGAAACAAATATCAGATAAGAGGTAGAAGCCGATAGCTGGATTGTTTTAGAGCGCGGGAATAGAAAATGTTTGTTAACTAGAACACCTAGGTTCTTCCAGGCGTTAATACGAGCAATATGCTAACTGTATAAGGACGAAACACACACTGCTAGCAAATAAGTTGCATGGAGAGCTCGAACACTACTTTAAAGTGAAAATATAAGACTGTGAGGGTTGTAACATAAGTCTTTGAAAAAAGTTAATCGAATTGTGATTTATTGAGTAAAAAATGAACTTTGAGTAAATTCTTTATAATTAAGAAAGTGCAAGCGTACTTGGTGTCTTTTATTCAACAATCCAGTGATCAACCTAAAAGAATTGGGAAATCATCGGTGTTAATTATATATTTTATTAAGGGACGAAAAGCAGCTTCTTAGTTTGTCGTGAACCACTCATAACTTTTTACAAAATGATCCAATTTTCATAATACTTTTTTATTCAAAGGGTTCCATTGAAATTGGTACCATCGATAGTTGATAAAAGCAGAAGCAGAGTCGTGCGCAGGACTCAGCCAACGGGGGAGGATTCGGAATTTAAATTCCATTCCTCAATAAAATAAGATGAATATGATTCACCTCTTTTCATAAAATTAAATGATTTGGGAAAGAAAAAGTTGTCGTGTTTTTGATTGTATAATGATCGTGGGACTGATTATGTAATTATCATTTAGCCCCAGGATTTTTTTATCATTCAAAATCACACTCGTGCACGGCCCTAGTTAGAAGGGTAGGAAAAAAAAAGTGATTCACTGATTTCAATAAGGATATTCTCTTTGTCTAGGAAATGCACAATATGCAAATATTTCCTATAGAATTGTGCTAGAGATCGAGAGGACCCCCGTTGCAAAATTGTGACTTATTCAAGTGAAACAATAACAACCACACAGGCACAGGGTTACTTTTCCCTTCACAGGGTTGCATTTTCCTTCTTGCTAGCTGTAGGAAATAAATACACATAGGATTTGGTATAGGATATTTTTCCTACCATATGTTTTTTGCATGTGTTGTTCCTATCCGTGCACCGTAGCATGCATTTCCTAGAAAAATAGCATATTACATTATCACATAGTCCGACTTTGTTAATTCTTTTTGTATTGGATAGAGCATTCTTTGAAGTTGGTCCCACATAGAGTTGGAAAATTTTGTTTGTCAGAGGTGTAAAACGGAAAACAGAAATAAGAAATTCTTACGGAAAAGGATGAAAAATAGGTATTTTTTAGCATTAAAAATAAGACAACTCAAGGAAAACCAGCACAGGCAGTTCGCATCGGGCCAGGGCCTTTAAAATAAGTAATTATCGTTGAAGAGAGATTTTACGTTTCATTGTTAATTTGATTTGGTTATTTATCTAAATTGAAGGTTCTTTAGTGATTTTTATCCATTGATTGTGGAGCGCCAACTCAAAATTGTTATTATTTTTTGTTTTTAGTTTTTCGGCGGTTTAATTTTTTTTTAAGTCTTAATTTTTTATAAGTGTTGTGTTAAAATGTGCGTGTAGGCCCTAGATTCATTAAAGAGTTCAAATCAATAAGCACAAAGTTTTCTTCAACCCAACCCTTAGACAGATGAGGGCCGAGCTTCATCCAAATCACGTTTTTTTGTATTAACTTAAGAAATCGAAATTCCCAATGAAGCATTCTTATACAGAAGATATTCGTGGACTGCCGCAATTATTTTCTTTTGCTTTGTTGTTAAGGATTTATTCTGTTGCGATACAAATTTATTCGCAAAACATTCAGATTAAACAAGTATGTGTGTTTTAGGAATTTGTAAATGTAATTTATTTTAATGAATTTTATTTTTATTTAAATAATTTTCTTCCATATATTAATTTTTCAAAGTAGAGAAAATAAAAAAAAATTATAATTTCAAGATCTCCCCGACGGGGAATTGAACCCCGGTCTCCCGCGTGACAGGCGGGGATACTAACCACTATACTATCGAGGACGGTGATATTCTAATGACAGAAGACATATTTGTCATTACCGAAGTGAAATGTGTTAGTCTTCATATTAATATACTAATTCTTATACAGCTGTTATTCTTTATTTCCCCTTTATCATTTAAGGTGAATATGAACAGCTGGTGAGAAATGCCCATATAGGAAATTGAAGCGTTATTCTGTAGCTTTTTTTAACCCCCAAAGAAAGCCTAACTTTAAAATCTAATTAATATAAATAAAATTCATTATATATTAAACTTTATGGAATCTTTGGCTTTTTGAACCACTTTCACAGCATTAGATTGAAATCTGTTGTCCATAGCCTCAAAACAATCCTTTGCCAGTCTTCTAATTTTATTTGGATATGTATTTATTGGCGTAGTCCATTTAAGTACCAATTCTCGTTTTGGCATATGAGATTTAGTAAAATACTAATATACAACTACTTTTCTATATGTTTAACTAATTTTTAATTTGTTAACTTGACGCTGATGGATTGGGTATTAAAGCTGTTACTATAGCATTTATAAGGGACGTTGATAAAATATTTTTACGGTCACCTTTTTCAGGTGAACTTCGCTATTAACTTAAGGCTGGAGTTAAGAGCATTGATGAACATTTAAATGGACTTAAGTCCAGGTGGTATTCGAACGTTACACTCACCTGATTTCAGTTTACATTTTTCTGGAGGCGACATCTAAAGGTAAACTGCCCCGTCAATTAACCTATAAGAATACTCTTTTCCTTAGTGCAGTTTGGTCTGTCTGCAACACTAGAATAAGTTAGTGGTGCGTTTTACGTTGGAAGTGCTCCAGGACCATACATGCTTTTTAATTTCCAATGCTTCATATAACACAGAATCTGCGAGAGTTCAAGGTGACAACCTGTACCAGTGCCAACCAGCTCATTCGCACTTTTACTGCCTTCTACATCTCTGTGACTATAAAAATAAGTGTATTTTGGTGATAGCCTGTTAATTGCCTCCTTTCACGTTTTCACTCAATTAAAGTGTGTTTTGAGATATTAAATTGCTTTGATTGCAACTTGAATGTTTACATGAAACCTTCCTTGCAAGACACTTAACTTTTACCTAACAACTTAACTATCTATTATTCTTCAATCATTCATTTGTTATTCTATTTGTTACTTCTGTTTTAGCTATTTGAAAAGAGAAACATATGTGATTTTCTTTGTCACTCACGCTCATTTTATTTATTGGCAGACGATACAATATATGTGTATATGGTACTCGCAACGTTAGCTATGCGTTATTGAAAATAAACCGATGCGTTATGCATAAGTTATTATGTACTTTCCAATATGTTATCTTTTTTTATTTCCACTTAAATAAATTTTTTTTTAAAGAATCAAGAATATAAAATATTCACCAAAATGGCTGAATCATAAATGAATAGTTGGAAGACGAACAAAATCAGTAGGTTGCGTTCAAAAAAACAAAACGACGATATTCTCCAAAAAAATTTAGACAAAACGAAGCGACTTAAATTTGGAATGGTGAAGAAGGTTTAGCTGGGCAAATTAGAATTAAATTTTAGGAAACGGTGATAGATACGTTTAATTTCAGAACTTTCTTCAGTATCATCAATATCCAAACAAATTTCATTAATTATATTACAGGATTAAGGCCTGATTGAGTTATGATCATTTCTAATTAGAAAAAAGTACTTTTTTTAAAAGTTAAATTTAAAAAATTTAGTTACACATCTCCCCGACGGGGAATTGAACCCCGGTCTCCCGCGTGACAGGCGGGGATACTGACCACTATACTATCGAGGATGCTGGCATCGCTTTGCCAAAATACATATTTTAATATATCTGATTAGAATGTTCATATGACTCAATTGATAATTATTAACCATAAAAATATTGAATGAGCAAGCATAATCACCATTATAACTATATTCACCACATGCACGTATTGTATTCATATCTCCGAATTGTTGCCACTTGTGCGCAAAAACTTTTATTTTTCAAGGGTTAGCAGCCGTAAAAAGAAGAACACAATGTGAATACTGAATATCTCGAAATAAGTGGTCATATAAATATATATATAAAAAAAAGTTATGTGTTTGAGAAAGAAACTATTTATAATTTAAATTTTAATTAAAATAATAATATTTAGAATTAATAACACATTTATAACAATAAAAATAACAATAATACAATACGTAGTGCGAAATTTAAATGTTTGTATGTAAATATGCGAGCAACTCATAGCCAATTATGATTATTATATAATGTCATTTAACCTAATTATAACTTAACCAGATCGCTGTCGGGCAATGAAAGGAACTCAGCTAAGCCGAAAATAATTGTGTCGATGAAAGTAAAAAGTTTTTTTTATTCGGTATATGGACGTAAATGTGTGTTATTTAAATGAGTATCCATGTAATACATAATCTCTGTTTAAGAAAAAAAAATTTGTATTAAAAATTGAATTAAAAAAATTTCAAATTTTATGTATTATTAGAAAATGTTTATTAAATATATTTTAAACATTTTGGTAAATTATTTTTGGCATCAGAATGCCAACGGGTCCTGTGGCGCAATGGATAACGCGTCTGACTACGGATCAGAAGATTCCAGGTTCGACTCCTGGCAGGATCGCGCGAGAGATTTTTTGATTTTAAATATGATTTAAATGAATTAAATAACATTTTACTTTTTATTTATGTAATATTTATTATATTAGTAATATTTATTATGAAATAACATGAATTATACTTATAATATATTAAGAAAATATACATAAATATTAACGAATTAATTACATACAAAACATAAATCCCATAAGACTTATATAATGAATAAACAAAATATTCAATAATACTTTAATTTAAATAAACAATATATTAATTTTTGGTCTAACATTGTACATTTTTTAGTTTTATTTCCATAAATACATTGTATTAAAAATTCAAATATGTAATACAATAAGCAACCCGACAAAAATGAAGACCGCCCCCGGGTGGGCTCGAACCACCAACCTTTCGGTTAACAGCCGAACGCGCTAGCCAATTGCGCCACGGAGGCAGTTGGACCATTTTTGTCACATAACATATTTGACATGTCAGCACAAAATACAATATAAACAAATATAGTTATAACTGATTACAAATAACATAACAAAAAAAAACATAACACGAAGAATCCAATCATTGTAGTTACAAAATTATAAACATAATATTTTTTTCTGTTAGATTTTGCGGTAACAGGCTGTTCATTAAACTAAACATTTTTCAACTCCAGTGTTGTATCATCAAATATTTCCGCCTCGTAAAGGAATGATGTTGCCAGCCAAATGTAATTCGCAAATTCACTGAAAGTCGGGATATTCTTGAATGATAATGATTTTGATTTTTTCTGTTTAACTGAATTTGCTTAAATTTTAAATATATAATGTCGTCAAATCTAAAAAAAAGCTAAAGTGTCATTTTGAGTTTTACCTTCTTTTGTCATTTAATTTTGACATTTAATGATACCGTAAAATATTGACAAACATAACGTATTTTGGTATTTGTCGAAAATAAAAAAGCATTATAAATAGTAGTTTTTCAAAATTTCTGTACTTATCTTTCCTTTAGTCTATTTCTAACACTCTTCTCATAACAACGAACATATTATAACATCTATTTATTTACGAAAAAGGTAATTCTCAATTACGATATTTTTTTGGTGATTTTGGAAGTTTGTATTATTAAATAGGATATATTTATATATACATATTATGTTGAACCGTCAAAGAACATAACAAAGCAAATATTTGTTTTATTTTACCTTAATGATTATGGTCTTGAACTAGTGGTACTGTCAGATATAGTAATGAATTGATTTACAGTCAATTCAGTCACAGTATGACAATTAGTTTATTTCACAATAATTGATCAAAAATATTTTCTGACAGTACTTTCAAGAAAACTAAAATGCATTAAACGTATATAAAATTGTTCTGCCTGCCAGCACTTTAGTGTAAATAATATTGAGTCATCACCTAAGCTGTTGCGTTATAAAAGTTATATAAAAAACGTTTACTACATTTTTCTCGTAATTTTCTTCCGGTATATTAATTTTCTGTTAAACAGTTTTGCATGTTATTAGTCAGTATTACTCAAATGTAGATTGTGAAATTAAAAATCGAAAATAAGACTTAAAATAAAATTGGTTAATTCAAGTAGACATATAACCGCTCCAATAATTCGTAATGTCATGTGATCTTATTATAATAAAATGTATATGAAAAAAATAGCAGAAATATATAAATAAAGTTGAAGAATAGAGCTGAATTGGGAAAATGTAAAAAAAAGAAGTTTCAAAATAAACAATTTCACATTTCGCACCCGTAATGTGAATTCTAAAATTTTCTGTTAAATAGAATTGGTGAGCTCTAATTTCTACAAATTCCACTAGTGATAAATTCTTACCTAATACGGTTTTTCACGGTATCGTAAATTACATTTTTCGTCTTCTGAATTACTAACGCGAATTACACCGTGCAGATGGCACACAGTTTGACAGTTTTCTATTTTGCTGGTCCGAAAATTTCGTCATGGATTTAAAAATTAAGTCGAAATGTCTGTATTTAGTAAAATATTATATAACATTACAGGAACAGGTAGTAGTAAAACTCAAGAGAAAAATTAACAATATATTTGAGTAAAAGTGTGGGTTGAAGATTGGAAATTAAATATTATTAAATCAATACATTCTATAAAATTTATCTTCGCATGATTTCGCCAAGTGAAATATCCGACACGGCATTATAATTTCCCTTAATAATTTTTAACTTTTACCATTTTTCGGTATTAAAATAATATTTTCTTTAAATAAAAGTCAGTATCTATTACTTTCTGTTTGTTTTTTTTATATTTTTGTATTGATTTGTCAGCTGATTTCAATAAATTTCCGATAAAAATTAGTGAAGGCCACGATTTGAGCGTAATTCTTATGGTAATTTAAAAAAGATACCCACACCCACGCTTAAGCTCTCCAAAGTTTGTATGGCGAATTAGAATTAAAATTCAATATATACATATGTATGTACTCAATGTTTTAAACTCGTCAAATTAATTATTACTAAAAACGAAATGTTTCGATTTTAAATGCAATAGGAATTTCTTTGCACATCAAGGCAACTCTGTATCAAGAATCATTTATTGTTTCAGCAGCTGTCATTGAAATTTCATTTTCAGCTTGAACGGAAAATAAGTTTTTTTGGAGTAACTTCAGGAAAAGCTTAAAACTATAAATGTTTCTATATGCAACTAATCTAAAGATGCTATAAACAAAGAACAAACCAATCCTTTGGAAAACTTTAAGCTCTTTACTTTTCAATTCACTCGCAACAGAAAACCCGGATTCAATACACAAATATTGATGTTAATGTAAAAGCCGGAGTATGAATTACATGATTTCAAACCGAGTCCACAGAAACAATTATGAATTGTTTAAATGGGGACACGGTAGATATATAAATTATTGAAAACAAAATTATATAATAATTATTTTTAAAAAATCGAAAATTGATTGTGCTTGAACCACAAATTTATTTTATTGCTTTGATTACAATTAATTTTTTTTTAAATATAATTACAAAATTTCAGCAAAAACATAGTTTAACTATTAAAAACAATTTATCTTTAAAAATTCTATCTATTTACTCTAATTTTCGTGCAAGTGTGAAATTATTATTTTTGAGAAAAGTGGCATCTGTATATAGTGAGAGAGACAGTGAGAATGATATATGTTTCTGCATATTTTAAGGGGTTAATATAAAAATATTATATTTGCTGTACAGAGTGAACAAATATGTTGTTGTGGAAATGTAAACTTTGACAACAACTTCGTCAACGGTCCTGTGGCGCAATGGATAACGCGTCTGACTACGGATCAGAAGATTCCAGGTTCGACTCCTGGCAGGATCGCAAGTAAACTTTTTTTTGGTTTTTTTCTGAACTGATTTTTAATGGTTTGCGCATAAAAATATTTTAGTTTAAAATAAATCTTACTTAATCATGTATAAGATCTTTGTGGAAAAATATGCGTTAATAATTCTTCTTACTCAATACGTATATGTATTTATATGCGATAACTTTTTTGTAACGAATTTGTGAAACAGTTAATATGCAGAATTCAGAATTCCTACAACTTTGAAATGCCCTTGATTCCTTGATATCTGCAATACCACATATCTCAATTGATGCAATGGACATTCTAGTAAATTTTTTTTATAGTCTAACTACTGTTCGTAGTAACTTTTGTTTGCACGATATTAATGTTTGTTGCAAATGAGTGGAATAATGTAAATGCAGCAGTTTAAAAACTCAATACGAATGCTCCTTTTCCAAGCATTTGCACGTACAGTGCAATCAACTTTTATTTCCTGCCGTTTTTGTAGTTAACTGTTTACCACACAGTGAAGTATTCTCATTAGAATTCCTATTGTTGACGTGAGATAATACAGTCAGTTGATAAGTACTTACCGTAAACACTTAATATTCGTGGGTGAAAGGTATATATATACATATATATATATAAATATATATATATATATATACAATGTAAGTTATAGTTGAAATTTCAGAGAGCACTGGAGATTACACAGCTGATTAAATTCAAAGTTTTCTGGCTCCACTTGAGTGCTCTAAGCCGTAGAAAATACAAATTGAAGATAAGAAGAGAAATATTTAAAAAAAATTTTCTTTCCATTAGAAGTAAGATGAAAAATATGGATGGCTGGGAAATAAGAAAACTAGGAAAAAAAAATGTTATTTATTGATAATACTCAAATACATACCTGTCTGTTTCCATCACAGCCTTAATATATAATCATTTTGTTCGACGACATAACTTATACACACTCGTACGATTCATTGCCTGATCACCATGTGCAGTTTTCACTTAATTATAAATCTCAAACGAAGGTGTAATTCGCACATAGCGGGAGACTGGATTGACATTGTTCACGAAACGTGTTGTCGCGCCTACAGCAGAGCATATAGGAGTACGGAAACTATCAGCTGATTTCTGGAAATCAGCTAACAGGGTCGCTTTGATGTTTTGTTTAACATCTTCAAATAAGATTGCCCAAAAATTTCCACCTAATTAATATGCTTCATATTTTTTCGATGGAAAATATGTTCCCCATTATAATATTTTTGAAATGGGCTCTGATTGTATTCGTATAAATGTGATATTTGCATTTTTCCATTCATGCTTATCGTCTAAGTAAAGGATCCAAGTAGAGGTATTTTTTTCAATAGCCTTTTTTTGACAGATCACGCGTGAGTCATGGTCAACATAATCGGTTTTTGGGCCGGTGGAATCATCGATCCATATTTCTTCAAAAATGATGCCGGCGAAATCGTAACCGTCAATGGCTACCGTTATCGCGCCATGATAACCGACTATTTGATGCCTGGAATTGAAGCTCGCGATCTCCGCGATATTTGGTTTCAACAAGACGGCTCCACTTCCCACACATCGCATCAATCAGTGGATTTATTGAGAGAACACTTCGGTGAACAGAGAATTTCACGTTTTGAGCCGGTCGATTGGCCACCAAGATCGTGTGATATCACACCGTTAGACTTTTTCCTGTGTGGATATGTAAAGTCTAAAGTCTATGCGGACAATCCTGCTTCGATTCAGGCCTAATAATATAATTTATACTGTTATTAGAAATGGTGGCTTAAACTGAGTAGTTCGAGTGGTTGGGAGTATGTGCTATCACGGGTTCGAGTCCGGAAAATACAAAAATTTTGATTTTAGGTCGCTCTTCGGTAGAGACTACCAACCCATACAAGTGTATATCTGACCTGAAATGAAAAGCTCTTCATAATACTAATCAGCCGTTCGGAGGCTTACAAAATGATCCACTGATTTTCCTTCCCAAATATTTTGCGTAGTGTGCTAAAATTATACAGTTTTCAATCGTCAATTGTATATATACCAATTCACAATCACAGTCGTCAAATAAAGATTTAATTACATATTTCCTCAGATCCGCAGAGGATCTATGACTATGACTATGTAACATGAATACAAAGTATCGACGAGAACAAGCTGTCGATAGACAGTGACAGAGAAATTTTTAATGATAATAATTATATTCTATAATCGTTTGAACTAATTTAATCAAGGTTTGCATTGTTCAGCAAGTAGAATTTTTAAACTATGAGTGACATTCACTTTAAAAATATAAGAACTATCCAAGTTTTCATTATCCATATCCATATTTTTTTATTTTTCAATTAACAAAATCGCGGCCTAAGGAGTTTTTCGATATAGCAAAACGCCTCAGCATAATATGAGCTTACTGAATTTGCCTTTCAATCACATATTCTGGCCAATACTACTTTCGTTATTTTAGACAAATATTAAATAGATTTCCTGACATTTATTAACTGAACAAATATGTATGTTAAGGTAGACATAATGCCGCTACGGTACTTTAAGTTAGTATTTAGGTTGCTATCAAGAGAAAATAAGGCCGATTTTAATTTAAAAGAAATCATTTTTTTTTTAATTTCGATAAAACTTGACTGGACCATTTTTTCTCCAAAAAATAAAGAATCTCTACCGAAGTTCCCTTCTCTTCGTTCAATATCTAAGGTTAACATATATTCACAATCGAATTTTAAATTGTTGCTTCCTTGTACGACTACGAGAAGGTCTTTAACAATATTTCTACTTCAAGAACCAATTTTAAGGTTAACTTGTTGCTTACATACATATATTGCTTTCCTTAGAGTTTCATTATTTCTTATCTCACAGCCTTGGCTTTCATTGGCTGACAATCTTTCCGTCACAAAGGACATCTTTGTCACCTCCAACGCTGAAGGACAGTCCACAATGGATTTCCCAAATGCACACACCCCCTTCTCCTAACACGTTTGAAAAATCACAAATAAATTGCAACAACGCAATAGCTAATTCGTCATTTTGCAGCATTAAAAGTCAACAAATTAATTCCAACTAGATATCCTGTGCTTTAGCTAATAAATATAGTTAGCTCGTTGATGTTGCAGGAAGAGAAAAGGAATAAGGAAAGAATAAATGATTGCATAAAATATTGGTAACGCTTATACAGTTGTTGTAATTTGTAGTTTAAATGACAATTGCTGAAAATGGTTGGCGCATGTGTCCTTTGCCAAGACAAGCCAAGGAAAGTGCAAGACATTACAGTTATATGAATTTGAACGTACATACATACTCGAATGTATGCTACCGCGGACCTCAACCAAGGCGAAATTGCTTGTCTAAGGTGATGGATGCGTGCAATGACGTCCACAATAGAACGCATTTTATCTCGCCGCGTATATCTGGTCTTATTTACAACTTTATTACGAAGTTCTGTTTTAATTTTTTCCATTCGCACAGCGCTGGTCGTTGTTGTTGGGTAATGTAATGGCAGCAGTAAACAAGTCATTAAACATCTTACGCGCAATTTTCCCTTTTGAATATTTTCATTAGTTTTCACTGAGTATACTCCCCGTTTACTTTTTATCTATTGCTTTCCTAGCTTGTTTGCGCGATTTTTGCTTGACTGCATGCATGTGAAGGGGAAAGTTTGGTTGTGTGCAAAGGAAAAAATTGAAAGCTTCCTTTCTTTCGGTTCTAATAGCAATGCAGTCAAATTAGTTATGAATGAGTGCTTCCTTCCTTCCTTCCATCCATCCATATTCCTTCTTCTGTCATTGATTATTTCACATCCAAAATTTTTAAATTTATTTATCCTGTTTTTCACGTTTCATTTTTTCAGCTTTCGCTCCCTCTTTTGGGAACAGCGCGTTACAAGCAATTAAATTATAGTTTTGTAACCTTTAGTTAAAGGTTAATTGAGTGTTTTTTCATGTGAAAAATTATGGTTGTACATAGTAACTTTTAAATTAATTTATAGCGAATTATCGAAGGGGAAAATAAACGAAAATTGAAAATAATTGCTAGATATCACTATTTTTTCCATTTCTCGTAACAACAGAAAACGAAAAAATGTAAAATAACGGTTGATCCATTTCGAGGTTCCCTACTTTTTTTAGGGAAAAGAAACACAGAAAACTCTAATTTAAAGATTTTTGCATTTATTTTTCGAAGATTATCTTTTTCAAATATTGGCCGTGGCTGCGTTTCAAATGGTCCATCCGCTGAGTCCAACTTCCGATGACTCGTTCGAGCATTTCGACTGGTAACTAGCGAATGGCACGTGTGATCTAACGGTGTGATATTACACGATCTTGGTGGCCAACCGACCGATCCAAAACGTGAAATTATCTGCTCACCGAAGTGTTCTATCAATAGATCCATGGATTGACGCGATGTGTGGGAAGTCTTGTTGAAACAAAATATCGCAGAGGTCACGAATCACGTCGGATATTCTTGGAACTCATCATGAGCGAAGCCATGTCGCTGGGCAAGATCTCGACGTAAAATGCGCCAAGTCGTTCTATACGTCAGTCCGAGTTGCTGCGAACGGCGCCGAATCGACTCTCCACGGTAGTCGTGTACATTCTCAGCTGCGGCCGCTATATTTTCTTCACTGCGTGCTGGACGTGGTCTATTATTCGGTCGAATATTATCCAATAATAAATGCTGGGTCCCAAGATGGGTGATTGTGTTGCGAATAGAACGCTCAGTTGGTCGATTATGTTGATCATATGTTGAGCGAAGTGCGGGAAACACATTCCTTGAAGTTGTGTAAGTGAAAGTTGAGTGATTTGTAAACTTTGTTCAGGCGTATCTCTTTCCATAATGAAATGCCAAACAATACTGAACAATAATGATATGACAGCTTGACACACCTCACGCGTGATCTGACATAAAATTCTAATGAAAAAAGAACTTAAAATGTATCGATTTAAGCAAAAAACATTTTATTTTAAAAATCTTTAGCTTATTGTTTTAAGATTACTTTTATATATGTGTTATCATGGCACAGCTTAGTTAGAAGCGTGAGCAATTCTTGTACGAAATGCGGTAACCAACCCGTGTGGAGTGTCGGTTTTCGGCCAAAAGAGAGTGCTCGCTAGAGTCTTATTGTAGCATGTCTGCTGATTGGATCTAAATCAATCTACGCCAGTTATCGTGGGATAAACTTCCTCAATATGGCATATAAGGTCCTATCGAGTGTACTATGTGTAAGACTGAAGTCCATCGTCATCGAATTGATTTTGTCTCGTCAGTGGGGCTTGAGATTTGGCAAGTCTATTATTGACCAGGAATTCACTATGCGTTATATTTTGGAAAATATGTGTTAAGAGAGAAGCGACACACGCCACCTCTTCATCGATTTTCCAGCAGCTTTCGATAGCAGGAGAAGGGGCGGCCTTTATGCCGATATTTTTGAATTAAGTATCGGCGAGAAACATATTTGGCTGTAAAAACTGATGATGAGCAACACCAAGGGCTCCAAGTGGTTCGACACTTAACGAGGTTTCTTCTAATCCAACGCAGAATCACTCTAGCTAACAGGTGCAACTTGGGATTGAGCAGGCAATTGAAAAGTAAAGTCCTCTCTCGACGAACAAAGACCAAATTTTATAAGTCACTCATTATTTCCGTCCTGTTATATGGTGCGGAGGCATGGAAAATGAGTTTAGTTAGATAAGTCAGTGACTACTTCAATAAAATATATTTTTTCGCCAAATAATCGTCTTATTTCTCAACATTACCTCCTTTTAGCTCTATAAATTTAGTACTGCGTTTTACCAATTTTCGTATTCCTTCCAAATGAAGATTTTTAACAAAGCCCTCAAAACAGGCGTTTGTTTCTGTGATGACCCCTTGATTGGAAACAAGAAATAGCCGCTGGCTGCTAAATCTTAAGAATATGCTGGATGGGGTCGGAGTTCGTGGTCCAATTTATGAATTTTTGCCATCCCACACAAGTGTGTACCCGCGCATTGTCGTGGCGAAACAACACTTCGTTTATCGCCAAACGCAGTAGTTTCGGCTCATTGTAGAAGCGGTGATCATTTTAACATTTTCAAGGATATCGCACGAATGAATGTTATCTTGTACGCAAAGAAAACTGTGACCATGACCTTGTTGGCTGAAAAACCCAAAAAGGTCTTCTTTGGTGCACGTTCACCGGGAGAAACCCACTTTCTTCATTGTTCTTTAGTCTCTTGTATGGTAACGAAACGGCACAAAAGTTCTTTGGGACTGCGGTTGAACATCGCCAAACACTCCTTTGAAGTGGTTACACGATTGCGCTTATGGGTGTGTGTGCTCTTTTTGTCCCAACCGACCGTATGCGTATCAATATTCTTCGCCACCGCTATATATTTCTTTTTTTTCGATTTTAAAAAAGCTTAATCCGCACACAAAATTCAATTTTTTCCATTTTCATTGAAATTCACGAGGCCGTCCGCTGTCAAACATAAAAAATTAGGACGGATTTCTCTGAGCTTTCGGATAAAGAGAATGCCTATTCCGTGTCTTCTTTAAATTAAGAGCTCACAAGTAATGGAGTTTGTTGATTATTTGGCTTTCCAGAAATCTAACATGGACCGCAAACACCGCAAGTATTTGGACGATGAGCTGCATAAGATGTATCCCAATACTGATTCAAGATCCAGCGGCTACGCTGAGTGAGCTACATTATTCTGATGATAAAATCTCTGGCGTTGTTGTGGCGTACTAGTTGGTGTAACAGACATAGAGACTCCATTTGAAGAATAATGTTTAGAGGACCGTGAAGACAAGACTTTCTTCTGTTCAAGCATGCTTAAACACAAATATGATTTTTTGGAAGGAACCCATCCCATCCGGAGAGCTAGTTATCACACCGAGCTACACCCCACATACAGAAGCAAAATTCTACGAAAAAATAGGTAACCTAACATGGCTTCAAGACCGAACGTTTCATTTCTGGGAACGAGAAACACAATTCTCCAGTTTGCTTAAATGTAATGGCAATGAAAATTCCGAAGTAGACGGACTCGAATCCTCAATTGATGGCGGTGTTCCATCATGCGACTTTGACGAATAGTTTGAAGAATAACAAAGCGGCTGGCTGATCTATCTCCTTGATAGGTATCCCTAAGAGGCTTATAAGTATTCGAAATTTGCAACATATTCAGACTTACAGAGTCAAGAGGGTGGAAACGAACTACTAGTTCACATATATATCCGACTATATAATCACAAAGTATATAATTCAATAGTTACTTTCAAGAGAAATTACCTCCCCAGACGTGAAAGTAGTAGGAGAGTAGAACTCCGTATCAAATTACTTCGATGGGTCCAAAATAGACTGCGACTTACACATTGTAACCGATTCCTAAGCTTTGAATAAAAAGAGCACAAAAAAGAAGTGGGAAAGGGAGAATAAAGACAAGAGTGATAATAAGGAGAAGGTGAAGAAAATAAGACGTACAAAAAATGACAAAAATGAGAAGAAGAAGAAGAAGAGCCACCATAAAGTAATGTTAAAACTGTAGCAGATTGTTTTCCCAGAGAGAAATTTATAGCGACCTCTACAGGTTGAAAGAGATTTCCATTGGATAGTTGCAGTCGCGGCCGCGATAGCCGAGTGGTTAGCAAATCTAATACAGCTATGTAAACCGACGCTGCATAATACCAGAAACGCAGTTAGAATTGTCGGCTTATGCCGATAATATTGATACCATTGGCCCAAACAATCGCGCCGTTAGTTCTGCTTTCTCCAGGTTAGGCAAAGGAGCGAAGCGAATGTGTCTGGTAGTGAACTAGGGCGAGAAGAAAAATCTGCTCCCATCAAACAAACAGTCTTGTCATTCACGTGGAAGCCCGTCACTGTTGATAGTTATAATTTTGAAGCTGTAGACAATTCAGCATTAACGACACCTACAATATAAGCCACGAAATCCAACGCAGAATTATTCTTGTCAACAGGTGATACTTTGGACTGAATAGGCAATTCAAAAGCAAGCACGATGTCGACATCCGATGAGATGGCACTAGGAGTTTATGGTCCTTTGCGCATTGGCAAAGGCGAATACCGCAGACGGTGGAAGAATGAGTTGTAAAAATTATACGGCACTGTTAACATAGTCTAGCAAATCAAGAGTCAGTGGCTACGGTGGTTAGATCATGTTCTCAGAACGGATGAAACCACTCCAATTTTGAAAGTATTCTATGCAGAGAAAGATCTGCACTCCGTAGGAAAGATCATGTGAAGAGTGACCTGGTTTCACTTGGTATTTCCTACTGGCGCCAAGTAGCGAAGAGAAGAAGAAATACAGTCGGAGTTATAGGGTTTCTCTGATGACCGAAATTTGAAAATTTTTGATGTCGAACCCACGACTTTTATGACAACTGAAGAAATAAAGTGTGAAATCGAGGGAGTATTCATATAGCTCAAAAAAATTTAACAGAGTTTTGAAGTCGGATGCATAAGATTGTGGTTCATAAAGTCGGATGCATAAGATTGTGGTTATAAACATGTCCATTTATGTACATACTTATATTTTGGGATGTTAATACATAAATAAAATAGAGCTCTTGCTCATGAAGGACTCTTACATAAATAATGAACATTTAAAGTCGCTGATATGTTAAAAAAATTTCTATTTCCATTTTTATATATATTTGCATTGCAAATAGTTGCAAGTATTGGATATATTAAATTTTTTCATCAACCATTTAAATGTGCACCACGCAGTTATGGCAACATTTCACATTCGGAAAAATGAGGGGAGTCATATCATCCTGGCACTTATATGCAGACCGAAAGTATTTCCATTTAAAAAAATGTAAAACTTTTTGAATTCCTCTGACTGCTGAGAAAAATTACCCAACTCAAACAAAAAGAAAAGAAAAAACAACAAAAACAACAAAAGTAAGTGCAGTTTCGGGAAATCTTTTCGACTATTTGCGTATTCAACTGTTAAGTGGAAAAGCTGCTGCGCACATTTAGAGAAACGCGTAAAATGAAATGCGAAAGTGGAAAGTAAAGTATCAGCTTGTCATATTCTTAACGAAAGTGTAGTAAACTTGTTACTGCTAACATTTGTAATATTTGTTTATTTGCTTGCACGCAGACCGAGGGTTCGATAAACACATACATATGAGTAAATGCATACAACAACTACGCAAACAAATACGTATTGCTGTGTTGAACACACAAAACATTGGTTGATTGGATTAGGGTTTACATGAACATCGCCGAAATGCACCTCTCCATTTGGCAATATGAAGGATGTGTATGTATATAAGTATGTATGTAAGTGGAATAAACACTTTGCTAACGGATGCACCAACCAACACTTTTGGTGTTGCAAAATATCATTGATGTTTGTACACGCGACCCTCGCCTTTGTTTTTTCCGCTTCATCTCATTTACTGCGTATGATGATCTCCTCCCGCTTTTATTGTGTAATGTCTCCATTTGTTTGGTATGCAATCCTTGACCTGTCATAATTCAGTACACATTGAGCTGACAGTCCAGTTTTAAGTAAGCCATTTTATGTGCCAGCACAAACACAAACACACATACACATACACCCATACGCCAGTACTCGCTTCCTTTTGAATAACACTTATGCATATCCTTGCACATTCTTGCGTCCATTGATAAAGCCAATTTCCAATACAAATCTCCCCTTCAAATCATTCAACGTTGCGTGCATTAAAGTTTTTGTGGGATTTTTTTTTAGTTTTATACATTTTAAATCGGAAAAAATTGCTGCGTCAGCTTTTAAAAAAGAGATTGAGAACGAGAGAGAGAGAGAAAGAGAATTCGCCTCTTGGCGTTTGCTTTTAAATGGTTTTGCTATCACGCGTAACGGCATTAGAAAATGGTGCACATAAATAATTTGTGCATAAAATCGAAAGAAGTAAAATTAGTTGAGTTGGAATAGGGGAAACATAGAGATTTCATTTTTTATGCGTTTTGTCAAAAATTGAGATTTACTGTAAGTGTTTATTAAGATTTGTTGACGATCGCAATAGCGTTAAACAACTACTTTATATTATATATTGGTAGTCTAATAATAAAAAACAGCACTGGTCTGCTGTAGCGGCTCCAGATGAAGTTATGTTCGCAATTTCGACCTCCTGGAATTATAAATCACCGCTATTAATTGAAATTTCTCCGGCTACGCTATGGAGAGCAGAAAGAGCAATATTCCTACCAAAGGTAGTAAAACTCCTAGAGACTATAACTCAATCGGTTTAACTTCATTACTTCTTAAAACATTGGAGAGTCTAGATATGACAAGAGTCAATCCTTCCCTTCGATACTGGATGACGCCCAGGCTGCAGAAAAAAACCATGCGAAATAGAGATTGAACGAAGTAACGTGGGTTTTGCATACCACAGGCTGTTGTGTTACCGCCTTTAGTTTAGACTCTGGCAGTTTACAGTGATCGGCGCATAGGTGAAAAATAAAAAAATAAAAGTCACAATTTTAGCTAGAAATGTATAAATAATATTCCAAACCAAAGGGCCTGAGCAATAGAAAGTTGAAAAATTGTATTGAAAGCTATTCAGCACTAATTAAGATAATTCCCGAGTTCCTGGCTTGTTGCGTTTATTTTATTTCATTGTTCTAACCATTGTGCCTATTTTAACCTAAAATTTTACTTAGATTTTTATTTTTAAAATTAGTCGAAGTCAACAATCGAATTAATTTCAAAATATTCGTCAATGTGTACAGATTATTTGGCGTCAAATCTTTCTGATCTACCGCTCAGACTAAAGCTACTTCACCGTTTTTATTCTTTGTTCTTGCGCCAAACTATGTTTTTTGTGTTGTTTGTTGTCTTCTTTTGTTTCGAGAGCTCTGTTTCAGGCTTTAATAAAGAATTTGCAAAACAATAATGGATGATGAAGTAGTTCAGAGTATTATTATTAGCGATGGATGGCAAAATTTGCATACCTTTACTCAGTCTTCACCATCATTCTACACGGATGGATGACATTTAGCAATGCATGCAATGATATGTTCAGATGGATCGATCTGAAATTCGGTTTTTGAACCTTTTTTACACCTCTCAGATAAAATTTGTTTAAAGTCAAGATCTCTTGAAGCGAAGTTCAACTTATAGAAAAAAAGGGTATTCAAACAGAAATTCGATTACCAACAGCAACAATAGTCCACAAATCGAAATTTGGTGGAAGTTAAACATCAAATGAAAGAAATACGACGACAGAGCTTTTCAATAACCCCGACTTATTGCTCAAATTACTGGCTTATACAGTAGAATATAACATTAATATTGAACACTTTAAGACCTTCGTAGTAAAACTAGCCAAATGCATTACTATAGGCATGTCCAGAATTTAGTGTACTGAATTTTTGTTTATACAAAAAATTTAAAAATACTTTAGTACATAATGTAAGCTATTTTTCAACATAGTCGATATTCTTCTCCATGCAGGCGGTCAAGCGTGGTATCAGTTTTTTGATGAATTCCTCGAAGTGGTTTCCCGCCAACTTCATCCCGCGGAGATTCTTGATATTCGAAAATTATTGCGATTGTTTCGTGTTACAGATAACCGGAATTAGCGTAAAGTTCTCATTCCTCTGTTCATCATGCACAGACGAACGACATTTTTATACATTTCATATACATGAAATGATGTATTAACTTTGGTCCGAAATATGTAAGTACCAGAAGGAGAAGAGATAGACTCATCGACTTTTATACCGATCGTATCAGAATGACAAGCTGAGTTGATTTAGCCATGACCGTATGTCTGTTGGAAAGCAAACTAGTCCCTAAATTTTTCCAGATATTTCAAGAAAACTTGGTAGGAAGATGCACCTATTGATAACATTAATTTGTCAGAACGGGCAATATCGGACTACTATAGCATATATACAACCGATTTTTCAGATTTGAAATTTCGGGTCATAATTCCGTTAAAAAATTACCTAAGAACGTGATAGTTGTTACACTACACATACATAATGAATTGCATATTGGGTCGAAATCGGACGAATATAGCTCTTATATACCGATATTTTCAGATATGAGGTTTAGTCAAAACTCAGTCAAAAAAGCATTTAGGAGCATGAAATTTGGTATTATCTACAAATATTATGAATTTCATATTGGTAGGGAAAATCATCGAAATCGGAATACTATATCATATAGCCCTCATACAACCGATTTGTTCAGCTATGAGGTTTTGGGTCAAAAAATACGCTAAAAAAGCATCTAGGCGCGTGAAATTTGATATTCAACAGATGTAATTTCAGGTTTATGTTGACAATGAAACTTATCAAAAGCGAATTTTGTAATTTAACATAAATTTAATATGTTCATGAAAGGTATAAAGTCTTCGGATTGGACGAAAACAGGCATTCTTTCTTGTTTAAAGTCGCGACACCACTTGTACATGCTCGTACGATTCATAGCTTTATCACCATAAGCAGTTTTAATCCCACTATAAATCTCAAACAGAAGTTTCCCCTTCCAAACGAGATAATCGATGACACCGAATATTTCTCACATGGCGTGTTGTTGCGTTGACATTGTACAGGTCTACAACTAACAAAACTCATAATTTTCACACACACATTCTCAGTTTTTTTACCTATACATGTTTAACATGTTTTTTACCTATACATGTTTTGAGGAATAGACACCAACCGCAGGCACGAGCCGCGGGTTGCCTATCAACTATTTTGCTAAATTTCCCTGAATTTTGAGCAAAACCGCTAGTTTTAAGTCGAGTGTGTTGCCGGGCTAAACATATCTTCAATAAAAGTTTTAAATTTGTTTACAGAGTTTACGCTAAGTTTTAGAAGATTAAAATAAACAAACGAATTTATTGATGGAAATGTAATGTATATATTCACTTTATTACTACGGCGGGTATAAATTAAATATTTGTGAACGTTTTAGATATTTATATTTATATTATATATTGAGTTTTTATTTTTATTTAACTTTTTTTGGTAATTGTTTTCGTTTTGCTACTTGAGTCTTGCTATTTAGTTTAAGTTGTAAATTTATCATTCATTTCAGTCATATTTATTAGTGAAAAAGTGTACTATTTCGATCAGGTGATCTCAGCTGTTTTTTGACCATATAATAGCTTATCTACTTGTAGGGGTGTACGATGGTTGACAGTTCTCAACGTACTGATTGGCCTCGATGCAAATGGGAGAAGTCTGGCTACACTACCATGTTGCCAACATGACGAAAATAAAATCCCTCCGGCCATGAGAGCTTCATAAAACTTACTTTCTGGTATTACCTTCTACCTCCAATTCGTGATGTGCATCTTAATTTTTTACTTATTAATTTGATTTGTTTACTTGAGGTTGAAGGGTCGGAGGTGTTAGAGTAAGGTTTGTGGAATGCTAAGGTACGACCATTATTTGTTCTATTACTTTTTATTTTTTATAGAGTTTTAGAAAAAAATTTAAAACGAAAATTTAAGCTGAAGACAGTAAAACTATTTCTGGCCTCTAGCTTCATCCAATATCGTCCAGTGTGCGGCCAATGGAAAGGAAAGGAAACATAAGTAAATAACTGGACTAATTCAGTCTAACTTAAGATTAACAAATCACATATATTTTTCTGTTCACAAGGAAATTAAATTCAGCTTGCATCACATCAAAGGTCTGGTCAACTTGACCTAAGTAATTTGGAATTATGTTTGCCAGCGAGTGGAGAGGGCATCAGGACGTAAAAGGTTGTTGAGTTCTAAATCTTCTTTCATTCATATATTAATTTAGATTTAAATTTATATTGAACTGCAAAGAAATTTTTTGTTTGTTACTAAAATGGTTTGCAAGCATTCTAAAACATATGCATTAATATCTTGAGTAAGTCCACGACTGATGATAACACTCTGAAAATATTTTCGAAGTTAAAGGTCGGTATGCAGCTCTAATGAAAAACAAAAACTCCATATAAAAAAAGGGCAAAAAAGGGCGCGAAAATTTTTTTTACGAACATCAAATTTCTACTGCCTATTTCTAAAGTTTTGAAACAAATACAAAAGCACGGCAACACAGGTTTCCGAGCGAAATAAATAGTCTCACATATATTTCGCGACAAAAGCGAGAGGAAGACTAATTTTCAAATGTATTAAAGCATGCTTATAAAGCAATTTATGTAATGTTTTTAGTTTTTTTTATCAATTTCTACACCTTTTATTTATTTTTAGCCATGAAAAAAATAAGAATACATAATCTGCGAGAAATATTTGCCGCGCTCTACTCATGTTTTTCATTTAGTTTATTTACGTTTGCATATCTTCTTCCCTTGTAAAGAGCTCTTCACAATAGAAAACCAATCTGTCAAATTTCCGTGCCTACTACATTTTTCCATCCACGAAATATATGAGTTTACGACCTTAAATCTTTTAAAATATTTAAAATATTTCACATTTCCCGCTCCCATCGCTACGTAGAGTGACAGGTTTCATTCCAAGTTTTACTTTTTGATGGGGTAATGATATTTTGCTATATTTTGTTTTCTTTCAACTATATTATATATATTTTTGAATTTATTGTTTATTTTTCAAAAATAATTCTAAAAGTTTTGAAAAAAAATTATTTGCGCCCAACGTGGGGCTCGAACCCACGACCCTGAGATTAAGAGTCTCATGCTCTACCGACTGAGCTAGCCGGGCTGTTGAAAATGGGGCGTCCAATAACGGACAACGGAATTTTTCCACTTAAACTATATAAAATGTATATATATATATTCTAATAATGAAATATTTCATAATTTAATTAAAATAAAAAAATTATTAATTTGAAATTTTTATAAATATTTTTATAATTTGCAATACGAAGAATGGGTGAAATGACATTCATTTGTGCTTGGTCAAATGACGATGTGCATATGTAACTACATACATATGTATATATAATTTTTGTGTTTTAGTATATTTGTATAGTTTTATTATATTTGTAGTATATTTTCTCCGCGAATCGCGATATGGAAAAAATTTCGTTTGATTTACTTCAATATTTACGATAAATATTTTTATTATTTTTCCATCCTGGATGTGGGCCAGGGACCTGTTTTTGGTTTTAATATGTCCGATTTTGTAAGAAACGAAAAGAAAACTACTAACTATCCATGTGAGTTTTTACGGAACATTAGTAAAATTCAAAATTTTGAAAGTTTTCATTCAGAATTCCATTTACAATTTGTCGTGCCAACACCATAAAAATTAGTAATTCACAAGGCCGATTTTTGAATGTTTGTGGTCTTAATCTAGAAAATATATTTATTCTTATGGTCAAGTATACGTGGCATGTTCACGGGTCCATAAATTTTTTTTTGGTTTTTACCTAGTAACAAACGTATCGTCTATCGCAATGTGCTGCAACCCATAATAATAATTTTGAAACCATAAATCTGACTTAACACAAGTGCATCGATGAACTTAATTCAATTTCTGGCGATGAAGCTTCATCAAGAACCAGTGTTTATCCATGATATGGTGAATTTAATGGAGGTCGTAGTTCACTCCAAGACGAATTTCGTTAGGGTGGTCCAAGAGTAGTTGTTATTCCGGCCACTATTTCTGCTGTACGCAAACTGATATTGCAAGATCATCATGTGACCTATGGTGATATTGAGACAACTATAGGCATCATTTGATTGTGAAAAAAATTTGTCACGTTGGATCCCGCCCAATTTAACAATCGCTCAAAAAAGGCTCTTGTAGACTGGTCGCGAGAAATGTTAAAGAAATACGATAGCGGCGCTTTGAACCACATTTATAACATCGTGACAGGAAAAGAGTGGTGGATGTACGCTAGCTACTACTATTTAATGTATGGGCGTTTTAAGATAAGCCGAATCCAACAAAAGTAGTTCGCCCATGTAGAGCTTCCAGGTAAATGGCTGCCTATATTTCTTTGGAAAAACTGGACATGTCACATTCGTACCATTGTACCATCCGAAAATCCATGGTTTCGTCTTTCCATGTTGGCTAGATCATGGTGTAGCCGCTGCTTGATATATCGCCCAAGTTTTCGTGAAAAATCGAAATGTGAATCCAGAAAATGTATCTTCCGGTGTGAGAAAAATATATTGTGCGACGGTCCCACGACCATTAAAAATAGAAAAAATTAGGTGAATTCAGATTGCATTCCCTCAAAAGACCTTTGCGCTTAAACAATGTGTAAATTAGTGATTTCCATTTAATTAAAATTAGTATTAAAAAAAAAATCTCGCTTTGTTTGAAGAATATTTTGAGTCAATATATGGAGTTTTTAATTTTATTATTACCTGGATAATATGCATATTTTTCATCAATCGTTTCACAAGGTATTCAGAACAAAATTGCTTCTTGATGTTGAGAAATATTTTATTTTTTCGAAAACTTCAGTAAAAAGGGATTTTAAACTTGCAATAACAGAGCATTTCCTGAAATGATGGGCCGGTAATGTTCTGGGGCTAATTCACTATACTTATCATTTTACGGTCCTTATACCGATCGTATCAGAATGCCGAGCTGAGTTGATTTGGCCATTTCCATCTGTCGGTCTGCTTGAACGTAAACTGGCCTTTCCGTTCTTAAGATTTTTCAACCAAACTTGGTTGACAGATGCACTAAACCATTTATACTTCCATTTGTCGAAACCAGATCGGACTACTATAGCATATGTGCGATCGATTTCTCAGATTTGAAATTTTGTGCCATAAATCCGTGGAAAAAATGTCTAAATTTGCATAAAATTTGAAATTAAAGACATATATGCATTGAGTTGCTTTTTGTTACTGAAAATCATCGTAATCGTACGACTATAACATATAGCTAACATACAAACGATTCGTTCAGATATGAGGTTCTGAATTGGAAATCTGCCAAGAAAGCAAATAAATATTTACACGGAAAATTATCGAAATCGAATTTTGCAATTTGAAGTAAATTTTATATAGTCAGCTCTTCTTTTTTTTATAATTTCAATAACTTCAGTAAATTTATTTTTAACCATAATACATATTCCAAGTTGGCTTTGTAATAAATGAAAAACATCTTTTTTTTTTCAAACAAAATATTTTGTATATTCTCTATAATTTTTATTTTTTTCTGCATTATCCGCTGCTATTTGCACCATCACAAATGACTTTGAATTGACCTTGCTGCAACGTGCATGCACTTTTTCTATTTAGAATAAGGGATGTGTAATAAAACAAAAAGGAAAAAATATAAAATAGAAACTTGCAGTGAACAATCATAAAAGAGAAATATATAAAGTAAAATACCAAAAAAAAAAAAAAATACAAGTATGGAGGACTTAGTTTAGGGTGCAACCGAAAACTAAATAACGTTTTTTTTCTAATTTGATCAGAGCAATGTTATAAATCAAGATTTTTATCACAGTTACTGTAAAAATTAAACATGAGCAGTAGACAATGAAATTTTTTAGTTTTCGAAAAAACTGTTTTACCAGAAGTCAGAGGTGAATTTAGTCGCCTGCGTCCACTATCTCACAAAACATATACGAAGCTAAGTAAATGCTGATCAAAGTAGAGGTACTTCTTTCAATAGCCTATTTTTGACAGATGAGGCGTGAGTCGTGTCAAGCTGTCATGTTATTTTTGTTCAGTATTGTTTGGCATTTCATCATGGAAAGTACTTACGTCTGAACAACGTTTACAAATCATTCAAATATATTACGAAAATTCACACTCTGTAAAGAATGTGTTTCGCGCGCTTCGCTCAACTTATGATCAACATAATCGGCCTACTAAGCATACTATTCGCAACACCATCACCCATCTTGAGACCCAGCAATCATTTTTGGATAATATTCGACCGAATATACCACGTCCAGCACACAGTGAAGAAAATATAGCGGCTGCAGCTGAGAGTGTACACGAAGACCGTGAAGAGTCGATTCGGCGCCATTCGCAGCAACTCGGACTGGCGTATGGTACGACTTGGCGCATTTGACGTCGAAATCTTAAATTGAAAGCGTACAAAATACAGCTTGTACAAGAGCTGAAGCCGCTCGACATTCCCAAGCGACATCGCTTCCCTCTCTGGGCTAAATTTTGTTCAGTGATTAGGGCCATTTCTGGCTCAATGGGTATGTAAACAAGCAAAATTGCTGCGAGACGAAGAGTAACTTGAAGAGATTCGAGAACTGCCATTTCATCTAGAAAAAAAAACGGGTTTCTGTAGTTTGTGGGTCGGTTGAATCATCGGTCCATATTTCTTCAAAAATGATGCCGGTGAGAACGTAACCGTCGATGGCGACCGTTATCGCGCCCTGATAACCAACTATTTGATGCCTGGAATTGAAGCTCGTGGTGTTCGCGACATTTGATTTCAACAAGTCAGCGCCACTTCCCACACATCACATAAATCAACGGATTTATTGAGTGAACACTTCGGTGAGCAGGTAATTGCACGTTTTGGGTCGGTCGGTTGGCCACCAAGATCGTGTGATATCACACCGTTAGACTTTTTCCTGCGGGGATATATAAAGTCCAAAGTCTATACGGACAATCCGGCTTCGATCCAGGCCTTGAAGCAAAACATCACGCGTGTCATTTGCCACTTATCAAAAATTGGACTCAACGGATGGACTATCTGAGACATAGCCGCGGTCAACATTTCAAAGAGATAACCTTCAAAAAATAAATGCTTAAAAATGTTCTTTCGAATGATAATAAACATTCCCCATTATAATTGAATTTTCTGTGTTTTTTTCTTTAAAAAAGTAGAGAACCTTCAAATTGAACACCCGTTATATGTATTTATGACATCACTACCTTGCTGAGGCAACAAATTTGAAATACCCTGTGTGCACAGTAGAGTGTGTTATAAAAATGTTGAGTATTAAATACATTGCTTTCCAAGAGGAAATGCAGACGAGTGAATATGCAGCGCAACTATTGTGGAATAAGTAAACAAAAACAGTAATTGCCAAGAGTAGTTGCATGCAACTCACACGAAACATGCAAACTACACCAACAAAATAAACAAAATTTCCTGTTAAATGCGTGACACACCTAAAACCATTTACAGGAGAATATTTTAAAATTTGCTATTATTTCTCTTGCGCTTAATGCTATTTTGCTTTCAACATTAGAGTTTCCTCGCGCTATTATTGACGTCCCTCTTACCCATGCAACCGCATGCTACACGTTGCCAAGTTCGATTGAATTGCAGTCAATTTAATGCGCAACAAATCCACTTACCGCTGACACACACAGTTATAAAGAAACAATGCAGTGAAGAATGAAAAAAAAAAAATTAAATAAAAAAGCAGAACCAACGTGTGTCTGCTAATGTGACAGCTAACACGCTGAAGGACAATATCCTGAAGACGAACTCACAACAGGAGTTCAACAAATGTTTTTCCTTAGCTTTAGTAGCGCTCCAAACACGGCAAGCCAGGTAGCTAGTATTGGCATTCAGTTAGTAAAAGCATAAAGTTGAAAGCCAACTGCAGAGCTTAAAGGATTTCCATTGGCATTAAATGCGAAATGCGTGCTGTGGCACACTAAAAATACAAGCACGCATACAAAAGCAGTGATTTACTCCACACGCGAATTACCTTGACGCTCATCAACTTTCACTAGATTAGCATTGTGCAAGTGTGCAAATCGCTGACGGTGCATAAAATGTAAATTTTCAATGTGGCGTATGATGTGGGGTGGCGTATACGCAACCTATTCCCCTTTTCAGCGCAAAGAAGGTGTTGCCTTAATGCTTTTTTTCCTTCATTCAATTTGACATCGATATGCGGTTTGTGTGTGGGTGTGCACGTAAATATTGACAGCAGCAGCAGTTGGAAGTTATGACAGTACTTTGAATTGCACATTCAGCGTTGCACAAAAGGTAATTTCTATTGTATTTGGCTGCTGCAGTAGGGTTGCACACAATGCCACAATCCGCAGTTGACATTAAATCGAAAGTAAGAGAGAAAGAGAGAGAGAGAGAGGGAGAGTAAAAGTGTTTAAGAGAGTATCATGAAATGTTACCTTTGTCTTTTATTGCCTTTTAAATTTAATGAAACTCCAAATTAATTACACAAATTTATTTTTACAACCAAAGTTTTTAGCGCTAATGACACTTTCATACTCTTAATTAGAAAATTATTCTGAAGAAAGCGTGAAATTACTTTTAAATTGGGCTTAAAAATTACTGACTTGCAGTTGATTAGAAGATTCAAAACGTAAATGAGACTTATGAAGGAATCGCGAGTATTTTTCATTCTTTAACGAAATCAGAGCTTGAATGGGGGCGGGGAAGGGGGAATAAATTTATGCATGCAGTCGTGGTAAAGCGATTCAGTGCACTTCTTCTGTTCAATTAGTGTAGATACAGCTTATGCGATTATAGTCAGAATCAATAACAGCGCTTTCCAATGGAGTGGTGGTCCTCCTCTTCCTTTGCGACCATCAGCTGGAATGTTCTCATCCATGCGGACGACAGCCAGCCTGGGCACTGAATTGGCTATCCTATGCCAATATAACTAGCTGTCGTTCCATTCTCGACGATATGCGCATTAGCAACGCAAAGCACTATAAATCTTTCTCTCGAACACTAATAGTGCCGACACATCGCTAGTTATAATCTTTCAAGCCTCTGTACGACACGGCATGATGTCAATGAGTAACAGGTGAGGAGAGCCTTTAATGATAACTATAAGATCAATATTTGGCAACCTTAATTGGTTGGTTCAATGGAGAGTTTGTGGACTTGAAGCCAGCGTCAGCACCTAAGCCACCTAGGCTCATTGGTAGCCCTCGCTAATCCCAACTATGCTTTTGCGAATATTTCGCTAGATTTAATAAAGAAAAAACTAATGAACTCAGTATTAGCTGTAGCTGGGGGCTTTGTCAGACATATGACGTCTCAATAGATTGAAGGCCGAACACTCCAAAGATAGTGTTCCAGCGTTTCGTCATATTCTGTGCACGCTCTGCACTCAGCCGATTTCACTTTACATAGTTTGTGGCGACGATATTTCAGGGGTAAGATGTCCCATCAATATACGCACAAGAATGGTCGGAATGCAGTTTTCTTTTGCTTAATAAAAGTAACAGTTTGGACTGTTTGCAATCCACATTGTCCCACAATAATTTAGTGCTATGTCCTGCGGTGGACATACGCCAGGGGTTTAAGTGCTCCTCCGACGTCCACTGCTTTAGACAACATTCGAAGCCAGTGAAAGGTCTTAGGCAGTTAATGGTGGCAGCCTGGGTCAGCGGTGAGACCCAAGTCATGGGTTTTGCTGCGATAGTCTGTTGATTGCATGCAAAGGTTTTCATACATTTGGACCTTATATTGACATATTTAATTGTCTTAATTGAGGCTTGTCTGTCTAACAGAAACCTGATAGATTTTCCTACAAAAGCGGTTGCCCATTTGGAGCATTTAGAACCATCAGTATAGATATCCATATCTCCACTATTGCCGTTGCGCTTGCCTTCGGTCTTTTATTTCCTGCGAGAGTATGAGTAGGTGGCACTTACTCGTCAGAATTGAGAAAAAATTAGTCCTTGCTGTTGAAAGTTCCCTCCACCTGAACGAATGACTCGAGTCAACCCTAATTGCAAATGCATGACAATCCTACTGCTCATCGATAGAAAGCTGCAAAGAATCTCTAAGATCTTTCCAAAGAACACAATAATTTGTCCTATATTAGAAGGGTAGTTGGGCAACTACTGCCGGGCAAACCATTGATATGCTCGTAAAAGTACATTTTCCTAGTGGTCACCAAGCACCAGAGCATCAGACCGACTTGGCTTTATGGTACAGAAGGGTAAGGAAGCAATGGTTTAATGGCTTGAAAGGATCCTAAAGAGCAGCATTCACCATCTTACATAACAAGGAGTTGGAAAATAGTAAAGGTGGTCTTTTTATCGAAAGAGGGAAGAGAATATCGTACATATACCCCACTGGAATGGGTAATGTATAGTTATATCAGATCATTTCTAAGGGGAGCAACTTTGTTCACGCTCTACATCCACCTATTTGTATAAAAGGCCGAATAGAAACTGCCCTAAGCGAAGTGATGAGTATAGTCGAAAAACTGTTACTCGGCGGATTTTTTAAACCTAGAAATATGCACAATCATTGTTTCTTTGTCACCCGGCACCATAGATCACACAGATAGATATAACCAATGCTTATAAGCAGAGCGATTATATCACTGAGCGGAGCTGAAATCAATGGAATGAAATTAGCAGCATATGAAGACGATCTCGTGTTGAAAGTATCAGGGCTTTCTACCTCTACATGGACGGCAAAAAACGGACTAGATGTTTATCCAATTAAGCCGAGCCGATGCTATTCACAAATAAAATCATAGTATCACGAACTCATGTAACACCCCTGATCCGATAATCGACGAAATTAAGTCTTCTAGGCGGGATCCCCAGACTTAAAGGTTTCACTATATAACAATCTGAATGATTTTAACAGACTTTTGAAGATATGGGATTTAAAGAAACAAGAGAAGTTTGAAACATTATACTATTTATATTCTGAAGGAGAACCGATTTCATTGTACGATCGCTCATGATGAAAGACATATAAAGGAAATATGACTTATATCTCTTTTCTTTAAAAATGTAGTTTAACAGTTTCAAAAGCCACCGCACTATGGAAAAGAAAAGAATACTCTTAACTTACTTTTCTGTTCTCCCAACGCAATTATTCCCCCTTCAGATTCTTACAGTAGTAAAATTTAATTACCGCAGTTGAATAACTATTTAGTCACATTAACGATGAACGACTAAATGAACGTTTTAAGTTAATCATTGCATAATGACAATGGCAATGCGAGTCGTAGCAATAATTCCAATGTTCAAATGCTGCAACACATTGCGACTAATGCGTCGTGGCATAAAATAAAAGTGTCAAAGTCGTGGTGAAAAAGAATGTTGTTGCAGCCACAAACGTGAAATTTGCGGTAAAATTTAACAAACAACAAATGTAAAATACAACTGTGACGGTGTACAGATGGCATGTGTGTTTGAAGACATGTTCAAATCTATTTGATATAGTATAGAATCCATTGAACAATTCTACTCCTCATGTCGTTTCGTTGTAGCTCATTAAAACTTGCTTGCTCACTCGCAAATACTAACGTTCTCTAATTATCCGCTGTTCTTATTACTTGTCCCTTTTGTTCTACCGCTTAAGCGTTAATCGACTTATTTTTTTTTAATGAAAATGAAAACTAAATGTTAATAAAGCGAGGAGAGTAGCGAAGGGACTAAAAAGTTTTTTTTTCGGATAGAACAAATAGGAGTTGTTTCCCATACTTATGGTCATTAAGTCATGACGACAGATGCACTTAACGTGCTCCTGTTTATCGGAACCAAACATAATTTGGTCATAGCTATGTATTAAACCAGCAAACCGGACTGTATCCATCCAAGGCTAGATTTCAACAGTTTCTTTCTGATAAAAGCACTATCTAGACGTGAATGATGAAGATTATTCGTAGAAAGCCCCAAAAATGGTCTTAAAAAGTAGGGGTAAGGATCTTGACGTCTCTCTCTCTTTCCGTTTACCAAACTCAGTTGGCATCCTGCAAGCCGAAGTATTAGGTTTGTAAAAGGCTAGTAGTGCTCTAACGAATAACTATAGTGGGATAATGGGATAGCTATACGATATTGATGGTCTTATAGTCACCAGATGCAGATGCAAACGTTTTCAACAATTTAAGGAAGGCTTTGGAGTTCTCTGTTAGGTTAGCTCGAATAATTTCTGTTCTCGACCATTGGACCATTTTTAGTAACGAAGAAACTGAAGCCAGTGAAGTAGATCTCACTGAACAATCCCAAAAACAAGATCTAAGAAACAAAATATTAAGTCATGGTCAGATATGAAAAATATTTGGTAAAATTTAGGTATGTTGTTAAGATCAGACGTCTTTAATATAGTATACACGTCATTTATAAGCGGGTTAACATTAGAATCAACACAAATTACATAACGTTCATAATCAAGCAAAAACTCTACTAGATTATCAAAGAACGAGTCTAATAAACAAACTTATTCGGATTATACACACAAGACACTAACACTTTGCTTTCTCCGTTAAAAATCTCAGCAATAAACTCTGTTCTAGAGCCGGCTGATTCGGCAAGTAGTTTAACTTTTATTCTGGACCTGGACCCCTCCTTCTTTTTTAGATCTGACTAAGTCATAGTTAGAGATCCTATAATGAATGTGGGGAAACATCTGTGCAAAATGAAATCTCAGTCCAATTTGCTTCAATTAAGGCTACGTGCATTAAAATACGGAAAATGAACAATTATTCTGTTTACATCAATGAGAAGCTAATCATTTTCTTTAGTTTATCGCATATCGATCAATACTAAATACGAATGTATTACCACAAGGCCAAAAAACGAAGTTTAAGGAAATAAAGGAAAGTAAATTGTATAAACAAATAATAGACAAAAACGATAAGAATACATCTTTCTCTTAACCTACGAAAAATATTGAGAAGCATAAAGAAAAATTTCAATACATCAATTAAGCGTAGTCACAATTTTATCGCAACACATTCTATGTCCTCTTTACTCGTTACTCTTACTGCACCAGTGTTAGAGTTAGCACGAATAAACAATTTTCCTCTCTAGAATCTCGCGACTATTCCTCGAGAGACATTCATTTATGCCTTTTGTTTAAATAGATTCGCGATTGATCGAAACATCACAACGCAACAAATTTGCACAAATTACCTCTGATACGGCCCCCTTCCAATTTACCCACTTCAAGCAATGGCCAAATGACATATGTTGTATTATAAACAACTCAACAGGAGTCGCACGCCACTCCACGATTCCTGAGTAGAGGCCATAATTCAGAAAAATTGTCCAAAATCTGAAGATAAAAATATAATATTATGAAGAGGATTGGCATTAAGCATTACATTTAATATAATGGCTGATATGGTTAATAATTTCTTGAGAAAGCTTGATTTAGAACAAATATAGGGTTTTCCAATTAGAGATTTCTTAAAAAAAATTAAAAAAAAACACTCTAATTGTTAGGGAAATGCAAATGTTTTTTTAAATTTATTGTGAAGTACAATCGATGCAATCAAGATCTGAATATAACATCATTTAAATGGCCTCCACGACTTCTTTTGCAGGAACGAATTCGATGAACCCAATTTTTGAACACTTTTTACTAAATCAAGTCGTATGTCATGAATAGCACGTTTAATATTGACTTTTAAGGCTTGAAGGGAGTCTGGTTTTTTGCTAAAGATCAATGACTTCAAATAACCCCACGAGATAATTCGGTTGTTGCGAGTGCTGTGTGACACGTAGCCCTGTCATTTTGGAACCTGATGTTGTTAAGATCAACTTCTTTCAATTTTGGCCATAAAAATTTAATATCATCGACCTCAGATGAAAGTGAGCCTCATCGTAGAAGATGATTTTCTTAAAAAAATCGTTGTCGTTTTCAAGTTGTTTCAAGGTAAAATCAATAAGGCAGTTTCTTGCGTTTATCTTGCCATGATGAAATTGTAAACATTACTGAATATAATGAAAAAAAGACAGATTATGACATATTAAAAATGGCCAAAACGACACTTAGAAATCATATCATCCGTATGGGAAAGCCCTTTATTTTCTTTTTTGGGTTTTGGAGAATGAAAATTCGAAAACAATAGGGACACTAAAAATGAAAGGTGCAAAGTTATAAATCATAAATCATAAACAAAAATGTTAAAAAATAAATTTTTTGTGAGCACCTCTTTATTATTCTGTTGATCCTGTGATGATTACACAGCTAACAATAGACGAGATCGGCATTGAAGAGATAGCCAAACCAGAAGTGTGCGATTTGATAAATAATGATAAACTGGAAAAATGCAAATCAACAAACAGTGATATGAAAACTGTGTTGCGAGGTAAACTAGCTATATCGTTTAGACCGCGTCGACTACCATTAACACAAAGAAGATCAGGAAAAAGTCTCACTTTGAACAAATAACGCTGACCATCTCGCGATCCTTATCCAACTGTAAAATAACGAAGGAGACTTGGGTCAATCATGACAGTACAAAACCAAATGATTTATTAAACACATCTACGAAAAGTATATCGATATAGAGTTGTAGCCATTCATGTAGCATTCATCAAATTTATTTGCCATGTGGCAGGCTTTTCCACAGCTGCAAATTGAAAAGGAATAGAGACAATGTTATTGATTTTCTCTGTGAGTGCTTAGCTTTCTCAAAAATTTGTCACAGGGCACTTGGAATCCAACAGCTACAAAACCTCTTGGATTACAAGGAACCTGTATTGGAAGTATTCCTGGATATAAGTGGAGCTTTCTTTATTGTGTCCTGCTGTACTCCTTTGGATTGCGACCTTGCTTATTAAACTAGTTTACACCACCACTAATGTGGAACCATATATCGATGGACGACTCTAGGAAATGTAAAGTATCAGCCTGCACAACAGGAGCTCTAAATTCACAAACAACTGCCTTTGAAAGCTTACTCGGTCTACTGTGAACCGATGTGGGGAAGAGTAAGAAAACTAGATTACATTATCTAGGGAAAAAGGTTTCCCTGAACGAGGGTGGATGGCGCGGACAGATCAAAAATAGATGGCTGGGCGACACGTCGTAATCTGCTGTGCTTAGCTGGTTGCTGTATATTTCAGACAATACACACATAGATGGCCAGGCGGCAAGTATAGCAACAGTCTATGTCGTACTATTCATCGAACAGGTAGGAACAGGTAGTACCCAAAACACTAAAGACTCTGTACTTATATATGAAATATTAAGTACTGGAAGAGGAATCAGTTTAATCAGGATGAGTTGGAACGGTCAAGAGCATGCAATGGCATCAAATACTTATAAAAAGGCAACACTAGCAGTGATGTATATTGTCAGACAAGGTTTTGCTCGGCCATATCGAGATCAAGAAGCTGTAGGGTCCTTCATTTGTTGGCATGTTAAAGTTGACCAGATTTACCTTGAGAAGCTTATTTAGAAATGGAAACCACAGAATTTCTGCTTATTTTTGCTCTTTTCAATATAACACCAATTACAAAGGGCTTAAATGACAATGTAGGAAATTAGAATATAAAAACACAAAAAAGAAGTGTACTCTCTTCGGCCATGACCATATCTTTACTTATATACCTTTCATGAACATATCAAAGTTATTACACTGCATTTTGCATTTTAGGATTAATTAGTCATTCTCATATTTGACGAACCGGATGTATTGTTTAAAATTTAATTGTAAAGACCAAACCATTTCGAAAGTACAGGGCTGTATTTTGACAAACTTAACTGTCAAATCAAAAATCTTTTGTTTTAGTTAAAAATCAGGCATTTATGAAAATGGATCGCTTAACAACCGCATAACGCGTTAAATTTGTTGAAACCTACTATAAAAATGGTGATTCGAGCATCGCTACGTTTCGTGCTTTAAGAGCAAATTATGGTGCACATAATCGTCCAACTGCTCAAGCAATAGAAAAAATTTTAATGAAATTTGCAGAGCGGATTGTAGATATTGTAAGGCCTGTGCATCATCGTTTTGCTTGTTCCCACTCAAATATCGCTTAAATTGTCGCATTCGGTGCTCCGAGAATCCTCAAATAATTAAAGAGAGGACATTACACTCCAAAAAACTTACTTTCTGGTGCGCTCCTTCGTCCGGAGGTGTGATTTGACCTTATTTCTTTGAAAGCGATACTGTCCCTGCAATTGAAGAGATTGACTTGGAAAATATGTGGTTCCAACAATATGGTGCCACATGCCACACAACTCTAGCGAATATGGCTTTATTGACAGAGAAATTTCTCAGCCGCGTAATCTCTCGTCTTGGCCATGTCAATTGGCCCCCGAGATCTTGCGATTTGACAACGTTGACTCTTTTGTGGGGCTAAAGGAAAGACCGTACTTATGTGGATAAACCTTTAACTCTTGAGCACTTGGAAACCAACATTGGTCAAGTTATGGCTGAGATACCGACCATTATGTGCCAAAAAGTGGTCAGAAATTATCTCAAACGGATCGAAGTTTGCAAAAATTCACGAGGCGTCCACTTGAATGATGTAGTGTTTCATGTATAATGTCAAGGTCCAAACTTTACAAAAAAAAAGAAAGAATTTCATGAAAAAAATAATTTTAAGTGTTTCATTAAAGCTTTTATGCTTTTATTAAAGTTTATTTTTGAATCCGGATAAAATGGATAACCCTGTATGAGTATAATCTATATACTCGTATATAGAAATGTTATGTCGGTTTGTGCACGCTTCAGAAACTGAAAAAGTATATATATATTCCGCATTAAGGATTGTTTTTATCTATTTTATGCATCAGTCACATATGAACAGGAGATGGGCCTGGGACTGACCTATTCGAAAAAATCGTATTTATGGTTCGATTTTCTTGAAATTTGCTGTATATAAGTAGGTTGCTTCTTGCTTAGATTAGCAGAAACACAATTTCATAGCCTTATTTATGATTTAATTAAGAAAAAATTTATGCTTCGATTTGGTTGAAATTTAGATAATGTGTCTAAATGGACCATGGATCGGAAAAAAAATTCAATTTGCTTGGAAAAGGATCACCGAAAGACAGACAAATTGCTTAAATAGAACTTTAATGACCGAAACCACTTAATCGATTTCGCTAAAAAAATTTGGTATAGTTTTATTGGAGCTTGAAGAGAGTGATTCTGTGAAGATTTTTTTCCGGATGTGGACGTGGTACCGATCCATCCTACTGTTTCATCCGAGAAACGGGCCTAGAACTGATTCAAAAATATCAAACTTATTATGGTCCAATTTACTTGAAATTCATTTTTTCCAAGAAGTGGGCTAGATACTGGTTTTATTGAAAAAAAAATATTCTTATCAGCCGGTCAGAAATTGATATAATACAGATCGATGAAAATTGGCATGATACGTATAAAAATATAGATTGTTCGTAGATCGCTGCATCATGTTAGTATACATCCTATTTTGAGTTTTACGTTTCGGTTACATCCATATGTGCCCGGGCATTGCTGGTATAATATAAAACATCTGCCTACCAAGTTTCATTCAAATATCTCCAAAACAGAGGGACTACTTTTCCTTCAAACAGAGGGACATGGCTAAGTCAATTTAATTCCTCGTTCTGATCCAATCGGTAAACATTTTATTTCTTGGTTCCTCTCCTCCTCCCTTTGGCACTTACATAGTTCGGACCAAAGTTGATAAACCATTGCATGTTATGTAAGGTGTGAAAAACTTATTAGGTAATTTTAAAAAATAGTTTTGATACATGTGCTCTCCTACCTTTTATTTTGTTATCTCTTTATATGTAAATGGACTTTTTTCGCTAATTACTACTTTACTAATGTGCTTCCTGACAGCTTTCTCGGAGTATCGCTGATAAATTGTCGCAATGACAATGATTGATGTCTTCCCTGAAAAATTTTTTAAGCGAGGCCCACTTGAAGTTTTTAAAGACCACTCAAAACTATAAAAGCTAACTGCTAGTATTTAGTATTAGCTTGGAAAGTTCTACTTAAATTTTTTGCTGGTTTGTTATATATTTACAAGTAGAAATGCATATGTACGGTTTAGTTGTAATTTTAGTTTGTTTTGTTGCAAAAAATTTGACCGCCGAAAGTACCCCAGAACCCATTTTAGAAAGCACGACCGATGATAATAATGCAGATTTAATATTTCCACAGCAACGATGCTACAAAACTTATTATGTGGATGTCTATGCCAAGGTGAGTTTGAAGGCTAAATGAACTATTTTTGTGCGACATTCACTGTGATGAAATATTTCATAATAAGGCAAATTGGTTCAAAGCACAAGAGATTTGCGGTTATCGAGGACTTAAATTGGCCAGCATTAATTCATATGCGGAAGATTATGCTTTGCAAATATATTTGTTAAATCGAAGTATGTATTGCATATATATTTTAGACTAAATATTTTTTCAACGTAAATAGTGCGAATTTTCATATTTTCTTTCCACTAATAGATCTATCCTCGAATTCTGAAGAATTTTGGCTCAGTGGTTCGAAACTTAGCAATGGTCGGGATTGGATTTGGTTGAATTCAGGTCGTCCGATTGTCTTCAACCGTTGGGCGGTTGGCAGACCCCATGGTTCTAGAAAATGTTTGGCGATGCAGTCTAATGGGCAATGGACTAATGATCGTTGCGAGAAGGTAAAGTATTTCGTTTGCGAGAGCAGTCGGGAATCAGTACCTATTTAAGAGTAAAGATGGTAGAAAATGTAACAGGAAATAAAATTTTAGTTTTTTTTTGTTCTGCTGAAAATATTAAGCTGAGAGAAAAATATAAAGTCGTACGCTGGAAGTATTCAGTATTTTTAATAATTAGTTTTAATCAGAATTATGTATATTATATAAATATAAATTACGCTTTAAAATCATTGAAGCATTTTTCGCTCAAAAGTTAAACAGGCAAATTCTATATGGTTAATTCCTAACATTTCAAATCAAGCACACTTCCATCCGAATCATTTTAGATTATATGCCTGTATCTTACCACCATATATAGCTTAGACCTGGAACTATCAGCTGTTTCGTTGTTCCTCAGATGTTCCATTATTAAGAGTTCCTCATAGGGGCATCAATACTTTCTGCCCTGTCACCCTGATTGTCAATTCCGGTACGCCATTTCCGGGCTTTTCATTCTTACTCTTATGAAAAATATAGGACAGCTTTCCCTCCATAAACTCCATACGCTATGATTATCAGTGCCCAGATGACTTTTCTCTCTTCTATAAGTCTGTCTTCCAGTCCTAAAACCTTCTGTAAACCACCGCATTTCCTCAGAACTGCAAGTAGAAATAACTTGATTTATGTTGTTGCACAGAAGAGAGGACATGTTTTTGCTGCGACAAAATATTGGTCCAAATCGATGCTGGAAAATCTGAAACTACGCACAGCTTTATCATCGATTTGTGTTCGAGCTGGAATCTGGAATTTCAGATAACTATATTTCGAAGCCGAACAAACAGTATTAAAATAGTATGATCATGCATTGGCTTTTGGAATTTTATGTTAGTGGATAAAGTTGAGACAGGAGATATATTGCAGTTTAATTTTAAAATTTTTGTAATTAGTACTTTCGGAACCACGCTTTCCAGTCTTATTACGGAACCTATAACAGAATTCATAAAATGTGCTTGTGGTTCGTACTTTAAGTTGCGAATTCCAGACGAAAACAAGCCGTGGATATCTTAAATTGTTTAAATTGCAAAATGTGCTATGAACACTTGAGATAGTGGGTCAGGGAAGGGTAAAAGAAGATGGATGAGAAGACCTTTTCCACATGCAGAGGTTCATGTTTCAACTATTTGTTCTACCCGTGAACCATCATTTGCAGGAACTTATAACAAAGTGTCTTGCGTTAGTGATATCGAAGGAAATATTTGCCCAATTAGAATTAAATGTTTTCCTGAGAGATCTTGAACTACCGACAGAATCTGCAGGGGAGAATTTGTGTAGATTTTAAGATGGTTAACTTCTTATTAGGATAATAAAGTCGATACACCAAATACCCATATTTTCATTGTCGACTATCTCTTGGCAAGTGGCCTGTACGTAAGTTGTTGGAAATGGAATAGCAGAATTTAATACTCGTCAACCCATCTCTTGTTACAATGGACAAAATTATATTGTCTCATTTGCACATTAAACTAGATTTAATGAAACAATTTGTGAAGGCGTTAGATACAAATGGGCAATGTTTTCTTAATGTAATGTGAAATTTCCCTAGTCTAAGCATAGAAAAGATAAAAGTGTGTATTTTGTTGGCTCACATATGTGTAAGAGAGGTTTGAAACAATCTGCTTGGAATTCGTATTTGAAGTTACTAAAAACTTTCTGGGAAATCATAAGTTAAAAACTTAGACACCAAACCACTGGAAGTAACCACAATTGCTGCCAAATTAACGAAATTGATGACTTTTTTTTTTGAAGACTTCGATAAGGTCATCGATTGCTTCGGCCCTGAGAACTGAAGTTGCCTACAGTAAACTTCCCAGAGCACACTCTTCCCTTTTCTGAGGGGGTCTCTGCAAGGACGGCTTATCAAAGAACCATCAAACTTGTAATAAAAGGTATCAGCGAGAGAAGTTTTGGTGAAGTGCAGAATTTTCTCCCTGTTAACTGTAATAAAGGTAGAGAAATTTCCTCTATTATAAATATGAGGTTTTCATTCAAATCAAAGTTGGAAAGTGGTCTACCTCTTGAATATGTATCCGAGCTTCACTAGAGACAATGCAGTAAGTTTACTTCCCTTGGCCTCAGCTAAGGATTCTGGTGGTTGCACCTAATCGTTGTGTGGCTTGAAGGCAGAAATCAGCCAGAGCTTTCTGGTATCATTTTCTATTCTGGTAGTTGTAATTACTCCGCTAAAGAAATAAAGTAAAATATGAGATTTGAAAGTATTTTTAAGGAGAAAGACGCTGTATTTGCCTGTGCTACTGGCTGCCATCAAAGCTCTTGGCTTTGGCTTCGAGTCCTCCAGAGATGCTGTTACTGTTCTGCCATTACGAGAGCATCGTCTTGCCCAAGACGACGGAGCAGATTGGCGGAAGTCGAAAACAGATCCAGACTGATGAAGGCGACCGATGCACCGCCATCAGTTTTCGTACCATCAGCTTTATTATTATTGATGATACTGTTAGCTTGTCGCTCAGTCCTCTCAAGCTGTTTGAAACTGTAGTCATGTGCCTCAAGCATCAAGTGGATGTACTTACTTACAATTTTAATCTTTTCAAGAGAGAAGAATCCTGTTGGAAAAGAGATGAAGGAGAGATAGATCTGCTCTGCCACTAACTCCAGCTCCACTCAAGACCTTCCTAACCAAGGTAACTAATGTGTCGACGACCGTTGGTCTCCACTTATTTTCACTATTAGATATCGCATCATTGCTTCTACTCCTAACTAAGAGACCTATTACGCTATGTCGATCAGTTTCGCGAATTCGCTGTAGGTTGACGATATATCGGTCTTTGGATCACTTAGAGTGTCTTCACATGCCGACCTATGCCTTTTGTCCGTTGGACTTGACGCATTCAAGCCGCTCTCATCCTCGATGAAAGTGCTACATATCTTAACATCGCTCAAGTGAGCAGCTACTGCGCAGATAGCTGCTCAGCAATTACGCCTCCGTAGCGGTTCGTTAGTAAAATATCGTTTGGTACTAGCCGGTACTTCCTTAGAGGAGGTTCTAAAACTTTCCCCAGAGCCGGATGGTAAGTCTGAAGCTCCCATAGAAGAACTATCTCTAGAATGCCTAATGATAATAGGTTCCGGGTCACTAGGGACTGGATCAGATTTGGTGTTCGACACGGACGGATTCTGACTACTCAAGGAACTACATTGGTTTTGTTGTTGTGGGCTTATTCTTTTCTGTATTTTCTTTTCGATTCTAGTGGGATTCCCACTCAGAGCCAATATTCGACTTCTGCGTAGGTAGTTTTACTTTCCAACTTGTCAATCTCAACTGGTCGCTTATCTTATTTGAAGCAGAGAGTTTGAAACCTCTTTATAAAAGTACACACTCATTGTTCCTATATTTAAGACTCTTATCCCAGAAGGCGTGTTTGGAAATCGAGGCCATAGAATTTCTACTTGTTTTTTAATCCAGTTAATTAATCGCTAATTTCGAATATCATAATGAGCTGAAATGGTAATGCGGGAAATTATAAACCAAAAATATTTTGACTTGTTCTTCATTGAAAAATACTTTTTACATTTAAAGGGTGTTTTTTTATAGAGGTATAGAACTTTAAGTTACAATAAAAAAACGATGGATTATTCGATTGACACGAATTTTATTTATCCGAAAGATAATCTTGTGGCATTACATTTTAAATATAATTTCTGGCATATGACCGCCACGGCTGGCGCGGATCTAGTCCAATCTGGACGTCCAGTTTTCGATGACTTCTTCCAACATTTGTGGCCGTATATCGGCAATAACACGGCGAATGTTGTCTTCGAAGTGGTCAAGCGTTTGTGGCTTATCCGCATAGACCAATGACTTTACATAGCCCCACAGAAAGTAATCTAGCGGTGTTAAATCACAAGATCTTGGAGGCCAATTCACAGGTCCAAAACGTGAAATTGGGCGGTCACCAAACGTGTCTTTCAATAAATCTATTGTGGCACGAGCTGTGTGACATGTTGCGCCATCTTGTTGAAACCACATCTCCTGGACATCATGGTTATTCAATTCAGGAATGATAAAGTTAGTAATCATGGCTCTATATCGATCACCATTGACTGTAACGTTCTGGACACCATCGTTTTTGAAAAAGTACGGACCAATGATTCCACCAGCCCATGAAGCGCACCAAACAGTCAGTTTTTCTGAATGTAACGGTGTTTCAACATACACTTGAGGATTACCTTCACTCCAAATGCGGCAGTTTTGTTTGTTGACGTAGCAATTCAACCAGGAGTGCGCTTCATCGCTAAACAAAATTCGCTTATGAAAATCGGGAACAACGGTAATCTCGTTTTGGGTCCATTCGAGGAATCTACGCCTTACTTGATGAACGTTTGGCTTCAATTCTTGCACGAGTTGGATTTTGTAAGCACGCAAACCAAGAGCATTTCGCAAAATCTTCCATAAAGTGGATGGACACAGATCCAATTCCTGTGCTCGATGGCGGATGGACTCATTCGGGCCTTCCTCAATGCTACGCTCTACAGCAGCAATAGCTTCTTCTGTACGCACCGTACGGCGCCTTTGGGGATGCGAGTTATCAATAAGAGTAAACGTGGTGCGAAAACGTTCCATGGTTAATCGAATAAACTGCTCTGATGGACGATTTTGTCGACGATAAATTGGACGTAGTGCGCGATACGTTTTCCGCACAGAACCATTATTTTCGAAATAAAATTTGACTATTTGCGAGCGTTGTTCAGTTGTGAGTCTATTCATGATGAATTGCCAAACCAAACTGAGAATAAATCACTTTACAGCTATTAAATCGGTCGCCATCTTGAAAAGTAATGCCAACTTAAAGTTATATACCTCTATAAAAAACACCCTTTATATCTATGTACATGATATTTTTTGAAACACATTATACTCTTTCATTACTGCACGTGAAATGTTTGTTGTTTGTTTAAAATTAAAAACAGATTTTTTCTAAGTTTTCTCTAATTACTACTTTACTAATGAGCTTCATGGCAGCTTTCTCGGAATATCGCTGATAAATTGTCGCAATGACAATGATTGATGTTCCTTCTGAGATTATTTTTCATTCAAAAACCTTTTGGGTCTTTAAAGATCACTCAAAACTATAAAAGCTAACAGCTCGTGCTTAGTATCAGTATTAAAAGTGTTTAACAAAAATGTTAAAATACGGTTTAGTTGCAATTTTTATTTGCTTTGTTGCAAAATTAACCGCCGAAAGTACATTCGAAAATAGTTTAGAAAGCACCACCGATGATATTTATGCCGGTTTAATATTTCCAAATTTTTCCGTAGAAGCTTTGGATGAGCCCAACTATCGGGCATTTCCATCCGATCCAATTTCGAAACGTTTTGTTGTGGTGGCTTATGGCAAGGTGAGTTTGAAGGCTAAATAAAACTTTAATATATGTAAAAGTGAAAATAAAAATCCTTATTTTTTCTCATGTTTTCTAGGCAAATTGGTTTAAAGCTCAACAGATTTGCGGTTTTCAAGGACTTTCACTAGCCAGCGTTACATCGTATGCGGAATATAATACTTTGCAAAAATTCTTGTTAAATAACAGTACGTATTAAATGTATATTTTTAATTAGAAATTTCTTCAACTTAAATCATTCGAATATATTGTTTTCCCATCGTTAGGTTTATCCTTGAATTCTGAAGAATTTTGGCTCAGCGGTTCGAAACTAGCCAATGGTCGTGATTGGATTTGGTTTAATTCAGGTCGTCCGGTTACCTTTAACCGTTGGGCGGTTGGCAGACCCCTTGGATTTTTGGGTACTAGAAAATGTATTGCGATGTTGGCTAATGGCCAGTGGATTAATGATCGTTGTGAGAGCGAAAAATATTTCATTTGCGAGACCCGCTGTCCATTGAACAGTTATGATCAACCAATTTACGAATTTGTTAAAAAATAAAAAGTTGTTTGAAAATGTAGTATGTAATAAAGTAAAGTCGTTCGATAAAAGTGTTTCCTCTTGCAATCCGATGATGATGACAGAAGGTGTGCAAAATACAACGAATATCAACTGGATCCCTCATCAATGTGTAATGGTAGAAAAAGATTTCAATCGCTAAGTACGACTCCATTCGATCAAATTATGTATCGTAGTAGATGCATGTTGTCATATTTGAATAATTTAGATCTCGAGATAAAAGGCTCTCGTCGTCTTGTTGTTCTTTAGTTGCACAAAAGCTCTTTCGAGTTTCGTCGTAGTCAGGCAATGGAACGTCTACTCATTCTCCATGTTATTAAGTAACTGGAGAAGAAGAAGAATATGCCTTGAATGTATGTAAGTGTGGAGAGGGTTTCCTTCATTTCTATAAGAATTGGTTCCGGTCGTAAGAGCCTAAGTAAGTTTCTGGATTTTTTAGCCGAATTCGAGTCGACAGTATCCTCTTCATAGGCATTACGGATGGTTAATCGAATAAACTGCTCTGATGGACGATTTTGTCGACGATAAATTGGACGTAGTGCGCGATACGTTTTCCGCACAGAACCATTATTTTCGAAATAAAATTTGACTATTTGCGAGCGTTGTTCAGTTGTGAGTCTATTCATGATGAATTGCCAAACCAAACTGAGAATAAATCACTTTACAGCTATTAAATCGGTCGCCATCTTGAAAAGTAATGCCAACTTAAAGTTATATATTTTTGCTCTGTGTCTTCCTATCTCATTATATCAAGCCTTTTTTGATTGAAATGCTTAGTATTAGGGAAAATCTCGACATGCAGGCTAAATTTTCTAATCTTATGCCAAAGTGAATAGTAAATGTTTAAAAAACAACTTTTAATTCAGCTTGGGAGGATGAGCGATAGTCGAAGGAGCTCTTTCTTACCGCAAATCCAACACAGAAATTGTGCCTTATTATAAGAGTAACATAATTGGTATCCCTTGGCTTCTATTTTTCAGTAATAGTATTTCTTAAATTACTTTTATAAAGGGTGATCCATTTTAAGGTTCCCCACTTGTTCAAAGAACCAAAAAAAAAAAAAAATACACAGAAAATTAAAATTTAATGGGGAAGCTTTATTATCGTTCGAAAGAACATTTTTTGGCGTTTATTTTTTGAAGATTATCTCTTTCAAATGTTGACCGCGGCTACGTTTCAGATAGTCCATCCGTTGAGTTCAATTTTTGATGACATGTTCGAGCATTTCGACTGGTAACTGTGGAATGACACAAGTGTGTTTTGCTCCAAGGCCTGAATCGAAGCAGGATTGTCCGCATAGACTTTAGACTTTACTTATCCCCATAGGAAAAAGTCTAACGGTGAGATATCACACGATCTTGGTGGTCAATCGATCGGTCGAAAACGTGAAATTACCTGTTTTCTCAATAAATCCATTGACTGATGCGATGTGTGGGAAGTGGCGCCATCTTGTTGAAACCAAATGTCGCGGAGATCACGAGTTTCAATTTCAGCCATCAAATAGTCGGTTATAATGGCGCTATAATGGTCGTCATTGACGGTTACGTTCTCACCGGCATAATTTTTGAACAAATATGGAGCGATGATTCCACCGGCGACAATGCGGCAATTTTGCTTGTTTACATACCCATTGACCCAGAAATGGGCCTCATCGCTGAACAAAATTTGGCTCGAAAACGTCGAACCTTCTTGGAACTTTTCAAGAGTTCAGTTCTTGCACAAGCTGTATTTTGTACGTTTTCAATTTAAGATCTCCACGTAAAAAACGCCAAGTCGTTCCATACGTCAGTCCGAGTTGCTGCGAACGGCATCGAATCGACTCTCCACGGTCTTCGTGTACACTCTCAGCTACGGCCACTATATTTTCTTCACTTCGTACTGGACGTGGTCTATTCGGTGGAATATTATCCAATAATGAATGCTGGGCCTCAAGATAGGTGATGGTGTTGCGAATAGTGAAGTACTCTCAGTAGGCCGATTATGTTGATCATAAGTTGAGCGAAGCGCGCGAAACACATTATTTACAGAACGTGAATTTCCGTAATAAAGTTTAATGATTTGTAAACGTTGCTCAGGCGTGAGAAATGAAATGCCAAACAATACTGAACAAGAATAACATGACAGTCTGACACAACTCACGCGTGATCTGTCAAAAAAGTCTATTGAGAAAAGTATCTCTACTTTGGTCACCCTTCAAATACATATGTATGTCTGCATGTTCTAACTACTACGATATTTTCTTCCTCAACTTTTTTTAGTAGTTGCCACTGCACAAAACACCCACCCTCCGTAATTCCAGCGTTAAGTATGCGTTAAGTTTTTTCGCTTAAGTACGAGTAAACATCAGACGATGTTGGTATTTAAGTAATAGATAGCTTTTTGCTTGAACTGTAGCAATCGTAAGAAAACAGAGCGTAGAAATGAAAAAAAAAAAATAAATAAGTGATAAAATTAAGCAAGGATAAGTGACAGCATTTTTTCAAAGTGCTATGTTTACATTCTGTATGTAAGTATGTATGTATGTATGCGTGTATATAAGAGGATGTCGTCGAAAAATTTCGAACATTTTCTTAAGTGCGCTTAACCAACTCGAACAAATGACCAACGAGTCAGCGCGTGGCAGCATAAACTATGAAAAGGACGTACGGAGAGGAGGGATGGTATTTAAGTATTTAAAGCTAAATGCAGTTAGTGCAATTTTCCCCAAAATGATAAAAAATTGAGATCCTCCACCGACTCTGAAGAATATGTTGGCATATAAAATATTATATCAAACCTCATATTAAACGATTTATGTGAGCGAAAAAATGAAGCAAGGAAGAATGGGTGCTCTCCTTCCATCCATTCTAGCTCATTCCAGCTTTTAGTAAGAAGAAGATAATTATCAGATTATCACTGTAGAGCACTATGAATTTCACTTCAGCTACTGGTCATATGTATATAGAAGACTATAGAAATGCGGGCGTGTCGCTTATCCTCACATCATTGCCAATCCTCTCCTTTAACTCTCTTAAGTTCAATTGATGTGACCCATTGTAATTCCGCTATAAGGAACCTATCACCTTCTCAAATTGAATATGTCTAAAAAATACTGTAGGATGCGTGGTATGTTAACCTCAGAGAGGCAGGCGAATGGTGTAAAGGGGTGCTTAGTGCTGGACAATGACAGAGGTAGTGTTCGACAGTTCCTGCAGCTGTCACAAAAGCTATTTGAGAAGTATATGTCTTTTATAATTATATTCCATTAAACATAGTTCTGTTATTATTCCATCTGTTATTCTTCTGTTTATAGAGATATTTTCTCATCTTGTGCAGAGCTCGTATTAATTAAGACGGATCCTTTTCTCTATATCCGGGTACCTAGATTACCGTCGCTCATCAGTTCCTCGAGAGTGTATTGAGAGTGCTTCTACATTTTAGTAAAGTTGTATAATAGAGATCTGATGGCAACTTGTTTGTCAGAATATTTAGTAATAGATTAGTGATCGTAGATTTAATCAGCCAGTCATCGGCTTCCCTTATTGCAGTAAGTTCTGCTTGGAAGACGCTGCAGTTGTCCATGAGTTTTAAATTTTTCCATTCGGTCCCCTCAGGAATCTTTGTGGTAAAGAGATTATGAAAACAGGAGATTATCAGTACAGAATTTAGACTCTAGAATATCTCTTCCGAAGTTTTGCAGGGAGTTGTGTTCTGTCTAATTGCATTGCAGCTCGCTTGAAGTTTACGGTAGAAATCTAGTTGAAAAGAATTAAGGAGAGTTTCTAGTGCCTTTGTGGGAGTCCAAGAAAGAGCTCCCATTAAAAATATAGCAGGGCTCTAGTTAAGTTTGCTTCTTCTTCTTCTTTATTGGCGGAGAAACCGCTTAGGCGATTTAAACCGAGTTAAAACAGCGCCAATTGGATACACCAGGTGAATCCAGGTATTTCTATTCCTGATCTCTCCAACGGAGTTCATTTTGACATCTGAGATTATTCCGAGGTATTTAACTGTAGTAGAGAATTATCTCCATGTCTTTTATTAGAGGATGTTTAAACGAAAGTTCCTTGCAACTCCTGGTGAAGAGTACCATTTCAATAAACATCTACTTTAACTAAGCAAAAAAACAAGACTTTGTATTTCGTCCGGTGTCTAGCACCTTGTGAGAGTGCTGCGGAGGTGTAAGAAAATATAAGAGTTTCTTGGCACCCTGGACTCATTAAGTAATTCTACGCTTATTCAGTGGCTACCTAGTCATATTCGACAGATGAGCTTAATGCGCTTCTGCACCAACTGCCCTTGGACCTTTTCATTCGGAAAGAAGCAGCATGTTATGTTCTAACTAAAGGATAATCTAAAAAGAGCTACTTTTCTCAATAGCCTTTTTTTGACAGATCACGCGTTCTGTAAAGAATGTCTTTCGCGAGAAGACCATGGAGAGTCGATTCGGCGCCGTTCTCAGCAGCTCGGGCTGACTTATGGTAAGACCTGGTTCATTTTACGCCGAGATCTTAAATTCAAAGCGTACAAAATACAGCTTGTACAAGAACTGAAGCCGCTCGACCTTCCCAAGCGACATCGCTTCGCTCTATGGTAGAATCATCGGTCCATATTTCTTCAAAAATAAGGGCGGTGAGAACGTAACCGTCAATGGCGACCGTTATCGCGCCATGATAACCGACTATTTGATGCTTGAAATTGAAGCTCTTGATATCCGCGACATTTTGTTTCAACAAGACGGCGCCACTTCCCACACATCACATGAACGAAAGGATTTATTGAGAGAGCACTTCGGTGAGCAGATAATTTCGCGTTTTGGGCTGGTTCTTTGGCCACCAAGATCGTGTGATATCACACCGTTAGACTTTTTCCTGTGGGGATATGTAAAGTCTTAGGTCTATGCGTTGAGCTCAACGGATGAACCATCTGCGACGTAGCCGCGGCCAACATTTGAAAGAGATAATCTTCAAAAAATAAATGCCAAAGAATGTTCTTTCGAATAATAGTAAACATTCCGCATTAAATTTACTAATATTTTACGCTGAATTTTTTCTGTGTTTTTTTTTTTAAAAAAAGTAGGAAATCTCGAAATAGGTTTGAGAACAAATAACAAACAAAATAACGAAGCAGATATGGTCTAAGTATGACAAGGCAAGACCTTAGGACTGTTCGATGAGGTCCTGCAGTAGCTAAGGATTCTATTAGAGCCTTTTTTATTTCTCTTGTCATAGTCGTTATTGGCGTGGCTAATTGTGATGGCTGGAGAGAGTATTTTTCACTTAATTATCTTTCAGAGAAATTCGTTCCTTCTCTTACAACAGCAGTTCGGAACCCTCTTTAACGGAATGATATATTGATTTAAAGAAAGGAAAGTGTTATAATTTTTTAAATCAGTAGTATTTTCCTACTTCCACATATTAGGATACATATATGTATGTATGGTAGATATTTATAAAATTTATTTTCATGCTTTCATTTATCATAATAACTCACACTGCACTGACAATTTTACTTATTTTCCTCCGCTCGTTCCTATTTGGGTTTCTAATGTCCAGTTTCATATCCTTTCTCGCTTTTAATTAATTTATGGAAACTTTGTCGTCGTTCGGTGTGCATTTCATTTTTTTTTTCATCCAGCTATTGCATAATACTGTAAATTTCACAACGAGTTACTTAACTTAGCTTTTCTTTGTGACTGCTCAATATCCTTGAATAAATCTTCATCCCTTTGTGTTGAGTTGCTTGCTGCTGTATTTTAGGGTGCGCCCCTAATGCGTCTCAGTGAAATTTACGCTCTAGCCAATCGCGTTGCATTTTGCTTTAATTTTATTTGCTTTTTAAATTTTCTTAACACATTACATGCATCTACTTGTATATGCATGGAGGTATGTATGTATGTAGGTGTGATGTATTTTATTTAATTAAGCTCCTATCTTCACGGTATACTGGAAAAAGCAAGTGAATCAGTAGTAATGTCAATGGGAAATTTTATAAAATTAAATGACTTAATTTCACTTTGTTGGTAAACATTTAAAAAACGAACATTTAATTTTCTTTCAAGCTTCCATTAATTGATTGTCTAAATGGGAGGAAGAGCAGGGAACCATGTGTAGAAGTTCTCTCAACAAACATTCGTTTGGAGGCAATCTAAAGTGAATAGCCGGACTCTCTGTGGTTGTGCTTCCGATTAAGGCCCACGACATAAAAAAATCTGCGGCAATGTAAACAAGAGTACGCCTGTGCCCTTATGATGATGACCCCGCAAACGTTTTAAGGATCATGATTTGGAAATCCGTATCTTGTTTTATACCCTTATAAAAATTAAGGCTTATATCACCTCCAGAGGTGCAATGGACAGAAGGACAGAAGGACACTTCAAAAGTGGTGACTTTAGCGTAGAGAGGTCAGGTCCAATCCAATAAGTTTGAACGTGAGGAGGAATTGGAGACTGAAATGGGAAGTCTTAGCCCAATCGCTGAGCAAGATATGGCTTTTTCCGACTAATGGATTTTTCGACGGATTCAAAACGTTTTGTTCTTTTCGAGTTCGGGTCGGGGAAATCGAAAAATGGTGCAATGATTATTGGATCGAGGACAGGGAGGACAAATTTTTTAGATATGGTATTTGAAAATTACCCGAAAGATGGGTGTTACAACTCGACTTACTGATGCCGTTGTAATAAGCATAGTTAAAATATACTACTTACGTTAGCACTAAAAAAATGCATACTTGCGCTGCACTCGGCATAATTGGATGGAAATCGAGAACAAAGAAAATGAACTCGCTCTTTTACCTTGCAGCCATCGCCGTGTGCAGATCAATTGGTGCGTTAAAATACAAATGTAAGTAAACTAAAAATAAAATATAAATTGTAAAAGATATATATATGTATAATGCAAATGAACTTTTAAAATAAAGAATATATTTACAGATTTTCGCAGACTTCAGCGTAAAATATTAGTTTTAATCAGTTGGTTTAATTCGACGTTCCAGCAATGGGAAAATTTAGTCCTTTTGAGATTTACCGCAGCGGGCATATAAAGCAATGTCGAAAGCATTATACTTTATAGTCAGCCAATTTTCTACTCGTCTTGCACTCCTGACCTCAGAGAGCTCTCATCAGCAAAACGATATGAAAGAACTGTGGAACGTCCTTCAAACTGCGTAACTACCTCCGCTAGAAAAACAATTGGCTCTCTGAGAGCACTTATCAGTAATTCTATATGAGAGAACTGTGGCTTTCAAGCTGCCAGCAAACTATCGTTGGAGGAACAATTCATTTCGACAACGTCAGATCGGATCTGAGCACTATCGATCTGAAGTTGAGAGAAACAAATTAACCACCTCACAACGTTGAGATCGAACACAATACGTGCTGAAAGGGTAAGCAAGGCGTAAGTTCAAACAGAAAAAGAAAGAGGCAGAAATACTCGAGTATAAGGAGCTTGAGAAGATAACCGATAGGGATATTACTGGAAATTCTATAAGAAATGACAAAAGCTTCTTTACAGAATATAGTCAGATGAGTACATGCCTGCCGATTGGAATCTAAGTGTGTTCTGCCCAATCGATAAAAAAGGCGGCATCGCAGTCTGCGCCGATTGTCGTGGGATAAGCCTCCTCAATATCGGATATAAGGCCCTATAGAGTTTATTATATGAAGAAGAAGTGTATTATAATTAGACAGATATTCCCAATGCGTAGAATTTTGGAAAATACAGAGAGAAATGAGCCGGCACACACCTCCTCTTCGCTAATTTGAAAGCTGTCTTCGACAGGGCGAAAAGGTGCTGCTATGCTGTATCTGAATTTCGTATCCCCGCAAAACTTAAATGGCTATGGAGAAGGACTTCTCCATACCGTTCGGTACCAAACTCACAACGTGCGGCTAAGGGGACTCTTTATTGTGTGACATCCTTAATTTAATTCTGGAGAAAACAATAAGAGCCTCAGGAGTAAAAAGAGAGTAAAATTTTTTATAAGAGGAAACAACTGCTGGTATATGACGATGCTACTGATATCATTACCCTCAACAACCGCGCTGTTAATTATGTTTTCTCCAGATTTAACAAAGAACCAATGCGAATAGCTTAATAAGGAACGTTAACGAGTCCTTTCTCAACGACGACCAATGCGCTCATAATTTACGTCTTGCTATAAGTTGCAGAGACTTGGATGATGACAACATCCGAAGAGTTGGCGTTAGGATTTTTCGAGAAAAATGTTTATGGCGCATTGGCAGCGCAAATATCGACATTGAAATAGTTCAGCAATTTAAAAACAGCGGTTACGCTGGCTGGGCCAACCTAAAAAGTTTGAAAATAATTAATTGGAGACTTTACTGGATCAAGATCCGTGTTAAACGCAAACTGAACTCGTTATCTACTACAACTGAGCATTGCATTGCGCGAAAACGACCGAAAGGCACGACAAAGGTGATTCTGCAGTATGACAATACTCTGCCCCACGTGGCTGTAACGATTCACGACTTCCTGGAAACGCTGAAATGGGAGATTTTATCCCACCCCCCGTATTATCCAGATCTTGCTTCTTCTTTTGAAGAAATCGAAGAATGACGCAATAATTGGATCGAGGATAGGGAAGACAAATATTTTGGAGATGATATTCGAAAATTACCAGAAAGATGGCTAAATGTAGTCGCTTCCCACGGAAAGTATTTTGAATGATATATGTATGTTAGTTCTTACCTTTCTTCAATAAAATATATAATTTTGTACACAAAAACAAAACGGACCAAATTAATTTGTACATTCGGAGAGGGAGTAAATGTTGTTGAAAATATTTGAAAGTTTGCTTTTATTCTTTATATCAAAAGTTTTCACTTTTTCAAGTTAATTAATAAATTGCATTGCAAACATAAAAAAAATTAACTTAAAATGCATTTAAAATAATTTCTTTCATGAAATTCCTTTTCTATTATTATACCTTTCATTATTATTGTACCTTTCATGTACATGAAATGGTATATTACTTTGGTCCGAAGTATGAAAGTACCGGAAGGAGAAGGGATAGACCCACCGAAACTTATATCGATCGTATCAGAATCACGAGCTGAGTTGACTAAGCCATGCCCATTGTCTGTTTGTCGGTCTGTATGTCTGTCTGTCCGTCGGTCTGTTTGAATGCAAATTAGTCCCTAAATTTATGAGAAATTTCAATCAAACTTGGTGAGAAGATGCACCTATACGATTAAACGATCATTTGTCGGAACCGACCGGACCGGCCCACTATACATTTATACCACTTATTTTTCAGATTTGAAATTTTGGGTGATAAATCCGTCAAAAAAGTACTTAAGAACCTGAAAGTTGGTATACTACACATACATAAGGAATTGTAAAATCTACTACGGACTACTAAATCATATAGGACCCATACAACCGATTTGTTCAGATATAGGGTTTAAGGTCACGGTAAAAAATCCGCCAAAAGTGTATTTAACAACGTGCAATTTGGTATTCTGCAGTAGTAAATTCAAATTTTTTTTTGCACCGAAAATCATCGAAATCGAATTTAGCAATTGGCAATAAATTTGAATGCTTACGTATAAAGACTTCGTTCGGCATGACCAAAGACAACCGTTATTTCTTGTTTATTATAAAGTTCGAATCTTTGCATTATATGTGAAACACCACATAATTGAAAAGAACGCCTCAATAACTCAGCCAAGGCGTAACGATTGTTGGTTTTCAAGTGTTCAAGATTAAAATGTTTATCCGCATAAACACGATCTTTTGCGTAGCCCCACAATAAAGTCTAACGGTGTCAAATTGCACGATTTCGCTGGCCAATTGACATTTCTAAGACGGGAAATTAGGCGGCCGCGAAATTTCTTTCGCAATGAAGCCATATTCGCTGGTGCTGTGTATTATGTAGCACCATATTGTTGATACCGTATATTATTGTCCAAGCCGTGTTCTTCAGTTGCAGCATAAAAAAAAGTCTGTTATCATACGGTCATAACCGAATTGACAGTGACACACTCGCCGTTATCGTTTTCAAAGAAGTAAGGTCCAATCACACCTCCGAACCCAAGAGCGCACCAGACGGCAAGTTTTTTTTTTGGGTCTAATGGTCTCTCTTTAATTATTTGAGGATTCTCGGCACCACAAGTGCGACAATTTTGCTTAATTACGTATCCATCGAGTGAGATATGCGCCAAGTCGCTGAAGAAAACTTTGTTGGAAAAATCGCGGTCCACTGATTGTTTTTCAAGCACCCGATCGACGTAACTACGGCGTTGATGCCTTCAATTGCTGTGTTAGCTGGTCTTTATATGGATGTAGAAGTAAATAAAAGTAAAAATTACGGCATAATATGCCGCAAGAATCTCACAGCTCTTGAGAACGTTGAGAGATAGAAACATTCGGGTCTTCGGCGACACTTTCATTTACAGCAGCGATATTTGAAGTGAAACGAGCAAAACGATCATGCACAGGCCTTAAAGTATCTGTATCCGATCCAGTCTATAAAAATTTGTTGAAACTTTTGTGAACTGCTTGCGTAGTTGGACGATTTCGTGCGCCATAATCTCCTCTCAAAGCACGAAATGTGGCTACGTTTGAATCACCATTTTTGTAGTAGATTTTAACAATTTCAACGCGTTGTGCGGCTGTTAAGCAATTCATTTTTATAAATGCCTGATTTTTAACTAAGACAAAACTTGTTGGGTTGGACAGATAGGTTTGAGAAATGGCAAAATACAGCCATGCACTTTCGAAATAACTAAATGGATAACTCTTTATACTAAAGTAATTATGAACAGCAATAAACAAATAAGGATTTATTCTGGTCTAGAAAAAAAACAACTTTTTTTTCATATTTTCATAGTTTAACCCTATAAGAATATGTAATTGAAAGGTTTTTTCGAAATATAAATTATTTTCGGAGATAAAGCTGTTTTGTTTACGCCGCATCCAAAACGAATGTGTTTTTCTCGAAACTGCCTTATTTAAAACGAAAACCACGATTTCATAAGTTCTACTTAACCGAATGACTTGAAATTTGGTGTAAGTTTTCTCCATCATATGGACTACACTCGCCCCCAAATTTTAATATTTACTATTTTTTCAAAAATTTTGAAATTTCAAAAAAGTGGTAATAAATTGTTTTTTTTTTCTTTAAGCAACTGCATTGTGTGAAGGATTTTTTAAAATTATTCTTTAGTTCATAAGGTTGTGACATTCCTGTGGATTAATAAACTTTTTTTTAAATTCAAGCGTCTAGGTCAGAATAACCCCTTAAATTAGTAAGTTTAATTTATTTTATTTTGTTGATTTTCATAATTTTGTTAAATTTATTTTATACTTTTAAATTATTTATAATTTTTTATTTAATTAAAATAACATAATTTTTTTTTAAATATATTTTATATTACTTTATCTTATATAATTTAATTTAATTTTATTTTATTTCATTTTTATTTTATTTAGACTAGTTATATTTAATTTCATATAATTTTTTTTGCTAAATTTTTTTTATATATTTAAATTTGTTATGTACTTGTAAATAAAACAAAATTATTTTGGAAACAAAAATCGTATTTTATTCAAAAATCCAACTTAAGCTAGATATGAACAATTATTTTTTATTCTAAATTACGACTAACTAATAAAAAATTAAAGAATTAAATTAAATGATAAAAATCAAATAATTTTTATGTACAATAAAAAAGGGAAAACTACAAAATAGTGTCATTATATTTGTAAAAAATTAAAATGAAAAGTTGATATGAATGTTAGAAGCCTTTTTATAAATAATTGCGAGTGATACTTAAATATTTACTATATGCGGAACATGAGTATTTTTCAGAGATAGAAAAACGGAGGAAGGCACTTTCAGGTTGAGATATGTAATTTTTCTTTAATTTTTTTAATTTTTTCATTTAATCAAGTGCAATTAAACTATATAATCGGAATAAAATATTATTTAAAAAAATGTAAGATTTGGGAATTTAGGTATATTCTAAAGGAAAACCAAAATTTTTGTACCTCGAAACCCTTGAAAACTTTTATTTGAATTTTGCCTTAGAACATTTCCAAAATTAGAATTAAAAAATATTAACCTGCCAATAAGTGATGCCGCAATTGCATAAATATGATTTTTTAACACTTAAATATTTTTGGGCATAATTTTAATAATTATAAATAGAAATTTGCACTTAAAAGTATTTAGTTACCATTTTAATTTACACTAACTGTATACATTTCTTACATCTAACATTTAAATATTTACTAGAATTTTTGTGTATAAAATTAACTATAATCTTTCGGTTCGTTTCATGTGAAAAAACCAGCTTTATAGCAACTTTTCAAACAAAAAATATGAAAATAAGAAAATTAAAAACCCACACAACACTAGATTTATAAAAGCCACAACTAGTTTTCTCTCATTCAATAAATCCCAGTTCGTTACCGGCAAAGTGCATATTTCAATGACGTGCAATGGAGGTTTGAGACTTAGTTTTGTGCATACTGTGCTCACACAACCGCTTGTCTAAGTTACTTTTATTTATACTGACGAACGCGTGCTCTCGCGCTCTCGCGCTCTCTGCCATTATCATTTGTAGTAACATCCACCATATTGATATGTGGGCGGATGTTGAGCTGCATTGGGATAGTATAAATTGTGATGTGATGAGGAGCGTACTGGCGGGTGTGGGCGGTAAGCACTGGAGGTGGCGGCGGCTGCAGAGGAGTTAGCATGCGTCGGTACGTAGACCGCACTGTCATCACGGGCAGCGTTGGCATAACGGCGTGCGCAACGCTCTTCTATATTGGATGGTGGCCAACGCTGATAATGACGAGTTGAGTCCTCGGACGAGCGTCGGCGATGGTAACGCTTCGCGGATGTGTTGGTTGGGGCTGGCGCAGAATTCTGTTGATGATGATAACTACTGTCATCACCACTGCCAGCACTGTGAGCAGCAATTGCAACTGTTGACGAGGGACGATATTTGCGGCGTGCACGCTCATCCAACGAAGAAGTGGGTGTATAGCGCCCAGCATCGATACGCGCCACAGGTGACGCATCAACTACATCCTCATCCTGTGTTGCGGCATGTCGCCGTTGCATGTCCATGAAATCGGAGGCGAAATTATCATAGGCGCGTAGACCAACCGCGCTGCTTTTACGCTGTGCTTGTTCTTCATCGAGACGTACCCGCCATTCCTGAGCGGTTACTTGTTGACCGTAGAGATCGGTGTTTGGCTGGAATTGTGATTGTGAGTTGCTGTTATAAAGATTGTGGTAGGATGAACGACGCCAACCCTCCTCGTAGCGTCGGCGTGTGTGCTCATCTTCGAGTGCTTGACGGCGTTGTGAACGACTGGAGCTCGACTCGGAGGAGTCTTCACCAGAAGTGCCGATACCTAAATCTTTTTCATCGCCATATGCTTTGTAAGGTGCACCGAGGAAAGTCTTGCCCGTGCTAAAAGGTCCTGGTAAACCCAGTGGCGTGTGTTGTTGTAAATAATATGAGTTCAATTTGTCCATGCTGGACAACTTCATTGGACTATCCAAATCTGTGATTTCATCATTATCATGACCAAGGTCTGTGCCAGACCAAGTCTGCCACGAGCCTGGGCCGAAAAGTGATAGTAGTACGGGTAGCAAGAAGAGACCATGCATTGCACCGAATAATATCACAAGAAATACCATTTTGAAGAAGACTAGGAAAATGTAGCTCTGCGCGAGCAAAAGTGCTATAATACCCAGTATGGTTGAGCTGGAACCCTGTACGATTGGCAAACCAAGAGAGTGTAGTGCTTCGCGTACACGCGCCTTTGGACTGCACTTTTTCGATGACATGTAAGTGTAGCAAATGTGCGCGGTGAAGTCTACCGAGAAACCAATGCACATAATCAAATTGATCATAGAAATCGAGTCGAGATTCACATCCCACAGTGCCATATAACCTGCGACACCCAACTCAATCGAAATAATGGAAAAGGCAACCCACAGCGAGCAGAGTATATTTGGTATAAATATAAATGAAATGATCATCATAATGATTGCGCCAACGATCATGGACTGTAACGAAGTCGGACGCACAAGCTCAAATTGATCGAAGAATACAAAATATGGATGGAATATTGAGGCATTTAGAGGCGAATCTTTACAAATCTGACGCAAATCACGCACCATTTCCTTTTCGTGATTCGTATCGGTGATATTCACAGCCTGTATGAGAAAGCGCGATGCGATAATGCGTGACTCATCCTCATTGAATTTGACATCGAGCGAGAAGGGATTGCCTGGAAAGAGCCAATGTTCCTTCACGGCATCGATAAACGACTGCTCATCATCGATAGTGAAATTGAGATAATCATTATTGCGCGCGACAAATGAACGGAATGAACGTATCCATGATTCGGTGTACAATGATGATGTGACATACGAAGTATTTTCAAGTGTGCGTGTTAGCTCCTCGATTTGATCCTGCACAATGGGATCGGAATAATTTAGATCGCCCGTGATGATCACCTGCGTGAAAAACAGTGAAGAGTTGAATATCAGTAAAAGAGAAATATATGTGCCTATTGTGAACATACCTGCATGCGATATGGAAATTCACGATAATATTCATCTTCACGATCGAAAAATTCCACTGAGTACGAGTCGGCCTTGGATAATTTACGACGTTCCAAACCTTCCTTAATCTGTGTGAGACCATAACAGGCGCCAGCTAAATATGTTGCAAATACAAGTATGATAAGCATTTTGCACCATTTATTATTGATCACGGCAGCGAGATGATCTTTAAAGAAGGCCATGAGCATGTGATCCTTATTATCGATTGGATTATCGGGATCATCGTGATTAATGCCACCTGCCATGACGGCTTTGTAGAGGAAGTTGCGTTTTTCTGCAAAAAAGAGATTTGAAATAATGAATTAGTTAAAAAGATAATAAAAAATATAAAAAATATTGACATTTGATTGGCAAATTTGATCATAATTTTGGACAATATCTGACAATAAAAATTTATGTTGCCTACATTTAGGTACTTTTAGAAATTTGTTGTTTATTTACTTAAGATACTTAAGCAATGCTGATCAAAGTGTAAAAATATTTAACTGAAAAAATCGATCAGTTTGGTTGGCAACAACACATTGGCACGATCACTTTTTTGCTGTAAAATATGCTTCACAATTATTTACAACCATTTTCTTATGCGTAATTATTTATTTATATTTCTTCTGGTTTTTGTTCCATTACCAATTCTAACATTGACCTAGAAAAGTTTCATGTGCTTGCATTCTGTGGATTGCCATTGTTCATTTCAACTCAGTTGGCGCTCACTGCTGTTCTAATAACATAATTACCTGCTCGCTGCTCGCTGCTCATTTATTGGTTTCACAGGTGCGTTGCAAATACTCGTACAAACTGTTACTTTTTCTCCCTATACTTTCGGTTATGCTATGCTACTCTTATGATTATTCTTGGCTTTGAATAAGCGAAAGAAAAATTATGCCTGATCACGTTCAGCCATATTCTATGCTTAAGATCACTAGGTTTTATATGCGAGTAACAGGTCAATTGAAAAGTCCCAGGCCTACCGTAGTAAAACACATATTTTTGGCTAAATTCAGTTTTTTTTTTATTCAACACAGTTCCTTTCAAGGGTGATACACTGATTATAGCGACTCTCCAACTTTTCGATACTACTTTTGTAGTATGATTTGTTCTTTGCTTCAAAATAGGCCTCAGTTTCGGCGATCACTTCTTCATTCGACAATAATTTCTTCCCAGCGCGCATTCTTTTGAGATATGAGAACTGAAAATAGTCACTTGGGGCCAGGTCTAGAGAATACGTTAATGCGGTAGCAATTCGAAGCTCAATTCATGGTTTTTTGCCATCCATTGCACTGACTTGTGACATAGACTACTGGCTTGGTGAAACAGCACTTTATTTTTCTTCAAATGCGGCCGTTTTTCGACGTTTTTGTCGTTTAAACGTTCCGTTTATGGTCCTTTCCCAAAATTATATCATGCGCATCTCAAAATACAGACGCCATAACTTTGACAGCCGATAGTTGCGTTTTTCTGCGCTTTGAAGCGGGTTCATCGTGTGCAGTCTACTCGAATGACAATCGATTGAACTTCGGAGTGAAATGCTGGAGCCACGTTTCATCCATTATCACATATCGACGCAAAAACTTGGGTGTATTACGCTTGAACATCTCCAAGCACTGCTCCGAATCATCAACTCATCGTTGTGTTTGGTCAAAAGTGAGCTCGCGCGGCATCCACTTTGCACCGACGTTTCTTATACCTAAATATTCGTGAATGATATGATGTACACATTCATTTGATACCTTTAGAGTGCCTGCCCTAATTTCAATTTAGGGTCATTCAAATAATTTTGTGAATTTCTTGATGTTTTCATCGGTAACAACCTCTTTTGGGCGTGCACTGCGTTCACTGCCTTGGGCGCTCATTTCACCGCGTCTAAACATAGCATACCAATCCTTGATAGTTGATTTTCCTGGGACAGTGTCTGGAAACTCCTCATCAATCCCAATTTTTGCTTCTACTGTACTTTTTCCCTTCAAAAAGCAATATTTTATCAACACGCGAAATTCATTTTTAGCCAGTTTTTTTCAAAATGACAAAAGTTACTTCACTCAAACACGCGAAATTTCTTTCTAGCCATTTTTTTCCGAAATAAGAAAAGTTACTTCACTAAAATGCTACAATTCACAAACTAATGATTCAACAGCTTTTTAAGGTTAATTTTATTCTAGTAGCGCTATCTATATGTTAGGCCGGATACTTTTCCATTGCCCTGTTCCATACATATGCACATACGAGTACTTATTAAGCAAGACTATTATATTGAGGTAATTTGCAAACAAAAGAGTTGGCATAAATTGGTTCAAATAATTAGATTGATTGGAAAGTACGAGTGATTTTAAATGAAAATATAGAACATTGGTGTGAATGAAAAGTGAAATACAGCATATGTTAATTTTATTAACCATTCTGGTGCTTCCTATATGGAATTTTCGTTTTCAATTTTACTTTATTTTACATTATTTTTTACAATCTAATATAATATTATATCTAATTTAATTTTTTTTATTTTTATTTTAGCCAAGTTGGTTGTCCGAAATGCCTTCAACAGCGTTCAATGGAAGGACTTTATAGCTTTAATATTTCCGGATACATTAGCTTACCGGTGATCAGCTACCTAAAAGACGGAATTCTCAAATGCCATACCACAGAAGGCCCACGAAACATAAAAACGCCCCAAGTACAGCACAGAATTCGATCATCGTTCCTTATCTCTGGAATGTCAGTTAAAACGTATTTAAAATTCAGGATGCCATGCCTTTGATACTGAAGACAAACAAAGGAAACTAAATCGGTTTTGCGTCTTGATGTTTTTACCAACAAATGGAGGAACCTACAGTTTATTCTAAGCCGCCTCCGAACGGCTGATGGATTTTTATGAGGAGCATATATTTCATGTCAGAAATACACTCGGAGGGCTTGACATTCCCTGCCGAGGGGCGACCGCAATTAGAAAAATTTATTTTCTATAATTTTTGATGTTGCTCGAACCTGGGCTCGAACCCAGGCCTTCCGAATGGCAGTACGCAATGCTAACCACTCGGCTATCGCGGCGCCACACGTAGATCCGATAACTTTAAGGCGAAAGATTGGTTCGCAGACTAACCCACTGGGCACAAATCCAACTCGGTGCGGAAAAGACCTCTAAAGGGTGATCCAAGTATATGTACTTTTTTAATAACCTTTTTTTGCCACACCACGCGTGAGTCTTGTCAAGCTATCTTATTATTTTTGTTAACTATTTTTTGGCATTTCATCAAGAAAAGACTTACACCTGAACAACGTTTACAAATCATTCAACTTGATTACAAAAATTCACGTTCTGTAAAGAATGTGTTTCGCGTGCTTCGCTCAACTTATGGTCAACATAATCGGCCTACTGAGCGTACTATTCGCAACACCAGCACCCATCTTGAGACCCAGCATTTATTATTGAATAATATTCGAACCAATAGATTACATGATCACGTCCAACACGCAGTGAAGAAAATATAGCGGCCGTAGCTGAGAGTGTACACGAAGACCGTGGAGAGTCGATTCGATGCCGTTCGCAGCAGCTCGGAACGACTTGGCGTATTTTACGTCGAAATCTTAAATTCAAAGCGTACAAAATACAGATGGGCAAGAACTGAAGCCGCTCGACCTGCACAAGCGACATCGCCTCACTCTATGGGCTCTTGAAAAGTTCCAAGAAGATCTGACGTTTTCGAGCCAAATTTTTTTCAGCGAACATTTCATGCAGAAACAACAACGGCTTGGTGTGGTTTGTGGGACGGTGGAATCATCGGTACATATTTCTTCAGATATGATGCCGATGAGAGCGTAACCGTCAATGGTGACCGTTATCCTGCCATGATAACCGACTATTTGATGCCTGAATTGAAGGTCGTGATCTCCACGACATTTGCTTTCAACAAGACGACGCCATTTCCTACATATCGCATCAATCAATGGATTTATTGAGATAACACTTCGGTGAGCAGATCATTTCACGTTTTGATCCGGTTGATTGGCCACCAAGATCGTGTGATATCACACCGTTAGGCTTTTTCCCGTGGGGATATGTAAAGTATAAGTCTATGTTCTATGGTTCACCTTTTAGAACAACATTTTGACACAGCAGGCTGATGTCGAATATCTGAAGATCTATGCATTAAAAAACGTAAGGAGCTTAATTATGGGCGGACTCAGTATAGAGAGATAACAGTACTGCACACACAATGACGCTGGCGAAGACAGCTCCGGGTAAACATTTTTTTAAATGCGCACAATGGCACACTGTACAAGATGCACTGGAGAACCTAGTAGGAGCTTTACTTCAGAGTCTGTCAAGACGGACATATGTATTTGATTACGTCCAGTACGTGCTATGGAAGACCTGGAAGAAGATTCTGAGATGTAAATCTCAAGATGGATGAGGTATGGGACGCCAACTGAAGTAATACGAAAACGGTTCCAGCGACGGTTCCTCAGAGAAAAGCTGTGGCATGTGGCACATATTATTGAACTGAGGACACAATAAACAAATTAATTTTTATTTATTTTATTTTAACATTTTCATTTACTTGATTTCATGTTATTTTATTTTGATTATATTTAATTTATTTTGTAATTTTTTTTAATTTTATTTAAATTTTTTTAAATTTAATTTTTTAATTTTGTTTATGTTTTTAGTTTTAATTATATTAATTAAGTTTATTTAATTTCATTTTGTTTTAATTTAAATTTAATTTACTTTATACTTCTTCTTAGATATATTTAAATTTATTTTACTTTATGTTATTTAATTTCTCTTATCCTCAAATATCATATTTTACTTTGTTCATTTTTCTTTATAATTTTTATTTTATTTCATTTTGTATTATTTTGTTTTATTCAAATTTTATTTTATTCTTTGTAAGTTTATTTTAATGAATTTTTTTTTATAAAGTTAATTATTTAATATTCTTTAACTTGATTTAATTTGTAAAATTTAGTTTAGTTTAATTTTCTTCTATAGTATTTAATTTATTTAAGGATTTTAATTATATATTATTTTATGATTTTTTATTTAATTATATATTTTATTTTATTATTATTTGATTCATTACCCATTATTACCCATTTTATATTTTTAAATTTATTTAATTTAATTTTGTTTTGTTTCATTTTATTTTGCTTTATTTTATTTATTTTCATTCATTTTTTATTTAGTTATTTGATTTAATTTTTTTAATATTATTTATAATATTCTTATTTGATTCACTTTCGTTCAATTTACACTCAGTGGTTAATATCACTCACTCAACTGTCTAGCAATTGCTATTTGTTGTTGTGTGTTGTAATTAACAGTTGCGAACAGAAGACAAAAGGCAAAAGTATGCCAAAAAAAAAAGGTAAAAGAAAAAATCAATGTCCGAGAAACCAAAGACTATAGCAGCAAACCATAGAATTTGAGTGCAGGTGACGTAAGGCGACAGCCACAAACGGTTAACAAACCAAGATATCCAAAAAATGCAGTTTAACAGAATGTAATAAAAACAGAAAAATTAAAAAGTTCGATACATAAAAACAGCAGTGTAAAAAGCTCGTAAAGAAAAACAAAAATGAGAAGAGAAAAAGGCGGACAACGTAATTATAGTGAAAATAAAAGTGATGTTTGCAGCTGAAATGCCAGCCAGACGAAACGACAAATTAATGAACCATGAAAATGACGAAAAATGTCTACCATTGCTCTAAACAAATATTTTTAGTTTGTTTAATTTTTTTTTTTTTATAAATATTACACTTGTCTATATGGCCAGAGCCAATTTCTGTTTCTTGTGAAAGTTTTTGTAGCTCATTTGTAGGTTAAAGGTAGGCGGCGGCGGCGGCTAATATTTGCAAGAAAACAATGACAATAGGATTAAAACAATAAACAATAAACTCAACCTAACGGTGTTTTTTGATAAACCCAATTCTATCACGCCAACTTATTTACATATGTATACTTGATACATTTCTTCGATATTATCAAATTAGACTCACCTTTTATTGCGACCGACATCGCCTGCACCTTACAGCCGAAGATCGCGTGCAGATTATGACGTTCTCTGTAGCCAGATATTGCCATACAGGCGGCGAAGAAAGTGATATGCCAAACGAAAGTGAAGACAACCGCAAATACGGAATAAGTGCAGAAAATTTGCACCGACCGGAATGGACTAATTATGCCAATCCAAAATGAGAACAGATCTGTGAGCGAAGTAATGGTGATGGAGACGGCCGCTTCGGACATCATATGACCCATGCGTTCGGCAACGGGCATTTTAGCGGGTGTTCGGCGCCAACCGGCCAACATAACGAATGTGTCGTCAATGCCAATACCTTGCGGAGGGAGGGAAAGAAAATAAATGAACGAGTTGAAAAAATGTATGAAGTATTGCGGTTGAGTGTGTGTGCGTCTGGCATTAAAAACTAACGACATAGTGGGTGTACTTACCAATCATCAAGAAGGGCGCTGCCAAATTAATACCAATAAATTCAATGCCACAATACATGGCCAGACCGAAGGCCGCGCAAGTGGCCATGATTGCTGATATGTTACCCATAAGACCAAGCCATGGCTTCGAACGTACAGCGTCGCCCATCATGCACGTGATGACGCTGTTAATTGTGTGTAAAAAAATAATTTAATTAGAAAAAGAAACTAATGTGTAAAGTGAAACTAGTGTGTAATGTGAAAATAAATAACGATTTCGAAAAAAGGTGTGCATTAAATATTGAGTGTATTTATTAAAAAAAATGTACTTTTAGAAAAGTAGAAGTTTCGACTGGGAATAGTATCCCAAAATTGTTCTTTTTTTTAAATTTGTATCCCGAAATTGTATTGCATCTCTAAGCAACTGCAAATTCTTGAAACAAGGTCGGAATTTTTGACTGGGAACAGTTCTTCATGATCTGTTCCCTCTCTTAAATAGTTTTAATTATGCGCATGTTTGCTTGCTTTACTCATTTTTAACCAATTGCTATGGTTTACAAAAATCTGTTCTCATTTTATTTATTTTTTATTATTTAATTTACGCTTCCCAAAAATGGTTTTCTTTTTCAACATATTAACAATTTATCCCGCTGTTACTCACCTAAAAAGCGCCATCAAAGCAAATGTTGAACCAAAATATGGCACCACAGTACGTGTATTCTTCTCTAGCTCATGATCCAATGTGCGTGAGGCGAAATATGAGACTGATATGTGTTTGAAGAGACCAGAATTTTCAGCTTTACCAACAACCCTCAAAAAAGTCTCCTCCCATTCGGCACCTCTGCAGATGAAAAATGGAATAAAAATGGTGGTTTCATTATATAATAATATCGAGATATGCATATGTACAACAAAAACTCACTTTGCATCTTGCCGCTTAGTACCCGCAGTCACAAAATAAACCAATTGTATCGCTGGCACACTTATAATTATATTATCCTCGGTTAGTTTTGTGCCTCCGAAAAAGACGGGGAACGCATGCGCATCCCAAGTGACCGGATTAAACATAATGGGGAAAGTAAGATTAAGTTCGCCGGATTCAATCTGCAGAATAAGAGAGAAGTGAGTGTGTGTGTGTTAGAAAATCGTTTTAGTTTAATTTTGAATTCTATTTAATTTTTTCAATGTTTTTAAGAAAATCACTTACATCATCCATTATGTAATCCAAATTTAATATATCATTTTGAAAACATTCGTTCTCCCAACGCGCACACGCATCCTTGTAGGTGAACAATTCACCCTCATATTCGACGGTTGCATTCTGTATGAGTTCATCCAGATGTCGCAGTTCTTTGAAGGTCTCGCGTCGCAACATGTTGCCGTCGCCATCTTTGGGTATCACAATGACACGTCCGAAACGACCTGAAAGAGAAGAAATGTTTTTAAATGCGTGTATATTACTCTTTTGTATACGTACTATGTATATGTATTACATAACATTAAAAATTTAATGAAATAATAAAATATGAAGTATTTGGTGACTCTTTTTTTTATTAATTGCATAGTAGAAATTTTCGATGTGAGAACAGTTTGATATTGAATATGTTAACATGTTAATGCCTCCCAGCTTTTCATCTTCTTTAACTTTAATCTCATCATTTAATATTGATTTAGAAGTTAATTTGATTACTTATGATTAATTTTTCAAACTGTTCCCATTCGTGTAAATCCTTATTTAACTGAATATTTTGCACTTAAAGGTCTGTAATTGTACGTAATTAAATTTTCTCTGTCTTTTATGGGATAAGAGAAAGCTTAACTAGAAACTACAGCCAATTTTTTAAGTGAGAACAGTTTAAATGTTAAGAAAATTTATTCCAAATGTAATTTATATAATAATATTCATTCATAAGTCTTAAATTTAACAACATAAATAAGCACGAACAGTTTGAATTTTATTACTGTTAATTCAAAATTATATTTTATGTGCTTATGTAAAGGGTGATCAAAGTAGCGGTACTTTTTTAATAGCCTTCCCTTGTCAGATCACGCGTGAGTCGTGTCAAGCTGTCATGTTATTTTTGTTCAGTATTGTTTGGCATTTCGTCATGGGAGGACTTATTACGAAAATTCACGTTCTGTTAAGAATGTGTTTCGCGCGCTTCGCTCAACTTATGGTCGACATAATCGTATTATAACTATAATAACTGAGCATATAATTCGCAACACCATCACCCATCTTGAGACCCAGCATTCATTATTGTATAATATACGACCGAATAGACCACGTCCAGCGCACAGTGAAGAAAATATAGCGGCCGTAGCTGAGAATGTACACGACTACCGTGGAGAGTCGATTCGGCGCCGTTCGCCGCAACTCGGTCTGACGTATAGAACGACTTGGCGCACTTTATGTAGAGATCTTAAATTGAAAGCGTACAAAATACAGCTTGTGCAAGAACTGAGGACGCTCGACCTTCCCAAGCAACTTCGCTTCGCTCTATGGACTCTTGAAAAGTTCCGAATTATTCGACGTTTTCGAGCCAAATTTTGTTCAGCGATGACGTCCATTTCTAGCTCAATGGGTATGTAAGCAAGCAAAATTGCCTCATTAGGGACGAAGAGTAACACGGTTTGGTGTGGTTTGAGGGCCGGTGGAAACATCGCTCCATATTTCTTCAAAAATAATGGCGGTGAGAACTTATGGCGAGTAAGGTTAGTACAAAAAGGAGATAAGTAATATGATAACAATATTTATCTGTGAACACTTTCTGAAAACTTTTTAAAATGGGAACAGTTTAAAAATTATTACAAACTATTCCAAATTTTATTTTATGTGTTGGAACGCTATTAAATTTTATTATTATCTCCTTCATAGATGCTCAAACTTCACTAAACTTAATTGTAAACGGAATTCAAGGTTATGTTTGTTGTTAGCGGAATAATTTTTTACATACTTTAATGGAATGCAGGAATATTATTTACAAAAAATATGCTTAGCAAAGAATGATTAGGTTATGTAAGTAGACCGTAAGTATTAAATTTCCTCTGAGTAGAATTTTTTGAAAACTTTTTTGAACTGGAAACAGTTAAAATTTTATTGAAAAAACTATTGGAGCTATTTCATAGATATTTAAACCTCATTAAACTTGAAAATAAAAGAAATTTTGCGTGTTTAAGATTACGTCAGCTGTTTTTAATATAATTTTTGTGTTCAAACTAGAAACTATAAGATTTGGTCTATCAGTAAATTATTAAATGAATTTATTTAAAGAAGATATTCACTTATCCATTTATTTAAGAAATATTCTTTTAACTAGGAACAGTTATTGAAATTATGGACAGGCGTTGTTTTTTTTCGGAAACTAATATCATAAAGTATTGAGAAAATTTTTTGCTTTTTTTCTATTATAAACTGCCACTTATAACAACAGTTGATTGTGTGAACAAATAAAAAAGTCAATGTGTAAGGTCACTTTGCACCAAGATCCACTAATCACCTAGAAAAGCCACTCCAATTCGTCTTAGTGAACGTCAGCTGCCGTCGTAATTTTTTTTTTATAGAAATATTATTCGAAAACAAAACCAAAAAGAAAAAAAAATTAAACAATTGTGCGCTTCATATTCGACTATAAAGATTACACAAATAAATTTAAATTGAAAACAATTCTATGCTGCGTTGAATGACCAAATTGAACTCTACACAATCCAATAGCACGAACGCCAATCGCGACGTGACAATAATTTCAAATTGCATTAACTCGCTTGCGGAGCTGAGCTGCGAACGCCAAAAGCAATTATAATACATAAATGCGTTCTATGGTTAAGATAGTTAAAAGCGGGAATTCGATAACGCGTAGGGGCAATCACTGTTGGCATAAATATTTGTAATTGAACTAAAAATATTTGAAAACATTTAAATTATTTAAATAATATAGTTTGATAATTTCCAATTAGCTTTATTGATGCGATATTTTAATACCAGAAATTAATTTGGCTTTGGTTTTGAGTTCTTCTCTCCAGGGATAAAATATTTTTAAGTGTTGACGGATGAGGTTTTCCTTCTTTCTACCATATTTGAAAGTTTACACGTTCAGTTTGCACCTAAACAATTCGCTTCCAAGACCTTACTATATGCTGCTGGACTGCTACCTATTATGCTAAGCCTTTTATCGTCAAGGTAGCGCAGTAGTAAATTATGGGCTTATTAACTTATCTAATAGAAGATCCCGGTGATGATCTAATACGACGAGCTTAGATCGGAGAGAGAGAGAGAGAGATGAAAATGGTTTGGACTAGGCGTGCATACAAAGAGGTGATCAATGTCGTTTGTGATACGTCTCTCTTACGGCAATTTAATGCTGCTGTGAAGATATTTTTCAGAAGAAAATCCGGTTTACGTATTCTAGTAACGAGTCTTAAATCGAATTAATCGTTTATTTAATAATCGGACAATGTGATTCATTACACACATTTTTAAATACTGACTTAAAAAGTTTAAGCTACTCGAATGAGATCAGAAGTATGACAGAAATCAAAATAAATATATAAAAGAAATTTTGATGAAAGGCCATAAGTCGTTAAAAATAATGAGTCGGCTCCAGAAACGTAACGTGATCATCAACTCAGAAAATGTTGCCACAAAAATTATACTTCAGGTCTTTGCATTTCAACACTTGAAGATAAATTAAGAAATATTAAAAGTCTAGATATAACTTTTTGAAGGAAAATGCTCATCTGATTTCCTTTTCAATATTTTTCGAAAAGGACCACCATGATGTAAGGATAATGTTGAGGAATTTTTAATCAGTCTTCCTAATACAGAGGATCAAGAACTGATAATTTAAAAATCCTGTTTAGAGCGTAAAATGATCCGACTGCATTAAAACACTTAGACAAACGAAATGCAATATAGAAAGTCTTCGCTTAAGTTTGAGAGAGATAGTCGCTGAACTCCTTGTGTCCACGAATTAATTTTTCCTATTTTTAACGAAGTTTTGCATATGAAATGTGTTTACTGTTCCGAAAAAACTTTTCTTTTTGTTTTTTCTCCGTGTCAATTCTGACTCCATATGGGCTTACGAGTTTTATATGCAAACCAGTCAAAAAGCTTCAGAACAGCATCTTCCAACTGAGTTGAATTGGAAAAACCACGTCAAAGTCTATCAATAGTCAAGACTTTTGACTGCTCTTATTGATTATGACAATGTTGTGTACTCGGAATTCTTGCTAGAAAGTGAGACGGGAAAAAATACTGCCTTAGCCGTATGCGCCGTTTGAGGGAAAAAACGTTGAAAAAGGTCAGATTTTTGGAATTTATGCCCGATAATGCACCATGTCATAAGGCTATCATTTTGAACGAGGTTATGGGAACACTATCAAACAACTACGATCAAGTAAAGTGAATAATCTGACTCCAAACGTTTTCTCTCTCTCTTTCTTATGCTCAAATAACCACTTCGAATTACGAAATTATAGTCGCGAAGAGAAATGAAGTTGATTCCAGAAAATGTTTTGAAAAAATGTTGGAATTGACGATTGGATTATTCGTTGGCATAACTAAGGGCTGAAAAGGAGCGAGCCAAATACGTTAATAATATTATAGTCTAAAGTTTGTGAAGTTTTGTGCTAAGGTTACCACTAATTTTGATAATTTCAAAAAAATTGGACAAAAAGTAATTTCGGGTTATATTTTACACTCTTTATTCATAGAAAAGTAAAAAAAATGGCTTGAGAAGTGTCTTAAGGACTCCGCTCAGTAATGAAATGTTGGTTTGTTTGATCTAAACGTAGTCGCAGAGACACTGAACAAAAATGGTTTTGAGTAATCGAAAATCGATGTTACGTGACATTGTAAGTTATGGCCTTTACTTTGGAATGTACATAAGTAATGTAATATCAGTGACCAACTTGAGAGCTGAACTGCCACCAACAGTGAATATTATATTGTGTTATTTGAGCATTGGAAGACCGAAAGGGTAAAGAAACAACCGCCAATAGCAAAGAAAACATCCTGTTTCTCGAAAACAACGCATTGCGTCACAAGTTAGTTAAAACAATGTCAAGGATGTTTCTCTTCAATGATCATAGATGATAGTACTAAGACCCAAATGTCGCAGTAAGTATTGTATAAGTATTTTAGCAGGAAGTAATATATATTCAGTTCACTTAAAAAATAAAATAAAATAAAATAATATATGTTTTAAATTTCAGAATGCTAGTGAGAAATAATATCACATATTAATAATCGTTTGAAGTTTGACAAAAATTTGGTTTTTTTCAGTGGCTCATTCACAATAGCACCATTTTCTACTTTGCAACACTGTTAGTCAGGCCAGGTTTTGTTCAACTTATACCGGTTTAATTAATTCAAGTTGCTTATTTTGTGTTGTTTTTTTCCATGTCCATTCGATAACCTACATAACGTTCTATTGCAGGTAGGATGTAAAAAAAACGCCTAATATTATTATTATTTTAAACAATTAGAAATGTTTATTCTGTTTAAATTTAATTAAATTTATCTTCCTTCTATATGCTAAACGAGTTTTGCAAACTCTGTTTTCTCACAGAGAATACTCCATTCAGAAGTATTTTATATTTTATGAATGTTATTAAATGAAAGCTCAGTAAAGTACTGTTATCAAGCTTCTGTAGCATGTAAGACTTTAAACACTTCCCATGCTGAAGCACAAAAGATCGTTCAATAATCAAAACCAATAATTCTACAATCTTAACGAATTTATTACTAAAGAAAGTCAGCATTATGGCCGTTAGTGCATTGGACTATTGTATGCGGTAGATAACGTGCTTTCAATAAATTGTCTGCATACACTCCCATTCATTTAACAACAATGAAAGCTGCAAAGTGGCACGACAACACCGATGTGCAGTGAATCAGAGAATTTCATGGAGGAAATAATTTTACTCGCTCATAGGCCAGCGCGAACTGACACTTCTTGTAAGATATATGTAAGTGGGAAAAATTATTGAATATATTTGTTAATTTTTTTAATAAATAAATTTCGCTTTAGAATTAAATTCTATGTATGCCTGTAAATTATGACATTAAATAATGTGAAACATTGCATTGGAATGAGTGGAAGTGCTATGAAAATATAAAAAAAAAATATGATTTATATTATTGTTCGAATGAATGCTTGAGAAAGAAATATGGAAAAAAAAATTATAAAAAATTGATAATAAAATAAGCCATAAATCAAAAATGAATTGAAACATAAATTGAAATGGATTGCAATTTTGAATGTAAAATTTTTCGGAATAATACTGTTTACTATCACTCATCACGATGGGCGGTTATAGCGCGAAATAAATTAGTGCACAAATTTTAAAATTTTAATAAATCTCCTTATGCCACACTGGCAATTAAAGTGACATGACTACATTTCTGAATGACGTGCGAATGTTGCAAGTGCACTAATACAGTATTTTGCACGCCTTCTTCAACGATTGTATTCTTGCGTACTACTATTGTCGCCTTAACTTGCATCACTTAACTGATTATTATCACAAATTTACTTGATTTACACTCAATTGGTTGTAATCCATTCACAGAATATTGCATCGTACTGACATCACAAGTACGTAACATGGCTTGCCATGTGATGCAAAAATCTTGCAGTGAGTCGTAATGGCATTAGTCACTGTAAAATGTTTAAATAAAAAATAGAAAAATAGAAAAAAGCAAAAAGCAACAAAAAAATGACAAGGCATACTTATTATAATTGCAACAAGTTGTACAAAAATTGCAACATTTCTAACAAAAAACTAAATTTTTCTTTAATTTGCATGTGTTTACAGAAAAACATTGTTTGGCATACCAATTGACCGCAGTGTTGGTCAACGTGCTTGCAGCTTGACTTGGTCAGGAAGTTGTTGCACGCAATAGTCGCTCGGATATGCATTTTTCGGTCTGTCTGAATTTAAATTTTATGTTTTCGATTTTTTTTCTCTGTTTGCATGTAATTGCTAGACAATTGCTTTTTTTTCTCCGAAGATTTTTCTCTGGCACTGGCTCTATTAGTTGATCTCACATGCAATTATCTGCGCTGGAATATTTGTTAGATTTTGCATGTAATTGTCTGTGCACCTGCTTGTTCGCCAAAGAATGTCAAGTGTTTTGATAGGCAAATTACTTTTTGATAGCAACGAGTTTTCGTAATCAACATTTGTTCATATATAATTAAGACATATATGTCATATATGCATATGAGCAAATTTCTATGCTATCAATATTTTTTAACTGTAGAGTATACTTAACCTCATATTTCGCAGATTTTTTTAAAAGTAAAAGATATGGTTCAACTGCTAATACCAAATATTCGAGAGCACACTTTGTTAAGCTGCATATTTTCTAAATGCTTATTGTCTAGCAAATTAAGTGACAGGAAAATTTTTAAGCAAAAACCCGGTATCTATCTAAAAATCTTCAAATACACTCGTACACATACATGCATACATTGAAAATGTTCTAATACTTGTTTTACCTTTCGTTGCAAAAGCAATATTTCAAAACATATTTAGTTTCCCACAATTACATATAGTTTTGTTTAATTTTAGACTAAGACTTTTTTTATCGCTTCCAATAAATTACCTATATTCTAAAAATAATCTAAAAAATATATTTAAATATATGTATGTATATTTACCAGTCATAAATTATTAATAATTGCAATAATTTTTGCATTCATTCTAAATTCAAAAGTGTTCTAACAAAACTGCCTTATTGATTGCTAATCTCACCTCTCCCATATGGTCTAGTGGCTAGGATATCTGGCTTTCACCCAGAAGGCCCGGGTTCGATTCCCGGTATGGGAAATTTTTTGAGTTTTATTTATTTATTTAAAAAAATTTTTTTCTTATTTAATTTAATAAATTGTGTATTCTTATTTATTTTAATTTTCTTTTTTTCTAATTTACTTTTTGTCTAATTTTTTATATTAATTAACTTTATTTTAATTTAATTAATTTAATTTTTTTATATTACTTAATTTAACTTAATTTGATTTTATTTCTTATGTTTTAGTTTATTTTATTTCATTTTATTTTACAATCAATTTCTTTAATTTATAATTCAGTGTATTTTAATTTTTTTATGTTATTATAATCTTTTGTTCAAAATTTAATTGTATTCTATTTAATAGTCTTTTATGTTTTAATTTTATTTTTTGTGATATTTTATTTTATTGTGCTTAATAGTTTTCCTTAATTTAATTTAATTTTTATTTCTATTATATTTTATTCTAATTTCTTATGTTTATTTTTTTTTATTTTTTTTATATTTTGTACCATTTTTATTAATATTATTATTATTTATTTAATCTTTTATATTATATAATTTTAATTTCTTATCTATTTATTATTATTATACAAGTTTACAAATTCAAGTCAACTTCTAGATCCGAGTAGATTAGAATTATTCTAAAAAAATATTTGATAGGATAGATCCGAATATTTAATGTGGTTGGCAATATTTGTTTTAGTTTTCGCGTTTTTGCATGGATAAAAAACCTATTTCACATACTCTGCACGCGGAAAATAATAATAAGTATACCGCCGGATTGGCGGAGATCACAGATAGACTGTGCAGCAAATCGCTTTTTTATCAACCATGGAGCCGAGCTTTGAGCAAGAAAAGCAATCTTTTCAAAATATTGTTCATCACATCCTTGGTAACCACAAATCCCGTATTTTAAGCAAATTATTGGCAATTCATTGGAAGGTTATCGAGAGATTGGAGTTAGAATGTCTCTGAAGATACATTTCTGCATTTGCACATAGATTTTTTCTTCGAAAACTTGGATAATTCGAGCGATTAAAAAAGAGAGTGGCTACACCAAGAACTAGTCAATATCGAAAGACGATACCAAGGATTTTAGGATAAAGGCACGTTGAGTGACTACTGTTGGACTCTAATACGTGAAACAGATCTCAAGCAATAAAATATTATTTTTATTTTATATAATTTTTAGCTTTAATTTCATTTCATTTCGTTTATTCTATTTTATTTAAATTTAATTTTTAATTTCCATTTTTTTATATTTTTTTATTTATATTTTTTTTAAATTTAATTTTTAATTTTTATTATATTTTTACTTTTATTTTCTTTTTTTACTTTTTATATTTGTTATTTAATTTATTTATTTTATTATTGTTTATTTATTTTTATTTTATTTTAGTTTTATTTTATTATTTTATTTTTGTTTCTATATTTCTATATTTTTATTTTTATTTTTATTATATATTTATTTCATTATTTTTATTTTTATTTTTAATGATTTTTTTTAAATTTTATTGTAATGTTTTTTTATTTTATATAATTTAACTCTATTTCACTTAATTTTCTTTAAGTTTATTTTATTTTCATTTTATTTTATTTCTTTATTTTATTTTTTATTTTTTATTTTTATTTGAATAATTTTAATTTTAAATTCACTAAATTTATTTTAATTACTTTATCTTAATTTTATTTTATTTAATTTTTATTTGATATTAGTTCTTTTTAATAAATTTTACTTTCTTTAATTTAATTTAGTTTGATATTAACGATGATGAGCTATTTGAAACAGGATCCTGCTAGATAAAACTTCTGAAGGACTTCACCACTTAAAGGTCACGTCAGGAGCAGCGCAGGCTTCAATTCTCGGCCCAGACCTGTAGAACGTCAGTTCCGATGATATACTAAGTCTCCAAAGACCCGAAGATACATACCAACCACGGAGACTCTAAGGACCTAAAGGGTGTTTTTTATAGAGGTATAGAACTTTAAGTTGGCATTACTTTTCAAGATGGCGACCGATTTAACAGCTGTCAAGTGATTTATTCTCAGTTTGGTTTGGCAATTCATCATGAATAGACTCACGCCTGAACAACGCTTGCAAATAGTGCAATTTTATTTCGAAAATAATGGCTCTGTGCGGAAAACGTCCATTTAATCGTGTTTAGCGATAAAGCGCACTTCTGGTTGAATGGCTACGTCAACAAACAAAACTGCCGCATTTGGAGTGAAGGTGATCCTCAAGTGTATGTTGAAACACCGTTACATTCAGAAAAACTGACTGTTTGGTGCGCTTTATGGGCTGGTGGAATCATTGGTCCGTACTTTTTCAAAAACGATGGTGGCCAGAACGTTACAGTCAATAGTGATCGGTATAGAGCCATGATTATTAACTTTTTCATTCCTGAGTTGAATAACCATGATGTCCAGGAGATGTGGTTCAAACAAGACGGCACAAATGTTGGAAAAAGTCATCGAAAATTCGACGTCCAGATTGGACTACATCCGCGCCAGCCGTGGCGGTCATATGCCAGAAATCATATTTAAAATGTAATGCCACAAGATTATCTTTCGGATAAATAAAATTCATGTCAATCGAATAATCCATCGTTGTTTTATTGCAACTTAAAATTCTGTACCTCTATAAAAAACACCCTTTATAAGGTTACCAATTACTTGGATGTAAGACTGGAGTCTAGGCTACTTACTGGTTGATGTCAAAAAAACTTAATATCTTGCGCTACGAAGCAGAGCTATGGACAGGTTCACTGAGGAAGAATAACCGACGTAAAACCCTGGAAAAAGTTTATCGGCATATCGTTTAGTTTCGGGCGAAGCTGTATTGCTAATAAGCGGAAGCACTCCCATCGAATTATTAGCATTTGTAAAAAGAAAAGAAGAAACTGTGGAGGTTAAAGAGACGAGAGGCAAGTGCCACCACCACAAAAGAGAATGTAAAGATCGATACCTTGACACAATGGTAAACTCATTGGGAGCAGGAACATCATGGTAGATGGACGGCAAGGCTAATCAAAAATATAAAAGAATGGTCCAGCAGGAAACATGGAGAAGTGAATTATTATACTACACAGTTATTATCCGGGCACGGATATCTGAGGAAATATCTGCATAAAATGGGAGAAGTCGAAGCGCCGGCTTGTATATACAACGACGCGATCGAGGATGACGCTGAACATATGTTGTCAAATGCATACGCTGGTAAACAGAACGAAATAAGCTGTAGATTTTGGTCGACCCCCGCAATGGAAAACTAGAGTAACGTGAAAAACAAAATAGAAAACGTACTTCGGTTAAAAAACGAGTCCTAGACACAGGTACGGGCATTTAAGTCTTAAGACGAGAAATATGGAACGCCACACTGAAGTAATGCGAAAGTGGTCCCAAGTCTCCTGAGAGGAGAGTTTTTAGTGACCTGCAAGTGGCACATACCATGCGACGACGCAATGATGATGAGGTTGGCATTTTTCCATCCTCCCCGTCAAAAAGGAGAGAAACATATTTAAGGTTCTTCTTATTTTATTTTGTTTTAGCTTAAAATTTTATCTTACTTAAATTTTTTTTCTAATTTATATTGTTTTATTATATTTTATTTTATTAATTTATTTATTTAAGTTTAATTGATTTTAACTAATTAATTTATATTTTTTTATTTATATATTTTATTTATGTATGTTTTATATAATTTGTTTGGGCTTTTGTTAATTCTCTATTTCATTTCATTTTACTTTATTCGTTTATTAATTTTTTTTTGGGGTTTATGAAAGTCAATATTGTTCTGTATATTTTTTAATATTTTTAGAAATATCTCTACAAACATTTATATTTTTTTTATATTTTTCAACTATCGTGAATTTTTCTCACCTGGTCTTGTTATCCTGCCCACATTGAAACGATGTGTGTAGTTGACTTTGAAATAATTCTCAACAATAGCACGTTCAGCCTTCCCCTCTCCATTAATAGGAGAGAATAGATATTCTGGATCGATTTGATATTTCAACTGCTGGTAGCTGATATGGAAAAAATTGTCAAAAAAAATAGTGTTTTAGTAATAATTTTACGCAACGAAATTATATGCTAAAACTTTTTTGTGTTCAAAATTGTGTGTGAGCAAATAATTTATAAAATAAATATATTTTTTTTTTTAGTTAGACAACTTACCCCGTCATGCACAGCATGGTAAGCAGCACTGGTATTATAATAAAATAGCCAGGATGTTTTGCTATTAAAACACCCAAGTGATAGAAGGATTTATTTAACATCTTATCCACCCAATATATGCAGCCACACCTCATCTGTTGGTAGAGAGAAAAATAATAACAATTTTTGTTCAAATTTTTATTGTTCATTTGCATGTTCAAAAAGCAATAAAAGTCGGCTGAGTTCGGAAGGTTGTAAAATGTGTGATTATTTGCCGAAATTATATATTAAAGCGTAGAATATCCTTCAATTTATATTCCATTTAGGTTTTTTATATTTTTAACCTCTTTAAATTTTAATTTTCCTAATTATTAATATCTTTTTATTATTAATATCTATCTATTTGGAGACTTTTGTGTTTCCAGATGGCATATTGGATTTTGTGCGTTTTTTATATTAATAATTATTAATTTTCTTTACATATGTATATAATAGTGTGCAAAGTACTCATAAAAATTACATCGCACATTTTTCAAAAACTTCAATGAACTTGATAATTTAATTTCTTTCCCTTTACTCGTGCAACACATTTGCACACATCTAAAAATTTTTTTACTATAAAATACTTATTCCACATGGAATTAGGTTGGCTAACAACATTGCGTGTTTTAAAAAGGCTTTACTTATGAAAAGGTCGTCAGCTATTGGCACTACTTAGTGTGTACAAGTGTATAGCCCTTTTGAGAGTCATGTGCATGAGTTCGAGTTCGAGTGCGGCTCGAAAGCATTAGATGCTACCTTGTGTAATGAGTGGCAACTTCAATGGACTCAAATGATTTGAAAGGTTTTTAATTTACTAATTTTTTCTTTTTATTAACTCATAATTTTTTTTTATATTGTTTTTATAAGTTTCTTTATTTTTTACATAGCAAAGAAACTTATTGAGAGGAAAATGAACTTCCATATATGCACGAGTATAGATAATTTTTCAACTATTTTGAGTATTGTCGCACAAAACTATCAGTTCAGTATATACAACTTCTTACATTTTCGTATCTCCCAATAGAAAAAAAGCGGATTATCAATATTTGATAGAAGAACTTGTAGAAGTAGTACATATTGGAAAAAATTGCATAAAATATTCGTAAATTCGTAATAGAAAAGACGAAATAAAAGATAAAATAAAATCCTTAAAGACGCAAATATTATTGAAGTCTTTCAATAGACTTTGTCATAAAAATTTTCTTTTTTTTGAAGGGAAAGTAATAAAAGTAAAATTCATTTTCTGTTCTAAGTTAATGAGCTTCCATTTTCTTTACTTTAGTAGTGCGTTGAATGCAGTCGCGCTTTTCGATAACATTAAAATTTCACAATATTGAAAATTTCTTATTGGGTAATTGATTCGTGCAATGTTTTGCTTTTATGCTTCGATTGTTGTCTTAACCCTCATATGTGCATATGAATGCCTACGTACTTGAACACCCTTTTAAATCAAGAAGGCACTCATTTTAACGGTCAGCCAAGCATGCAAAACAGTTGAATTTTGCTGTCATTTATTTTATAAACGGCAAGGGGTTTTGTAATACATAAAAATTTTTATATTATATGTATATTTACGCATCTAACTATATATCTGCATTTGATATATATATAAACATATAGCAACTCATTTTTTATGTACTCATATACAATATTAAGTTTTTAAAATTACGCAATTATGTTTTCTTAATATACATATGTGCCTCAAAATTATGCTTAGCTAATGACCTTATCAAAGTCATTTAATGTGAAATTGACTGAATGCTTTGAAAATTTGTTTAAAAACTATTAAAAAAATGATCGGACACACCTGTTTTTTTCAGAAATTACATAGAAATATTTATCTTAGAATATAAAAAAGTGAAACCCGAAGTTTGAAGAGGTGTCCATAAATTTGTTGAATCCAGTTTATAGAGTTCAAGAAATGAAAAGATAAAAAAAAATAATAATTTTGTTATATTTTATTTTATTTTATTTCCTTTCGTTTAATTTAATTTAATTTAGATTAATATCATTTAATTTTATTTTTGCTTTATTTTATTTTATTTCATTTCACTTACTTTATTTTGTTTAACTAATTTAATTTAATTTTATTTTGTTTAATTAAATTTTGTTGTTTTATTTTACTTTTATTTTGTTTAATTTAATTTAATTTAATTTTTTTATATTTTATTTTATTTGATTTCATTTAATTTGGTTTCTTTATTTTATTTTGTTTTATTTTATTTCACTTTATTTCTTTAATTTAATTCAATTTAATTTAATTTATTTTAATTTAATTTAATTTTATTTATTTGAATTTTTTTATTTTATCTTGCTTTATTTTATTTTTTAAATTAAATTAAAATTTTTAATATTTTATTTTTCATATATTTATAAATATTTTGATTTTATTTTATAATTTCTTAAATTCTATTATGTAACTTTACTTTATTTTATTTTAATTTATATTTTTTAATTTATTTTATTTTAATTCATTTTGACTTATTTTTAATTTTTTTTTATTTATAGTCTGTTTTATTTGATTTTATTTTACCTTATTTTATTTAATTTAATTTAATTTGCTTTATTTTATTTTATATTACATTATTATTTTTTTATTTAATTTAATTTATTCTATTTTATTTTATTTTATTTTTTTTATTTTTATTTTTTATATATTATTATTATGTTTTGAAATTAATTTATTTTATATTATTTTTTTAGTTTAATTTATTTTAATTTATATTTGTTTATTTAATTCATTAATTCATTTTTTTTATATATAGTTTATTTTAATTATTTTTATTTATTTTACTTTATTGTATTTAATTTAAATAATTTTATATTATTTTATTTTATTCTATATTACGTTATTATTTTTTATTAAGTTTAATTTATTTTATGTTCTCTTATTTCATTTATTTTATTTTATAATATTTATATATTATTATTATTTTTTTATATTTTTAAATTAGATTATGTTATTTTTTAATTTTTAATTTTTAATTTTATTTTATTTTATTATATATTTTTTAATTTATTTTATATTAGTTAATTTTGTTTTATTTTTTATTTTTATTTATTTATAGTTTATTTTATTTTATTTTATTTTATTTTAATTTATTTATTTATTTTATTTTACGTATCTTATCTTATTTTATTTTATTTTATTTTATTTGTTTTATTTTTATTTTTTTATTTATAGTTTATTTTTTTTATTTTATGTTTTTTTTACATTATTTAATTGTTTTTGATTTGTTATATTTGTATTTTAATATATCTATTTTTTATTTAGTTTAATGCTATTTGATTTTTTGACATTGCTATTCGTATATAGTCGTTTCTGGGTATAGTGAACGCCTTAAAGGGAAATTGGAAACATCGATATAGAGAACACCAAATAGTGAACCGAATTTTAGAAAAATTTTCAAATAAAAAAGTAACAAAAAAGCACAAGTACTCAAAATTCAAAGAGATTATTCTTCTAATTTATATTTTTGCTGCATATTTCCAAACCATTTACATTAGCGGATTTTTCTTCGTTGAGCGCAAACCGATTGCAGTTGAAAGTAGGTTATTCTGAGAGTATTTCCAAGTTTATGGGTGCAAAAAAAATTGTAGCGGAATTTAATTTAATGATTCTGAATTTGAATACACAAAATTTTTATTGAGGAAATTAAACGAGTGTTGGAACAAAAATTATAAACTTTAGTTAGTGAATAATTTCAAAATTAGTTCACTGTATGCAAGCACTACTGTATTTGTATTTTTTTGTTCGCAGAAAACTGTGGTATTAAATACGCATTTAAAGGTGCCATAAAGAAAACATTTTGTTTTTTGGCTTCAGTATAGATTATTATTTAATTTAACAAAATTCTATAGACAACATAAACTAAATATCATTAAAATAGTATTAGTAGTAGTATGTTATGTACTTGTAAGTGTAAGTTTGCTGCATGCTAATGTTCAATTAAAAGCATTTACTATTTTTGTATTTAATAGTTCCATAAATTCATAATTGTCATCAATAACGATTATCATTTGAAGATGTTTATAATAATATTTTTATCTTATCCTTAAGTGCTTCTGAGCAAACCAAGCGTTGAAACATTTGAAAAATTACATGATAAATTTGAAGTTGGCAATTTCATGGCTTCCGTTTAAGCATAAATTTTTATTTATTTATTTATAGTTAACACATGAAATGTATCCAGTACTCGTATATTTTGTATATGTACTAAAAAGTAATTCTTGAAATACCAAAGAGTGCACTTTGAGCTGTAGTTTTTGTGGTGGGAAATTTTGTTTTAGAGCGGCTTTTAAAATTTAAGGTTATACTTCTGATCAAAAACCTAAAAAAATCAATTTTTATATTACTAGCTTAAAAGTGATTACGGAATATTAAAAAATTGTATGCATTGACCTTGATATTGTCGAATTATTCTATCGCTTTGCAGATAAAAGTGAAATATAATTTAAATCTTTTAATTAAATATAATTTGTATATAGATACCAACTCAGAAACTCAGTAACTGGATAGTAAATGGTAAATAGACTTTTGAATCATTCACATAACATATTTATGCACAATTATGAGAAAAATAAATTGAAAGACAACATACAGAGGTAAGAAAAAAAATATTTCGCGCATTTTTAGCTTTATTTAAGTAGTTTTAGTAAACAGCAACTGCATGAAGCGCAAGAAGATAAGAAACTAAGTGCATTAATTAAGCGGTAATTTTACTGAGAATGAGAACAGAAGTGCACATTAACTATAACTGCATTATTAAATCATATAGTGTGCGCTAAATTTTTTATGACAATTACATTTATTTTTTGCTTCCTTGACAAAAAAAGAGTTCATTTCAATGTGTACATTTGTATAATTCTCGCTAAAAGCGTAATAAAAACCGGAATTGAGCGTCTGCATATTATAAAATGTTACTCAAACTTTCATTTAAAAAAAATGCATTATAAAAAATATTTTTAATCACATTAATAAATGGACAATGGCACTAATTTCTACGCTTTTATTTTATTTATTGGATTTGGCGGTCAGGCGAATTGGCGGAAAATGTTTGTAGGTTTAGCGGAATTTTTATTGCGTGCAGCGTGTTTACTTAGCTTAAAAAATTGCAAGAATTAAATGTTAGTAAAATTAAATAAAATATGTTTATATACATTCTATGTGTGCGTATGCATGCATATGCTCTTGAAAAATTGCCACATTTTTAATTTGCTCACTTTTTTTTTTAAGGTAATTAACTGATAAAAGTGGCGTAAAATTTTTAATAGCGTTTCGCACATCTAGAGTTGCGCAGAATGTAGTGACTTCTAGTACATTTTGTTTTGCATTTAATTTATTATTTGTATCTGTTGGCCACAAATATTAAATTTTGCTTTGGATTTTTTTCCAATAAATAATGACTCCCAAGTCAGGGTTTCATACGCAATTCCACTGCTACGCGCTGAATCCGAGAAGGACTTTAACTTTGTCATAAAGCGTCACGCTTTTCAATAATCTTGTAGAGTTTCAGTCAGATTATTATAACAAACGAACGTTGTCAGGATTAGGGGGTGCTGCAAATTAACCCATGGTTGCGTAAGCGAGTGGGCAAAGAGGGTGGGACGACTCCACCTGACCGGACAGATCTATCCTTCTTCCACATCTTTCTTCTACATCCCTCCATTTTTACCCTATATAATTTCTTTTTCTTCTTTCCCTTTGCCTAAACCCAAGCATGAAAATTTTTGTTCATTATGGGGTAGGTAGGGTTTGTACTACTTGTACAAATTCTCTCAAATATTCATAATCCGTTTTTTCTTCTTTCCCCCAATACGGCGAGCCAGTTTGGGCTAACACAACCATGCCTGGTAACCACCCTCGCCTACCAACCGACACCCCATACATAACACGTTAGTGAAGTCATCATCTTAGAATTAAAGATAGAAACTAAAAAAATAATTCCAACTAGCCTGGCTTTGCGTGTTTTGCTGCGCATACGTTTCCATGAAAATAATTTCAAAGAACCCATGTAAACAAATTTTATCTCATTTTAGTACTTTTTCGCTGGCGGAGGCACCGCCTACGCGATTATACCCGAATCAACAATAGCACGCCACTCGTTACTCCTCTTCGCTGCTTAACGCTAGCTGAAAATACCAAGTGAGATCAGGTCGCTCTCGTGGAAGTCTTCCTCTGCTTCCAACAGAGGGTACTCCATTAAATACTTTCAAAGCTGGAGTATTCTAATTCATTCGGATGACATGACCTAGGCAACGTAGCCATTGTATCTTTATTCGCTGAACTATGTCAATGTCGTCGTACAACTCTTACAGCTCATCGTTCCACCGTCTGCGCTATTCGCAGTTGCCATGCGCGAAGCAACAAAAATCTTCTCTAAAAGTCCAAGTTTCTGTACCATATATCAAAACGGGAATGTTGGCGACTTGTAGAGTTTGATTTTGGTTCGTCGAGAGCGGAGTTTACTTTTCAATTGCCTACTCCTAGATATACAAACTTATTTAGATTTTGGTCAACAGTAACGTGGAGGAGCCGAGTCGTGAATTCAATGACTGTTAGTTTGATGACAGGAGATATTTCGTCTTACCCTGGTTCGGTACCAGACCAATTTCTTTAGCTCGTTTATCTAACCAATGAGCGACATACGGCAGCAACTGTTCACTTTGGTGAAATGTTGTACTTTGTCCCTAGTACCTTGCTCTCCGCAATATTTTGATAAAGTCGTTAATTTTTATGTTAAGTAGTCGAGGTAGGGATGAGGAATATGTATCTTCATATAAGGCAACCTAAAGCTTGAAATGTTTTTATCATTGCTTCGACGAATTGTTTGTGGTTAAGATCATTGTTATTGTCTTAAAATTTGACCTATTTCAAGGTTATCTACCCTCCACTTTGAAGTGTCTTAATGGACTTTACAAATTCCCTCATCAATCAAAGCTTAGAGGTGAAATAATGATGGAATAAATTGCAGAGGAGGCACTAAGGTTTCTTGGTTTTCGCCAACTTTAAGCCCCAGCTCCTTTTCGTTCAGTGTTTTGTTTGATCTCTATCAACTCATAGCCGCAAAAAGTAAGAGAGTTTTGTAAATACGATCAAAATGTAAAGATTTTTAAAGCAAATTACACTGGCCAGCTGTGGTCTATATATTTTCATTTACAAAAGACCAATTTCAAATTCTAGTAGGCTTTCTTGACGTGTACGGCAAGACCGAGAGGAACGGGAGCATATAAACAGCCATTGTAAAGTAGAACTACTTTAAGTCTTCCTTTTTAAAGAATCTATGAAAACATGTCTCTGTGCTGAGATCTTAAATGTATGCATTATATATGGCTACAATAAACCAATTCTTCCTATCGGATAAAGTAGGAAGTGAACTTCATCACACGATATCTATATCATGAAGGAGACACTTTTCGTAAAAGTGATTTCCTGCTTTTGAAAAGGTTCAAGATTCAAGAACATTGTTTTTGTTCAACTACAGTTCTAGCGATAATATGGTTTTTAATATATAAATTTTTTTTTTGTTAAACACTCGCCTTGAATTCACTCAAATTACTTCATCGTAAATTACTGTCCCGACATTTAACAACAAATCAAAATTATAAATATTTTTATTACTTCCTAAGAGTGCAGAAATTTGAGCTAAAATTTAAAAAAAAAAAATGAAAAACAACTTAGTCATTTATGCCAAATTGCTTTAATGTCAGTTATTAGGTGTGGTTTTGTAGCGCAAAAAAACGGTTTTGAGCATTGCGTAAATACGAAGCCTTAATGATGTGCACAGGTGAGATGCATGTTTATTATTATCTCTAATTTTATTTTGTAATATATTTAAAAGTTTGGCGTATCAGTGTATCGTGATTAAAACATACAAAATTTTTTGCAATTTTATTATATAACATTTCGTATGACCTTGCCGGGTTAAGGTGGGTTAAAGTTTGTTCAAATATATATATTTTTGCAAATTTCTTTATATTTTCCGACCAATAAAATTATAATTTTAACATATATAGCAGGTCAATTGAAAAATCCACGGCCTACCATAGTAAAACACTTTTGTTTTTGGCCAAATTAATTTTTTTTATTCAACACAGTTCCTTTCAAGGGTGATACACTGATTATAGCGACCTCCCAACTTTTCGGTACCATTTTTGTAGTACGATTTGTTCTTTGCTTCAAAATAGGCCTAAGTTTCGGGGATCACCTCTTCATTCGACGAAAATTTCTTCTCAGCGAGGCTAGATATGGAGAATACGGTGTGACATATCGACGCAAAAACTCGGGTTTATTAAGCTTGAACATCTCGAAACATTGCCACGAATCATCAACTCGTCGTTGTTTTTGGTCAAGAGTGCGCCCATTTTGCACAGAGGATTCTCATACCCAAATATTCGTTATGATATACACGTTCAACTGATATCTTTAGAGTGCCTGCTATTTCAATCAATTTCAATTTACGGTCATTCAAAATCATTTTGTGGATTTTTTTGATGTTTTCGTCTTTTGGGCGTTCACCGCCTTCGGTGCTCATTTCACCATGTCTAAACTTAGCATAACAATCGATTGGTTTTGTTCGATTGGTTTTGTTCAGTTAGCATAACAATCCTTGATAGTTGACTTTTTTTGAGGCAGTGTCCGGAGACTCATCAGCAGGCCAAGTTTTTGCTTCAACTGCATTTTTCCCTTCAAAAAGCAATATTTATTAACACGATGTGAGGTTCCTTTCTAGCAATTCTTTTCACAATAACAAAAGTTCCTCCACTCAAAATACTATAATTCACTAACTAATGATCCGAAAGCTGTCAAATTTATACACGTGTCTTTTGGAGGTTAGAGCTAACAAAAGCTCACATGGATTTGATTCTAGTAGCGCCATCTATGTGTCAGGCCGGGTATTTATACGGATTAATGACATTAATGACATCTCAAATGTGTCAGTGAGTAATGTCTGCATACAATTTGAAATTTTACAATAAAAAAATTAAATAAGCTTGAACTGCCTAAAAACGCAAGTAATTTTTTGTGTGTTTTTTCACCATCTAGCAGCAATTATTTTCCTGCCGGCGTAATGAAAGCAAACTCGTTAAAGTAAAATTATATAACGTAACAAATTGTTGTTGGGAAAATATATTTCATTTCTTATTTTTTCTAAGTACCGGTTAACGCCTATTTGAATGTTTTCAATTTTACTATTTCTGTTTAGATTTGTAAACTTTCTTTCTTTTTCTAAAATTTTCTCCAATTTTTTTTGCCAAGCCCATTCTCTCACACTTTTATCATTTAGAAATTTTGGGCACGCCTTCATTTTATTAGTTGTGTAATTTGGATTTTTGGCATAACTTAAAAGAATTGAAATAAAAAATTTGTATATTTGCACCAAACACTTATTTCTTTTTGGTTAAACAAAAACAATTACTCATGATTTTTATTGATTTTAGTGCGTACTATAATTCGGAAGTCCAGGTTCGAGAAACATCCAAAATTATAGAAAATTAATTTTTCTAATTGCGGTCGCTCTCGGCAGGGAATGTCAAGTTCTCAGAGTTTTTTCTGACATGAAAGCTCCTCATAAAAATCCGTCGGCCGTTCGAATGCGGCTTAGAATAAACTGTAGGTCCCTCCATTTTTTGGTAAGAACATCAAGACGCAAAACCACAAATTGGAGGAGGAGCTCGGCTAAAAATCGCTTCAGCGGTTACAAACGCTAACTATATATATATGGATATATATACTACTTGTTTCCATCTCTCTTCTAATTTTCGAATACCATCTCTAAAAAAATAGTCCTCGATCCAAGCCATTCATCGACATCTTCAAACCTCTACCAACCTTCTACCCGAACCGCTGACCCATCAAAATTTTTTTTACATTCGTCGGAGAAGAAGGAGTAAGGTCTTGAGAATACGGGGAGTGGGTTAAATCCTCTCATATCAGAATTTTCAAATAGTTTTTGACCCTTATAGCCATGTCGGGCTGAGTGTTGTCATGTTGTAAAATCACCCTGTCATACCTTTGGGTCGTTTTTTGGGGTGCAATGCATGGAGTGTAACACGGATCTTGATTCAGTAAAGCCTCCAATCCCTCCTCACCTTCAAACTTATTGGGTTGGCCCTAACCTCTTTGTCTTCGACTCTAAAATCACCACTTTTGAAACATCGAAACCACTCTCTGTATAACTTATCAGTCTGTGCAGATTCAACATAAACTTCCTTAAGCATTCGATGGGCTTCACCTGCAATTTTCTTGCATTTAAAATAAAAAATCCAAACTTCCCGAAAATACTATTTATTTAAAAAAAAAAAAACCGGACTTTTTCGATGAGGCGAAAAACGATTTTGTTGTCAGAAACAGCGGTGATGCATACTAATTATTGTTGGCAGATGTGAAAACTTTCCAATGAAGTAGGTTATCGCTTCCAAGATCGGCCAAAACTTGCATGTGGAGCTATATTTTGATACCGGAAAAATTTGTACACCCAATATTTGGGACATTCATCGAACAACAATTTTATGTCTTAAATTAATAAGTAAATTAATAAATTTAATTCTTTTTGTTTGATTATTGGCATTATAATTGTATTTTCTGTTGCTGACGTGAACCATTTATTCATAATAATGATAAATATACAGTGGCGGACAGTGGTGAATTGAAAGTCCGAAAGGTTGATTGGAAAATTTAACGATACAGTTTATTTCAACTATTTTCCCTTATCATAAAAACCAACAAAAATAAATTTTTAATATAAAATAGTAAAGCTATGACAAAAAAAGGGCAAATCCAACATTGACAAAAGTCTACATACAGTAAATACATAACTTATCTTAGCGCAAAAACTTTGGTTAATATCAGGTAAAATGAACTTTTAGTATTTAGTTAGTCCACTGTTCGCATAAATAACAGCTTGACGACATCGTGACATCGAATCTACTAAATTTGTAAATTCTGAGAGAGTAATACTATCCAAAGCTTCAATAAGACGTTCTTTGGGTAACTCCCAGACATGTTCAATAACATTCAAATCTGGGCTTTAAGGTGGTGTGTGTAGTTTCTTTGGAGCATGATAAAGCAATCAATCCTTAATGTTATGGGACGTGTGATTTGGATCTTTATCCTGTTGACAGAACCAGCCTGAGCCAAGCTCCAAATTGTCCACCGAAGGCTTCAATTAGAGTACAACATTGACTTATATTTCAACCGATCCATATTACCCTCAATAAAAACAAGCTTTCCAACTCCAGATGCCGCAACGGCTCCCGCAACTATTACGTTGCCGCCACCATGCTTCACTGTTGGTACTATATTTTTGGAGTTAAGTGCAGTGTTTTCTTTTTCCAAACTTTTGCTCTTCCATCGCTGCCGAATATATTGAACTTCGATTTTTTTGTTAATAAGACTTTTTGCCAAAAAACCATTCCCTTTTCTAAATGTGCGTTAGCGAACTCCAAGCGAAGTTTAGGATTTTTTTTAGAAATAAGAGGCTTTTTACGTGGCGATCTACTGTGGCAGCCATAATCATTCAGAACTCTTCTAATTGTTCTTGGGTGAGTTTGCGATGTGTTTTGCTAATTTTGGTGCGGTAACTTTAGGATCATCATTCACTTCCTTCAGAATAAAGCTGATATCTCTTCGAGTTAGTTTCTTCGGGTGGCTAATACGTGGCTTATTTTCTGTGGATCCATTTTTTTTTTTTTCAAAGTTTTTTACAATGATCTGTACCTTTGGTGGAATTAAGTTTAAAATTTTTGAAATTTCACCATACGATTTATTCTCTTTTCTGTGCTGAATAACCAAGTTTCTTACGTCAATGGATATTTATTTTCATGGAGCCATTGTTGATGATAATATGTTTAAACCCCAACTAAATTCAATACCAGCAAAGTGGGAAACATAATTAAAAAAAAAAAGTAAAAAAAAAATTTTTTTTCGTTTCTTCACCATAATTGTTGTTATTTTTTGTTAGAGAATGGATTAGTTTTAATAAATGTGATTAGAAAAGGATTCAAAATAAAACTGTATACCTACATTTTTCAGCAAAGTGATAGTACTTTCTACACTACGAATACAGGCGGTATATGTAGACTTTTGTGCGCCACTGTATGCAGTATATTATGAATTTCTACGATTTTTCTTAAAATAATAATTGTTGATATTCATCATTATTATATTTGCTTGCAAATCACACATTCGCTACAAAGTGAGTTCCAACAAAATGGAGCAAACAAAACTAAATGCAAACATTTTAATACAATTTCTATTCAGAAATAATTTCAAAAGATAATCACACAAAAACAATGCAAAAACCAAAACAAAACAAAAAATCTATCTAAAAATAGATCAAATCAACACAAATCAGCAAACAAATATTTAACTAAAAGCCCAACTAAATAAATATTGACAGATATTTTCATAAATGAAATAATTTTATGCATAAGTACATATGCATACATACTGCAGATGTGTGTTTGTGTTTATGAGTGGCGGCAATTATTTGAGTCTACTAATAGGCGTTTGCACTTGTGAGCATTTAAAAGCGTCTCGTTTACAAACAGCAAAAAAGAAAAATGAAGCAACAAGTGAACGAACGAAAAGTATGTAACAATAACAAAACTAATGCTGATATTAAAACAAACAAAAAAGTTGAAAATGAGCGAATTCGGTGTTGTTTCTGGGTTTTTTTTTTTGCTACACTTATAAATTAAGTTTGAATTAACTTGTAATTTTCAGTTGCTGCGCGGCAGTTTTTATTATTAATAAAAAAAACTTCATACAACATTTGACCTAAAAGTGGTACAGAGAGAAAATGCATAATCATTTGCGTGACTTATGCGCAGGCGCACTTTGGAATATATTATTTTCATGTTTGAATGCACTTACATACATACGTACGTATATTACATAACGGTGTGCGCATTGCACACGTGTATTTGACCTCTTTATATGATGAATTTATTTTCAGGTTATTTTGGTATCCAGACATTTTATTGCGTTAGGCTTTTTGTTGGCGTATATATGTGTATATGTATGTATTTGATTTCTTAACAAATTTTATAATTGATTGTTTCTATAATATCCCCTACTGGTTTTCTTTTTAATTTCGTATTTTCCCATTTTTTTTATTGTAGTATCGCGAACACATTTAGCAGTAGGTTAGGAATTAAGTTGGTAGGTGATACTTGTCAGCTCTGTTTGTCGTAAAGATATGCACATACTAAAAAGCATGTGGTTATACTCAAGTGTATTATTTTAGAAATAATTTGAATTTAATTTAGTTTAGAAATTAAAAAAAAAAAACCTTAAATATTGGTGCTGTAAGTGAAAGTAAAGCAGAAGACCCGAATGTGGCTATTTCTCGACATTCTCAAGAGCTAGGATTTTCTTATGGCATATTATGGCATACTGTGCACTTGGATTTACACTATCATCACTTGCACTTGGATTTTAACTAACAAAAAGTCCAGCTTACACAACAACTGAAGCCAATTTACCATTCAAAACGCCGTAGTACCGTCGATTGGATGCGTGAACAACAAGCAGTGAACCGCGATTATTCCAACAAAATTTTATTCAACAACGAGGCACAGTTCTCACTCGGTGGGAACGTAAATATGGAAAGTTGTCACATTACGGGATTCGAGAATCCTCAAATAATTGAAGAGAGGCCATTACACCAAAAAAAAAAAAAAAAATTACTACTGTCTTGTGCTTGTTTCACGGCTGTGAAAATATGTGGTTCCAACACGAACCTGTCATATGCTACACAATACGAGCGAATATAGCTTGATTTTGAGAGAAACTTCGTGCGATTTGACACCGATTGATTTTTTTGTGGGGCTACACGAAAGACCGTGTTTTTGTGGATAAACCTTTAACTCATGAGCACTTGAAAACCAACATTCGTCAAGTTATGGCTGAGATACCGAACAATATGTGCCAAAAACCTCAAATACATCAAAATTTGAATGATTTAATATGAATGCAAGATTCAAACTTTTTTGAAATATAGTAATAAAATAATAAAAGTAAAAAAAAAGGAAAAAAATATTAGGTTACTTATTGGTTACCGTGGATAAAATACATTTATATTTGATGTCAGAGATCTATGTGGTATATAAATTTATAAATGATAATGTGGTATATAAATTTTAAAATGATGATGAAATAATTCATTCATATTTTCAAATGAAAATTCTTTTAAAATATCTGATATATATATATATATGGATCCTTGTATTTATGTATTTGTTACATTCATCTAGGATGTGATTAACCGTTCGAGGGTAGTTGCAAACTTGGCATAGTGTGTTGTAAGCATAACCGTATGAAAAAAGTGGGTTACCATGCCTGTTGATAGTTGTATGTTCACCAAATTTCCATTTGCTGCTGATTAACTGCATAAAATGTGGACAAGAGACAAAGTGAATTTTTATTTAAATTTTTATGTGATTTAAACAAAAAATTTTTGTCACAAAATAAAATAATAATATTTGTATTTTTGAAATGAATGTATCTTGAAATAAATTATTAAATTAATTAAATAAGACTTTTTATATAATTAATTATTATTATTTTATCAGAAAAAAATAGTTTTTGCTAGCTAAGCTTATTTTTTTAAATTCATAATTTTGCTACATATATTATTACACTTACAATTAAAACTAATTTATCTAATCCAATATATCAATATTAATCAATCAAGCCTACCGACCTTGCTCCTAAATTTGCCATACTTTCATAAAAATGGCTTAAAAAATTATTTTCCCACATAATAAATTTAAATGAAGTAACAGAGAACTAAAAATAAAAAATAAAAATTATGAATTTATAACAAACTAATAATTAAGCTAAAAAATCCTATTTAATTTCGTAAATCCATATTTCATAAATTTTTGCACTGCCTATATTAATAAAATATACATATATGTATGTGTGTAGCTAAGAAAAGTTTAGACCCCATAAAAATAAAGACGAAAAAACCTTCACTTGTTATAACCTTGATCCTAAACACTAATCGTGCGTGGAGGTTTTCATTAAGTATTTATTAAAATACATAAAAATAAATATGTAAATAAACGAAAAATGCGGACAATTACAAACATAAAAATATTTATATTTGTATGTGTAAATATGTATGTTGTTGCATTACTAACTAACGCATTTTTAGCGTTCATGAACCAATGAACTGTTGCGTAATTGGATAAACACAATTAAAATGACAAATAAAAAATAAAAAAGGGGAAAAATATATAATATGAAATTAAAAGATGTTGAAATAAAGTTCAGGTGGATAATTAGGAGACCTTATAATATCAAAAATGCAAATTTCGAAATATGTTAAGGGAACTAAATTTAATTTTTATTTTTAATTTAAAAAAATATGTTAGGAAGAAGCCGTAAATATTATTTGTAGATATTGACAAAAAAAATTTAGCTTCTAACATTTTTACATTATAAAAGGTGATCCAAGTAGAGGTGCTTTTTTCAATACCCTTTTTTTTGACAGATCACGCGTGAGTCGTGTCAAGCTGCAATGCTGTTTTTGTTCAGTATTGTTTGCCATTTCATCATGGATAGACTTACACCTGAACAACGTTTAAAAAACATTCCACTTTATTACGAAAATTCATGTTCTGTAAAGAATGTGTTTCGCGCGCTTCGCTCAACTTATGGTCAACATAATCGGCCTACTGAGCGTACTATTCGCAACACCATCACCTATCTTGAGACCCAGCATTCATTATTGTATAATATTCCACCGAATAGACCACGTCTAGCACACAGTGAAGAAAATATAGCTGCCGTAGCTGAGAGTGTACACGCAAACTGTGGAGAGTCGATTCGGCACCGTTCGCAGAAACTTGGACTGACGTATGGAATGGAATGGCATATCGATATCATGAATTGAAAGCGTACAAAATACAGCTTGTGCAAGAACTGAAGCCGCTCGACCTTCTCAAGATATTCGCTTCGCTCTATGGGCTCTTGAAAAGTTCCAAGAAGATCCGACAATTTCGAGTAAAAGTTTGTTCAGCGATGATACCCATTTCTGGCTCAATGGGAATGTAAACAAGCAACATTGCCGCATTTAGGATGAACAGCAAACAATAGTGTGGTGTGGTTTATGGGCCGGTGGAATCCTGAAGGAAGATGGTTAAAGTCTATGCGGACAATCCCGCTTCGATTCAGGCCTTGGAGCAAAACATCACGTGAGTCATTCGTCAGTTACCAGTCGAAATGCTCGAACGTGTCATCGAAAATTTAACTCAACGGATGGACCATCTGAGACGTAGCCGGGACCAATATTTTTGAAAGAGATAATCTTCAAAAAATAAATGCCAAAGAATGTTCTTTCGAAAACATAAAAACATTCCCCCTTAACATTTCAATTTTCTTGTGTTTTTTTCTTTAAAAAAGTAGGAAACCTCGAAATAGATCACGCGTTGGTACCACTTCCTTCGGTAAAATTTTATTTTGAACAATACTTTATATTGAATAACCTTTTATAATTAAGAATTATTATTTTAATAACACCTTTAAAGCATCATTTTATTACAGAAAATTTTTATTTTTAGACAAATTTAAGGCTTATGAACATTGTTAGCAATATTTTGTGATTAACAACATTTTCAATTTAATACTTTTTATTCCATACTTTAGTAATAAGCACACTGGGTGATTAACAAGAGTTTTTCAGGAAACAATAAAATTTTTATAATTTGTTTTTTACACATTTCCCTTTTAGAAAATTTATAGACATATTTTTCTCTCTCTACAGTTTATGCAAATAAATTACTACAATTTTTAGTACTATTTTAAAATGAGTTCAACTTCTACAATTTTTAAATAAAATCATTCAACAGGTGACATAAATTCATTCATAACACCTCATAATTTGAATGGGATATAAAAGCACAACAAAAAAGTTGTCCCATAAATACGAGTGAGCGCCAATTACCTATATATATATATATATATAACTTCGACTATAACAACAACGACCAGTAAACTTATATTTAACCCGATTATTATTGAGCAAATATATTAGCATATTTAAACAAATACAAAATTACATATACATATATATACACGTAAGAAATGAATTCGATAAACAGTTAATAGCGGATTTTTAGGCGTCATCACCTAGGCATGCTAGCAGGTTGTGCTGATAACAACAACGCCAATAGCAACGCTGACACCAAAACTTCACAAAGCTCAGCGTCGCGAAATGAAACTAAAATCTCTATGAACCGAAACATTTCATATCAACATTTTAAACTTTGACCTAATTTTGCTGTTGTTTGGATAGCTGTTGTATCTATTTCGCTTAACGCAATATCTATTGAAGTGATTGGTTTTGAAAATTCCAGTACTTGTTGTTACTGCTGTTTCTCTTAACTTTTATACGCATTTATTACGACCGTTACCATATTTAAATCGAACAGCAACACAAGAAATGCATAGTTGTGGAACAGGTAATGCGTATAAAGCGGCGCAGCGGTTGTTTTGTTGGTTAGGCGGACATAAAGTCTTATTGGCCAAGTATGTATGCGCAAATGTTTATCATAAATACATATATATATATATATATATATATATATATATATATATATATAGAGTTATAAGTATAGCTGTGTAATCAGTTGCAGATATGGTGGTATGTGCCTCAAGTAGAAAGTGGCTCTCTGTGCCAGTTTGAAAAGTAAAATATAAGTGTGTAGTAGAAAAAGCAAAAAATTAAAAATTGATAAACGAATGCTTTGGCTAAAAACCAATTGAATTTATTTGTGACTTAATAAACGATATATGTATGCAAAATGTACCAAGATGTGTATAATAACTTAGACAATACTTAAGCAATATATTTATGGATTTTTCTTAAAATTTTGTACTATTATTAATTATTTTTCATTGAATGTATCTCTGATTTAATTTAGTTTTACTTTGCTTTCTTTTATTTCATTTTATTTTTTCACTATATTCATTTACATTTTATTTTATTTTATTTTAATTTTTTTTTGTTGTTGAAATTTTTGTTATTATTATTTTTTATTTTTAAATTATTTATATTTTTAATTATATTTTTTTTAATTTCTTTTATTTTTATTTTTTATTTTTTATATATTTTATTTTTTATTTTTTATTTTTTTTTTTAAATTTAAATTTAAATTTTGATTTTAATTTTCATTTTAATTTTAATTTGAATTTGAACTTTAATTTCAATTTTGATCATAATTTTAATTTCAATTTTAATTAAACTTTAAGTTTTAATTTTAATTTTAATTTTAATTTTAATTTTAATTTTAATTATAATTCCAATTTTAATTTTAATTTTAATTTTAATCGTAATTTTAATTTCAATTTTAATTTTAATTTTAATTTTAATTTTAATTTTAATTTTAATTTTAATTTTAATTATAATTTTAAATTTAATTTTAATTTTAATTTTAATTTTAATTTTAATTTTAATTTTAATTTTAATTTTAATTTTAATTTTAATTTTAATTTTAATTTTAATTGTAATTATAATTATAATTTTAGTTTTAATTTTAATTTTAATTTTAATTTTAATTGTAATTATAATTTTAATTTTAATTGTATTTATAATTATAATTACAATTTTAATTTTAATTTTAATTTTAATTTTAATTTTAATTTTAATTTCAATTTTAATTTTAAATTAAATTTTAATTTTATTTTCTATTTTAATTTTTGTTTTAAATTTAATTATAATTTTAATTTTAATTTTAATTTTAATTTTAATTTTACTTTTAATTTTAATTTTAATATTAATTATAATTTTAATTATAATTTAAATTTTAATTTTAATTTTAATTATAATTTTAATTTTAATTTTAATTTTAATTTTAATTTTAATTTTAATTTTAATTTTAATTTTAATTTTAATTTTAATTTTAATTTTAATTTTGATTTTATTTTTAATTTTATTTTTAATTTTAATTTTAATTTTAATTTTAATTTTAATTTTTTTTAATTTTTTTTTAATTATAATTTCAATACTAATTTTAATTTTAATTTTAATTTAAATTTTAATACTAATTTTAATTTAATTTTAATTTTAATTTTAATTTAATTTTAATTTTAATTTTAGTTTTAATTTTAATTTTAATTTTAGTTTTAATTTTAATTTTAATTTTAATTTTAATTTCAATTTTAATTTTAATTTTAATTTTAGTTTTAGTTTTAATTTTAATTTTAATTTTTGGGTTAGATTTAATTTTAATTTTAATTTTAATTTTAATTTTAATTTTAGTTCCAATTATAATTATAATTTTAATTAATATATATTTATGTTTTTTAATTTTTTTTATTTTAAATTTTAATTTTTTTTAATTATAATTTTAATTATAATTTTAGTTTTAATTTTAATGTTAATTTTAATTTTATTTTTAATTTTAATTTTAATTTTAATTTTATTTTTAATTTTTTTTTAATTTTAATCTTAACTTGAATTTTAATTTTTATTTAATTTTAATTTTAATATTAATTTTCTAGTGCGAATTTTATGTTTAATGGAATTGTAACTTTAATTTCAATTCTAATTTTAATTTGAATTTTTATTTTTATTTTTATTTTTATTTTTGTTTTTGTTTTTATTTTTATTTTTTTCACTTTCTATATACAACCGCTGAAGCGATTTTTGTCGGATTTTATGTTTTTACCAAGAAATGGAGGGACCTTTAGATTTTTCTAAGCCGCCTCCGAATGTCCGATGGGTTTTTATGTCAGAAATATACTCGGAGTGCTTGACATTCCCTGCCGATGGGCTACCACGATTAGAAAAATTTACTATCTACAATTTTGGATGTTGGTCGAACCGGGGCTCGATTGCGGGCCTCCGAATGGCAGTACGCACTGCTACTCGGTTATCGCAGACACTATTTATTTTTCACTATGTTTTCATTTGATTTTAGTTTACCTTTTTTATTTAATTTAATTTTTTTCTTCATTTAAATTTATATTAATTTATTTTATTTGTATTTTTATTTTTCCTTTAATTTTTTTCACTTTATTTTATTTCATTTGATGTTACTTTATTTCCAAACGCTTATTTATTTATTTTTAATTTATCTTATTATTTTTAATATAATTCAATTTAATTTAGACTAATTTATTTTGGTTTTTAAATTTATTTTATTTGATTCTATTTTTTCAAATAATTAAATTAGTTTAATGTCATTTGATTAAATTTATTTTGTTTTATTCTTTTTTTTAATTAATTTAATTCTTAATTTTTTATTAATAATTTTTATTTAAGATTAATTATTTAATATTATTTAATCTATTTTTATTTTGATTTACTTTATTTTATTTTATCTATTTTTTATATTAAGTTTAAATTTATTTATTTATTTATATTATGTTATTTTATTTTATTATATTTTTTTAAATTTTATTTCTGGAAGATGAGATTTTGAGTGGCCCCTAATACTGTCGTGACGATGCAATGCCATGTGATAAGCATTTCTCCCTCGTCACTCGCAAAAAAATTTTACTTATTTTTATTTTATTTGATTTTGTTTTATTTTATTTTTATTTTATATTTAAAATTTTTTTTATTTTGTATTATTTTATTTTATTATATCTCACTTGCTGCCATTTTATTCCAAAATTATTTTTTTAATTCTATTTTATGTTAATTAATTAAATTATATTAATATGTATTAATTAAAATATATATATATTTTTTAAATTCAAATTTGTTTATTTATTTCGAGTAACTTTTTATTATTTTGCATTAAGTGTAATGTTTATTTTGATTTGCTTTCCTTTTTTATGTTATCTCATTTATTATTTTAATTTTATTTTATTTAAATTTTTTCTTTTATAATAATATTTTAAATTGTTATTTTTTATTCTTTTCTTATTTTTTATTTTGTTCTTTTCAATCTTACTTTATTTTATTGTTTTTTATTTTAATATATCTTATTTTATTTATATTAATATATTTCATTTTATTTGTTTTAATCAATTTTTTTTTACTTTTTTATTTTATGATTTTTTATATTTTCTAGTGAATGTTTTTTTGTATGTTAACAGTAACATTAAATTTATTTTTGTTTGTGAGGGATATTCACAAAAAAAAAAACGCCAGCTCTTTTATTGCATTGAGGTTTGACGCATGCATATCACTCAACTTTATTCATATATATTTGCAAATTTATGTATAGTCCGCCAGTAATATCTATCCACATTTGGTTCGCTAACACAAATATTTAACTATTTGCATGCAAGATACATACAATTATGCACCATAATTGATTGTCTCAACCGTCACTCTTTATGTGCGAGCATTTTGGATTTCTATTTGATATTTTACTTTGGAACCGAATTGTCATAGTTTTGCTCCTCAAGTAGCCTCGAAAATGGCTTTGTTAATGTTTTAGTAATACGTTTTTTTTATTAATATTATTTTTTTTACTATTTATTATTGGCAATGCGTTTAGCTGGCTATCTGTTGTTAATGGCGTCTATTAATATGCAATGTTGTGTAGAATGACGAAATAAGTTTTGAAAATAATTAATGAGAACAAGAGTACAGTTCAATATCATTGAGCTGCATGTTGGCTCCATGAGTCAGATATCGAAATTATTTATGTTGACTTAGGCGTTCATTTAGGCGCTCGTAATAGCATGTTAATTTAATTTTATTTTAATTTTATAATTATAATAAATAATATATTATAGCTCTCTTTCATTGTTCTTTTTTCTCTTTATTTACAGTAATGTTGACCACTTCTTGCTTTGCCAAAAAAAATTTGTCCATGAATTTTGATCGATAGCCATACGCATTCTATACAAATTTGTAATATTTACTGTTATTGATTTGTTATATATAAATTTGCCACAATTTTTCGGTTTACTGTTTTACATATTATAATTTTTTTATTTTTCGACTCTTCGGGGTCAAATTGCGTAACGAAACCAATACGCTCATGGCAAGTAGCATTGTAACCGATTTGAATTTTATTCTATTTAAAAGGTAATGAAGACTAGAATTTATGTTCAAATTTTTGTAGGTTGCAATTATAAGTATTAGAAGCTAGAAAAAGCTTAAAAATATTTTTATATATTGATTTACATAGAAAAATTATCCATTTTGCAGTTTCCAAAATAAGGTACACAAATGCATTTAAAGAAATTTTTTTCATGAAATTCCCTTTTTATTAAAAAGTTTGGACCTTGGCGTTATATTTAAAAGATTAAAACATCCAAATGACGTCGTGAATTTTTTTTTGCTAACTTCAATCCGTTTGAGGTAATTTTCGATCATTTTCTGACACATATTTGGCGGTATCTCAGCCATAACTTGACACTGATGGGTTTTCAAGTGCTCATGAGTTAAAGGTTTATCCGCATAGACACAGAATTGCGCGTAGCCCCACGAAAAAGGAGTCCAACGGTGTAAAATTGAATGATCAATTGACATCACCAAGACGAGAGATTACGTAGCCGGGATATTTCTCTCGCAATAAAGCATATTCGCTCGTGTTGTGAGGTATGTGGCACGTAGTAGTTGGAACCATTATTGTCCAAGTCGTGTTCGTCAATTACAGGTCAAAAGGAGATAGTGACGGTCTCGCTATTATCGTTTTCAAAGAAATAAGGTCAAATCACACCTCTGGACCAACGGGCGATCAGACAGTAATTTTTTTTGATTGTAAACATGAGACATTTTGCTTATTTACGTATCCATCGTGGGTCCACTGTTCGTTGTGCAAGCACCCAGTCGACGTAACTACGGCTTTGTGAATGGTCAGCTGGCTTTAGTTGTTGTGTGAGCTGGACTTTATATGAATGTAGGTGTAAGTCCAATGCCATAATGTGCCATAAGAAAGACCCAGCTCCTGAGAACATAGAGAAATAGACTCATTCGGATCGTCGGTTACACGATGATACACAGCCCTTCCAATATCTGTAACCGATCCAGTCTGTTCAAAGCTCTTTAAAATTTTACCAATAGCTTGCGTAGTAGGACGAGTATGTGCACCATAATCTCCTCTAAAAGCACGAAACGTGGCCACGTTTGAATCACCAATTTGACTTTTAACTGAAATAAAATATATTTGGTTTGACAGTTAAGAGTGACAGGTCTAAAAATACAGCCCTGCACTCTCGAAACCACTAAATGGATGACCCTTTATTTGTTATATTGGAAAAACTAGACTGCTGTCATTTAACTGCTATATAAATAAGTGCGATCAAACTGTGAAATTTTAATTATTTTCGGATTTTTTTTAAATATATAAATAATAAAAGGATATTTAAAAACTAATATTTTTAAACACATTTGATTATACAAATGGTTTTTCTAATACTGAGTAGAAAGAGTTTTTTATTATAAAAATATGGCGTTAGAAAAAAATTATATTTAATAAATCATAAATTTAATAAACAAAAAAATATTTGAGTTAAATATTATTTTCTATTATTAAAAATAATTAGTTTAATCTGCTACAGATATATATGCGTATATATGCGAATATTGAACTAATATGTGCAAGTATTAAATAACAACAACAACAGCAACTGGTTCACCACTACACACAATCATAAACAACAATGTCATGGCCCAATGCACGGCACAAAGGCCAATCGTATGAAAATCAAGCCAATTATGGCAATCAACTGCAGAGCTAACGAAAATGAAATATAACAATGAAAGACTCAAGCGACAAACTTCATTTTTTATTTTCCTCCTCGAATGTAGTACAAAATTTAGCGGATGTATTAATAATAAATTTTATTAGAGTTAACCATAAGAAACCGGTAAACTGAGTGGTTGACTATAAGAGTTGATGTTTGAGTATGCTCGTATATATAAAAATTTATTTTTAATTTTATGCAGACTTATTTATAAACATATATATTTAACTAAATATGAGAAGATGTTTTTAATTTCTTCCTTAATACTTATACGAAAAAGGAAATATTCAATGCAATTTAATATAAAATGATTTATGTTTCGGTATCACTGTTTTTGTTTTTATAACACATTGTTATATATCGATTGTTGGCAGGCAGAAATGTTGCTAAGCGGAAAATTTTGTATAAGAAAAATGTTGTTAAATTGAAAATGTCACTAAACATATATGTTGCCAGATAAATTAAAGTGCTGATAAGACCGAAATGTGTTTTCACAAAATATTGCTGATACAATTTGTTTAAGTAGGTTTTCCATGTGGGGTCAGAAAATATTTGTATATATAAAAGATATAAAAATGTAGCTTTAAGTAAAATGCTGTTTGTGTCATAAAAGTAAAAGTCATTAAACTTAAAACAATAAAACATAATCTTTTGAGCAAAAATAGTTGTTGATATTGAATTTTTAATGCTTTAAAAAAAACAATTTTTTTTAAGTATTTAAATGAAGATACGTAATTATTAACTTCTTTTGCTGAAAATAGTTAGTCAAAAAAATTTCAGTAGTATGAGAAGAATTTTTTTAATAAAAAACCTAAACAAGTTAAAAAATTACTTTTTATGAAAACTATTAAATCTGATAAAACAAGGCCCAAATTATTAGCTGTCTGATGATACCAAATTTTTATGCCTTAGTTAAAAGTTAGCTAACTATTATTTGATGATTTATATAGTTTTTTGTGATGCTTAACATAACCTCTTCGAAAAAGTTTTGAAAATTTCAAGCCGATTTTTATTTTCGATTCGTTTTACCCACAAACTTAATCCATTTGTCCAGTTTCAGCCAAACCGAAGCACAAGGCGATAAAAATCAGCATTTTAGTTACGTTCAATATTGAATGAGTTATATATATATATATATATATAGAGGGTGATCAATTTCGAGGATCCCTAGTTTTTAAAGAAAAAACACAGAAAATTCAAATTTAATGGGGAATGTTTATTATCATTAGAAAGAACATTTTTTGGCATCTATTTTTTTATTCAAGTGTTTGCCGCGGCTACGTTTCAGATGGTCCATCCGTTAAGTCCAATTTTCGATGACTCGTTCGAGCATTTCGACTGGTAAATGGTGAATTACACGCATAATGTTTTCTCAATAAATTCATTGAGTGGCGCCGTCTTGTTGAAACGAAATGTCGCGGAGATCACGAGCTTCAATTTCATTTATCTAATAGGCAGTTATCATAGGCGCAATAACGGTCGCTATTGACGGTTACGTTTTCACCGGTATCATTTTTGAAGAAATATGGACCGATGATTTCACCAGCCCACAAACCACACCAAAACGTTGTGTTGTCTGGATAAAATGGCAGCTCTTGAATCTCTTCATATTGCTCTTCGTCCGAAATGCGGCAATTTTGCTTGTTTACATACCCATTGAGCCAGAAATGGGCCTCATCGCTGAACAAAATTTGGCTCGAAAACGTCGGATCTTCTTGGAACTTTTCAAGAGCCCATAGAGCGAAGCGAATATCTTGGGAAGGTCGAGCGCCTTCAGTTCTTGCACAAGCTGTATTTCGTACGCTTTTAATTTAAGATCTCAACGTAGAATGAGCCAAGTCGTTCCATACGTCAGTCCGAGTTACTGCGAACGGCGCCGAATCGACTCTCCACTGTCTTCATGTACACTCTCAGCTACGGGCGCTATATTTTCTTCACTACGTACTGGACGTGGTCTTTTCGGTGTAATATTATCCAATAATGAATATTGATTCTCAAAATGGGTGATGGTGTTGTGACCAGTACGCTATGTAGGCCGATTATGTTGACCATAAGTTGAGCGAAGCGCGCGAAACACATTCTTTACAGAACGTGAATTTTTGTAATCAAGTTGAATGATTTGTAAACGTTGTTCAGGCGTAAATCTTCCATGATGAAATGCCAAACAATACTGAACAAAAATAACATGACAGCTTGACACGACTCACGGGTGATCTGTCAAGAACAGGCTTTTGAAAAAAGTATCTATACTTGGATTACCCTTTATATGTATATATATATATATATATTTCTTCATTCAAAAAGACAAAAAAAAAATATTTAAAAACATAAAATAAAATATTTGTTATCAATCTTTTAAGCACTTATTATATCTCACAAATCAAACACTCGCAATCTGCTAACTCTTCGCAATTAATTACCATTACTGGTCATATAAATCTCAAAGGCGCTTTCGCTTTTTCGCCTCATCCTCATAAATTAGCAAAATTGAGTAAAACCAGAAAGTCGGAAAGCAAACGAGTGGCCGATGTGTGATTAAGTTATTTCGAGAATTTTTAATCGTATTTTTTATTTGTATATGTATATATGCATGTATGCACACACACACACTCATACATATATACACAAATGCAAATAATTGACCCACTTTGATTTGTAGCTGTTTTGGCAACAGTGCGTGTTTCTTTTTTTTAATTTTTTTCGCATACAAATTAGTAAAGTCTAATAAAAAGTTTTAGCAAAAAGGTGTATAAAATATTTGAAAAGTGTTAGTTTGTCTAACATTGACTTAGCATTTAACGGTGTTGTTTAAAATTTTATTTCCATTAAATTGGCACGCTCTATGCTGCAGATGATTTGCCACTGTTTCGATGCATCCTCTTCATTTTTGCCGCTTCTTTTTTTTTCTTCTTAGCCGTGCTTCGCATGCAACTGGTTTTATTTGCTGTTGTTTAATGAACATCTGCTTTGGCTTAGAAACACGCATTTGCTATTTCGAACTCTTTCGATTTGCCATGCAATTTTTTTGAGGTTAATTTTTATTTTTTCTTCTCAAATCTTTCTTGAAATGCTGCCCAATAAAGATATATAAGTGTATTTATGTAATTAAAAATGCGCATAGGAGTGTATATATATTTATGTACTCATCGCTCTCTGTCAATCGTTTACTAGTATAACGAGTTCAGTGCTTTATTTGCGTGCGGCTCAGTGCTTGATGTGCATTTGACATAAACGTCAAGGTGAGCGATTGTGAACTTCACGTAAATTATTGTAAATTAATTTCAAATTTAAATTATCTTTTTTATATTTCATTCTACTTGTTAATATTACTATTTTATTACATTTTTATTAGTTAAGATTTTATTTATTAATTTTTCTATTTTAAATGTCCTTTTTTTATTATTAGTTTTTTAACTTAAGATGGATATTTGTATTTGACCTAAAAAGTTCTTTAGAGTTCAATACTGTCGAAAAATTAAAATTATGTAAAATAAATATATTAACTTGAAATAGCAAAAAAAAAATTTTACTGATATTTTCCGCTTCAACTTTATTTTAGTAATTTTTTGATGACTTTTTAATCACAATAATCATATTTATTAAAATATTTAAAATTTATGAAAATTGTTAAACTTTTGTTATTATAAAATTTCATTATCAAAATTATTTATGCTTTTCCTCGTTGTTATTATTGTTATCTTCATTTGAAATTTGCTTATCACTGTGGAGCCAACGCAAGGCAATAAAAAAAATATGGTGGACGCGATTTTCATGGCCTCCGTGGCGCAATTGGCTAGCGCGTTCGGCTGTTAACCGAAAGGTTGGTGGTTCGAGCACACCCGGGGGCGCGCGCTGACTTTTTCATAAATCATTGATTTTATTTGAATCAAAAGTAAAAACTATACATAATAAAAAAAAATTTCAAAGTATATTAAAGTATAAGATAATATAAAATTGAAAAAAAAATATAGTGAGTTTTTAAATTGACTTTTCTGTATTATTTGATTAGGAAAACTTTAAAAACAACGTTTGCAAAGTAAAAGCAAAACTATTATTTCGCTGGAGGTAGCTTAGTTTCTGCGTGTGTATAATATATATATAAAATTTGTATGTTATTTTTGTGACCCTAAAAGAAACTACAGCTGGAAAAGGAATAGAACTAGTAGTATAATTACGTTTTGGTAGTAGTTTTATCTTCTATATCGATTTTTATGAAAGCACTACTCGTTAAAGTGAAAAAACAACTTCTGCACTGGATGAACGTATAACACAGCTCCAAGAGACCTTATCACCATTACACAACAATTTTATTTTGAACCGACCACAAATTATTTCGTCACTTTTCCACGGACCAGTTTATGCGCTCTTTTACATATTGAAAACTCTTTGTCATATGCTTGGCTGTTAGTAAATGCTCCTTTCTCGAGCTGCAGGCACATAATTTTTATTCTTTCAAACAGCTTAAGTATTTGCCACTACATTAAGCTCATTTCTGAGTACGGTGGCAGGCTTTAAAAATTATTTGTTAAGGTAGATATTGAGAACTTTTCTCACAAGTTTCAGCAAAAGTAATGACATTTTTGAATAGCTGACAAAACGCTTTATGTTTTTTCTTCAAAAATGAATTTTTTGTTATGATTTATATTTTCCCGGTAATGCAATGTTTTCCGCGCACCATAATGGTAAATCCTCCCAATATTTCTTGCCACGAAATGTAAAAAAATATTACGTAGGCGCACCTAATTATATCAGAAATGTTCACTTGGTTTTAAAAAATTCAATAAAAGCGTTGCTTAATAGCTGTGCTTTTCTATGAAATTACCAGAATTAAAAAAAATTAAATTAATTCCCTCTAAGAGCCGGCTCGTCTGGTATATGTACGAGTATGTTCTTGTCTATCTTCCTCATTTGAAAGAAATGTCTTGAGCTTTATTATATTTAAATATTTTTAAATGTTATGAAGTGATAATTTGAAGTGATAATTTACATCACGCTTGTTTGCTCAGTGGCAGCGTGCTAATTATTTGCAGTACAGTTAATAATAAGTGAAAGTGATAATTTTTTCATGCGGGATTTAAAAAAAATTACTATTATTAAGGAAACGAAAACATACAAATTGAAATTTTACCTGAATCTAAAACATCATATAAAAATCATTTTCTTATATTTTATTTTATTTTATTTATTTAATTTACTTTTATTTTATTTTATATATATATATATTTTTTAATTATTACATTTTATTTTATTTATTAAATTTTATTATACTTTATTTTATTTTAATTAATTTAATATTTTTTATTTGCTTTTTATTTTATTTTATTTTGCTTTATATTATTTCATTTTTTTAATTTTTTTTTATTAATTTAAATTTATTTAGTTTTATTTTATCCCTTTATATTATTTTATATTTAAATATTGAATTTTATTTTAGTTATTTAATTTTATTTTACTTTATTTTAATTTAATTTTATTATTATATTATATTTTATTTTTTTATATCCTTATTATATTTTTATTTAGTTTTTTTTTCATTTATTTATTTTTTTTTTTACTGTTAGTTTACATATTTCATTATTTTTTCTTTATTTATTTTATTTTTTGTTAGTTCATTTAGCTTAATTTTTTTAATTATAAAATTTTATTTTAATTAATTAAAGTTGTTTTACTTTTTTTATTTACTTTATTTTAATTTAATTTGATTTGAATTTTATTGATATTTAATTCAATTAAATTTTTTTTACTTTATTTTGTGTTATTTTGTGTTATATTATATTTTATTTTATTTTTTTTTATAACTTTACTATATTTTTATTTGTTATTTTTTTTTAAATTTATTTATTTTATTTTTATTACTTTTAGTTTACCTATTTATTTATTATTTCTCTATTTTTTATTTTTTTTGGTTCATTTAGCTTTATTTCTTTTTAATTTATTCAATTTTATTTTAATTATTTAAATTTGTTTTACTTTATTTTATTTCCTTTATTTTAATTTAATTTTATTTGAATTTTATTGATATTTAATTAAATAAACATTTTTTTAAATTTTTTTTGTGTTATTTTATATTATATTATATTTAAAAAAAAAATTTTTATAACTTTATTATATTTTTATTTTATATTTTATTTTCTCATTTATTTATTTTATTTTTATTACTTTTAGTTTACATATTTACATATTTTTTCTTTATTAATTTTATTTTTTTTAGTTCATTTATTTTTTAATTATATATTTAATTATTTAAATTTGTTTTTCTTCATTTTATTTCCTTTATTTTTATTAATTTTTATTTGTATTCTTTTTTGATATTGAATTTAATTGAATTTTCCTATTTTATATTATATTTTATGTTATATTTTATTTATTTGTTAACTTTATTTTATTTAATTTTACTTTTTTATTTTGTTTTATGTTTATTAATTTTAGTTCAATTATTTATTTATTGTTTCTTTCACTTTATATTATTTTATATTTTCAATTATTTTATTTTATTTTATTTACTTCAATCATTTTTTATTTTACTTTAATTCATTTTATTTTACGAAAAGAATTTGTGAACTCCCTTCAAATTACATTTAATCATAAGTAAAAAAATCACGCCGTAAATGTGCCTTAGTTTAACAAATTACCCATCAAATTTACAACTCATTAGTGATGTTCCTCCATTTTTTTCACAAAATTTGGATATATGTATGTATGAAAAATATTTTATGCAATTTTTTCTCGCTACATAACGAACATATTTTGCAACGGTCATGCAAATATATATGCACAGACAGCGTTTGCCCATAATGTTGTGGCTTTTTAAAATAAATGAATTGCCATTATTTTAACTCTGTCCAGTCCACACCGGTGTAGTCATCTTCTCCAAACGTTTCAACTTCATTTGTTGCGGCTCCATCATTCGTGCAAATATTTGCGCTCATTTATGACGTTGCGTTGCTTGCCTACTACTTTTTGCTTTTTTTTAACTTGCTGTTGCTGTTTTTATTTGTATTTTTTCTTTAGACGAAAATACCTTTGCCTGACATTCGTGTGTTTACTTTTGCAGAAGTGAAAGTTTAATGCGCATTCGCAACGCGCCCAGACAGCAACTAATGTGGCCATAACTATCTGCATGAGTATGAGTATTTTGTGTAGTGAGGTGGCGGGTAGACAAGCAGTCAGAGCCACAACGAGACATTAGCGGAGGGAGCTGTTGTGGGTAAAAATGCCAACAGAGTAGAAAAAGATTCAATGAGAAATGAAAAAGGCAGACATAATTGAAGAAGCGAAGCGAATGCGCAGCACAAAAACAACGGCACTTCAAGTTGCCTTTTTACACATCCGATTGGGGCTATTTGGAATTTCTTTTGCACAATAAAAATATTTCGCTTGTATTTATCAATATTTATCAATATTTACTTAGATTTCCTTATTTCAGTGATTTTGCAATTATTTGTCCGATTTTGCTTGGCTTGTTAATCATCATCGAGTATTTGGTAACTGCTGGCGAAGGGAAACGCATAGCTTGTGATAAAAGCTTTAGCTTTATTTAATCATCAAAAATTTAATTTTCTTATTCAGCAATTACACAATAATTTTTTTGGCAAAGTTATGAAAAAATTGATATTTTGAAGATCATTATAGTTAAGATAATGGATTACTACTTGCGAGACAACTTTAACATTTTATCAATTTTTTTTTATATTAAAGTATATTTATATACAACTGTTGTATATTAAGTTTTTCATACAATTTATTTATGTAATAATAAATTTCAATAGTCTCCTGTAATGAAAAACAACAGAAATATTTAATAATTTCTTTCAACACTATCGCCTTCGCTTACCTCATCAGCAACGCTTCAATTTGGTTGTGATGTAAAGTGTCTACTGAGTACACTAATGATAAAATAAACACCGTAAATATCAGAAAATATTCATATATATATATATATATATATAACTGGGGTATTTATTAAAAAGCAGCATATCATAACTATAATGCATAACTCTTGAAGGAATCGATATTACGGCAATTTGTAAATATATATTGTTGTGTTGTAAGTTGCATTACATTACGTATCTTTAAGGCGCCGCGCCATGCTTGTAATCACATTGAACGCGAAATCACATTTTTTAACGGCAAAAATAATAAAAATGCCGAAATAAATTACGAGTTCAGCACTACACTGTGGTACTGCGTGTTTAGTCAACTTGATTTGCTGTCATTGCTGGTAATATTCAAGTTGAGACTACCAAGCTCAAGCTATTTATGAATTTAAGAGCGAACTTGACTTCGTTAAATGCTGTGATTTTCAATCTATCAGAAATTTTTAATTGCAGTTATACATATGTGCATTTATGTAGATATATTTCAGTTAATATCTGTAGAAGATTATCTTTGTTTTGTGTAATGTTGGGAGTACTCTGCATTCCAAAAATGTGGCTCTTGAGAGAGCAGAGTTTAGTTTCAGTCGATAACTGTTCAGAATCTGTGGGATTTTCAACTACGATTTTGATTTCAAATACAATGATATTAAGCATACTTCATCGAAGCTTCCGTCGAAAATATAATTTTTTAATCGCGAAGAGGATTTTATAAAAATTGAATTAGATAACATCACATAAGCAAGAAAAGATTTTGTTTGGGAAATATTGTGTTGAAATATGAAGAAAGAAAAAACAACAAGCATAAATAGTAACTTTATGTTATGATCAAGAATAAATAAAAAATATAAAACGAACGGAGATGCGCCTTCTATGCGGAGCGAATAAAATATATGAAATTAGTGAAAAATAAATATTTTAATATAAATATAAATTAAATAAATTAAATTAAAGAAAATAAAATAAAAATAAAAATAAAAAAATAAAAAACAGATATAAAAATATAAAATAAAAAATAAAATAAAATTAAAATGAATTAAATAAAAGAAAATTGTATTTAATTAAATGATATATAAATTAAAATGAAAAAAGTGAAATATAATAAAATATTAAAATTAAAAATTAAAATTAATTAATGTTAAATTAAGTTAAGCCAAATTGAAGAAAATAAAATGAACTAAAATTAATCAAAGTAAAGTTAAATAAGAAAAAATATAAAATTAAAAAATTAAATAAAATAAATCAATTAAAATAAGTATGAAACAAAATTTAATGTAAACAATATAATGCAATGTAATAAAATAAACTAATCTGAAATAATATGAATTAATAAAATAATATAAAACAAATTAATATAAATTAAATTAAAGAAAATTTGTTTTAATTAAATTAACTAAATGAAATAAAATAAAATATATATGTGTAAATTAAACAAGAAATGAAAAATATAAAAAAAACTGAAAAGAAAAAACAAAATATAGCAAATTTAAATTAAATTAAAACAATATATAAGATTAAATTAAAAAAAAATTATATAAAATGAATTTAAAAAAAATTAAAACAAAAATCAGAAAAAAGTTAAAAAAAATTAAAACATAAAAATATATATAAAAAATATAAAAAATTATATAAAAAATAAATAAATAAAAAATAAATAAAATAACATAAAAAAATTAAAATAAAATTTAAAAATAAAAATTAAATTTACAAATAAAAATAAAATAAAATAATATTAATTAAAATAAAATTCAGTAAATTGAAATAAAATTATATTAAAATTAATTAAAGAAAACTCATTTCAATAAAATGAACTAAAATAAAATAAAATAATAAATTTAAAATAAAATAAACAAAATAATAATAAAACTTAAAATAACATAAAATTACATTAAATAACAAATTTAACAAAATGAACTAAAATGAGATATAATGAATTTAAATTAAATTAAATTAATAGAAATATAGTGAAAATAAAAATAAAATTAAAAATGAAAGTAAAAATAAAAATTAAATTAAATAACATAAAGTAAAATTAAATAAAAAAATAAAATAACACAAAATTAGTCAAAAAAAAAGTATAAAATTAAAATAAATGAAAAAAATAGAATGAAATGAAATAAAATAAAGTATTCTGAAATCATCTGAATTAAAAGAATTAATAAAGTAAAATAATATAAATTAAATAATATTAAATTATATTAAAGAAAATTATTTAAAATAAGCGCGATAAAATTAAACAAAGCAAAAAACTCTAAGCAAAATAAATAATTATATAAAATAAAATAAAATAAAAAACAAAATAAAATTAAATAAAATATAATAAAAATATATTTAAGAAAATTTAAATTAATAAAATGAACTAAAATAAAAGAAAATAGGAAATTTTAAATAAATAAAAATATAATAAAAATAAAAAAAAGTAAAGAATTAAATATTAAAATTTAATTAATTAAGTAATTAAAAATGTAATTTTATCAAATAAATGAAATAAATTAAACTAAATTAAAAATTAAAATAAAATTAATTTAAAGTAATGAAAATTAAATTTGAAAAAATTAACTTAAATAAAAGGAAATTAAATTAAATGCTATACAAATAAAGAAATTATATAAGTTGTATGAAAAAAATTCAATGGCGTGAAATAAACTAAAATACAATAAAATTTAATTAAATAAATATAAATAAAAATAAAAGTAAAATAAAATAAAATAACGCAAAATAAAATAAATTAAAATAAATTAAAATAAAATAGCATTAAAAACATATTTAAAAAAATTAAAAGAATACAAAATTAATCTAATTAAATTAAAGAAAATAATATGAAATAAATATTTAAAATAAATAAACTAAAATAAAAAAATGTTAAATAAAGCAATATAATATAAAATAAAATAAATTAAAATAAAATAAACTACAATATTATTTAATAAAAAACAAATAAGTAAAATAAAATAAAAATTTTAATAAACATGAATAAAATAAGATAAAACAGAAAACAAAGAAATTAAAAAAAAATTAAATTAAATAAAATAGAAATCCAACAAAAAAATTTATTTTAATAATTTAGCAATTTATAAAGTAAGTTTAAGCTATTGCTTAACCGTTACTCACTTAATTAACTGTAAAAGCTGCCATCGTCGTTTAAGCAACCAAAACGCTACACGCTTACATTGGTTTCAAGCGGCTATGTGTCACCAAATATAACCCAAAAAACTTTTTTAAGCATTCGTTTAGTTCGTGCTGCTCTGCTGTAAGCAAGAGCGCATGCGCACTTATTGGACTGCTATTGGAATGAGCTAGGAGTTGAGTGACATTGGCATTAAATTTACTTTCTATCTTTCTGCAGTTTTTTACATTTCTTTGAAAGCGCTGAGCAGAATAATTGGCCTTGCTGGAGGCTTTTGTGATTTTGAATGCATGATTTATATGGTTTTGTCGGTTTCATTTACTACCTATTACTGAAATGATTTATTGATACAATGATAAAAATAAAATATAATAATGTAAAAACTGAATTGTTTCAATGGAATGCCCAAATTGAAAAGAAATTAGTTATTAAGTTTGAGCAAGCTATTCTGAAGAAAAAATCTTTAAATATTTGGAAATTTCGTTATGTACATTTGTTAGGTGAGGTGAAACGCGAGTTGCGCAAATTCATGTGGGCAGTTTTCTATAATTATATTTCGGATTTCATATGACATAACCGCCTAAATCTAATTTTAAAATATTACCTGATCTCCATTCAAAGTTTTCAATGTAATATTCATCATAAAGAAAGTATATATAGATGATATCATCTGAAAAAATTCCAAGCTCTACCGCGTTTTAATATTGTGATGGAAAGTAGCTCTCTGACCATCCACGGTACATCTTGTACCAAAAGTTTTTCGCAACAGGGCATGTTGAAATGCTAGCTCACCGCTGAGCTGTGCAAAAGCAGAGCACATGTTGAGAGATGAGCGCCCATTTGTGTTTTCTCAGTTCTCCTTCTGTTCTGAGCGATTCTGCTGTGACGCAGTACCTATTTCCTCACTTCCTTAATAACAGCTATTTCCACTTGAAAAACACTACAATGGTTTGGAATCCTAAACGCTCCGCCAAGGGACAATTTGGGACAGCAGAGTATTACGCCGACATTTCTGTTTTGATCAATCTCTGAACAGCTCAAGTGCTGCTTCCCCCTAGTGGCTTTGTGCACTCCAATTTTCGTATATGGAATTTGGTGGAGAAGGAACAATTCACCACCAATGAAACTTTAAACAAAAATCAACATTTTTTCAAGCTAAGCTGTCTCTTATTACACACACCCCACACCCCAGTTGTACTCAACCTGAATAGGTCAATATGTCTCGTCTCGGCTTAAAGATTAAAGTTTACCGTTTTTACAATCTAAAATTAATAGCCATTTTACCAAAGAGCGAATATTAGCTTATCATTTTTTAAGCAAAAAAAAAAGTTTTGCTTTCACTCTACGTCAGCTGAGTTATTGATTTTAATTTTGCTTTCGATAGTAAAATTAATATTTTTTCCATTTCTTTCATTTTAAGTTTAGCCAACATCAATCAGCAATGACTGCCAATCTAAATCGAAAAATCGGATTCAATGTTAACTTTCATTCCGATTACACTTCAACGCAACAAAGTATTCAACGATGCTAATGATCCAAACTGAGCTACTCTATTACAGACAGCTAAAAATAATAGAAACAAATTTTTATAAAATGAAAGAAACCAAATATGAAATTATGCTAAATCGACAGTTGAAAGGAGAAATGGAAATATAAATAGAAAAATTAACAAACAAAAAAAAAAATTTAAAAAAAGATTCGAAGAAGAGACAGGGATGGATTTTAACAATCACACATTCCTACATTCATAATTAAGTAGCTTAAGCCGGTAGCTAATAATTCAAATACCTATTACCAACTGACAGTGTTTATTAACCAATGAAAAATTCACACATACACATACTTACACACTCGAAATGTAGTTAACTTAGCAAGGAGTATCTAAAATTAAAGAAGAGCTTTACAATAAGATTAAACTGCTTTCGCATTATGTTGAAAAAATGTGGTTTTAGAACCAGTTTTTAAGCGTCCAAAAAAAATCCAAATCAATGCCGAAAAGCGGAAAGAAAAGTGGTGAAAATCAAATGAAAGTGACTGTGTGAGTTTGTGGAATTTTTGTACAATTGGAATTTGATGTGCACTCGGCTGAATGCAGCCCCATACTGCAACCGCAGAACAGCAGTATATATGTATCAACACTTGTTGCGAGCAAAGACATACAAAGACATACCAACATATTATATTTGAGTGTTTTTTTGGATTTGGTTAAATTGCATTCGAAATTAAAACACTTTTACTCTCGGCCTGTTTATACATGCATAGAAATGTGAATATACACATACATATGTACACGTGAGTTATGCCAGTGTAACTACAAACTAACGGTTAATGAAGTTGTTTAAATTATGTTCCAATCAGTTGTTGGCCATGGTATGTCCTCATTACTGCGAAGGGACTTTGTAAAAACAAAAATATTTGTAGGCAATTGATAATGGCGATGTGACATTGGCGCAACGGATTAAGTTGTGAGGAAGAGTTTGTGTATTTTACCTAGGATAATACCACAGTGGAAAGTGGTATGTAGCAAACGATTAGAGTTTTAAGTATTATAATTATGATTTAATTAATATACACAATTTAATTACATACTACGAGACCCAAGGTTTGGTTCAAACCGAATTATAGAAATAATTTTTTCGAAAAGAAATTACTTGAGCAACTGCAGTAGCTAACTATAAATAAATAATTAAAGATATAAATGATAATATTTTAAGTCTTTACAGAATATGGATAATGGATAATGGATTTTTTCTTCGGAAGCATGTCATCAGCTTTAGTATATGCTGCCCTATAGCAATATTTGGCAGAGTAGGTAACTTATTAAAGGTATTCACACGGGCTTTATTAATTCGCTAATCGTCATTTGATAGTTTTTAAGTGTTGTTTTTGTAAAATTACCAGATTATTGTTCTGCAGAGTAAAAAACTATCAATCTGACAATTTTTTTCGATACTCCGCAACATTCAAAGAAACTCAAAAATACAGATAAAATTTTTTTTTTATCAGTATACATATTTTTCAATTAAATTTTTGACAATTTTTCACTTAGAATCAGTTGTTTTGGAACGAAACTTACCAAACTACTGAGACGGAGCAAAAATTATGTTCATATTAAGGGTTTTAACGAAGTATCTAAAAACGAATTACCAGACTAATATTTTCGATGTGAATAAACTTTTGTTTTTTTTAATACGATATTTTTTTTTTTTTTTTTGATAAAAAACATAGCATTTATACAATGACTCGAGTCTTCATGAAATTTAAGTGCATCCTGTGATTTTCATTTTAATATACCAGCCACCATGTTGTTTTCCTTATGACCGTATGTAAGTTGAGTTTTTATTTTTTGCTTAAAAGACTCGTAAAATCAGAAAATCAAATATCTTATTTATCATACATTTGAACAGTATTCAAACCTTTTTATAGGTATAACCGTGTTGCATGTGTATTAAACGAATACCGCATTAGAATTAGATGCGCTTGGCTTCAGTTTAGTTTACTCTGTCCCGTAAGCTGTAACATTTTGGTATGTTCTGGTAAAGCTCTGTCCAATTACTTGCAACAGATTTGTAGCGTCATTTTCGTTTTCACTCTCGCCTAATTTATAAAATGGCTATGGCTTCGGAAGTAATCATCGTCATAATCCCCATTGATCTCTATGATTTTATCTAATTTCTTAAGATATCTCTTACGCAAGATTGATAAAAAAAAAACCTCTATCAACATGAAAAATACTCAACTGGAGACTCTCTATAAGAACCAAGATTTTTTTACACTGGCTCTCTGAATACTGTAAATGCAGCATTCATGAATTTCTTTCTCTTTTTCTTGAGTTCCTTACGGCGATAAGAAATGAGAGTTCCGAAACAAAATAAAATAACAACCACTCAGATAATACAAACTGTTTTAATTGACATAAATACATTGATTTCACTATGGTTAGTTTGTATGATTTCCTTCCAAAATGTGGTCAACATGTTTATATAAAATAAGATAAGGCAAGGTATACAAAATAAATAAATAAATTGCTAAAGCTGATTTGCCTACTTCGTTTTGCTTTATTTATATATTTAGCGCTTTGTAATCACTAAAAGAAATTTCAACACAAAAAAATCTTGCAAAAATTTTCTTTACATCTTATTTTAGTAGTATATGATCACAATAAATTACCGTGGTAAGGTGAAATCTAAAACTTCGATAAGAAAAGTTAAAATTATCGAACATCGAACGATTCAAAGGATAAAGTACTCTCGAATCAAACCTGTTTTGAAAAAAAAAGAAGAATCTCTAACAACTGTAAAAAATAAAAATAAACAAATCTAAAATTTTCTAAGGTTTAGCAAACTTTGTCAGAGACCTTAATTCTAGAGAGTATTCAGCATATAACGTAGGCATCCGGTAAAAAAAAGTCACTTTGTAAAAAGTGACAGCTCGTTTCGTCGCGCTCCTTAACTCAAGGTTGTATTTTAGGAAAGGAAGAAAAGCGGGAATAAAATCTCTTGTCGCCTTTTATTCAGGGTTGGTAACAAGAAATAACTGCAGGTGACTTAGTCTGGAGAATATGCTGGATGGGGTAGCAGTTCCTAACTCGATTTGTGAACTTTTGCCCATGGTGACCACACACGTGTGCATCGGTACATTGTTTTGATGCCTTTTTTTGTGCCAAATTTGGTCGATTTTGGCTCCAATTAATATTGAATCTGTCCAAATGCTCTGAATAATATTCGTCGGGTATCTTGTTGACCTTTTCAAAGGAATCGATGTGAATGACACCTCGTGCCTCTCAAAAGACTGTGGGCATGACCTTGTTAGGCGACAGATCCATTTGGGCCTTTTGTGGTGCACGTCAACTCGGAGAAACGCACTGTCTTGATTGCTCTTTGGTCTCTGGTGTGATGTGGTGGAACCATGTTTCATCTGCAGTAATGAAATGGCATGAAAATTCGTTTGAGTTGCCATTGAATATTGCCAAACACTCCTTTGAAGTGGTTACACGGCTGCTCTGTCAGCGGTTTCTGTGTGAGCAATCGCGGCATCAATCGCGCTGATAGCTTTTTCATGTCCAAATATTGATATAAAATGCGATGTACGCACTCAGTTGAGATGACGACCGGTCTTGGGAGACCTGAATGATCCGATTCACTTGTACTGGTGTGACCCCAACGGAACTGAGTAAATTACTTCTTAACCATTGAAATTGATGGTACAGAGCCCCCTTAGCATTTTTCAAGTCTTCTCTTGTGGTGATGGGTTTTTACGCAAAAAAACAATGCTTAATTCATTTTCGTTAATATTCACGAGGTCGTCTGCTTTCAATGGCTGTTAAACACAAACTAAGTGGCGCCGTTTGCTCAAATTTTACAGCAGTCTATTAATTGATAACAGTTGACGGTAGAAGTATTTATGTATTTACAGTAGCTGCGAACCAAATTCAAAAATTCTCTGAATTATCAAACGGCCCTTGTATTTTTAGTTGTAATATAATTTATTGAGAAAAAAACGACAAACAAAATGATATGAAATTTCTAATCTACATCTCGTGAATTTTTTTTATTTTTTCAAAAAGAAAAAAAATTGTTGAAGGAAGTTGCAAATGCTTTTATAAGGCAGTGGTGAAATTAGATCGAGAAGCTGACTACGTTCGTCACCTTTCTTTATTACATCATTCTTTGCTACAAAGTGTTCTTGTTATTCTATGCATTTGGCTGTAAGTGCTTTCAATGCCTTCTACTTTCATTTGAATTTTTTTAATTTTTGGTTATTTTAACTTTTTATTTTTTCCTAATTTCATCACTTACATCAATTATAGATGTAAATAAAACAGCTTCTTACCTGCATTAACAAAATCACTATAAAAAAAAAAACTCAAACAAAAACTCATAATTAACTAATTTCCTTTAATTGAATTAATTCGCCCATTATACTCCCATAACAAGCTTATGAATTCAAATTTAAATGTTTCATAAATTTATAGCCTTAATATGTTATACAATTTCAATTTACAAACATACTAGTATGCACATACTTGCAGCACTATATTCGTGTATATGCCACTCTAAGCAGTTAAAGTCAATGTTTCTAGTTAAATGCTTTATGATCTTATGCAATTTGAGCATGTGTACTTTAGATTCGAAAAAAAATGATTATAGTTCATTGCTTCGAAACACGAATACGCATTTATGCTATTTGCTATTAATCCTGCTAACGATGCCACGAGAAGAAGAAGCGTCTAGTCTTAATTGATTTTGTCTCGCACTAAAGCACTTATAATTTAGTGAGGAAAAATTATGTAAAGAAAATTAAAATTACAAAAAAAAAGGAAATAAATATTAAATGCAACAGCTGACAAATAAAACTTTCCTTTTACATAACATACGAGTATGTAGCATAACAGAGAGTTTAGTAAACTTATGACGCTGCTGAAATTAGAGCAATTAAGAGATGCATACGAGTATGTATGTATGTATGTAGAGTGTTTGTGCTATAACTTGTGCCGGCTGACCAGACTGCCGCCGTAATATCTCGAGTAGGCACTATGGATGTATGTATTTTTGCTATTACATATATGGTAATTTTTTTTTTCATATTTATGTACATACATATATGTATATGGTGTCATGCATTTATGCATGCTTTGCGCATTTGCTGCGAGTTTATCTGGATATGTGCACAATTCATTTATCTCTAGCGGAGAAATGTACAAGATTGATTTTCACCTGAGCATACATACATATATTTACATTTGTATATATGTAGGCATATATATTCATTTATAACGCTTGAGGTGAAATGTTTTAAATTTCAGCTGCTGTGCTTCGTTAAATGCTTAGAAAGGCAATTTAACTGGTTTTAATAACTATTTTGTATTTAGTTTAAAAAAAATTAAAGTCATAACGTGTGTTCGTTTTTTTATTTAATTTATTTATTATTATTATTTATATTATAATTTCTTAAATAAAGGGTGAATCATTTCGAAGTTCCGTACTTTTTTAAAGAATAAACACACAAAAAAAAAAAAACAATTTTAATGGAGAATGTTTATTATCATTCGAAAGAACATTCTTTGGCATTTATTTATTGAAAATTATCAATTTCAAATGTTGGTCACGGCTACGTCTCAGATGGTCTATCCGTTGAATCCCATTTTCAATGACATGTTCGATCATTTCCATTGGTAACTGGCAAATGACACGCGTAATGTTTTCCTTCAAGGCCTGAATCGAAGCGGAATTGTCCGCATAGACTTCAGACTCTACAAATCTCCACAGAAAAAAGTCTACCGGTGTGATATCACACGATCTTGGTGATCAATCTACCGGTCCAAAACGTGAAATTATCTGCTCACTGAGTTGTTCTCTCAATAAATCCATTAATTGATGCAATGTGTGGGAAGTGGCGCCGTCTTGTTAAAACCAAATGTCGCAGGCCGATGATTCCACCGGCCTACAAACCACACCAAACCGTTTTTTTTTTTTTTTGATAAAACGGCAGTTCTTGAATCTCTTCAGGTTTCTCTTTGTCTCAAATGCGGCAATTTTGCTTGTTTACATCCCCATTGAGCCAAAAATGGGCCTCATCGCTGAACAAAAACGTCGGATCTTCCTGGAATCTTTCAAGAGCCCATAGAACGAAGCGATGTCGCTTAGGAAGATCGATCGGTTTCAGTTCTTGCACAAGCTGTATTTTGTATGCTTTCAATTTAAGATCTTGACGTAAAATGTGCCAAGTCGTTCCATGCATCAGCCCGAGTTGCTTGGTCTTCATGTGCTTTCTCAGCTACGGCCGTTATAATTTCTTCACTGTGCGCTGGACGTGGTCTATTCGGTCGAATATTATTCAATAATGAATGCTGCGTCTCAAAATGCGTGATGGTGTTGCGAATAGTACGCTCAGTAGGCCGATTATGTTGACCATAAGTTGAGCGAAGCGCGCGAAACACATTCTTTACAGAACATGAATTTTTGTAATCAAGTTGAATGATTTGTAAACGTAGTTCACGCGTAAGTCTTTCCATGATGAAATGCCAAAGAATACTGAACAAAAATAACGTGACAGCTTGACTCAACTCACGGGTGATCTGTCAAAAAAAGGCTATTGAAAGAAGTATATCTACTTTGATCACCATTTATTACGATGAAGGTATCATACTGAAGAAAAGGATTAATGAAAATATGTGTTTGAGCGAAGACAATTTTGAAGGCTTAAAGTACAAAATGGTTTCAGAAGATAATAAATAATACAATATGGGTATCTAGTTGAAGATATTTAAGAATAGTCTAAAGCGAAAATATTTTTGAAAAGGGCTCTCATTTGCCAATTTTTAATTTAAAAGATTCGATAAATGAATGAAATTATGAAAATGCAGAGTTTTCAAAACGTTTTTGAAGAATTATACAATGTGTCTCAAAATTTTTAGGCAGATGGCTTCTCAGTGAAACATATTTTTGATTTTTCATGCCAGATGTTTGAAGAATTTAATTTGCGGCCGGCTGGAAGCACTGCAAATACGGATCTGAAGATGCCAAAATGTAGATGCCAAAAATTCAAAAACCAAGACTCCTTATTTGGGGTGAACGTATAATGGAACATAAAAAATTGTTCAAGGATTTCTGATGAATATTTTGGTAGAAATGTTCAACCACTCGGGAATGATTTTAAACAAAAATGCCCCTGAGCAATAAACAAAACTTATGAAATAGGACAAATGATTGAAATTTTAATATCAAAATGTGTTAGGTTTATTCAATATTTACATTATCTATTTTTATGTAGCGAAAAACACCAGGGAACTGCTAGAAATCTTATCTATTTTTAAGATTAAAGGTGGCAACTTTCATACTTATATTCTATATCTTCGTGCAGGACGGAATATGTTTAGCGTTCGAGGTTTACTATTTTATACAAGGAAGTTTCATGACCAAAAATGTTATTTTTCATTTAATTTAATTTTTATTATACATATTTTATTGGATTGTTGAATCTCTTTAGGTATATACTTGTACGTACATCTATACATATACAGGCCTACTTTGTTTGAATTTTTGATTTTCAAACCTTCAGCCAATAGTTATAAAAAATGAGATTTTGAGTAAATAAAAAAAAATTATTTACCTTTGGAAATTGTGTGCCAGCACATTTTACCCCTCCACACTGTACTTAAAAAATTAAATTTGTTAATGAAATATTAATTCGAAATGATTTGTCATACATAATATGCCAGTTAAATGCACACAAAAAAAATAATAATAAACTATCAACCACATACGCTAGACGCCACTATGTAACGCAATGCATTAATAACTCAACAAACCACCGCCATCAAGCGTTTGCTGCTGCCTGGCACTTGGCGTTGGCAATCAAAAGACTTAAGCCGCGAACCTGCGTTGAAGACGGCGCTTCTTGCATGTTGCGCACATTTACCAACACTGTTAATGATGCTGTTAATGATTTGTTGCTGGTAATTTGTTGTTTTGGTATTTTTGTTGCTTTTTTTTTTAATAATAATATTTTCATAACTGCAATAAAATTTGTATAATTCATGAAGGTGGAAGGAGGTGAATGTGTGTATGTGCGTAAATATGTAACTTGTATCATTTGCAATACATTTGCACTTGCCATGTTAAACCGGATTGTTACTGTTGTTGTTTTTTATTTTCGATTTGTTTGTGTGTATAACTCTACGCTCGTACTAATCTCTTTGGCAAACTCTACACTGCCGATGCTCTGCGTCGACAACCACTTAAATTCGGTTTAATTTTTTTTTTTTATTACTATTTGTTTTACCAACATGTTTATTTCATATGCATTTAATTTGTCTTTTGCTGCTTTTTTCTTAATTTTGTTTTCTGCTTAATTTCAATTTTATGTAATCCGCGTTTGCTTGTCGAAAGCAGTTCATGGCAGTTCGCGCGCAGCAGCAGCAGCTGCAGCATAAGTGGCTGCGCAATTTCGGTTACGCTGAAGTTACGCGTGCAAAGGAGTAGTGTGAAGCAAATAAAAGTAAAAATAAAAATTTCAAAATTTAAAAACCGTAAGGAACATGCACAAATGTTGGTGGCAGGAGGCAGCATTATTGGCCTGTTGCATGCTACGAATGCATAACTTACTCGCGTTCAGCCAAAATTATATTTTGCATTTGGTCCTATGTTATGTTATATCAGCTGCATTGCCGAAAAATCCACGATGTTGTATCGAACACGTTTTTCCTTAAAAGCATCTACAAGTTTGTTGATTTTGAAGGAGAGAGGAGTGGATTAATTTCATTGTTTTTCTGCTCCAGTTTCTGCTCCTTACTTTCATTGGGGGAAACCCCCAGTGTTTTAGTTTTACTTATATGTCAGCAGTTATTACACGCTCACAGGTATTTTATTTGGACATTTCTTGTACTTTTCAATTCGCGGAATGGGTGGAATCAATTGAAATGTATATCTTTTGCTCATATTTAAAATGCGGCAGTTATTAAAAGAAATATTTTCTTAAATCACCTCTACTCTCTTGCTTCATTTCATAGGAAAAAAATATGCATAAAATTGCTAGTTAACCTCTTGTGCAGTAATACTAGCAGTTAATAGCATTGAATTTAGTGAATTGGCGTTATTTCGTAGTTACAAAGCAAAAAAATATAGATAAAGAAAAAGTTTAATTGAGGAAATTCAGCATATGAGAGTGAATATAGTGAATTTTTGAAAAATTACGGGATATATAATTTATTTAACCATTTTGTTGTTATATTATTACACTCGTTTCAAACACATATACGAGGAGCGTTCAAAGGAAAAGGTGAATTTTGAATTTTTTTGAAAAGTACTTATCTATTCATCAATATCTCTTTTGTCCCTTTCAAAGTAATCCCCCTCGAATATGATACATTTGTGCCAACGCTTCTTCCAATCCTCGAAGCACTTCTGAAATGCGCTTTTCGGTATGGCCATCAGTTCTTTCTTCGATTCTGATTTGATCTCATCAATTGTGGAATCGGCGTTCCTTTCATTGCTTTCTTTAGTTTTGGGAATAGGAAAAAGTTTCAGGGTACCAAATTTGGTGAATACGGTGGTTGAGGCATTATTACGGTTTTGCTTTTAGCCAAAAACGACATTTTGGCACGAATAAGCATTGATGTGTGAGCTGGAGCATTATTGTGATGCAGAATCCTACGATTGTTTCCACAATGCCGATCGTTTGAGCCGTATTATTTCATGCAAACATTGCATAACTTCCTTGTAGTGCTAGTGTAGCTCATGATGCAAAACACCATTGTAATCAAAGAAAACAGTGAGCGAAACCTTCACACGATCGAACTTGGCGTGCCGTTTTCGGTCTTGGCTCTTCTGGCAACTTCCAAAATTTAGCAATTTCGAAACAAACTTCGCTGCCATACGTTTCATGTCCAAAACATTCGAGTAAATTGAATGGCATGAGCCGATTGATATGCCAACATCCTCTGCAACTTCCCTAATAGTGATTCGACGAATTTCAAGAACAATTTTTTCACTGTTTCGATATTTTCTTCGCTTGTTGACGTGGTTACACCCCCAGGCCCTCATCGTCATCAGCATCTTCTCAGTCTTCTGTAAAGCGCTGGTACCACTTATAAACACTTTTTTGAGACAAAGTGAACTCATTTCTTTCAAAAGTCAAAATTCGAAGAGCACACAAAAACGTAACTAACCTCTTCTGTTGTCAATAACAAACTACTAATCGAAACTGGCTCCTAATGCAAGCATATGATAAGCATGTGTGTCCGATTATAACAAAAACAAAATATCGATAATCGAAAGTGCACTGCCCGCGAAAAATCAAAATTCACCCTTTTCTCGTATACATGATTATCCATTTTGCAGTTCCAAAAATAAACGTAAATAAGATGCATTTAAAATAATTTATTTTCATGAAATCCCCTATAAAGCTTGATCGCCTCGTGAATTTTTGCAAATTTCAATCCGCTTGAGGTAAGTTTCGACCACTCCTGGGCACTTATCGGGGCGGTATCTTAGCAATAACTTGATGAAAGTGGGTGCTCAAGAGTTGAAGGTTTATCCGCATAAACACGGTCTTTCGCGTAGTCCTACAAAAAAGTCCAACAGTGTCAAATCACACGAGCTCGGAGGCCAATTGACATCGCCAAAACGAGTAATTACGCAGCCGGGAAATTTCCGAGAGCACAGACAGTAAGTTGTTTTTTTTTTGTTTGGGTGTAATAGCCTCTCTTTAAATATCTGAGGATTTTCGAAACCCCAAATGCGACAATTTTGCGTATTTACGTATCCACCAAGGGAGAAATATACCTCGTTGCTGGAGCATATTTTGTTATAGGCGTTCACTGCTTATTGTTCAAGCACTTTATATGGATGTAGGTGTAAGTCCCAGCACTTGAGAACGTCAAGAAATAAACACATTCGGGTCTTCAGCTACACTTTCATTACAGCAGCGATATTTGAGGTGGAACGAGCAAAACGATGATGCGCAGGCCTTACAATATCTGTAACCAATCCAGTCTCTTCAAATTTATTTAGAATTTTACCAATTGATTGAGTAGTTGGACGATTATGTGCACTATAATCTCCTTTTAACGCACCAAACGTTTGAATCACCATTTTTGTAGTGGGCTTCAAAAACTAAATTTTGACTTGACCCGCTGAGTGTAATCTAAGTCAAAAACACTTTTACAAATAGTATAAGCTTTTCACAAAAAGTTGAAAGGACGTGAAATATTGAAAAAGTGAGTAAAGTTCGTGCGGAGATTTGTCAAATAAATTTTAGAAAATTTTTGAGAAAACCGTCATATTTGTTAGGTTATGTCAGGCTGTATTGTATTTTTTTTTCAAAATTAGCTTCAATATTTCTGTACATTGTACAAAACTCGGCTCAGGAATTGCTTAATAAAGTTAATAGTGATCCCGAAAGGTATTATGACTGGGGACAAATCATGGGTATATGGTGATGATATCGAAACCAAAGCCTAATCGTCCCAAGGCAAAAGCCCACCTAGGCTGAAAAAATCAAGCTAACGCTAAATAGCATTAAATGATCGATGAGGATCAACACTCAGAGCAATTGCACAGGTAAGGCTTTTCACCTAGCTTACTAGCCCAGTATTTCAGGGAAAGAAATTTTTTGAAGAAAAAATAAGAAATATTTTTTGATGGTTAATTAAACTTAAACTAATGCAGATATAGCCTTTCTCCTATGATGATTTGGTCTTGTATGAAAGCTCACGCCAGTAAGGAAAGCTTTGACTGGAATTCATCTAAATGGTTCAAGCACCTCCGTTTTAGACCAAGTATCCTCTGGGTACTCTACTAACATATTTGTGCATAGGGCTTGGGATCCACCACATAAAAAATCTGCCCCAATGAAAGATCAAAATATTCCTCGTATTGGAGACTCTACTTTTGCTGGCAACTCATGCAAAGATTTTAAGGATCACGATTTGAAGGTGTGCACCTGGAACGTTCGGCCCCTTAATTGAGAAGTTGATGCCGTCCAGCTGGTTGATGTCTTCGTAAGACTAAAGCTTGACATGATTAAAGTTAGTCTAAAATAAGAGTCTTGATTTATCCGAAGTAAAACAGCCATTTACTATTTTTCTACGGTCAAAAGAGAGTTTCAGATGTTTTATTGTCGAAAAGGAACGTTATGGAGATAATACTGCCTAAATTTTTAATAATCAAATTTTTTATTGTAATTGCATTAAAATAGCATAAAAATATGGTACTGCTGTGACAACCTAGTGGTAAGCTTTTGGACCTTTAGATATACTATTTGTTATGTCCTTTCTAGAAGAGCTCCCCTCCTTGAAAAGTATGCATTTTCGCATTAACTAATTCATGTTTGCCTGTAGCGAGTGTTGATAGCTGTAACCATACGATGACTTCAAAATTAATGGCTAACTGTGTCCTACTAGAGCATAGCGAGTGTGTTAAACACACCCGTAAAGAGTAAAAATTACACAATACATTCGTGTAGTTATGGTCCCGTTACGGACGAACTGCGAACTGGTATGATTTGATATACAATATACACAAATACTAGTATTCAAGCAGAACTTTTATGGTAGACCCTGCAGGGCATGTATATTCCAACGCCATACTTGTTATTAAAAAAACAAGTGCAGGTACTTTCTTCTATAGCCTCCTTTTGATAGATAACGTGTGAGTCGTGTCAAGCTGTTATGTTATTTTTGTTCAGTATTGTTTGGAATTTCATCATGGAAAAATTACGCCTGAACAACGTTTACGAATCACTCAACTTTCACTTACACAACCTCAAGGAATGTGTTTCCCGCGCTTCGCTCAACATATGATCAACATAATCGGCATACTGAGCGTTCTATTCGCAACACCATCACCCATCTTGAGACCCAGCATTCATTATTGGATAATATTCGACCGAATAGACCATGTCCAGCACGCAGTGAAGAAAATATAGCGGACGCCATTTACAGCAACTCGGACTGACGTATAGAACGACTTGGCGTATTTTACGTCCAGATCTTAAATTGAAAGCGTACAAAATACAGCTTGTGCAAGAACTGAAGCCGCCCGACGTTCCGTAGCGACATCGCTTCTCTCTATGGGCTATTGAAAAGTTCCAAATAGATCCGGCGTTTTCGAGCCAAATTTTGTTCAGCGATGACGCCCATTTCTGGCTCAATGGGTATGTAAACAAGCGAAATTGTCGCATTTGGGACAAAGAGCAGCCCAAAGAGATTCAAGAGCTGTCATTTCATCCAGAGAAAACAACGGTTTGATGATTACACCGGCCCATATTTATTCAAAAATGATGCCGACAATTTGATACCTGAAATTGAAGCTCGTGATCTCCGCTATATTTGGTTTCAACAATACAGCGCCACTTCCCACACGTCGCATCAATCAATGGAATTATTGAGAGAAAACTTCGGTGAGCAGACAATTTCACGCTTTGGGCCGGTCGATTGGCCAAGATCGTGTGATGTCACACCATTAGACTTTTTCTTGTGGGGATATGTAAAGTCTAAAGTACATGCCGGCAAACCCGCTTCAATACAGGCCTTGGAGCAAAACATCACGCGTGTCATTCGCCAGTTAACAGTCGAAATGATCGAACGAGTCATCGAAAATGGGATTCAACGGATGGACCATCTGAGACGTAGCCGTGAGCAACATTTGAAAGAGATAATCTTCAAAAAATGAAAGGCCAAAGAATGTTCTTTCGATTGATAATAAACACTTTCCATTAAATTTGAATTTTCTGTGTTTTTTTCTTGAAAAAGTAGGGAACCTCGAAATGGATCATCCTTTATAACTGATAGCAACTAATTAGTATAAATATATCAGCGCTCTACCAAATAGAAAAGAAACAACTTATCATTTGCTTTTGGGGTCTAGAATTTTGAAAACTCAATTTTTTCATAGTTTCATAGTATAACTCTTTCAGAATATGTCCTCAAAAGAATTTTTTAAAATTTAAATTATTTTCGGAGATGTAGCAGTTTTGCTGAAGTGGCATCCAAACCGGCTCGGCCTTTACGCGAAACTTTATCCGCGTTTTTCTCGAAACGTGTATTTTTTTAAACCGATAACCACTATTTCCCAAGTTCTACTGAACCAAATTATTTAAAATTTGGTGTACGTCTTCCTTGTCGACTTTTCTATCGCATGAACTACGCATATACCCAAATTTTAATGTTTACTATTTTTTAAAAATTCAGAAGACACAAAAGAATTGGTAAAAAATAGGTTGCTTTTTCAAACAACTGTCAGTTTGTAAAAAAAAAATTAACTTGATTGCGGCATTCCTCTAGATTAATAATGGTTTTTTGTTTTGTTTTCAGATTTTTAGAAGGGTTGGAATCGTGGTTATGGTGGCCCGTAAATTTTTTTTCGATCCCCCATTTTCTCAGCTACTAACTTTATGAATTTTGAATTTTTCCATTTTTTTCTGTATATTTAAAATATGAGTAAATATCTTATCAAAAACAGGATAGTAAAATTATTGATTGCCTCACAACACTTCTACAATTACCTTAAATTCAAGCGTCTAGGCAGAATACCCGCTTAATTGACTGATGAAATGCTCTGAACAAAATAATAATAATAAATAAAATACTTACAGACTTACAGAAGGTACAGTAAAGAGAGTTGTGTTGAAGATTTGACACTGGCCTTATTTGAAAAGTTGAAATATTAGGAAAAGAAAGATGTGAAAATATTTGGTGTTAAAAAAGTGTTTAAGTTTAGTATTAAAAATTATAACATAAAAATATAAGTTTAGCTTGATGCAATACACATTTACGCGCTTAATGTACCTTTGGCTATCATCAACGCCATGGCTATAGAGAAGACTACATATAAAAAATGCTGCTTTCTTATTACTTGTACATTTTGCTTATTATTTATAGAAATATGTATGTATAATTCTCAATTAAAAAGCACAAAATTTCTCAAAAATTACAAAGCTTCAAAGAAATATCAAATGCCAAATAATCACTTTTAACTAAAAGTTAATAAATTAGAGTATTCATATTTCTGTAATTTCGAGATCTTTACAGATATACATAGTAACTTGTATAATGAGTACAGTATTTAGTATATAATTGCATGTCGCCAATTTCCCCCGCGATCACTCATTTCACTTGTTATTTTCTACATGACTTTATGTCTAAAAATAACTATATTTAGTATAAAAATCCTGTGTACGTGTAAATAGTAGAAGAACAACATCAAATTTCCATCTAAAAAATAAATGTACGTGTTCGATTTACATGCATTTTACGTGTGTGACAATGACAGGGTCAGCTTAAGTTAATTTAATATATTTTTGTTTGTTTTTTTTTTTTTGCACCTGCGACTTTTCGTGTAGCTTACTGTAGCTAACTGTTGTAATTTATAGCTGTATTTTTAGTTTTTTTTTTTTGTTTCTTGTTAAATTTATTGATACTATCTACTGCGGTAGTTGTTATTTATTAAAATTGGAAATACCCCGTAATACATGTATATATATATGTACATATGTATATACACTATTTTTTATATTTCATATTAACAAAATTTCAAACTACAATAATAACAATGCATATATGCGACATATTGCGAAAATACGAAATAAAAAACTTCAAATTAAAACAGTAAAAACACAAATGTCAAATAGTATAAACATGAAGCAAAATATTCAAAAAGCGTTTAAATGTAAATAATTTAAAGGTCAGATGACAACAGCAAACGGTTTTAGTGGAACACGAAAAAAAAATACAGGAATTTCATAAAATCATAAATTTTACGTTTCTTGATACAACAAAACACTGAGCTGTTATTTTATTATTCGGTTTTTCAAAATATTTTTATGATTAATTTTTATAAAAGTCCCCAGACATACTCCTCAAATGTCAAATTTTTCATACAACAGTCATGTCAGCGCAGTTTGCAAGGTTTTTATAATGTGTTCAGTGTTCATAAAGTTCAAAAGTGCCAACTAGAAATCGACAATATCGTGCATTGACTGAAGCCGTTAAAAGAAGTACCAGAATTTAACCAAATGCAGTTTTGATTAAAAAATGTATTTTAACTCAAGGTAAGACATATTCAAGAACAAATTAGAGAGATTGAAAATTTTATTTAAATAATATACTTAGTTTTATTTTTGTTTTATTATATTTCATATGAAATGAAATATAAAATAATTTTATTTTTATTTTTTATGAATTTTTTTCTTTATTTATTTTTTGCTTTATTTATTTTTTGTATTATTTATTTTATTTAAACTTATTTAATTTAATTTTTTCATTATTTACTTTCGTATTTTATTTCACTATCTGTTAGTAAAGTAGTGTTGCCGTTGATGAGTACAGCATAATAGTGTAGATCCTGTGTTATTACTTTAATTATGTTAAATCGCTGTTGTGCTCTAAAATTATAAAATGATATGTAAAATATATCGGCATTACATTTAACTAGATACACACACATTACATACGTAGATATGCATAAATTGCTAAGCAGGAATTTGACCCAATGGCCCTAATTTGAGATTACTACTATCGAAAAAGCTTTGCAATGAGTTTCACACATTTTCTAAACTAGAAAAAGAGCAATAATTTGAAAAAATATCATAAATAACGTTCATATCGTAGGTGTTTTCTTGTTTTTATTTTTAATTTTTTTTTATTAATTTCTAATTAAATGTTTTTATTTAAATTTTTTTCTTTGATATTACTTTTTTAAATTTAATAGATTTTTTTTCTATTATCTTAATTTAGTTATCTTAGTTAATTTAATTAATTTTATTACATAATTTTTGTTTATTTAATATATTTTAAATTCATTTATTTTGTTTACATTTCTAGTATTCTTTTTTTTTCAATTTAATTTATTTTAATACTTTTATTTATAACTTTTTTACATTATTTTATTTTAATTCTTATTTAATTTAATTTGTTTTTATTTTACTTTACTTAATTTATTGTATTTTGTTTTACACTACTTGACTTTTTCCTATTTTTAATTAATTTTATTAATATTTAATTTAATAGTTTTATTTCGTGTTCCTTTATCAATTATTAAATTAATTAACTTAATTATTTAAATTTAAATTTATTTTATTTTATTTCATCTTATTTTAGAGGATTTATATTAATTTTTTATTTAATAATTTTTGGAAATGTTTTAAATATAGTTTAATATACTTTCATTGTATTTTATTTTATTTGTTTTAATTTATTTTATATTAATTTTTTTTAATTTAATTTAATTTTGTGTTACTTTACTTCATTTTATTTAATTTTTTATATTCTAGTTTTTTTTTTTAAATGTATTTAATTGGGTGTGCCAAGTAAATTTTATGAGTTCAAAAACCTTTTTTTTATTGAAACAAAAAGTAAAAAAATACTACATTGAAAGTACTATCCGTCGGAATTGACTACTTTTTCGCATCTTTCTGTGGTAATTTTCGAATGCGATATCTAAAAAATAAGTCCTCACTCTCATCGATCCAATCATTCAGTCACACTTTGATTCCTTCAAGCACCCAAATTCCAAGATCGGCCACAGCTTGCAGGTGGAGCCATCTTTTGAAAAACTACCGAATTAATTTGTACACGCAATATAATTAAATATTTTATTTTGTTATCTTTTTTTTTCTTATTTCGTTTATTATATTTTTATTTAACGGTCTTTTTTATTAAGACAAATTTGGTTTGATAACGTTTTTTTTTTCAATAATAAAACTTTATAAAAATTCTTTAGGTATCCATATTTTCAAATTTAAGAAATTGTTTTAACCAAAAATTCTAATTCAAAAGAATCAATTAAAATTTCTACGCTGTATCTGCATATCGTGGTGCCCTTTTCAGTTTTTATTTTTTCAGTAGGTTGAACCATCATAAAACCCATAAGTAACATACAAGTATATCAAAATGCCTTTGTGAAATACAATCTTTCACACTGCAGGTAGTAAATAAGTGTAAATCGATAAGAATGCGCAAGAATATCCCTTCAAATGTGCGCAAACGCACTGCACAAACAGCTGCTGGAACAAGCAAGCAAATAAGGAACTTCACAACTTCGTTAAGTAGACATGTAAAACCATAAAGCAAACAATGTCATTAAAGAAAATCTTACAGAGAAAAAGTGGAAACAAAAAGAAATAAATATAAGAATATAAGGTGTGCAGGGGATAAACAAAGAAAAACACTTGCTGTGCAGAGTTTCCAACAACAAATGCGTAGCATCATTGTTTATCTTGTTCAACCAACTGAAGCTGTGACTAATATGATCTTTGAATACATACACAAGATAATATATATATATATATATATATATATATATATATATATATATATATGTATATTTATTGAAGTAGATGTATAATGAACAACGAGGAACTTGTTGTTGCGGGAAAATCTTCGATGACTGTTGGACAAGTATTAGATCGAAACAGCGTAGGTGTGTAGGAAGCCAGTGGGCAGTGGAAAAACATACGAGTAATAACAAAGGCAGATACAGGCAGGTAAGAATATGTTAGAACTAAACATTTTTCTTACAGCATCTCATCTGAAGGAACTTCACCGAAAGACCTATATGTCAATCTTCATATCTTTTTGAGTTTTCCCCTCGGCAAGAATTTCTTCTACCGACATTGAGCGTATGTACAGCATAGCTGTGTTCTCATTGTTTAGATTTTACTGAATTTTATGGACTTTTTTATTGTTTTTTTTTGGCAGTTTTGGTTTTCAATTTTCAATTTGCTTATATAATTCAGTAGCCTGGGACAAACTTTGTTTAATCTTTATAAAATTTAGAATTTTTTATTGAAAATCAAATCAAAATGTATTACTGACTTTGGCAATACTTGTGTTGCTCACTCTTGTGAAAAAATAAATTTTTGAATAGTGGAAGCTGCAGCTTTCAAATTTACAAGCCGGCTTTACCGACACAACTTGAAATATTGTGGATATAAAAATATCTTCTTCTTTAAAAAAATTAAATTTAATTTTCGCTCAGTATCAGAAAATTTTAGTTTTCTTATATGCATATTTAGACTTCTCTGGTTTCACGGAAATTTTTATGAACGTGATAGAGAAGAAAGATACTCTGCAAGATATAATGGCTGGCAAAAGCCCAATTGATTAGATGAAATAAAGTATTTATTAACAGTATTTTTAATGCTTTCATTTAACTTTACATTACATAATTTCTTTATTTTAAATTGCTTTGTTTACCATAATGTTTTAATTTAATATAATTTTTATTTTTTATTTTTTTTTTTTTGTTATTTAATCTATTTTATTTGATTTTTGTGTTCTCCAATATATTTAATTTTTTATAACATTTTATTTACTTTATTTTACTTTACTTTTTTTATTTTATTTTATTTTCTCTTCATTTTGTTTTAATTAAGTTTATTTTACTTTTAACTGTTTTATTTATTTTAGTTCATTCTATTTTCATTTTTTAATTTATTTTATTTTTAATATCATTTCATTTTCTTTTATGCTTTTATTTTTTCAGTTTACTTTCTTTTTCTTTTTTAATTTAAATTTGCTTTATTTTTATTTTTATTTTTTGTATTATTTATTTTAGTTTATTTTATTTTACAATTTATTTTATTTTTTACTTTATATTATTTATTTAACTTTATTTTTTATTTATTTAAGTTTATTTTTTTTAGCAAATTTTATTTTATGTTTTTATCTCAGTTTATATATTTTAATTTATTATATCTATATTTTTTATTGTATTATTTTATTTTATTTTACTTTTTCCTTACTTCATTTTAATTTAATTTAATTTATTATACGTTTTAAGTTTTTTTATTATTTTTAATTAATTTTATTCTTTCATTTCATATATTTATTTATTTTTTTATTTTTTATTATTTTGTTTGTTTTATTTTATTAAATTAATTTTTTTATTTTCTTTTATTTAGTTTAAATTATTTTTTTATATTCTTATCCTTTTTTATTTCAGTTTATTTTATTTGTTCCAAAATTTATTTTATTTGTTTATTTCATTCAGCTTTTTTCTTTTTTTATAATATAATTATATACTTAATTTTAGTTAATTTTATAAATAATTTATTATATACTTTTATTTCAATTAATTATTTTATTTTAATGTATTTTTGTTTTATATTATTACTTTATTAATTCCATTTATTCTAATTTTTTCTTTATTTCATGTATTTTTTATTTCGTTCTTTTTAATTTAAATTTTTTTATTTAATAATTTAGTTCATTCTTTTATTTCATTTTATTTAATATTTTTTTACATTTTTTTTAATATTATATTTTAATTGAGTGATTGATTTTTATTTTGTTTATTTTATTTCATTTTGCCTTTTAAAATATTTTTTATTATTCTTTTTATTTTATATTTTCATTTTTTATTTATAATTTATATATATAAATTATAATATATATACATATATATATATTATAATACTTATATATATATATAATTTATTTATTTCATTTCATTTATTAAATTTTTTATTTTTATTTTATATATTAGTATATCATTTTGTTATTGTTTTAAATTTTGTTTTATTTGAGTTTATTTAATAATTGATTTATTTTTATTTATTTTTTTATTTTATGTTAAATTATTATTGTTTTTTGTTACATTAATTTTTTGTGATAAATTTAATTTTTTATATCTTCTTTTATATTACTTTATAATTTATTTTATTTTTTTATTTCAATCTATATATCTAAAGATATTATATATTTATTTAATATTTTTACTTTATTATTTTATTTCATATATTTTTTTATTGTATTAAATTTTTTTAGTTTCATTTATTACATTTTTTTTCATTTCTTTATTTTGTTTTATTTCATTTTATTGTTTATTTATTTGACATTATAATTTAGTGTTTTGTTTTTTATTTTATTTCTTAGTTTAATTTTTAATTTCTTATTTATTTTGTTTATTTTATTGCATATATTTTTTTTATATATTATATTTATTTCTTTCTTGAATTTCAAAATTTAAAAGGTTTCGTAAAATATTTAATTATGATTTATTATTAAAATTTTATATATTTTTTGATTACTGTTTCAAGCACTTCCATTGTTTAAACTTACCTTTAACTATTTATAAGTTAAATCTTTATCAAGAAATCGCGCAATCTTTGTTCTTTTTAAGTTATTCTGATTTTCGAAGCTTTGATATAATACAATCAGTTATTTGTAAAACAGCACAAGTGTCAACCTGGTGTATTCGATTGTACAAGGTATTGCTTTCTTAAAAACCAATACACTACTTCAGCGCGAAAAGAACTAAATTTTCTTTCTTTTCGAATATAATTTGATGACTGCAACTGATACCCCGAACAGTGCAGATAGTGACTTATGTCAGGTCAATAGTTTTAAAAACATTGTTTCACAACAAAAAATGCACAAAAGCACTTAATATAATTTTTTTTTTTCGTTTAATTCCAATTGCTTGCACAAACTATTCGTAGACGATATGCCTTTTTAGTTTAAATTTTGCTTGCGCCACTTCCAATTCGGTCGTTATTTATTGTGGCACACTTGATCGCTAACCTGGTTCGTTCGTTTTGTTTAGTTTAACCCGTTCACTTTAGAAACTACAATCAATATGACTGAATATTTTGTCAACAATTAATTTCCCGTTCACTATTTTCCCGATATAACCGACTGATCGTCAAAGCGTACAAAATTGCACTGAATTTGGAGTTCGCGTTGCGGCCGAGAAAATACAAAGCCAACCAAGCAACCAAGCAGCCAACCACCAATTGGTGCACAGACACATAACACATATTGGGGAAACATAGAGCGACGTTGAAGTCGGGCCAACAAGCAGCACCAAGAGCCAAGAGGATGGATAAACACAGACTCGATAGCAATAAAGCAACAACAACAGCAACAAGAGCAAGCGCACATTGCATACATACACATACACACATACACAACACACAAACGTGCCAGGCAGACGATCGCACAGCAGCGCAGCAACCGATGAATTAAACGTTGGCTCAAAACAACAATCTGCCATAAGGGGCGCGAAGAAATAGCGCGTATGCATACAGTTGGCATCACAGTCGAAGTCGCTGTTGACGCTTGCGTTTCGGTTGGCGAAATTGGCAAATTTGCCATTGAGTAAAATTTATTTAAATTTGCAAAAATGTCGGTCTACGTCGGCGTTGAGTTGAGCGTTTTCTAGTCGTTTCTTTGACATAATTGGGCGGGTAGGTAGGCTTAATTGAATTTGAGTCGTTGCAAGCGTTACAATGGATGCGAAACTTTTCATTATTATCTGTTGTGATATTTACATTCTCCGGTCAATTGCTTGCTGTTTGTGTTTTGTTGGTCAATTTAAAATTGTAGAAGCGCGATAGATTTTATGCAAATTATTCTAGGAAATAGCGACTAAATTTAGTGTGACATATTTTTGTAAAATATTTGAAAACAGTATATTAAGACTCAGAGATTTTTATTTCTTAACACTATCTTACTTCTACACTATCTATAAAGCAATCCTAAAAATGAAATGAAAGTTTTGAAGCGAAAAAAAATATTTTTCACTTATTTCTGTATTTAAAAAAAAAAAAGAAGAAAAGTAAATTAAATTTTTATTTTTTTATTTTATTATTATTTTTATTTCTTTTTTATAATTTAATACAAAATATTTAATTTTTTGCATTTTTATTTTATTTACCTTTTTTAATTTTTTTATTTCAAACATATGTATATTCACTAGTTTATTACCTACGAGGCATATGTTACTATTTAGTATTTTCTTAATATGTAAGAATAAATAAAATTTTCAAACATTTCCTTTTTTAATTATTATTTTTTATATTTTAATTTTTTTATATTCCAACAGCATACATTACTCATAATTTTATAACTTTCGAGACATACCTACCATTTCACATCTAAGTTTTAAGCGCACAAAAATACCTAAATGCTTGCCACTCACCAACTGATCTCATCGGCTCTCAATCTCGGTCAGACTCACCTGCGTACTCTTTTGTCAGTTGCGCCAATTTAGAAACTCACATGCACACTCATGCTCGACTTGCCACAAATACTCTCTGGCGCACTCTCATACAGCATCTCAATCGCGTATTTTTTGGAATGGAAAAACTATTGATGTGTTTGTGTTAGTGGCTTTTCTTTTCCACTTGTTTCTTTGTTTCTTGTTTTTTTTTTTTTGGTATGTTTTTTCTTCGTATTTATACCGGCTTTTGTCTTTATATTTCTATTTTTTTATAAGGAAATGTTGCATTTTTTCTAATTCATGGTCACATTGGCGACGATGACACTTGTTGTCGAAAGGTGCACACACACATCATATATATGCTACTATATACAAATAAATACATTGTAGTAATCGAAGTTCATTGGTGTGACGGTAGACGGTTTTTACCTAAAAGAATTTTGTACATTCATATGAAGTTTTGTGTTATTTGACCATATCAAAACACTTGATTGTATATAGCATTATATACACACATCCATATATGTAAACGAATACACTTCCTCATTTGATATTCTGCTAAAAAACTAAAAATTTTCTAGTTTAGTATTTTTTAAAACTAAACAACAAATTCATTGATGTGTGTACTTACATGTATTGAACTTAATTAAATTGTTTCAATGAAATGGAAGGTGAAAGTCGCTATACTATAGATGGCTATAAGTAGAATTTCAAATTCCATTTCTTAAACTTGGCCAAAAAAAATGCTAGATAATTTTATAAATAACTAACGGCACCTTTGTATATTTTGCTACACAAAAAAAAAATATATATATTGAAAAAAAAAGTGAAAATTTTTTTCAAGGGAATATTTGTTTAATATCTTCTCTGAAAATATTAATGCAAAGAAAGACAAGAAAAATTTAATACTTCTACGAAAATGTCCATCAGGAATTCTTGAACGATTTTTTGTTTGTTTCATTGTTCATTCACCCCAAGCAATAATTCTCGTTTTTGAATTTTTGCCAGCTGTACTCGTATGTTGGGAGCTTATATCCGTAGTTGCAGTGCTTCCATCTGATCGTAAATGAAATATATGCATATGAAATTTAAAGGTACTAGGCCATGTTATCTAAGTTCAGCGGCTATTCCTGATATCGTATAAAATTTTTGTTGAATTCGTGAGAAAAAAGCGTAGTTTCTTCTTTCTTCTACTTAAACGCTTTGATATACTGTTTTGTTAACTAAGCTTTTATAAAATAATGAAAAGCCGTGAATACTTGTACTTAAATTTCTCTACATACTTAAAAAAATTGACATTTCTTAAGAAAAACGAGTGAAAATCCAAATTATTAGCGATAAATTAATGTATCATGCTCAGTTTGCCAAATCGGTTGGGTGTTCACCGTGTGCAGCCCAAAATGCTATCAAGCGATTTGCAGTGACAAAATTCTACTTTAATAAATCAAAAAGTGGGAGAAAATACTTAGAAAATGAATAGGAGGATCGAATTCTCTTCTGCACTCGCTTCTTCTCCATCGGAAGATATTAGAAAATGTTTCAGCGTGCGAACAGTTAGAAGAAAGCTTCTGTAAGCTGAAGTAAAAGGATGTAAGGTTCGAAAGAAGCCCTGGCTTTCAGAAAAAACCCGTAGAAAGTGTTTGAAATAAGCTCTTCAACGCTAACACTTAACCGAGGAAGATTGTTCGAATGTGCTTTGGTCCAACGAATCTTACTTCGGGCTAAGCTACATTATTAAATTCTTAATTTGAATCACTTCCGAAAAAATATGCTGAATTTTTAAAATTGTCTCCCTATAGATATTTGGTGCAACAAGTTTGGTATTTGTAGAACGATGGGTGAAAGAGAAATACCACACAGATTGCATAATTCCCACTGTCAAATATGGTGGAGACAATATTATGATCTGGGGCTGTATGGTTGCTGATAGGGTTAACGAAATTTTCATCTGTGAAGCCAGCCTAGATAGTCAAAAGTACTTAAATCAGCTGAAAACTGTACTTTTACTTTCCCTAACGCGAATTTTCAGTGACAATTGTTTAGGTGGGGTCCAGTTCCAACAAGACAATGTTCTTTGTTAAAAAGCAGGTACTACGATGAGCTGGCTTAGAAATAATAACACTGATCTGTTAGATTAGCCAGTGCAGTATCCAGATTTAAGCTGCAGCGAGCTTCTATGAGCTATTTTATAACGTAAGAGAAGAGAACACAGCGTATCATAAAAACTAACCCTGAGCAATGGTTTGATTGAAGACTAAACCGTCATAATTGCTGACGAATATATAAAGTTTGTGCATCCAAAATGAATGTATAAAGATGATGTCATCAAGGCAAAGGGTAGACCAGCTGAATATTAACGTTTTTCTCTCTTATTTCTTGTGTAATATGAATTAAATAATACAAAACCCGAAATTTGCTTGTTAAATATAAAAAGAAATGAAAATGGCACGGTACCTAATACTTTTAGTCATGGTTGTATATATATAAGAATTGTTCCATCAGCATTTGAATTTCTATCAACGTAAACATGCATTTCACGAAACTAAAATTAATATTTCTGAGAAAGCGAAGCGTGAAATGAATATATAAAAGGAATGGAAAAAGAATCCGTTAAAAAACCGTTATAAATTTTATTAGCTACACCAATTAATAAAAGAAGTTTTTTCAATTCACATTATTTTTAAAGGGCATGTGTATAGGTGATAAAAAAAGTTAAACTTCGTTTCGAAAAGTCATTTCTAATGTTAGTTAACTCATTTTTTATACTCCACCCCTTCCTCTCTATTTGATTTTTATCGGAGATGGTATTATTATGAGTTTTATCGAACAAAAAATCGCTTTTTAATCATTAGCTAGCGATTTAATAATTTTCGATTTTTATTAAAGTTATTAATTTTTCGGATTTATCATATCGCTCAAAATGTAATAATTAAAATTATTTTATATTTTTTCAATCAGTTATAATTCATACTTTTTGATTTTATATTTTCGCTCAAACCATAATCTCAGGAATTTATTTATCTGATAAAAAATAACCATTATCTGGTTTATTAAGTTTTTTGATCAAAAATAACGATTTTTTTATCATCAAAAATATTTATTGCACTTTCAGTTTTAAAATGTGCTTTAGAAATAATAATTATTTTCTTAGTTTTATTTTTCTGAGAAAAAACAAAGATTGTTTTCTGGGCTAGATTATAATTTTGATTTTTATTTCTTGAGGATTTCCAGTTCCAGCGTGAAAATAAGGAAAATAAAAAAATATACAGATTAAAAAAACCATCACCGATAGAAAAATATTTCTAATATCTAATATTCGTAACCTAGAAAACCTTTTAAAAAATTTCAAGCCCGAATCTTCATGTAATTGATTTTATTATAAATTTCTTATTTTAGTTACTTTTTGCATATTTCAGTTGTGCCAATTTTATTGAACTTTTTTTTTTAATATTTGATGATTTTTCAACGCCGTTAAAAACATCGGGAAGCTTAATTTTACAACAACATAAATTCGCCAGTTACCAGTCGAAATTCAAAAAGTAAATTGCAAAGAATGTTCTCTCGAATGATAATAAACACTCCCCATTAAATTTGAATTTTCTGTGATTTTTTTTTCTTTAAAAAAATTAGGGAACCTCGAAATGGATTACCCTTTACAATATTTTCTTATAACAAATTGGAGCTGATTACTGAGCGTCTTCGATGTTCCCAGTTTCGTTATTTTTTCACTTTAAAAGAACTATTAACCGCTGTTCACACAGACACTGAATTAACTAATTGAAAGCGTTTTAGGAATTAAAGCCTGAGTCGTAAAAAAATTAGCCTGATAAAAACTTAAGTAATTGACTAACAATTTAAAAATTATTGTTTAATTATAATATATAATAAACATAATAATTGTTATAAATTTTTTTATTTGCACCGTGGAGTATTTTTAATTCAAGGATTAGAACAAAATTCAAAAAAAAAGGTTGAAAAAACGAGTAATGTAAATTAAAGCTTATCTCTAATTAAAACGTGTTTTAATTTTCAATTTTTTTGAAAATGTTATTTATTACAATACACAAAAATGCTAGATAGGAATATACATAAGAGATTAGTTAGCAATACTGAATGCATGGTGAACAGTTTATAAAGAAGAACGGATTAAAAGATTTTGTAGACTAAGAATATTATCAAGTTGCCCCTCCATTTTTAAATGCCAACATGCTTTCAAAACTTGATTGTTTCTATATGAGTACAATAAATATATTCTAAAGAAAAAACTGAAGTTGAAATCTCTTCAGATCAAGACGTGATAACTGTATTAACTGTGAAAAAAGAATGGCTTGAGCTTAATTGAATATGTGTGAACACTAAATTTAGTCCATAAACGGTTTAAACGATCAAATATTTAAACGCTTACATGTTTTCTTTTCAAATATGGTATTATGTTCAATTAAGAAAATTAAAACATATTTACATAGTGAAATAGTTTTAAGCGAGAGCACTTTATAGGCAAATTTTTGATATAACTACATCGCTGACAAGTAAAATGCAGACCATCATTGATAGCAAAATAGATCGAATTAATTCGGAACTAAACAAATAATAAATTCAGACAACAAATTTTTATTTTTAAAAGCCTTTTCGTATTTACTTAATATTTACTACACGCAAATTCTATTTTTCAAAGCCGTTTTCAGTGGCGCTCGCTGATCTCACAGCATTTCAATCAATTTTGTTCAAATTTTACCAATTCACACTCACAAGCACAGTGGCGTTTATTAGGATTATTCCATTTTTATTTAATAATTGAAAACAGTTTCACTTTTATACAGCTATCAAGCGTGCGTTAGATCCCACGTTCCTTTTATAAAATCTGTATTGTGTTTTCATATCATAAACACTATGTACATATACATAAGTACATGTATGTATGAATACTTTATGTTATGTCCCATCACGAGCTTAGAAACTTCGCACTTTCGACAAAACACAAAAACATATCAATTTAGATACATTAGATGTGACATCTCCACATACAGATATACATATGTACGTACATATGTAGGGGATATGAATGGGCTTTAGGAAAATTAAATGATCATTGTATTTATCACATGTGAGTACAAAAATGTTGCATTTACACACATATATATGTATATGTATGTATTATATATATATATTATACGTATGCAAGCATATTTACATGTTTGAATTTAGATGTCGTGCGGCGGAATTTTCATGTACATGCATACATATGTACACGTGTATGGGATATATGTATGTATTTTAAAGGCAAATTAACTAACTGCGAGCGCTAAAGCGCTTATGCCGGTGGACAGCGCAGATCAACCCCAACCCCACTGCATCTCGTTGGGGAGAAAACTAACGTACATACCTAAGTATATATGCATGTATTTCTATGTACATATGTATGTTGTATATATCGAGGCATATAGATTCATATAAGTATGAATGTATTTATGTTTATATGTTCGCTCACACTGCCTTGTTGTTCAATTAGTGCAGAAAACTCTTCTGGTTTCGGTACAATTGAATAATCACCGTCATCAACAGCAACATACAGCACAAATAATAACAACAATATTGATAATACGAAAAGCGAAAGCAACAACATCGTGAACACTAAGTTTAAGATTCACAAGATTTATAATATATTTTGAATTAAAGATACGAGTTATAATGAAATAAATGTGTAAAAATATTCATATAAAATCTCGATATGTAATCGTATATAACGGTGTATGAGCAAATTCTACTAAACTAATTTAGTTCTGATCTATGATTTTACTATTAAAAAATAACGAAGTGTTGTCTTTGTAAATTTCGATTTCGATGATTTTCAGTGTCAATATTTATATGATTTTTTTACCCAAAACCCATATCTGATCAAATCGGTTGTATGGAGACTATATGATATAGTTGTTCGATTTCGTTGATTATCAGTGTAAATATTTATTTGAATTTAAACGTATATAATACCAAATTTCGCTCTCCTAGCTGCTTTTTGACGAAGTTATGACTCAAGATCTGAAAACCGGTGGTTCGATCTGGAAGGTTCCTGGAAATTATCGGATAAAAATATACACATACATCTGCGTTCGACTTTTGGTTGAAATATCTCAAAAACTGTGGGCCATGGCCAAATCAACTGAGCTGGTGTTTTGAACCAATCGGTATAAATTTTAGTGAGTGATCTCCATTTCGGCACTATGTTAGCCATTTCTGGGAAATCGAGATGATTGACCTTGAAAATAAAGTTTTGAAAATATCGTTTTGAGAAAATTTCAAAAGCACTTTACACGTAACGTTAAATTCTTTTTTGGAGATTCAGGTCCGATAATTTTTATAAGATTGGTTTAAAAATTTCAGAGGATTTATTATAAATATAAGTCAAATAGATTATTAAATGAGATTTTGAATAATTTAACCCAATAAATGGAAATAGTCAGGGAATGTTTAGCTATACAAATGTTTGTGCTCATTTTTTCCGTTCCACAGTTCCCTGCAGTAAAAACCTCCCAGGAGTAGTTGCCCCGTCAATACACCTACCAGAACACTAAGCACTCGTATACAAGTAACAGTTTGGTTTGTCTACAATCCACGCTGACCTAGTGTAGCTTAGTGGTACGCCCTATCTTAAAATGTGCCAGATACTGACGGGTTGACGTGTTCCATGGAATACCATTATTCTAACACAGAAATTTGAAAGATCCTCTCTGAATTGATTTCAACATTCCAAAACAAAAAAATTCTTTTGACAAAGTTTTTGTATTTCGTTCTGAGAACTTTTTCTTTTTGTTATAAATGAAATTAGATAAGGATACAAATTTTTCTCCTTTAATATTTTGAAAACTCGCCAACTCTTTATTACAATCCCCAGGCTATATCCTCTTTACACCAAAAATTCTAAAAGAGCTACCAAGAACTGCACTAGCACAGCTCTTGGATTTAATGCCATTCTGAAACAAAACCACTTTCCAAACGCGTGGAAAAAGGTGCAGATATTAATTACTACACAATACACAGCCGTCTTCTCACAGACGAATAAGCCTATTAAACTATCTGTGAAAAACATGGTACTAACTAACAAGCCTTCCGAATAACTAATGTTCTTCGGAAAAAAATCGAGTTGAAGGAGTATTACTGTGCAATATTTCTAGTTCTAGCAAAAGCGTTCGACAATGTGTTGCATAAAGGTCTATTAAACATTAAGAAAGTACAGGGGTTCCAGTTCAAAATTCTAAGGGTACTAACAAGCGTATCGTGCTACTTTCGTAATGTAAATATTCATAAAGGCCTTGCTAACCTACTGGTTAATCCTGAAGTAGAAACGAGCAGAACGAAGTACCTCAAAAAACTGAGAAATAATCTCAATCCTCTAGCTAATAGTACATTCAAACCAATCCAATTTAACATGTTCAATGAGCAATAAGTTAAATCACGTGTAATTGTTTATTTATTTTGAAATTGTTGAACCATTTAACAAGTTAGAAACCCAATTCTGCTCAAGGTTGGGTTTCTGAAAAATAGTTTTTTTGTTCGGCGAACAGGTTCACAAAGAACTCCTATCATTTTATGAAGAAATTAACTAAACCAAATCTGTGAATTCATAAAAACAAAACAAAATTAAAATTTGAAACTTTCGCTCCGCCAACAAACGCAAACCAAATCAAATAAATGCATCATGAACTACGAGTAAGTACTAAATATAAATATATCATCTAATTTAGCTGGTGATTACTTAATAAAATCAAATTCCAGAAAGAAATAGGAAAAAACTGGACCACCTTGTGGTGAACGGTCGGACAGGAAGTTCTTCGATCAGGTAAAAAAGTACTCGGCTGGTACAAAATACATCACATCAGTAAGTGTATCAATGAATGCTATTGTTGTAAATAAAAATATTATCATAATATTTTTAATTGGTTTATTGAATAAAGTCTCATTAATTTGCATCATTTTCAAACATTTTTTTCACAAACGTCGGAGTAGCAAGATTCACCGATTGATGTGATTGATCATAACACCGAATAGTTCCATCACATTACGGTCAAAGAATAACTATTCAAAATTTGCTCCTTTATTGTTTGACAAAAAGCTGAGCCAAAGAGATGTTCCCGCCTTTTCAGGAGAACGACATACACATAGACCATAAAGTCTGCGTTCACCCAACACATTTTTTTGAGTAAAGTAAAAACACAACTGAAATAGTTATTTTAGTTAAAAAATTTTACATGCACTTATTCATTACATTTCATTTTCATTATAACGGTATCTAAGTGTACCAAAAGGTAAACATAGCACCACAATGTCTGCTTTTAGGTTTATAATTATTTACAAAAGCATTAAAAATTATAAAGAAAAATCAAATTTAATTTTTTGTTGGATAACCACGTTTTTTTACACCTCACTTTATCAGTTTCGTATTGAATTTATCAACTTATCTGTTTCCTCAGCTGTGATTCGGGACCATTCTGCCAGCATAACTCTTCGCAAAACCTCTTTACTTGTTATTATATGCTGACGAATTCTTTTTTCTAATATATCCCAAAGGTGCTCTATAGGATTGAGATTGGGTGACTTAGGAGGCGTTTTAAGTTATCTAGAGGTATTGTACAAGAGCCAAAGTCTGACTATTTGAGCAGTGTTCGGATCGATATCCTGCTGAAACCAAAACATCGAAGATAAGCCTGGATTCCTGCACTTTGTTTCAAGTTCTTTTTTAAAATAGTTAAATATCTCCATTTATCCATTGTCGATTCGATAACTTCAAGCTGACCCACACCATTAGCCGCCATGCACCCCTACACCATAATTCCACCACCACCATGTTTCACTGTAGCAAGAAGATTTTGTTTTTCAAGGGCAGTTCCTGATTTACGCCACACAATATGGCGACCTTTTATGCCGAATATAGAAAATTTGCTCTCATCCGAAAAAATAACTTGTTTCCTGAGCAAATTCAATGCGCTTTCGTCTGTTGACAAGTGGGATATAAAGTTTTTTTCGAGCGACTCAACCATGATATCCAGATTTACGTAAAATTTTTCCAGTTTCTGCACAAATTTTTTTTTTAAACGATTTATTTGCGTTTTGATGTAATTCGCGGGTTAACTTTCACCAGATTTATTATTTTACGTTCTTCCCGCACTGATAACATTTTTGGACGGCCAGATCGGGGTTTCGACGCTAAAATACCGGTTTGCTTGAAATTATTTATTACGTGCTGGACGGAGGAATACGTTCTTCAAATAGTTTGTCCAATTTTTCGGAAACATTCACCATCTTTTCACAGTTTAACAATTATTTTTCTTTCTGACACACTAATTTCTTTCCCTTAACCACATCACGAACTCTTTAAATGATTAATTAGAATAAAAGACAATAGAAAATATGCAAAAAGAATATAGGTTTTTCGTTTTGAATTTTGAACTGAGAAATATAATGAATAAATTTTAAAAAAAATTTAACTAAAGTAACTATTTCAATTGTGTTTGCACCTTGTTTTAAAAAATGTGTTGAGTGCAGACTTTATGGTTACCTCGAACCAAAACGTTTTTATTTTGGTTTTAAAATTTTTTCACTGACTGTTAGGCTTAAGTAGGCTTAAGCTGATTTAGAAATAAATGAATTGCGTAAATAAAAAAATAAAAAATAAAAATAAAACTAAAAATAAAAATTAAACATCTGAATCAATTTTTCTAAAATATAAAAAAAATATTTTTATTTAAAGTTACTTTTTTTAAGAGTGCTGCTTCAAAATTGTCAGAGAATTGTCATTTAAAAAAAGTTTCATACATCGCTCGTGATATTCATAAAATATTCATCAATAATCCACACATAATAATAGAGTAATAACACTTAGGTGGGCTCATTTATTCATTTTTTAAGGCAGGAAATTATAAATTTAATTCATTCTTAGTTTTAGTTTAAGCACACGTTGAAGTCTAAAACATAAACATTTTCAGATGACGATGTCAATGGATAAAAATTTTCAAAAAGACAAAATATATTATTAGATTTAAAAAATTTAAATCAGTTAAATATCACTTATGTATGTTGATTTATAAGAATTTTGAAGATACATATATTATACGTAGATAGTGCATTATATTATTAGTTTGTTGCTGTTTTTTTAACCTCTATTGCAGTTATTTCTAGATACTCACACAATGAATAACACCGCAGTTGTAACAATTGAAAAAATGTCGCAGCGCCTTCTTCAGTAAGTGTATGTTGTTTTATGTATAATCTTATACACTATGAGATGGGCAAATATGCAATGCACTTATTTTTATATAAAATTATTTTTTAGTTTAACAAACTCGTTTGCATTTTCCCGCATAACTCTCGGGAAACACTTGTGCTTGTGCCACTAAGTAATATGTTCAATTTTCACTAACTGCATAGAAAAAAGTAACAAATTTGACGTAAGAACTAATGAACCGAAACACTAGCGAAACAATTCGATGCGCGAACGGAAATTTCAATAAAACAACACTTTAACAAAATAAATGCAGCGTCAAACAGGTACGCAATGCGCTACCATTTGTATGCTGGTTTGTATGTATGTATGTATGATGCACGTGTAGTTAAACAGCGATTTACACCTTCATTATACACGAACACGTGAAATGCAAGGAAAAACGATTTTTTCTTTAATTAAAAATTTAAACAAAAAAATCCAAATCGAAAACAACGCGCGTACGCCACTTCTCTGTAACGCAAGTATCACATAGAACTGAACGATCCAATGACCGAAATAAAAAAAAAACACCAAACGCTATAGAACCTCGTCGAACTAAGTAAACCTGCTACGGCGGGTACGTACTTACCTACGCGACTTAGTAAAATAACTGTCTAACTAAACTGAACTAAACCGAACTAAAAGTGAATTGAAATGTTGTATACGCTTTGGGTCAGTCGGTCGGCCGTGCATGAGTGCTGAGCGGACAGCATATAAATGATGTACTCAAGCAACTTGAAAAATATGAGGTGCCTATTTACGTACATATACAAAAATCTATACATCAACTAGCGTAATAATAGGCTAACCCACAAATAGTAATACTCAAATAAGTTGCCTTCAAATGTTGTGGCAAACAAAAATCGCATATTGTTGTTAGTGGATTTTTCTAATTGAAACATTTTCGGCAATTACTATTTAAGAGTGACTAGCGCAAAGAGCACGAGAGAGCGTAGTGAGTGAGTGTACAAAATCTCGACTGTCGAAATTAGCACTCAAATATTAGTTGAAACCCCTCCAGCAGACTGTAACTGCAGAAATATTTAGACGATCAATCACAGCGTGCGTAACGTACGATGGCCAACACGAATAATGTATGATCAGTTGTCCAAAAATCTCGAAAAGGAACTGATATTGAGCTCAATGTTTTACTAATGATGTTGCAGTTGAATGAGTGATATTTTTGGGCTTTGCAACATGAAATGCGCGAGAGTTAACTTTTACTATCAGCTCTGAGTAGTGTTGACCAGCTCAGGTATTTTGTGAAGTTAGCCTATCAATGATCATACGCACGATTATATCAATTGATTTAATATTGCGTTAATGGATGTAATCTAATTTTACTGACACCCTTTTGTGGTCTCTCGAGGCATTTCGCAGTTTAAACTTATTAAATTCCTAATAAATTGGAAAGATTCATGCAACGTTGTCGGTTGACAGTATTAGCAGTATAATTATGTATGTAAAGGGTGTTTTTTATAGAGGTATAGAACTTTAAGTTGCAATAAAACAACGATGGATTATTCGATTGACATGAATTTTATTTATCCGAAAGATAATCTTGTGGCATTACATTTTAAATATGATTTCTGGCATATGACCACCACGGCTGGCGCGGATGTAGTCCAATCTGGACGTCCAATTTTCGATGACTTTTTCCAACATTTGTGGCCGTATATCGGCAATAACACGGCGAATGTTGTCTTCCAAATGGTCAAGCGTTTGTGGCTTATCCGCATAGACCAATGACTTTACATAGCCCCACAGAAAGTAGTCTAGCGGTGTTAAATCACAAGATCTTGGAGGCCAATTCACAGGTGCAAAACGTGAAATTAGGCGGTCACCAAACATGTCTTTCAATAAATCTATTGTAGCACGAGCTGTGTGACATGTTGCGCCGTCTTGTTGTAACCACATCTCCTGGACATCATGGTTATTCAATTCATGGCTTTATACCGATCACCATTGACTGTAACGTTCTGGCCACCATCGTTTTTGAAAAATTACGGACCAATGATTCCACCAGCCCAAAAGCGCACCAAACAGTCAGTTTTTCTGGATGTAACGGTGTTTCAACATACATTTGAGGATTACCTTCACTCCAAATGCGGCAGTTTTGTTTGTTGACGTAGCCATTCAACCAGAAGTGCGCTTCATCGCTAAACATCGCTAAAATGGACGTAGTGCGCGATACGTTTTCCGCACAGAACCATTATTTTCGAAATAAAATTGCACTATTTGCAAGCGTTGTTCAGGCGTGAGTCTATTAATGATGAATTGCCAAACCAAACTGAGAATAAATCACTTGACAGCTGTTAAATCGGTCGCCATCTTGAAAAGTAATGTCAACTTAAAGTTCTATACCTCTATAAAAAAACACCCTTTATTTGTATTTATTTCAATCACCCTTGCCAGTGCTATTCCAGGGCTCCTCTCGCCTGATTTCATATCTATAGTCTTGAGTGAAGCAACTTTTGTAATTGTGAAAAAATGAAAAAAAAGAAATTCGTGTGTTGATAAACTATAGGTTTTTGAAGAAAAAAAAAATGAAGTTGAAGCTGAAGCTTCGCTTGATGACGAGTTTCCAGACACTGCCCCAGGAAAATCAACCATCAAGGGTCGGTATGATAAGTTTAGACGTGGTGAAATGAACACCGAAGACGGTGATCGCAGTGGACGCCCAAAAGTGGTTGTTTGACGAAAACATCAAAAAAAAAAAAATCCACAAAATGATTTGAATGACCCTAAATTGAAATAATGATATCAACTGAACGTATACATCATACATTTACGAATATTTGGGTATGAGAAAGCTGTGTGCAAAGTGGGTGCCGCGCGAGCTCAATTTTGACCAAAAACAACGACGAGTTGATGATTCGGAGCAGTACTTGGAGATGTTCAAGCGTAATAAACCGGAATTTTTGTGCCGATATGTGACAACAGATGAAACACGGCTCCATCATTTCACTCCGAATGCCAATCGACAGTCATCCGAGTGGGCTACACACTATGAAAGCAGGTCGGCTGACAAGGTTATGGAGTCTGTATTTTGGGATGCGCATGACATAATTTTTATTGACTACCTTAAAAAAGGAAGGACCATTACCGTTTGAAGAACGAAATTGGCGAAAAACGGCCGTATTTGAAGAAAGAGATAGCAATACAGCGTAACGTGTCACAAGTCAGTGAAATCGGTTGCAAAAATTCTTGAATTGGGCTTAGAATTACTTCCGCATTCACCGGAATTCTCCAGATCTGGCCCTCAACGACTACTTCTTGTTTTCAGATCTGAAAAAAATGCTCACTGTGAAGAAATTTCCGTCGAAGGAAGAGATGATCGCCGAAACTTAGGCCTATTTTGAAACAAAGGACAAATCGTACTACAGAAATTGGATCAAAAAGTTAGAGGGTCGCTGTAATCAGTGTTTCACCCTTAAAGCGAATTATGTTGAATAAGAAAATGAATTTGCAAAAAAAAGTGTTTTATTATGGTAAGTCGGGGGCTTTTCAATTGACCTGTTATATACCGCATACTTTATATGAGTTTTAAAACTTAACCGCTTGTCGATCATAACACCAAGATATTTTATTGCGGTCTCATTCGTAACTACCTCAGATCTAACTCGATTATTTATCACCTTTACTAACTTACTGTTGCCAATTAACACAGCCTCTTTTCTGTCCTCCGATAGTTTCAGATAGCCGCATAGAGAAAGACCTCAGGGCCGCCAAACGTTACTTATTTTCTCAGTGATGAAATACATTAGACAAAGTAGTTTTGGAAAAGTGCAAGCAGTGAGAGTAGCTCAATGTCTCGATACTCGTCCATTGCTCAACTGCTTATCAGATGAAAATTTCAATTTTATTTGTCAAAATTTCTTTATCAACAAAGGGCTCCAAATCGATTATGAGCCATTAAATGTATGAGGCATAGTGTTATCATTAGTATATATGAAGAAACAGGAAAACCACGACTGAGTGATCAACTCATAATTGATTGAATATATAATCTATATTTTATCTACCAAAGGCATGGGGAATTCCAGCGTACTTACAATGAGCTAACTTATATGTCTATCACAACTGTGAAACACACTTCATCCACTTCTAATTCATATGCTAGTGATTTTACGCTTCTATTAGATCTGGGTGTATTGAAATGCTTAACTCGAACTTTTGAAAGTACAGTTAAACTTATTGTTATCTTTAGGGTCAATGAAAGATCTGACGAAATTCCTCGATAAAGGAAAATTATCAGCAATCAAACATTTTAAAAACAATAATTTCGACGTATTTTTTTATGCGACTAATGCACCAGCATTTAATAGCGAAACGTGGAATGGCTGCACTCAGTCGTCAGTGATTAAGACTTGTACGAGGGCTGTATGGCAAGTCAGTGAATTTTTGAGTTTGCCGCGCAGTTACTGTAAATACAAACCTTTTCCCACAAACTGTTATCGATTAATACGAGTAGTAGCTGGAAAATTTTGAGCAAACTGCACCATTTAGTTTTTGTTTGACAGCCATTCAAAGCAGACTGTGCTGATTAAGCATAATTTATTTGGGATGATGGGAACTCTGCACCATCAATTTCAATGGTTAAGAAGTGGTTTATTGAGTTCCGTTGTGATCGTACCAGTACAAGTGACTCCGAACGATCAGGTCGCCCAAAAGAAGTCGTCACGCCAGAAATCGCCGATACCATCCATGGAACGCTATTGGAGAATAAAAATACGTGAAGTGGCTGAAGTTTTAGGCATCTCAACTGAGCGAGTACATCACATGTTGCATGAATGTTGGTCATTAAAAAGGCTGATCTTGGAAAGGGTGCCGTTATTGCTCACACCCTACCATAAGCGCAACTGTGTAACCATGTCAAAAGAGTGTTTGCCGATGTTCAACTACAATCCAAAAAAAGTTTGCGTAATTTCGTTGCCGTAGACGAAACATGGATCACCACACTACACCAGAGACCAAGGGAAAAAAGAAGACAGTGGTTTTCTGTGAGTAAAAGTGACCAAAAAAGGCTAAGGAGGGTCTGTCGGTCAACAAGGACATGGCCACAGTTTTTTGGGGTTGTAAGAGGTGTCCTTCACATCGATTATCTTGAAAAGTGTTAAACGTTTACTGGCGAATATTATTCAAAGCTTTTGGACAGATTCGATATTGATTTTGAATTTGACGATAAGAAAAGTACTGTTTCATCAGGACAATGTACGGGTGCACAATTCTCCATATTTAGCCCCCCTGGGAATATTTATTGTTTCCAAACCTGAATAATGGGATGCGTGGTAAGATGGTAAGAAACAAGGGGCAAATAAAGAGGTGGCCACAGAGACAAACATTGAGTGACTTGAAAGCTTAGGAAGAAATACAAAAATTGGAAAAACGCTGGACTAACTGCATAGAGCTAAAAGGAGACTATGTTGAGAAATAAAACGCTTATTTGCCGACAAAATATATTTTATTCCAAAAGTCACTGATTTATCAAAAATTTTCTACAATTTCTTTGTTTTTGAAAATCATATTGTTGCCTCATAATTAACTATAAGCTTCTTTTTTTCAGTAGCTCCCTCTTTTTAAGTTAATTTGAATGCAATAACATCAACAACAAAGGCACTCTTCTTCTCATATAAATACTTGTACTCAATCCACCGTTATTCCACGCAAACATGTCACGTGTCATCGTGAAGTTACTCACATGAAGAGCACCTCATACAGATGTTAAATTGTTCAACACTCACTAAGAACGCATTTCCCATTTGCAGTGATGAACAAAGGAAATAAGATTCCAATAAACAGCTTCGAGTGTCAGTTAAGAACAAAAGCAAAGAATAATTTCAATAAGAAACTCTACAGACATTAAAGCCTAGACATTCGTAATGTTTTTGCACATTATTCACATAATAAGATCGTAAACAATCGGAATCATTGGAATAGCTTTTTGTTGAAAATACAAAAAGACAGCTACAGAACATAAGTAAGACACGCTCATTATTGTACGCCGATCCCTTTTGCCATCTACGGGGTTAATGTTTAATCATCAGTGATGGTGTCGCGGTTTGCGGTTGGATGCATTGGGCTTGGACTTTCTTGGGGCGCAAGCACATTTTATTGCTCATTTTATTCGCTTGTGTCCGCGCATAAAGATATGATTAATCACCGAGCATGCTAATGAATTCATATTTGTTTTCTCTCAGTTATATTGAGAAAGAATAACAATAAATAATGCAAAACACTTGTTGCATTGTAAATAATTTTATTCTTAGAATTTACGTTGATTTTCTTCAGGTAGACAAGTGTAGCGTCGGATTTTTTTTTTACTTTTTAGAGAGTATGAAATTATAGCGATTCTGCGGTTTCAAGCATTTATTTCTTATAGTGTAGAATGGGGTATGAAATTTCATTTGTAAGACACTTTATATGCTTATGTAGAAATGATTCAGACGTTCATGGATGGGATGGGATGAATGTGAATGTCTGAATATTTTTATTTTTTTTGGTATGACGCCCGTGAAGGGGAAACTCTCATGAGTACTGCTACACCGATATAACAGTATGTACGACTTGCAACTTCACAGCGGCACCGACGTACTAAACACCTCTACACTCACTACCACTCTCTCCACGGAACTATCAATAAAGTATTACCTCACAGGGCTGGTAAGCACATTAACTATTACGCGTTACTTTAACAACGACAAAAAGGCCTAGTCTCCAGTCTACTACATTCTACTGCGGGCAGAAAGTCCAATGTCTGATACTGATACAAAGGTATATGTAGGTCTTAATGCAATAATGTTTAATATATCAATTGGTTATAACTGGCATTTTTCTTGGGCCGCCCAAATTTTACTCATAGACATAACTCCATATTTCCTCTAGCAGCATATATAGATGAAAGAGGAATTTGACACCGAAAGTAGGATGCGGATAATGAGATGATTTGAAAGTATTCTCATACTAAAATTACTTTGCGCCTTCCACAACTTCCTTTGATGAAGGCTAAAATTATGAACTATCTATAAACGGTTATGTTATTGACGATCTCCTCTGGGTAGTATCAATCAAAAGCTAGATGCTCTAAGTATACCTAGAACTGATTTCAAGAATACAAACTCTTAAGGAAGCAAAAGTCATACAGGTTGTCTTCACTTGATTACTGTAATGCCAAAATATAGAGAGGAGAGTTGTATGTAGAACATGTGCGAAGGCTGGCAGCTTCGGCAACTGTTCATACAGGACGAGCCAATTTTAGATGCATGTTTCCCAAAAGGCCAGTGCCTCGATATTGTGGCCGTAAGTCTATATATTCTATATTCTAATAAACCCTATTTTAAAGGTTCTAATTCCTAATCTGATCTGACAATTAAATTTCCAGAGCAGAAGTTTATTGTTCAAATTGTAATTGCAGCACTTCCTGGATAGTTACAGGCGGACGTAGTTAACTCTGTTTTGGCTTCGTCAATGCTGCTCGTTTTATTATACATTTCCTGTCTATGCCGGATGAATACATCCCTACATAGTCATCATACTCAAAACACGAATAACAGGACAATGTAAAATCACCAAACAGTGCCCAACTAAGAAGTGAAAAGCAACAAAAGTAAAAGCCGTCAGTAGATATTATACAACAAGAAAAACAACACTAAAACCGAAGACTCTCATCAACGTTAGATACTCAACATCAACCCCCAGAGGTGTGTTCAAAGGAAAAGGTGAATTTTTAATTTTTTTGAAAAGTACCTACTTAGTAGGGACATAAATACTGTTACACACATTTTATGCTATAAAACAAGAAATAATGAATGTTTTTGGACCAATTTTTTTTTTTTTACATATTTATTGATATATAAATGCCCGTCTTTGGCCTTCACGCACGCCTTAAGTCGGACTGGCCAATCATCAGTAGCCGCACGCACCTCCCCCATTGGGAAATTGGCCACAGCACGAATCAAAGCTGTCTTAAGAGAATCAATGTTGGGCTATCTTTTGTGGCAAACCATGTCCTCTAAAACTGTCCACAATTTGTAATCCAGCGGGTTCTAATCAAGACTGCCAGTGGGCCACTCTTCAGAGGAAATGAATGCTGGTAAATTGTTTTGGAGACAGATTTGGGTCGTTTTAGCTTTATGGGCCGGCGCAGAGTCTTGCTGAAAAGTCCATGATTAGTTTTGGAACATGGAATGGTTAAGTGGTCTTACAACAGCTTCCAAAATGTTTTTTTGGTAAACTTTGGCCGATGTTTTGACCCCTTGTTCGCAAAAATGCAAGACAGTTACCCCATCATAAGAGATACCCCACCAAACCATGACTGAAGCTGGGTGATGACCTTTTTCGATCCTTTTCCTGCGTGCTTCACCAAAAGACGTTTGCGACGTTTTCGCAGAATTCTTGATTTGACAGCTTTGATAACTTGCGGCGTTCGAACTGTGCATGGACGGCCCGACCGGTGGCGGTCTTTAACATCCCCAGTTTCCTCAAACAGTTTTATGCACCGGTAGACGAACATGCGACTAATGCCGAGCGGACGGAGTGTTTTGAAAATATCACTTTTTTCATTTCACACTTAAAAAGCACTTTAACGGCGATACGGTTTTCATTATCTGACCATTCCATGTTGAAAACTCACACAATTTAGAATTACCGATACAGACTAACGCTTTACAGGTTATATTTTATAAATCATATGGGAATTATGTGGTATGCTCAATTCTTCTATTGAAATGCGTGTGTTTAATGCTGTAACAGTATTTATGTCCCTACCAAGTAATATCGTAAGATTTTTGCAATTTGCTATAAATTTTATATATTCATCAAATATATAAAAGGTTTGGTAGGGCCGAACACAGCACTTCCTTCTTTGTTTGTGAACAGCATCTGCTGCGCCTTACTGGGTTTAAACATCTAGTCCATTGTGACCCTTTCCATAATCTCACTGAGCGTAGGAAAAAACAGTGGTGGCAGTGATTAAAGTCTTTTTGAGCTTCTTCACCTCTGAGTACACCTAAGTCTTGCAAATTATTGCTCGTATTATTATTTTCGCTTATTGCTAAGCTATTTCTTACTATGTTGGTAAATTTAACCCATAATGCTCTTATAGAGTACCTCTACTATAGCGAAGTACTGGTTTTGTAGCGAATGCTGAAGAATATCGAGTAGTTATCCAACCCTCCAATCATCGACGACCCTGTGAGCGTAGAAAAAACAACAACAACCTTTGAGTTAGATTCAAATACTCAGATATCTTTGAGACAATTATTGCCTTTTCTTATACTCTACAGAAGAATTAATAAATTTATAGGCATGGTTGATTAAGCTAAGCTCATTAAGCCGAAGCACAACGCGTTTTCATAGTTTAGTTTAGTATTGCAATAGAAACAACATTTTCACAACCTTCCTATGACCTTTATGGTTTGGTTATATAAAGATTTGATCACCAAATTCTAAACTCTTCAAACGAACAGAGCTCATGAACTGAGTTGCATAATGACTGTAATTTGTTTTGAAATTCATTTAATGGAAATTCAGCAATAAGTCAATTAAAAGAGATCTGGAAAGCTTTGCAAAAATTATAAGAAAAATTCTATAAGCTTTCATTATCAAAATGTGTAAGTATGAGTGCATGTGGGTGAAGGTATATTCGTATATTTATGCATAAATCTGAACGCTGGCAAATTTTAAAGACGGTAATTTTAAGTACACTTGACAAAAGAGAAAAAAATAATCATAACAACAGATAAAGATTCAACAATAACAACAGCAGCATTCCGGTGAAGATAATACAAAAATCAAAAATTAGCTTCGTCGAGAGCGACAAAAATAAACTAAATATAATTGAATGAGCCAGAAATCGTCAATTTACTGAATGAAGTCAAATATATAAGTACACATACATATGTACACATATACGAGTATGTGCATTCTTACATACTTAGGCTGAGGATGCACGTTAATCCGCATATTTAGATAAATTTGTACGTGAAATATACATTAGGATGATCCTTATTTATGTTATTTCTTTTATTTACCATGACTCCAATTCGGTTTCAAATCTATAAGAATAAAAGGCTTTGACCTGAGTGATGGTCGGGTTAACCCACAGCCTAAACGATTGATCGTAGAGAGTGTGTTCCGATAAGAAAGGATTTTCCGGGAAGTCTATTCGAAAAAATCGCATTTAGGGTTCGATCTGCTAAATATTTAAATGGAAAATAATTATTATATTTCACAGGTATTTAAACATTTTAACATAATAATTTATATGTCAAAACAAAAAAAAAGAACTTTAAGGGGAGGGTAGGGTTTTAAAATTATTTTTTTTTCATTTTTTATTTTTATTTTATTTTTTTCTGAATGAACAATATGTCGAAAATATTATGTACAAATTTTAAGTCAATCCGAGTAAAACTAACGGAGTTACAGCATTTCAAACGACCGGCCGTGCTACCTGATTTTCACGTATGAAAAACTTTAAATCGATTTTCCCGAAAACGTCTTTTTTGAAGTTCGTGAACATCAGAACTCAAAATCTACTGAACCGATCCTTTTGAAAATTTGAACATTACTTCTTCACATAAATCGACAGGTAATCAGCAATACTTTTTTTCATCTTTTTCTATTTTTTAATTACAAATTAACCGCGATTTTTTTAAGCTAAAATCGCGTTTTTCACTTCAAAGTGCTGTAAAAAATATAAATAAATAAAATAGAAAAAAAAAACTCTTACTGATTACCTCGAGAAATACATCACCTTTAAAATGCATATCAATTTTTTTGTTTCAGATAATCCGGTAACGGGTTATAATGTACACCGTACTTTTTTTCAAGGCACCTCTGGAGATTCACCGTCACCGGCTTATGAAAAGCAAAAAATAATAAATTATTCAACCGTAACTAATAAGTGTTTAGACTGATGTAACTACACCTAAGTAATTTTGAGTTGACGCCAAACGTACAATGAAAACCTGACCTGCGTCCTCACTTGTAAGTTCGATATCACGGACATTTACTACGCAAAAGCTCGGCATTTCCAATCGAAGGACCGCGCTGCTCCCACGCTTCAAGCTTTCAGTAATTAATTAGGTTGCTTGTAATTAATTTTTGAGATCGTTGTCTGCGGCACCGACTCAAAATAGTCCAAAACACTTGGTTGTTTAAGCTGAATAATTTATTATTTTTCGCTTTTTAGTTATTTCAGAAATCCAATTTTTTTTTTAAATTTTTATTTTATAATTTCTTGTGGCTTCACTCTTCTAATTACTACACATTTCATTTCTTATTACTTTTATTTATAACACACAAACCACCAATAAAGATGTGGGAGAGAGCAACAAATCACCCCTACTTTCTACACTTAGGGTAGGAACTTTTTTTAAACTTTGTTTGGGAGTTCGAAGTATACCTATCTAATAAAAGAAATATTATCTGCATCGGACTTTATGGTGATGGAGATATGCGTGCCAAAGTCAGAACATTTATTTATTCTCAAATTTTATAGGCCAACTTTGTGCTATATCCCTTGCAAAAAAGAAGAATTATCAAAATCGGACTACTCTGTAAAGGGTTATGCCTAATAAAACGTGAAATCATCGATTCATCCTACCTTTCCTACCACTCTGGTTAAATTTTGTTCAAACTATCGATGGTACAAATTTCAAACCGCTGAAAAGATTTTCGGCAGAGCTAGTGTGCGTTATGAGGATTTTCCAACAAATGGAGGATCCCAATGGAGGAGAGCCATTGTTTATTTTGCAACAATTCGTGTGAAGAAGCGACTCACATTAAACTGATTTTTCGGATGTGTGAATTTTTATCATAATTCTTACAATTATGCAATTTAATGAGTGTGTTTAATGTAAGCACATATGCACGGGATGTAGTGGAATGCAGTCTGGGTACGCCTTTACTAAATTCACTTTTTGCATCCTCGTCACTTACTCTAGAAACTTAGGTAACTCTGTTACAAGATTGGGATCTCAACTCGTCTAGCCTTGAGTCCCGGCTGTGATTGACCTGAGCCATTCCTACATTTGGTTTAAGGATTGAGAGAAGTCTTAATGCAGCGTCTGTTCCCCAGAAATATGGCTGCGAGCGAGATTGACGTCGATTTCACTACTTCGATACTTCAGTAACCAAAAGAGCTGTGGAAAGCTGGTCCACGAGTGTGATCATCTCGATAACGGATAAAACGAAGGAAGCTCAAATTGGGACCATCCTAATGTACATACAAACATGCAATAAAAGAAGGCCTATTTGCCGTTTTAAATTGAATTATATGATAATTTTGTATCACAAATATATACATTATTCATACAGGGGTGTAATGGGATGTAGTCAATCTTCTGGGTGTGCAGTTACAGTAGCAGGGGTATACTTAATTCCTATTCTTGCGTCTACTCGCGCACCCTGGAAACGTGAGTAACCTTTGTGTGAGACACGGTAACGAATCCGTATGGAGCCTCGGGTCCACTCCGGCATAGTCAGTTTAAGGTTTCGCTGAGGTCTAATTGCAGTATCTCTTCACCAAAGATACATACGCCTGCGGACGTGCGTCGGTCTTCAAGCAACGGACTCGCTATATAAAATTTAGCAAATTTGAACCTACTTACCCAGAGAGGCTGTGTTCTGGGTTTGGGACCCGCCATCAAAAACCAACTCCAGTGAAAAGTTCAAAAACGTCTAGGATGAGATACCCTATTTTTGGAACGTCCGGCCACTTAATAAGGAAGGTGCCGCTGTCCAGCTGACTGAAGTCTTCGTAGTACCAAAGGCTGACATCATCGCTGGTTATGTACGGGAAAAGGATGGAATAATATGAATAATATGGATCTTTGTGACATTAATACAGCGGCCGTATAGAGTACCTCAAATTTGCCGTCGGATTCGTGGTGGGAGAGAGACTCAGTCGCCAAGTATTCAACCACGTGAAGGAACGTCTCGCTCCAATCTGCATCAAAGCGAAGTTCTTCAACATATTGCTAATTTGTAGACGCGGAAGAGAAGGACGATGTGATGCAAGGATGCCTTTAATGAGTGCCTGGAGCACACTTATGAGTACTGCTTCCACTACGATGTCAAAATTGTGCTTGGCGATTTAAACTCCTATCTACTTCGATGTCTTCGGATAGAAAAACTCACAACCAGATCGATTATGTTATGTCAGATGGACGACATGTCTCCAGTGTTTGGACGTGCGTACGTTCCGAGACCCTAACATAGACTCGGATTACTGTCTTCTTGCAACGAAGATAAGCACCAGCCAGAACAACCGTCAACAAACACAAAGAAGGTTCGACATCAAATAGTTGCAATCACAACACTCCTGCTTTCTGGAGCACTAATTAGCCTCTCGGCAACCTATATATAGAAGGTTTCACAAGTAGATCATACTCTTGTAAGACTCAGTGGTGATGCCCACAGTATACTGGTTTATGGGGAAAACACTTCTATAGCCAGCCGAATGGCTGTGAAACTGAAACACAAGGAGATGGCGAACCCGATTCCCCAATCGATGACGATGGGACAGATGTTCCACTGCCCGACTGTTAAAAAGTTCGAGTAGCGATTGCCCGCCAGAAAAATAACACAGTGTCGGGAGCCGACAGCCCGCCGGCGAACTATTGCGGGAGCTAAGAACGGACAAGTTGCAAGCATCAGCTTCTTTGCAGAATATGATCGGGCGAATGCATGCCCGACCATTGGAACCTAAGTGTGCTCTGCTAAATCCATAAAAAGAGAAATCTCACAGTCTGCGCCAATTATCGTGGCATAAGCCTCCTCAATATCGCATATAAAGTCCTATCGAACGAATTGTGTCAAAGAATAAAGCCCACCGTCAACAAACTTATTGGACTTTATTAGTGTGGGTTTAAACCAAGAAAATCTAATATTTACCTGATATATCAATCAGTTCGTTCTATAGAAGATAGAGAACTCTTGCAACTTGACCTAAATAATTTGGTAAGGTGGTGTGAAGTGATCGGTATGTCATTAAATGTAAACAAGTATAAGTATGTATATGTCCTACTCTAGAAAATCTTTGCAATCCTTTGGTTTCAAATCCTTTGATTCAAAATCACAATGCCGAACAAGTTACTGACTTCATTGACTTGGGTGTCACAATGGACCCTAAGCTAGATTTTAGAAATCATATAAATTTCTGTGCTAATAAAGCTAAAGGGGTCCTAGCTTTCATTAAGCGGTGTTTAATGACCCATATATTAAAAAATTACTCCACACTTCACTCGTTAGACCCATTTTGGAATATGGGTCCGTTGTATGGAACCCACACTATCAATTCCGCAGTGATAAATTGGAATCTGTACAAAAACAATTCTCATTATTCACGCTAAGAAATGTACATTGGGATGCGAATAAAAATCTACCTCCATATAAAGGCCTATTAAGGCTTATTAATCTGCTTTCACACCAGAGTCGACGCGAGAGGCTTGGAGTTTCCTTTTTACTAAGCTGATAAGAGGGATTATCAATAGTCCATTCCTACTTAGCGAGATTAACTTCAGTGTTCCTTTAAGACAATCTAGATAATTTAGCACCCTTTCGTTGTCTTTATGCAAAACAAATTTTGAAATGCAGGACCCATTTAGATGTCTCATCACGCCAGCTTTGATTCTTCTGATTCACCTTTTTGTATAAAGAAATATTTACTGAGAGTTTTAAGTTTATAAATAATCTTCCTTTCTCAACGTTTCTTAATCGCAAATTACTTTATAGCAGCTGATGAGCAAATCTGTAGATGCTCAGAGGCAAGTGTAGCCGCGACTTTCCGCGATCGATCTCGGAGATTCAAGACAGTCCGGCTGTACCTGGTTTTCGGTCACCGGTCTGTTGAATTTTACGTTTGTCCATCAGGCACGCTCCTCGGTCTGTTGGGCAACGCTCGGTTCGTCGTCGAAACAAACAGTGGCGCATCTAGGATATATGTATATAAATATAAATTTGTCGCTTTATAATTTCTGAAGCGATTTTCGGTCGAGCTACTCCTCCAATCTTTGATGTGTGACCTTTTAGTTCTTTGCTAAGCCGCTTCCAAACAGATGATGGATTTTTATGAGAAAGTTTTTTTCATATTAGAAATACATTCGGAGGGATCGGCATTCCCTGTCATGTAAAAAGCTGAAATCTCAAAAAAAAAATTTTTTTACACTTCAAAGTAATTATTTCACTCGCAGTCGGCACTAATTTGAAGTTGTCTTTAAGAAGTTTAATGCACTTTGACATAGAGAAATGTTACGATTGACCCAAACAAACATAACTATTTATGAGCATACGAATATCTAGGTACATACATACATATGTGCATAAATACATGTAACTAAGCACATACGATATATACGATTAGGATAGGATAGTAAGTGTTAGAACAGGTCATTAGCAAGTGAATGTTAAGTAATAAAGATAATAACTAGCGAACTAAAAAAAAAAATATTAAAAAAAAAATTTTTTTTAGTTAAATGACCGACGCAGCAATTTAAAACAAAAGAAAATACAAATTAAATTGTTGTTGTTCCTTATATTCTTTAGTAGAAGCTTAACAAATACGATAAGCGATAACGAATCTTTTCACTCAACTTAAGTAATAAGCTTAATTACATAAAGTCATTGCGTTGAACTTCAAATGAAGTTGTTGTTGAAATATGTATGCATGTATTTGCAGTCAGTCTCTTGCTTCTACACTTGCGAAGAGCAAAAGAAGTAGTCTCGCATAAATGTTATGCTCTGCATCCATTCGGTTGCTTTATTGAGTTGGTGACAACTGGTTGTCACTGCAACTATTCCATTCTACGCTTGATAAATAGACTTGATTAAATTAACACCTCATAAGTGGGCTGGGGGAAACATTTCTAAATGATGCAACAAAAAATTCACATCTAGGCATGTATGTATATGTGCATGTAGGGGAAAACTATACAACTGGAATTAGGGTTAAGTTCTGTGTAATCAGCAAAATAGTATGTAAATGAGTAAATATTTTATTTCAATCCTTCGCTGGGTATCAAAATTTTAAAATTTTTTCAATATACCCAAATTTATTTCCACTTATAATTGGCGCTTTGTAACCGCTGAAGCGATTTTCGGCCGAGCTCCTCCTCAAATTTGTGGTTTTGTGTCTTGATATTTTTCCCAACAAATTGGAGGCAACTATAGATTATTCTAAGCCGCCTCCGAATGGCCGAAGGATTTTTATGACGAGCTTTTTTTCATGTCGGAAATAAACGCGGAGGACTTGACATTCCTTGCCGAGGGGCGATCGCAATTAGAAAAATTAATTTTCTATAATTTTCGATGTTGCTTGAACCTGGCTTTTCGAATTACCCCACTTACCCCACAAAATTCCGAACCCACAACAACCCGTATACCGTCTGAAAAATAATTGCCTAAAACTCTGCTGTAATATCAGAATTTTAAACTTTCGATAACTTTAGAAAAATGTCTACACAAATTGGTTAAGTATTTGAAGAACAATTGAATATAGTTTCAGGCGCAACCTTTTTTCAGAATAGCAAGCATTCTTCATAACTTTCATAATTTAGAGAAGGCCTGACGTAGTACAGCAGTCCAACCGCAAGCTGCTGCTCCTCGGCCATTGAGTTTGCAAACAGTTTGGATGAGATGATTCAATTTATTTATTTATGTATGAAGCATGAGAGCAAAATAATGCTCGTACATACACTGAGCAAAATTAATTATACAATTACAAATACACTGAAATTAGGTTTTGCATATTTACAAAATTTAACTAAAGCCTTATTGCATAGACTGTTCTTAATAATAGTTCTTATAGTGCCCCTTGGCAAAGAAATGTCGAAGTCCGCAGAATATATGTAAGAAGTTAGGGATTTCTTTCAATATTCTTCAAAATGGTGCATACTTTGCAGTGACAAAAGTATAAGCCAGGATTACCAGGATGGTCTTCCTCGGCAGGGAATGTCAAGGCCTCCGAGTATATTTCTGACATGAAATAAAAGCTCCTCATATTAGCTTGAGGGCTAGCTTTTTTGTTGGTAAAAACATCAAGACGCAAAACCACAATTTGGTGGCGGAGCTCTGCCAAAAATCGCTTCAGCGGTTACAAAGTGCCAAGTATATACTTATATATATTTGGATAGAATCTTTTATTATACCCCCAGATCTTTGATAGAAAATTACCGAGGTATATCTAAACTATCTGCTATACCAAAATTATGTGAATTTAAAGGAAAACTACCAATTTACTTGAGTACTTCACTTCTTATGCCATCAATGCGGTCAGAAAACAATGTGTGCCCTTCGTTGCTTATTAAGTAACTTGACTTACTGAGTTTCCAACCAACACCTTTACAATGGACCTCTTCATATCTTTACGATCGAACCCAAAGAGTAGTGTTCAAAAATTACATTTCAGATTTCACTATAGTTTTTTCAGGAGTATCCCAGGGTAGCCATTTAGCACCGATTCTTCAAAGTTTCATTATACAAGTATGCGGATGGTGTAACACTTCATATATCTTTCACTTCGGAAATGAATGCTACTTGTACAATCGGACCTAAACAATATGGTTGCATGGTGTAAAATATGTCGAATGCCCGTAAATCTTAAAAATTGTAAAAGTGTAAGCTTTTCCCGATGAACTATACAGACTGTAACAATATATAATTCTTATCAAAAGCCAAAGGTATTTTTTCATTTTTAAAGCGGTGATCAAATGAATTAAAGGGCCCTAACGTTACTAAAACTTTATTCACAACATTAGTAAGACCTATTTTGCAATGCGGCTCCGTAATCTGGAACCCGAGGTATTAAAACCACTCTGACAGAATATAATCTTTTCAAAAACACTTTATTCTTTTTGACTTAAGAAATTTGCTCTGGGACTCTCAATATAATCTTCCTCCTTATACTAGTTGCCTGAAGTTTATCAATCATACTACTCTTGCCGGTAGCAGGGAAATGCTTGGGGTAATTTTTATGGTGAAAATAATACCGAGCCCAATTTATAATGTCTTTCTTCTACCCAAAATCAAGTTTAATATTCTGTTTAGAACGTCACGACATTTTTAACCATTGTTTATGAAAACTTGTAAACCTTACTTAGTCTCTTTCTTATATTAAGAAAACCATTTTTTCAACTCTAAACTAATTATTAATAACATTTTATATATGAATGAATTGAATTAAGTTGTTTTTTTTTCGACGACGAACCGATCGTTGCCCAACCTCCCGCCCAACCGATCGAGGGGCGCGCTTGATGGATAAATGTAAAAGCCAAAAGACCGGTCACCGAAAACCAGGTACAGCCCGGACTGTCTTGAAACCCCTAGATCGATCGCGGAATGTCGCGGCTACACTTGCCTCTTACACGGGGCAGCTACAGATTTGCTCATCAGCTGCTGTAAAGTAATTTGCGATTAAGAAACGTTGAGAGTAAAGATAATTAATGTCGTTACCAAACATCTGAATGGGTCGTGTATTTTAAAATTTGTTTTGCCTCAACACAAGGAAAGGGGCCAAATATATGTAGATTTTCTTAAAGGAACACTGAAGTTAATCTCGCTAAGTAGGAATGGACTATTGATAATCCCTCTTATCAGCTTAGTTAAAAAGGAAACTCCAAGCATCTCGCGTCGACTCTGGTGTGTAAGCAGATTAATAAGCCTTAAAAGGCTTTTATATGGAGGTAGATTTTTATTCGCATCCCAATGTAAATTCCTGACCGTGAATAAAGAGAATTGTTTTTGTACAAATTCCAATTTATCACTATGGAATTGATAGTGTGGGTTCCATACAACGGAACCATATTCCAAAATGGGCCTAACGAGTGAGGTGTAGGGTAATTTGGTAATATATGCGTCGTTAAACTCCTTAGCCCATCGCTTAATTAAAACTAGGACTCCTTTAGCCTTATTAGTACTGGAATTTATATGATTTCTAAAATCTAGCTTAGGGTCCATTGTGACACCCAAGTCAATGAAATCAGTAACTTGTTCAGCATTATTATTTTGAATCATATAGGCAAAGGATTGCAAAGATTTTCTAGAGTAGGACATATACATACTTACACTTGTTTAAATTTAATGACATACCGATCACTTCACACCACCTTACCAAATTATTTAGGTCAAGTTGCAAGAGTTCTCTGTCTTCTATAGAACGAACTGATTTAAAGAGCTTAACATCATCTACGTACATAAGTGCTTTAGAATGACGAACCACATTTGGCAGAACATTGATGAATAAGAGAAATAATAAGGGATCGATATGACTGCCTTATTTCAAATCAGCTGACCAACTGAACTTTTTAGTACTCGAAAAAAATGCAGGCAATTGCAATATTACAATATTCATATTCAGCAGGCAAAATGCTAATTTTTCCTCATACTTGGAAGATAGAGTCAAACAAGTCAAGAACGTTTTCAATTATATATATTTTTTTAAATATCAACTTCCTTTTAATAAAATTAATGTTTTCTTTTTTATTTCTCAGAATCGTTAGAAATTTATTTACAATTCGCAATTGTATTTTTAAACTTATCTTTCTATAGGGTTTTCCAATAAGTATGAAATAATTTCTTTAAAAAAACAATAATTGTTACGGAAATTCAAATATTTTTTTATTTAATGTGAAGTACAATCGATACAATTAAGTTCTGAATATAACATCATTCAAATTGCCTCAACGACTTCTTTTGCAGGAACAAATTCGATGAACCCAATTTTTGAGCACTTCTTCCACTAACTCAAGTCGTATGGCACATTCAATATTGACTTTTAAAGCTTGAAGAGAGTCTTGTTTAGTGCTAAAGGCCAATGAATAATGGTGTTAAATCACAACCTCTTGAAGGCCATTCAATGTCACAATTTCTTGAAATAATCGAATCTCCAAGCCTTTCTCCCAATAATTCGGCTGTTGTACGTGCTGTGTGATACGTAGCCCCTTGGTCTTGTTGGGAGCAGATGTTGTTAAGATCAACTTCTTCCAATTGTGGCTATAAAAATTGATTATCATCGATCTATACCGCTCTCCATTGACAGTAACGGTGCTACCAACATCATTTCAAAAGAAGTACGGACCGATGATTCCACCAGACCAAAAACCACATCAAACTGTCAATTTAGGTGAATGGAATGGTTGTTCATGAATAATTTATTGATTTTCTTCGCACCAGAATCGATAGTTTTGTTTATTTACCGCACCACTCAGATGAAAGTCAGCCTCATCGGAGAAGATGATTTTCTTAAAAAAAAATCGTTATCGTTTTCAAATTGTTCCAAGTCAAAATCAACAACGTTGTTTTTGCGTATATCTTGCCATGGTGAAATAATAAACATTACTGAATACACTGAAAAAAATGACAGATCATGACATTAAAAATGGCCAAAACGACACTTAGAAATCATATCATCCCTATTGGAAAACCCTTTATTCTCTTTTCATATTTTGTCATAATTTCTCTGATTAACTTTCAACTTTTCTATTTTGCTTTCATAAATAAAATTTTATATAATTTAAGGTTATTTTTAGAACTGAATTTTTCTTTTAGATAAATTATTTTAAAAAGTCAACATTGTATTTGTGTTTTCTTTGATTTGATTGATTAAATAAATAAATAAACATAATGAGTGCAGTGGCCTTCTTATTGTTCCCTCCTATCATATATTTGGTAAATATGTATAGCTTTAAAAAAAGTTCCCTGATTGCGAGTTGAATTTTTATAAAACATTTTTAAAATATGTGCATGCAAAGAGGTTAATCTTGATAATTAATTGATTAATTTACACAACAATTCATTGCGAAAAAAAAAATACTTTGTATTTGATAAATACGCCTACATACACACATACACAAATTGTCATAATCTTCCACCCATCGAGTGTTAAACATGCTTATTATGTTGTATTGTTTTTGTTTATTTTTATTTTTTTACTAAATTTAGCACTTGAAACCGGCTAGAGATGCCGGCAATTTTCAGCATCGTTAGAATCATAATCGCCACATTAGTTCAATGAGCTTATCAGCATCAATTTAAAAATTTGCACATTTTATTTGACGTTGTAATACGAGATGCCCAGCAACTGAAAATGATACTTTATATTTTGCTATGTTTAAATTATTAAACTAAAATTTAATTTACTTACTTTGTACTATTAACATACGTACACAGTAATAACAAAATCAAATACATACTTAGTTCGCGTTCTTGGTAATGTGTTAGATTTTTATTATATTATGGATAATTCAAATACACTATGCTATCGATAATATTCTATAATATCGATATTGTAATCATGTGGTAACTATATACATATATTTATATACTTATAATTGGCGCTTTTGTAACCGCCGATCCGATTTTCGACCAAGCTTCGAAAATACGCTCAGAGGAATAGACATTCCCTGCCGAGGGACAACCTCAATTAGAACAAATTACTTATTATTTTTTCCGTTTAATATTCTATAATTTTTAATGTTGCTCATACCAGGACTTGAACTCAAGACCACTCCGCATGGTAGTACGCACTGCTAACTACTCAACTAAGGCTAAACCTAATAAGATAACGACTTAAATTGACCTGTCCACCCAATTCCACTCTTACTCCTTCAAAATTGGTATATTTACAATCTCCTTGGTACGCAAGCTTCTAATAATCGATAACTGATCGGAATAGAGAATTCAAGAACTTCGATAAGATCACATAAGGTGACACAACGTGGTTTAGTAATAATGGCCCGTAACTTGAGCATCAGTGGTAATAATAATCTCCGTTTACAAATTTAATATTTTTTTACCGAAATCTCTCAACTCTAAATACATTCGCCCCTCAGCTATATTAAACACAAACGATCAACCCCTCAGTTGTTGAAGTATTCTAATGGAATCGGACGAACAGGTATATTAATCAATTTTCGAAGTTTCTCTACAAATGATGGGTGGCCGCAATAGCCAAGTGGTTAGCATTGCGTGCTACAATTCGGCCTGGGTTCGAGTCCAGGTTCAAGCGACATCCAAAATTATAGAAAATAAAGTTTTCTAATTGCGCTTGTCCCTCGGCAGAGAATGTCAACCCATCCGACTGGTCCCTCCATTTGTTGGTAAAAAACAAATTGGAGAAGGAGCTCGGCCAAAAATCGCTTCTGCGGTTACAAAGCGCCAAATATATATAAATATATAATATTCACATGCATTATATTTCAAATATTGAGAAAAAATCGTCGAGATCATAGCTACCCCCACTCAGAGATCATGGTTTAAAAAATTATCAACATTATTCTTTTTCCTCTTAGTTGGCGTAAACTCTGCTTACGAGTTTATAGCCAAATCAACGATAGAGCGCTAGACGCACAGTGGGAAAGTTGGCCTCGCTAGCGAGAACTAAATAAGATTTTCACTTTTCAAAAAATCTTAATTGCCTTGCTCCAACCAATAACAGGTGGTTCTATTCCATTTTTAACAGTTTTCCATCAGCTTTCGAAACAGTTGATTATCAGCTGTGCGTTGCCAAGCACACCATGTGTTTCAACAATTGCTTCAATAAATGGTTACTACGTTTTGCGCATTGTTTTTGAATCGCTGTGAACATTGTAAATAATATTGTACTGCAATAAATGATTTGTTTTATGTTAACGTCAAGGTATTTATTATATAGAAAATCAGTATTTGTCACCAGCCTATATATGTGATTAAGCCCGCCGTATCGTACACCTGTCTTTCGTTTGTAGAACTTAAAAAATTTACCCGGATTCTTTTATGCGTCCACAACTTCTAATATGAACTGCTACTACCTGCGACTCTTCAAATTATGGCACTTTTTAGGAACAATGTTAGTATCATAACGGGCCCTTCTCTTAGTAAGGCACAAAAAACTACTTTCAAAAACATTTCTCTTAATCGAAAATTTTTATTCAGTCTGTTTGAAGTAAACATAATTATACTCAGAAGGAACAGTGCGAAATTTCGCTATTAGGCTTACCCCAAAGTGGAAAAACTGTGGTAGAAACGAAGTGCTTTTCGAAAATAGTAACCAAGAATAGCTAGATACGCAATTGGTGTTAATGGAAAAATCTTCCGAAAATGTTGAACTTCCAGAAAAATAATAGTATAATAATATAGTATAGAATAATAGTATAAAACCGCAAAAGAAAAAATTGCCTGGCCCCCCTGAAGAGATTCGACAAAATGCATTGTTGGCAGCTGCAAGTAGTATCAAAACCAAATGCCGAAGCTGTGTTTAGCGGAAAGGTAAAAAAAAATTTCAATACCCTAAGGTCAAGAATGTTTTGAAGAGCCAAACAAAAAAGAGAATATTAGTTAATAACACCCAATTAACTGCAGTCTACAAATCGGGTTGTAATGCAACAGCGGCTCTTCCACTTATAGCTTATAGACAAAAATTTAATGACTACGATGAAAACATGAATTTGATGTGAATACGGAACTTACGCCTTGGAAACTGCCAATTTTTTGTACATGCCGTCGTTCGTTTAAAAAATGTTAATTCATTGGGCAGATATCATAAACCATTTTTTCCCTTTCGATTGGTATGATATCAGAGCAAGCGCTTGAAGCCAAGAACAAGGCTTTAGAAACATACGCAAACATAGAGCAAAACTAGAAAAAATTCCAAAAACAAGACTACGAAGTATATTATGAATAAATCGCGCGAAGAATCATTGCGTGGAGTTTATGGTTACGGTTTTGAAAAACCCTCTGCTATTCAACAACGTGCTATAATCCCTTGTGTTATAGGTCGGGACGTTATTGCACAGGCTCAGTTAGGTACGGGAAAACCGCAACTTTTTCAATTGCTATATTGCAACAAATCAAAACGTCCATTCGTGGCTGCCAAGCATTGATTTTGGCCTCTACCACAGAGTTTGCATATATGAAGGTGCAGGCTGGAATATATGAAGGTGCATTCACATGCCTGTTTAGTGTCACCAAAGTTCGCGAAGATGCCCGTAACTTAGAGTCGGGATGTCATGTTGTTGTTAGCACTCGTTTACGATATGATTAATCGCAAAGTGCTTCGTATACACAATATCAAGTTGTTCGTTTGGATGAAGCCGAGAGATGTTATCACGCGGTTTCAAATCACCAGATGTTCTTGAAGTCAATCGTTCTTTTATGCGGGATCCAGTTAGCATTTTAGTGAAGAAATAAGAGTTAACCCGTGGAAGGTATAAAACAATTTTACGTTAATATAAAGCAAGAAAATTGGAAGCTTTGTATGATACGCTTTCCATTACTCAGTCTGTTGTTTTCTGTAATACAAGGCGTAAGGTAGAACAGCTGACTCAAGAAATGACAAATCATAATTTCACTGTTTCTGCCATGCATGGTGATAAAGAACAGCGCGTCGTGAGGTGGTCATGAAGCAATTCCGCTCGGGTTCTTCACGTGTTTTGATAAAAACTGATTTACTTGCTCGTGGTATTGATGTACAGAAAGTTTCGCTTGTTATTAACTACGACTTACCTTCGAATAGAATAGAGAAAGACATAATAAATGTGCTTTTGGTGTCTTCTGATCGTATAATATAGTCGCTAACCAACGGGTATTCAGTTCCCTCAGTAGAAGATATTATTATGGACGAGGAGCTTGCTTTTAGTGAAGAATTTCTTAGATTCCGCAGATTCCACAGATTACCTATAATGTATATATATACACATATATATATTTGGCGCTTTGTAACCGCTGAAGCGATTTTCGGCCGAGCTCCTCCTCCAATTTGTGGTTTTGCGTCTTGAAGTTTTTACCAACAAATGGAGGGCTTGACATTCCCTGCCGAGGGGCGACCGCAATTAGAAAATTTTTTTCCTATCATTTTGAATGTTGCTCGAACCTGGGCTCGAACCCAGGCCTTTCGAATGTCAGTACACAATGCTAACCACTCGGCTATCGCGGCTGCCATAATGTATATGCATGTTCTAAATATCATTTATGTTATTTATTGAATTAAAAACAGAAAAAAAATATCTAAAAGGAGTAATATTTTAAAAAAGTTATTAATTAAATGCCTCTGGTGAGGCCAAATTGTTCATTGTGGCACCAATTGTTAAATTTTCTTGCAACGAAAAGAGATCAACTAGAAAATTTTCAGAGAAAATATTATCACAAACAATCGATTAATATAATCGATAATAAAATTAAATATGTACATCTCTAAAGCTTGTACCATTATTATTATCAGCTCTACAATCATATTTATGTGCATAAATATACAAAAGCTTAATGAGATTAAAATGCTATGTGCACTTCATTAAGGCAGGTTACAAAACTCAGATTATGTATGAAATTATAAAAAAAAAAAATACATTACATAGATTAAAACCTATTTCGACTTTCCCGATGAAAACCATGGTAAATGTTATGGATAAATGACTCACTCTAGAGGCGATTGCAGTAATTGTCACAACTTCAGTAAACCAATTTTCAATTGGAAGTCATCTTATGCCTTATACTAAAATTTTAGAATTTTCTCGAGAACAAATACATATGTACTAAGAGAAAATATATATGAAAGAGCATTTATGGAAAAGAATAAAAATCAGCCGATAAATGATTCTAATTTTTTTCTTTTTAAGCGAGTCTCAACATAAATCAATTTGAATAAGCAATGATTAAACCAATTTTTGAATTTTAATTTGAATACAAGACTTCTAGAAATTCTTTTGGGAAATATTTTGAGCCGCCCTAGCATACATCCATATGCACAAATATGAGTAATAACGTAAAAGCAAAGTGAGTGGAATTCGAGGAAGTACTATTTTTTGCTATTTGAGATAGAAAGTAAGTGAAATGATTATGTCAATTTATTTAGTCTATGGTGGATTCTTTGACATGTGGATCGTAAAATTTAGAATTTCTCTAGTAGGCGGTAATGTTAGCGAAGCGCAGTAAAGCATAATTAGCTTGAATTGGATACAATTTGACATTTTTTTGTTAAGTTATACTTTGAATAATACAATGATAAATGAGCTATAAACCTAAGAATTCAACTTTTGATCTAATATGACTATAATAATCAAAATATTTCATATCCATTGTATGTATGTACATAGTTAGTGCATAGTTAAAATGTATATTCCTGCAGAGAACGCGAGTACTCCATGCACGCGTGAAATATATACTTTACGCGGCCAATAGAGTAATCCAAAATCTGTCACAAAGCATACAAAAATTTGGTCCAACTAACGTTGGGATGTCCTCGGGATGGACCATATAATCCACCTCTGTATAACGTCCGACTACTCCAATATGGGATCATATATGGAGTACATTCGAACATAGTTTTTAGTTTCGATTAGCATCTGCTTTGGTGAAAAGTTAGTAAAACATAAAATTTTTTATATAAATTTATATTAATGCTAATAATTTATTGTTAATAAATATATAATATTTATTAGTTTTCGCATTTGTTCTACGTATTTAATTTAAATAATAATAAATTCAAATCGCCTTTTGTGTAACCAGCAGAGCTGACCAAACTGACACAGTTTCTTTTCCACAAATTTTCTGTATACGAGTATAAAACTTACTGCCCAATTGTAAATTTGTGTAGCGATTGCGATCGGTAAAACACCAAGGATGATCGTGCCGCGTTAAGCTGGTATAGAAACATGACTTGGTCCAATAGTTCACACAGAGGAGTATATTTGTTGGTACTCTAATGAACCATATGGCCCACAAATGTTTACATGGATGTATATAAATAAATACATACACATGTGATACGTAAGCAATATTTAATGTCTATTATCAGTCTGAGATGGAAATTTATGTGTTTCGTACGAGTACAGCTGAGCCAACACTATTGTCCAAAGTTCAAATAAAGTTTAGAAATATTAATTTTTCATATATTTAAATGCTTATAACATACTCATATATTATATGAAATATTTTTATATAATTTTTTTCTATATTTACTTGTTTGCCAAAGTTATTAATTTCATGAGCTCTTTAACATTCAAAAATTTATTAGTGTCCTTGATCCTTGTTATCATTCAGCATTTGGTTGACGAATGTATAAATAATTAATCAAAAAATTTAATGACTTGTTTAATGGTTGATCGATAAAAGAGTATTTATAATTTTATTATTATTACTGGCATAGGTCATTCCATTATGTCTACCAGCTTCTAAAACTCTTCATATTCACGCATTTCAGCCTTTTTCTTTTCGGTATCTATCCCACTCGATATCGGTATCTCACAATATTCTAGGGAATCTGCTTCCTCTCCAATTTTATCTGCAGCAGCGGTACGTAGGAAGCTTGAAATGCCGTTCCACAGCTCCCTTATATCAGAGAGCACGAGTGCAAGTCAAGTAGAAAACTAATCGGCTGTCTGTTGCGATTGCTACGATTGCGATTGGGGATGTTTCGTCACGGAAGCAGATTTTTGCGACTGTTGTGCCAAAGATTCCAAGCCCGACTTTGACAACGAATACCATCCGGCGGGGGCAGCGCTCGTAGGTACGTTCTAGGTGCTCATAGAAAGCATCTTTGGTCACATTGTCCTTCTCTTCTATCGGGGCATGGTTGCAAATCAACGATATGTTGAAGAACTTCGCTTTGATGCGGATTGTGGCTAGATGTTCATCCACCAAGGTATATGTCATGACTCGGTGACGGAGTCTCTCTCGGGCACCAAATTTGCGCTCCTTTAAATGGTATCTGCAGTAAATTTCACAACGACAAACTTTTTTCCGCCCTTGTCCCGTTAATCGCACTTCTTGGACGGCGGTGATGTCAGCCTTTAGTTTTACGAGGACATCAAACACCTGGGCAGTAGCACCTTCGTAATTAAAGGATCAGACAGTCCAGGTACATGTCCTGAAATCGCAATTTGAGCAGCATTTTCATCTGATGGAAAGGGGAGTTCGCCTTTTCACTTTTTGACTACCCAGAGGATAATTGGCCTAAGTCGTGAGTTGCTGGAACCTTATGTAAAAGAATTATTTGCCCCCACTTCCAAGTGAATGAAAGTCAAAAACTCTCCTCACTTAGCTCCGAGAAGCCAGTTTCTCTTGACCGCCACAAGTTGAACACCATATTTGCTATTATTTGTGTGGCCGCCGTAAGCTGTGATATACTTATTTGTTACAAGGGCTCACCTTATTCCGTTCACCAAAATAGACTGAGCAGAGTTTTTCGTGGGGTCTCGTTCACACACGCAACTCTGGTGAATATTACTTAATTAAACAGTTATAATAAATGTATATATATAAAATTTTCCTGTCGCAGCTTTTGTCCTGGAACTCCTCCAAAGCGGCTCAACCGATTTTAATAAAATTTCGTATATAAAGAAGGAAGGTCTGCGAATGGGACCAGGGACTGACCTATTCGAAAATCGTAATTTTGATTCGATTTACTTGAAATTTGGCACATAGGTATCCTTTCTCTTAGATTAGCAGGAACATTATTTTTTCCAGAAATTGGACCAGGCCGAAAATCGTACTTATAGTTATTTTTGTCGACCGATATATTTGAAAAAAGAAATACATATATATGGTTCGATTTGATTAAATAATTAGATGATATGCTTAAAAGAAATAACTTTGTTTCCCGGAATTGGACCAGGGACCGGGAAAGGGGAAATTGTAAAGAAAGTAGTATGATTTGGGTAAAGGCATAAACTGTGAGTAGGTACGAATATGTTCGATGCGCAATGTTATTAACCTACGGTTGCGCGTTACAATGTATCCTTATACGTCTAACTTTATTGCAAAAATTTATCGATCCGAAGGGTGCCGATTAATTTACTTCGCGGCATTTATATTGACATAAAAATACATAGCCAGATTGATAATTCAATAAAAAAAACTAAATATTTTGAATTAGATGATGCTTGATTAGTGCCTTTTATCATTGTGAAACCAATTAGAATAAAAATTGGACTAAGTATAGAAAACCGCAAAACCACAACAAAGTGTAGCCGGGCCTGCTAGTTTTTTTTTTATAAAAGCTATAAAAATAAGTATAAAATTTTGCTTACTTAAAAAACAGTCTTATCTTAATCCATATTTTTATACAGTCTTCTTTCCCATAAAATCTTTTTGACAAAATTCAAAATAATTCATTTCACCACACAATCTTTATATAAATTTTCTATACTCACCCCTTACATAAATAAGTTCTAAAAAATTTTACGAATTTCATAATTACAAATTGCGGAATTCATTTGTATACAGCAAAAAATCACGAGTTCATTGCACTGTCCGAGAATTCGAATGAAATTTCTTGTCATAATCTTTATGGTATTTCAATTATAGCAATTATGTTGATTTTTGATACTTGTACAATACATAGAATATTGTATGTACCCTGCAAATATTTGTGGACCATATGGTCCATTGGAGTGCCTACAAATATACTCCTATATGTGAAATATTGGACCAACTCATGTTTCTATACGAACCATCCTTCGTATTTTACCGATCGCAATCACTATACAAAGTTACAATTTCACAATAGTTCTATACTCGTATACAGAAATTGTGTGGAAATGAACTGTTGAGCTCTGCTGGTACGCAAAAGGTGTGCAGAATTTATTATTATTTCAAAGAAAATACGTAGTGCAGATACGCAAAGTAATGAATATTATATATTTATTAAAAAAAAATCTATTAATATTAATATTATATTCATATAAGAAAATATTATGTTATTACTTTCCATCAAAGCAGATGCTAATCGAAACTAAAAAGTATGTTCGAATGTAATTTTTCGCATATACTCCAAAATATAATCCCCTGTAGATACTCCATGGAGTACTCGGATGTTATGTAGCGATGAATTATATGGTCCAGCTCTAGGACATCAAAATGTTAATCGGACCATATATTTGTGGCAGTTTTTGGATTAGTCTATTGTCATCGTGGAGTATATATTTCACGCGTGCATGGAGTATTCGCCTTGTTTGCAGGGATATGCGCTTACACATATAGCTGCTTTGTCTAAAGGCGACGCCTTGTATAACTAAATGACTGACTGGGAAAGTTTGAGTTCTTATCAATTGAAGGAAGTACTTTGCAAATATTTCCTAAAAATAAAATATGTTTGAAAAAATTTATTTCACACATTTTTTTCAAATATTTTTTTAACACCAAAGATTTCAATAAAAATAAAAAAAATTATACTTTTTTTTTTTTTTTTTTTAATATAGGATCGCTGTCCTAAATGGGTTGTAGATTCATATCTTAAAAGAAGTATACTATGTATACACATATATTTTATTGTATATAAATTATTATGTAAGATTTATATTTAAAATTTATATTATTAAAAGACCTTACAAATTAATAATAATTTTAAAATTAAGCATATTTAACTTTTTTATTTATATTGCACGGAATTTAAAATAAAATGAAATTAATTAAAGAAATCTCTTATATTTTAAATATTTATTTCTTAGGTTTCTGTTAGACAGGTACTTTAAGTAATACAAAAAAAATAAAAACAAAAACATTTTGTTAAGTCAAAACAAGGTACATAAATGAGTAAAATATCTATGTGAAATATATTTGTATGTAGATATTAATGTTTTGAACTTTGTTTTACTTTCCTTATTCGTAATTCACTTGTATAAATATAATTCCAATATTTTTATTTGTAAATAAAGTACGGTTTTTTTTCAAAAGCAGTTAGTAAACACAATTTATATCCCTCTACAAAGGTTGTAGGTTATCATTGAACAATTGTTTATTAATTATGAACAAAAGTATTTCGTTAAGATTGTAAAGGCTTTTTTTATAGTTTTCAAAACTTTTATGAATGACATTTGTGTTGGCGTATTAAGTAAAATAAATTTATTTAAGGTATTTAAATAGAAATACAAAACAATATCAAAGTTCAGTATTTGAAAACCTGCCACGATGCATGTTATTTTCCATTCATTGTATGGTTTGAAAGTGTCCCGGTTGGAAAACTGTGTTTGTAATTTTATCAAGAAGTATTGACTAAGTTTACTTTACTCAGTGTTAATATCAACGTCAGCTCTAGATTCTAGTAATTTTATCGTAAATCTCAACGAAATACAAACTTCCTGCGAGATTTCACTGGAGAAAAGTAATATTTTTAATACCGTTAAACAAGGAAGTTTGTAGTGCTTAAGAATTCCTTAAGTTTGAAATCTAATTAAATCCCACTCATCGGACGTTTTTGGAATGGACTTTGTGTCAACTCTGAATTTGGAAATGAATTTCTTTAATTTAAAAGTGTTGTGGCAGTTGGAACTCAAGAAAATTAAAGAAGTTCGGGTTTCATTTAATCCTTTTTTAGTAGATTACTACTGCTACTACTACTACTACTATATTACGCGATTATAGCCGCAACAATAAATACGCCCCATTTATTTATTCTTCACGCAGCTTGGCGCCCATTGGAAATACCAAGTGAAATACCTCTGTCACCTTTGCGGAGGTCTTCCTATTTCTTTGCTCCCATGTTCGGGTACTGCATCGAAAACGTTCAAAGCTGGAGTGATTTCTTCCATTTGGACGAAATGACCTAGCCAGCGTTGCGCCTGCCTCTTGATTCGCTGAACTACGTATAAATTTTCAGCCCATCGTTCCACAGTCTGCGGAATTTACCGTTGCCAACGCAAAAAGAACCATACATCTTACCCAAAACTTTTCTCTCGAATACTCCTAAAGCAGTCTCATCAGATGAGCACCTGTTGGTAAGAGTGATTCAGCGTTGGATTTCAAGACTGACATTGCAGGAGTTATTAATGCTGGTTAATAGATATACAAAATTATCTACGACTACAAGGTTATGACTGTCACCAGTGACCTGGATGCCGAATAACGAATACGCTAATTATTAATTTGATGACAGGAGATATTTCGTATTGTCCTCGTCCACTACGGGACCCGTTCGCTTCTCTCCGTCGTTTAACCTGTAGTAAGAGAACTAGCGGTACGGTTTTTATGGCCAATGATATCGATAACATCGGTATATGTTAGCAATTGGAACTTTTGTAAAATATTATACCTCGTCTTTTTAGCTCTGCAGTCCGTGGGGTCCCCCATTTTTGTATGGAACGGAGCAGATTTAGGTTCCATTTGGTGGTCATGCCTTCGTCCGGCAACATTCTGCAAAGAAGCTGATGCACCCACCTTGTCAAACCTTTGTCGCCGTATTTGAAGAGCTCTGCCGGTAAGTCACCGGGTTCCGCCGCTTTGTTATTTTTTAGGCGGGCAATCCCTATTCAAACTCATCATAGTCGGATGATGAAACGTCTATGGTTCGCCATCTCCGCGTGTTTCATTACCAATGCCATTCAGCAGGCTGTAGAAGTGTTTCCTCCATATACTAAGTATGCCTGACCAGATTACCACCTTGGTCTTTACATGAATAGGCTCCGGCCTTAAAACCTTCTGTAAGCCGCCACATTTTTTCATAGAACTTTCGAGCATTACTCTTGTCGGCCAGCTTCTGCAGCTCATCATACTCAGGCGTTTTGGTCTTTTTCTTTTTTTTTTTATCTGCAAATGCGTTTCGTTTCCCTCTTCAGCTCTCGCTATGTATTGCACCCCGCATGTGCTGTGGTCGACCACAACATTGCGAGGTAGGCAGTACGGTTTCTCTCCACTGCATTTCGGCATTCCTCATCGTACCAGCTCTAACACTGTTGAAAACCAATTGCTTCCGTTGCGGCGATACGTAGGTATCAAACTCCCCGTTACTTATATCGAATTACTGATAAGTGCTCTCAGAGAGCAGGTGTGTGCAAGTCGAGTAGGAAACTGCACGGATGTCTGTTGTGATTGCAGCTTTTCGACGAGGAACTCTCTTAGTGTTTGTTGAATGCTTATCTTCGCTGCGACAGGTCCGGTTGGTTTTTCGTAATTTCCTGCAGGGATTACCCATTCGAATCGGGTGCAATACAACAAATAATTATTACAAAAGTTGTTATTGTTTTTTTTTTCTCTCAGAGCACCATTTATAGTTAGTGCTTAGTGATTAACCATCAACAAATAATCAATTAGTAGAATTAACATTATAAACAACAAATATTCCAGATTTTTACACATAAACATTACACACATCCACATATATATATACAAATTAACAACTAGAAGTCAACTAATTGGCGCCGCAAAATGGTTGCAAAGGAAAAGTACTTACGATTGTAGAATGACGCATCGAACATAGCTTATTAATTAATGGGTAATCTCGTTCAAGAGAGGCAGGGCGGATTCTTAAGGAAATACAGTGGCGGACAAAAGTCTACATACAAACCCTATTTTCGCTGAATTGAAAGTCCAAAAAGTTTATTGGAAAATTTAACGATAGAGTTTTTTTCAATTACTTTCCCTTATCATAAAAAAACCAACAAAAATATTTTTTTACATAAAATAGTAAAGCTATGACGAAAAAAGCGTAAATCCAACATTGACAAAAGTCTACACACAGTACATACATAACTTATCTTAGCGCAAAAACTTTGGTTAATATCAGGTAACCTGATCTTTTTAGTATTTATTTGATCCACCGTTCGCATCAATAACAGCTTGAAGCCATCGAGGCGAGGAATACTGACCCAAGCTTCAATAAGACGTTCTTTGAGTAATGCTAAGCTGGAAATCAGATTTTTTCTAATTTTTCTTTCAAAAATCTCCCAGACAAGTTCAATAACATTCAAATCTGGGCTTTGAGGTGGTGTGTGTAAAGCAACCAATCCTTAACAATATGGGCCGTGTGCTTTGGATCGTTCGATCCTGTTTAAAGATCCAGCCTGCGCCAAGCTACAAACTGTCCACCGAAGGCTTCAGATTAGCTTCCAACAATGACTTATATTTGAACTGATCCATATTACCCTCAATAAAAGCCAGCTTTCCAACTCCAGATGCCGCAACCACTCCCCAAACCATTACGTTGCCGGCACCATGCTTCACTGCTGCAAATTTTTGCACTTCCATCGCTGCCGAATATAGTGAACTTCGATTCGTCTTTAAACAAAACTTTTTGTCAAAAATCCATTCCCTTTTCTAAATATGCTTTAGCGCACTCCAAGCGAATTTTACGATTTTTTGTTCAGAAGTAAGAAGCTTTCTACGGGGAGTTCTACTGTGGAAGTCGTTATCGTTCAGAAGTCTTCGAATTTTCTTGGATGAGCTTGCGATATTTTCGGCTAATTTTGGAGCAGTAACTTTAGGATCATCATTCACTTCCTTCAGTATAAAGCTGATATCTTTTCGAGTTAGTTTCTTCGGGCGGCCAACACGCGGCTTATTTTCGGTGGATCCATTTTTTTCAAAGTTTTTTACAATGGTATGTACCTTTGGCGGACTTAAGTTTAAAATTTTTAAAATTTCACCATACGATTTCTTCTCTTTTCTGTGCTGAATAATCAAGTTTATTACCTCAAAGGATATTTCTTTTCGAGGAGCCATTGTTGATTCTAATGCGTTTAAACCACAACTAAGCTCAATACTAGCAAATTAGAAAACATAATTTAAAAAAAAAGGTAACTAACCGCCATAACAACACAGCATATCGACATAACTGCTAGTAAACCTGTTCTGGCATTTTTGCGTTTTTTTTTACCTAATTTTTTACCTTTATGTTAGATGGATGGATTTGTTTTAATGCATGTGATTAGAAAAGGATTTAAAATATAACTGTATACCTACAATTTTCAACAAAGTGAAAGTACTTTCTACACAACTAATACAGGCGGTGTTTGCAGACTTTTGTCCGCCACTGTATATACGTAAGGTTATAAAAGCATTTCGATTACTAGGGTGTTCAAAGCCCCTCTTTTGAATCCTTGCTGCGTTCGTGCCTAAAGGGAGAAGTGATGTATTTGGTCATGCCGAAGTCTTTATATCTTTCTGGAACATATCAACACTATTTCATGACATTTTAGAATTCAATATTAATTCTAATATCTGAAACATCTGTCGTATGCTATATGATATAGTCTTTCGATTTCGGTTATATTCGGGGTTAATATTTAATTTAGATTCTTTTTTGACGGATTTATGACCCAAAATTCTAATTGTGAAAAATTAGTCGTATATACGTTTGTATCCGGCCGATCAGGCCTGTTCCGACAAATGATCCAATAAACGTAAAAATGGACTAATTTTCGTTCAAACAGAAAGACATAGTTAAATCACTCAGCTTGTCATTCTGATACGATCGATATAAATTTTGGTGGGTCTATCTCTTCTCCTCCTCGTACTTACATATTTCGGTCCAAAGTTAATACACCATTTAATGAAAGGTATGAAAAAAAAACAAAGAAAATTTTTATTTACAACTTTGTGTACATAAATTTACATAAACCAAACAAAAATTTTAAAAATAAAATGAGAAAGAGAAAGCACATGCATATATTCTTATCATTAAATATGCTTTCAATGCATAATCAAGCAAAGTGAGTTATCTTCCCGTTCACTGCTTATCAGCCGTAATTGAATTCTCTGATTATCTCCGATTTTTATGGTGTTTTTTCTTTTTGTTTTTGTACAAGGAGGTCAAGGGCTATCGCCCGCAAACATTTGCTAAACATTGTTAATAGAAGAGAGCCTGAGCATCATTAAGAGTAATAAGTGAACAAGTGAAAGCGTCGTCACTGCGTTTTCCTTTGTATTATCAGTTCACGGTGACCTTAGATTATATTGACACTTTCGTTCGACGGCTACTGGTACCGGCTGTGGGCTAGTCGCTTTCATTTGGCATTGCAGTAGCAAAAGCGATGATGAGCGCAACTGACTACTAGAATGTCTTAAGCAATTAGATTTGAGTTGGTTTCGAATACCGAACAATAAAAATTAAATAAAGAAATTATTAAAAAAATTAAAAAATCTGAAAAACAAAACAAACAAAAAATATTTTATAGTCGACGTATACGCGGTGATGGAATTTCAAATTTGTCGTTGTTGTCTACGCGAAAATCCGGCTTGTACATATTCTATCTTCGATGCACTTTCGAGGAGCGACTGTAGTATTCGTATTAATAATCGTAAAATTTTTGACGGCAAAGAAAATTTACGTGTCGCGCTACTTACCTGTGCACCCAATTTGCACGTTGAGCACGACGATGGCCTGCCGGATGTAATTTGTGAGCATTGTTTGCTGTGTCTGTGCGACGCACTCGAATTCCGCCGCCGCTGCGAAGAGAGTGAACGGGAGTTACAGCGTCGTTATGCAGACACGGAACGTGCCATTGAAGAGGCGCTCCACCTCATTAATATGGTCGATGGCAAAGAGCACCAAATGACCGGAGATTTGGGTAAGCGAGAGATGAATACTGTTAAACATGAAAATACATAAGCCTGATAGAAAGTGAAATTCCACTACTCCCATAGGCCCCAACGAGCTGGCCATGTTGGACGATCTCTTGCAATTGGAAGAAAACTGTGTGGAACAGCATTTGTATGGTGATGAGGATGCGGCGCAAGTGGAGAAACCCGCTATTAAAGGACTGATACAAAGAGCAGTTAAAGATTTACGTTTGTTGACCGATGTAGATGCAGCTGAATCAAATTTACAAGCATCGGCAAGCAACTTGCCACCAGATGAGCCCGTAAGTCCTGAGCACACCGACAGTTCTACTTCCAATACCGACACGTCACATTATAGTAGCGTGCCGAAATCCTTACATCCTTGCCCAGAATGTGAGAAAAAATTCACACGCAAATTTCAACTCAAACTACATATGATATCCGTACACAAGGTGGGTGACGGCTTGCAATACGAATGTGATGAGTGTCACAAAACTTTCGCATCACGCCACAGTCTGAGCTATCATCAGCGTTCGGTGCATTCGGACGAACGTCCTTTTGCGTGTACTCACTGTGATCGACGTTTCGTCTTGCGCACACAACTCTCCTCGCATCTACGCATACATACGGGCGAAGCGAAACCGCGCATCTTCAAGTGTCTCATGTGTGATAAACGTTGGCCAACGAAATCGGTTCTACGTACTCATATGCGATCTCATGTTGTTACGCAGGAACGTCCTTTCAAGTGTAATCAGTGTGAGAAGGCGTTCTTTACGCGCGGTCATCTCAGCTCTCATCTCCTGGTGCACACTGGCGAAAAGCCCTTCTCATGCCCCACCTGTGGCAAGTCGTATCAGTGTGTGGGTAATTTGAATAATCATATGGCCCGACAGCATGACTTCGAACGCATTTTAGTACGAGGGCGTAGCGCGAAGGACGCGGAGAACTCTGAACTATAAAGCTTGGTGCTCATACGAGTATATACATATATTCCTGTTCATAATTTCTTATTCTTATTTTCTATACATGCATGCATATAATGCTGTTGCATCGGTTTTTGTACTTACTTTTTTTTTCTTTTTTACATTGTTTGTGTTTACTTTGTTTACGAGTATTAAATGATAATAATTTTAATTAAATAAATCTGCTTTGTTTATATAATCTTTGGAAATCACCCGCATAAAGGCTTATCTTCTAAGCGAAAGTTCTCTGATTAAAGTGCTACAATGTCTGTCTCGTGGAAAGCAAAACTGAAAAAACAAACAAATTCACGGTGAGTTTAGCCTAAGATCTTCCATTGCTATAGCAGTCAAAAAAGATCATTCCACAAATATTCAACTATTATTAATGACGAAATGCGAAGTTTGCTGTGTGATCCTGAAGAAAGCATCCTTAAGTAGTCGATTTTAAAGTTACGTTTAGTAGCACAAAAAGGAGCTGTCTCTAAGCCGCTATGTCTGAATAGCAGAACATATATTCACGCTGGACAATGCCAAAAGCGCAGTCAGAATTGGCTAGAACTTCTCCGAGCCGTTCGATACCAAACAAGTTTTCTTAGTGATTTCTTCAATTTGGTGCTGGGGGAAATAATAAGAGCCATAGAGCTAAATAGACAGGGTAAAATCTTTTACAAAAGTGTTCAATTGCTGGCGCATGTCGATGATATTGATAGCATTTGCCATAACAACCGTCAGTTCTACTTTCTGCAAGTTGGACAAAGAAACGAAGCGAATGGGTCTCGTGGTGAACGAGGACAAGACGAAATATCTCCTGCTAACAAATAAACAGTCCTCGCACTCACGACTCGGCTCCCACGTCACTGTTCACAGTCAATTATCATTAATTATTAGTCGAGAGAAAAGTTTTGCGGAAGATTTATGGTCCTTTGCGCGTTGGCTACGGCAAATACCGCAGACGATGGAACAATGAGCTGTACAAGCTCAGTGGGATTTCTTACACGTTTTGGAAGAAAATAATTGTATTTTTTTAATATCAAAACAGTTTAATATTGTTATTTGAACAGTTAATTATTGTTGCGCACAATAAACACAAGCAACACGAAGAGTGTGTGAAATTGAAGCTTAGTCATGTCGTCCGAATGGATGAATGTACTCCAGCTTCGAAAGTTTTCGATGCAATATTCGAACATAGTAAGGGAAAGAGAGTACTAAATCTCTCGTTATCGAAAGGAGATAAACTAACTTCGATGATAACAGAATAGATTTCGAATATTAAAAATAGAGTAGAAAGATCAAGTTCAGAAGGATTTGGTTTCGTTTGGTGTTTCTAACTGGCGCCAAACAGCGAAGGGAAAGAATGAGTGGCGCCCTAATCTTGATTCGGCCGTAATGGCGCAAGCGGTGAGTACGCTAATGTAGTAGCAGTAGTAGAGCAGTCGAAAGTAAAATCCATGTTAAATTCTTTCGAGCTCGAGCTATTTGAAACATAAATATACAGAAAACTGATATACACTGAGGGTCCTCATGCGGAAGTTCGATTGGAAAGAAAATTAATTCGCTTTCGATGGCTTGGTACTCTCTGTTTGAAAGACAAATTTCAATTATTTTAATGCGTTAGCTTCGAAACGCGCCAGTGAGGCCTATCATTGATGCAGATCGTTCCGAGCTTTTAGATGCTATGTTTGGAGGAGGTGTTGATGCTCAACGTCACTCTGAACTAGCTCGAACTTGTAAAAAATGGTATGTAGAGCTACAAATACATGGAATAAATATATCAAAAAGTGGGGCCTACCTTCGGCTTCGAAACGGTCTTACTAAAGAAGGCAAAAAAACATTCTAATATAGTACCAGTGAAGCTTTAACGAGCTCAAGACAATGGCAGAAAAGAATATCCTGATGGAAAATTTTGCATTGCCTCGATAAGGTAATTAATTTAATATCTTCAACTTGCTATTTTCAGTCTTACTCATAAATCAACTTTCTTTAACAGGCCTGTACAACAATTAATTTCCATACTAGGGCCTTTGCAAGTGGCAGAAATTTCTCAAGATGACAAAAGCAGTGTCCCAGTGGACATTAGAGCTGCAAATAAACGGGCATCCATACTAAGATATCTTGAGTATAAACTTATATTGGCAGGTCATGATTTAGGTGTCACTCCTAAATACTGTCTGATTCCTAAGATTTATGTCAGAATTTAAATTGACACTGGTAAGATCGGTCATTCTAAGTCAGTAACTTATTCAGATCCGACCTATGTACATTGCAGACGCTAATATCATATGAACAAATTAGGCATCAACATGTAGCCGGAAACATCGGGGCATCTGTTAAAAGAGTACAGCAGTCGCAAGAAGACGGCTAAAACGCCTGTGAAAGATACGGCCTGAATAGAATTACATAATATCTGTTGACGTCCTTTGTCTTATAGGATTCCTGAAGGCACTGCACGAATAGCGAGTTCGGAGGGAACAATATACGAGAACGCCAAACATAGGAAACATTCAAAGGAATCATTTACGGTAATATAAAAAAGTTAAATATTATAATTTTCACATTTTTATTAAACAAATAACTTCATTTAGCAGACAAGCATGAAGAACAGGTGAAACCAGTGATAGTAATAATGTCCGATGGCGGGCCAGATTAGAATCTGTGCTATCCAAAAGTGATATTTAATGCCATAAACCAGTTCAAAGCGTACAATCTTGACACATTGTTTGTTATTCCTCTTGGACGAAGTGCTTATAATCGTGTAGAAAGGTGAATAGTTTCATTAGGCCGTGAATTAGCTGGATTAATACTTTCCCATAACTACTATTACTCTCATCTTGATGGCTCTTCTGTTACTTGAATTAAAAAGTTGTAACCTGTATCGCCGGAATAGTAAAATATCCATGTACAAGAGCGGAAGTACTTTCTTCAAGTAAATTCATAAATAAAATTATAAATATTTTATACTAAAAGCTTGATAGAAGATAGAAAACGGCAAATAGCTTTAACATATTTACATATATATATTTATTTATTTTTGGCGCTATATAACCGCTGAAGTGATTTTCGGCCGAGCTCCTATTCAAATTTGTGGGACGACTGCAATTAGAAAAATTAATTTTTTAAATTTTGAATGTTGCTCGAACCTGGACTCGAACCCAGGCCTTCCGCACTGAAAGCAGCCGCCTCTATACTCTAATTTTAGTTAATTAAATTTGCTGCTGAAAATTGTTGTGGAAGTACTCGGAGAAATTTAAAGGGTGTTCTTTTTACAAACAAGGGATTCTTTCCATCACCATTCCCTTTACATAGGACAAATGATGGTATGCTTCGAACCCTCACGCAAAATTTTTTTTTCCTAATTTTTCTCTCTCTCTCTCTCTCTCAGATAATCAATTAAATTAAAACCAAGACACGAAGGGGATCTACCTATTCAGCACGGTTTTTACTGCTCTTCAATATGTGGATCACATAGAAGGAAAAATGTTTATTTCTTACTTTTTTCTTGAGCTTTTTCCTACTAAAAGTAATTCATTGTTTTACAGGAATAATTTGTTACATTTACAGCGCATATTTTGCCAAAAAAAAACCACAAAGACTTCATAGTTCAGTTGAAAAAAAGTTAATCGTCCGGTCACTAGCACATTTACCCATGCCTTCCAGATGTATCGTAGTGAATGAAATATAGTTATTTGATTACCGATTGTAACCGCTGAAGCGATTTTCGACTATAAGGAAGTAAGATTTAAAAAATACCGTTATAAAAACCGAGTTAATTCAATATTTCACTGTCGACTTTTTGGTCGTTATATTTAGAAACTGATTTTTAAGTTTGACTTTGTTGAGATATATAGAAATTCCCACCGATATGATCGAAATGACGAACTGTGTTTGTATAGTCTCTCAGTGGTAATATCTTTTTAAAATTATGCCTCGTTGGTATTTTTTTCGTAATTCCAAAATTTTGAGACACATTACTAAATTGGGCTTATATTTTATTTTACTGCCGCCGATATTTTGTTCGTTATCCATGGCAAAGAGCGGGGCTCAGAGATACCAAGCCAACCTGTGTGTAATGTTTCAATTTTACCTGTCCGCTAACATATTCTGATTTCCAAAAGAGTAGGACATCAGAATCTATACGGCAAGATACTATATTCTGTGCACCAGCCATTATAGCGTTTGTACATTTTTTAACAATAATCCAGTGTTTCGATCTTCATGTTGCCTTTCTAAATAATATCAGTCGCATAATCTAATTTAATGTATAAGTATATACACAAGTGAATTACAATTTAATAAATATATGTATATATGTCACATTTCATTGTGAATACCCATTTTCCTATAGTCCCAACCGGCTAAGATCAAATCATTATCCTGTACAAATTGATAGATTGTTTCCGATGTTGGCAAGCGAAAGAGTTTAATGTGCGTATTACCTGTAAAGAACTTGGGTATTTTAGATATTAATTTACATATATACTTAAAAATCAATACCTATTTTATATATATTTATATTTATATGAGTACTTATAATTCTGATAACAAATTGGTTTCTGCCCTCGGTCAATACCAAATTCCACATTGTATCTTCAACAAACTCAATTGCGGGGTAAAAAATCTCAGTGACTAAATTAAGTTCGCACAAAATGTCTGCGAATTGAAAACACTAATGCAATAAATGAAGATAAGCATATTTATAATGTAAGAAAGACTTGAGCTCAGAAGAAGTGGAACATTAAAGCCGAAAATCCCGCCTTAAAGTCGAGCTATGAAAGTCAGTTAATAATATTATTGTATTTTTAATAAAGGGTGATACATTTCCAAAAAGTTCCCTACTCTTTAAAGAAAAAAAAAAAAACACAAAAAATTCAAATTTAATGGAGAATGTTTATTATCATTCGAAAGAACATTTTTTGGCATTTATTTATTGAAGAGATAAACCCTTTCAAATGTTGGCCGCGGCTACGTCTCAGATGGACCATCCGTTGAGTCCAATTTTCGATGACTCGTTCGAGCATTTCGATCATTTCGACTGGTAACTGGCGAATGACACGCGCGATGTTTTGCTCCAAGGCCTGAATCGAAGCGGGATTGACCGCATAGACTTTAGACTTTACATATCCCCACATGAAAAAATCTATTACATATCATAGTCGGTTATCATGACGCGGTAACGGTCACCATTGACGGTTACATTCTCACCAACATAATTTTTGAAGAAATTTGGACCAATGATTCCACCGGCCCACAAACACATCAAACCGTTGTTTTTTTCTGGACGAAATGACAGCTCTTGAATCTCTTGAGGTTGCTCTTCGTCCCAAATGCGGCAATTTTGTTTGTTTACATACCTATTCCACCGGTAATGGGCCTCTTCGCTGAACAAAATTTGACCCAAAAGCGTCGGATCTTCTTGTAACTTTTCAAGAGCCCATAGAGCAAAGCGATGTCACTTGGGAAGGTCAAGCGGCTTCAGTTCTTGCACAAGCTGTATTTTTTTAAGCTCTCAATTTAAGATCTCGACGTAAAATGCGCCAAGTCGTTCCATACTTCAGTCCGAGTTGTTGCGAACGGCGCCGAATCGACTCTCCACGGCCTTCGTGTACACTCTAAGCTACGGCCACTATATTTTCTTCACTGCGTGGTCGACAAGGTCTATTCGGTCGAATATTATTCAATACTGAATGCTGGGTCTCAAGATGGGCGATGGTATTGCGGATAGTACGCTCAGTAGGCCGATTATGTTGACCATAATTTGAGCGAAGCGCGCGAAACACATTTTTTACAGAACGTGAATTTTCGTAATAAAGTTGTTCAGACGAAAGTCTTTCCATAATGAAATGCCAAACAATACTGGACAATCTGTCAATAAAAAGGCTATTGAAAAAAGTACCTCTACTTGAATCATCCTTTAGTACTTTCCAAAATGCAACCATTTATAAGAGAGTGTCAATACTCCCTTGCCACTACTTATCCAAATTTTAATTATTGAATCATACTTTCAAACAAAACATTTTACATCAAGAAAATATTCAAAACTCAAAGTTTTAAAATGTTTTAAATCGACTTTCTTAAGCATCAGTTTGCCTTAACTCAAGAGAATTTAATCTTCGAAAAGCGTACTTTAATTTATCTTTAAAAACAATATATTAAGTGTACCGGTACTTTAAACTATGTATGAGAAACCTTTGTGCAGAGATTAATAAATAAATGAATACTATTTATATTTCCCGGATAAACAATTCAGTCAGTATTAGATGTCACAAAAGTCAAATATTCCTTAAGAATATATATACATATTCGAGTATCATAGCTCGATGACAAACGCCTTTGTTAACCGTCTACGCTGTTTTCCTCTCCTGCTTCTCTTCAGAAATTTTTAGCCTCGGGCAAAATTCCTACTTATGCGCATACCCAACTCATGGAATATCATATGCAGATATTAAAATAAAAAATATTGAGTACATGTTTGTAAATTGCATAATTTCCAAAATGCTATAAAGTTAAGTATAAAAATGAAAGCTTCTGAGAAATGATGATGTGAGTACTAATTTTAGTAATTTTAAGAAGTTGTCGACTAAAAATAAATGCTTTATATAAGTACATATGCATATATTACTACTACGTACATCCGTACATAAATATTTATGATAATGGGCATTTTAATTAGCCAGAAAAATGTTAAATCAAGCTTTCCTTTTCTGAATATTTTCAGAATTCTGATTTCAATGTAATCTACAATACTAAAAAAACAGTTATTAACAATAAAAAATACTGCCTTCCCAAGGTTCATGGAAAACAGGTTACGACAGCCGTTGACGTCACCGAACTAACTTCGTCATATTTACATCGGGGGTGAATTTAAAAAAAAAAAGTTATTTTCTTGTTTAAAAATTATATATGTGTAAAACATAAATATGGAAATAATTTTCCGAAATATAAACATAAAACACTCATAACATATATTTTATTGAATAATATTATATATTTAACCTTCCGATGATCTCGAGTTTTCGTTATAAGAGTACCAAAACTTCAAATTTTCAGCACAGTATGATGGTTGCATTATATATTTCTGGATTAGAGAACAAGAAAAAATATTAATCATCGAAAATTGCTTTATGGTTTTTCAAAATATTCTCCATTAAGATCTATATACTTTTGATTACGTTTGAACCAATTGCCGAAACATGTTTACCACTCTGATTGGGGTATCTCCAAAACTTTCGTTCTGAATGCTTAAACCGCCCCTGTGCAGCAAAGAACGTCCGAAAAAAAACACAAGAAAAATTCGACGTCGAAAAGCTGCAATCACAGCAGACAGCCAGTGGGTTTTCTACTTGACTTGCAAACTTGCTCTAAGCGACTAGATATAAGGGAGCTGTTGATCGAAAGAGGAAAATTGAAGAAAACAAGGTACCGCTACGCGAACAATTCAACAGTGTCAGAAAAGAGATGGTACGATGAGCGATGATGTCGAACTGCAGTGGAAAGAAAGTAAACTGCCTACCTCAAAACGTTGCTGTCGACCACAATACGTGCGAGGTGGGATAGGTACCAAGAGCTGAAGAGGGAAGAGAGACGCATTTGCAGTCAAAAAAGAAGAGGCCGAAATGTGTGATTATTAAGTGAGTTAGAGAAGCCGGCCGACATGGGTAATCCCCGAATATTTTATGAGAAAATGCGGTGACTAATAGAAGGTTTCAATATCGATATTATATTGATATCGTTGGCCATAAAAACCATAAGTTCTGCCTGCTCCAGGTTAGACAAAGGAGCGAAGCGAGTGGATCTGGCAGGGAACTAGAGCAAGACGAAATATCTCCTGTCATCAGAAAAAAACCGTCATCGCACTCTTACCAACAGATGCCACTTTGAACTGAGTGCACAATAGAAAAGTAAAGGCTTCTTCAAACCCACAAGTCGCTCATCATTCCCGTCCTGCTGTATGGTGCAGAAGTATGGACGATGTGGACATCCGATGAGTCGTCTTTAGGAGTTTTGGGGAGAAAAGTTTTGCGGAAGATTTATGGTCCTATGCTGGCTAGATCATGTCATCCGAATGTATGAAAGCGCTCTAGCTTTGAAAGTTTTCGATGGAACATCCGCTGGTGGAAGCAGAGGAATAGGAAAACCTTAATTTAACTTAACTTAACTTAGTCTTTCCAAAAAGGGAAAATAAGAAACGAGTGAAGTTGGGCGAGCTTCTACGCGCGCTATGAGAAGGTAGTTGCGAGGGCCTACTGCTCTACCTACAGGGCCCGTGCAAGGACAGACGTGAGCATTAAATAATACGAGCGAACTTCAAATTCTATTCATTGTTGTGAAGGACTTCGGCAATATGGCGAAGGAACTTCTTCTAAAACCCGAGCATCGTTATGACAAATTTTTTATTGCTGGATTTAAATGAAAATTTAAATAATTTTTTTCAATATTTATTTTTGTTTGAACATTTTGCTTCTTTTTAACTTGTATTTTATCGGCGAATAGAGACACTAAGCAAAGACACGTTTTCTACCTAACCTTTCCAACGAATTGGAGGTTTTCTCTTCCTATGCTTCCACCAGCGGCTACTACAAAAAAGGTCTTGCAGGAAAAAGGTTGGTCTTGAAATTATCTGTAAGACGTCACATTCTTTGGTAGAATATTCAAGAATTTCTTTCTTATAAATACAAATTCTTCAACAAAAGCATCTGGATTCCCTCTCGGTTTTTTTAGCATGCATTTCGCGTAGCGGTTGATCTCAGCGATGGAGATAGACAGGCTCTTGAAGTGCCGCTCCACTGCTCTATTATACCGAGCTGTTGATAAGTGCTCTCGGAGAACATGAATGCAAGGGGTTGGGGTTAAACACAAATTGAGTATATCTTTTGCACTAACGAATACTTGTAATCCTATACGGCGCAATTTGTTATTATGGTTATATAAGTTACCTAAAATCTTATATTTTTAATAATAAAACGTCCAAATTTAAAAAAAAATTTTAACTGTTTATTTGTTTCCAAATTTTCTATCAATATAAGATAGAACTTGCTATCCACTGTATGGAATCGGTGACATTTTCATACATGAATGGTTCTGAGGTTAAACTACCGCATTCGTTACCATAACCATTGGATACCAAACCAATTTGCGTATAATGTTTTAATATTAAATTGCCTTTGAAGTATTCGGATTGCCACATGAGAGGAGCACCAGAATCTCCATGACAAGATACCGAATTGTTCGCACCCGCTTGAATACAGAGCCTCGAATCGTCAACTCCATAACGCACGTACAGTTCTTTACAACGACCCAATTCTTCAATTTTCATAACAGCTTTTTGGAGTACATCAACTAGTTGATCTAGGAGTATATATATATATACGTATTAATTAAAACAATTAGATATACATATATACATCGATTAATTCATGGAAATTTACTTACCATTTTCTTTCAATCCCCATCCGGCTAAGATCAAATTATCTTCCGGTAATACATGCGAGATCATTGGTGGTATGGGCAAACAAATTGGTTTAATATGACGATGAACTAGAGGAAAAATAGTTAAGTAAGCGTATTCATTTTTCAAAAAATGTAAAGCTCTAAATTTAAGAATAATAATTTAAATATATAGGGTTTTCCAATAAGAGTGATATGATTTCCTTAAAGAAAAAACACACTAATTGTTAAGGAAATTCAAATGTTTTTTTATTTAATGCGAAGTACAATCAATACAATTAAGTTCTGAATTTAACATCATTCAGATGGTTTCCACGACTTCTTTCACACGAACGAATTCGATGAACCCAATTTTTGAGCACTTTTTCCCCTAAATCAAGTCGTATGTCATGAATAGCAGGTTCATTATTGACTCTTAAAGCTTGGAGAGGGTCTGGTTTATTGATAAAGATCAATGACTTCAAATAACCCCACAAGAAGTAGTCTAATAGTGTTAGATCACAATTACTTGGAGGCCATTCAATATCACAATTTATTCAAATAATCGAATCTCCAAACCTTTCTCGCAATAATTCGGTTGTTGCACGTGCTGTGTGACACGTAGCCCCGTCTTGTTGGAGCCAGACATTGTTAAGATTAACTTCTTCCAATAGTGGCCATAAAAAGTTGGTTATCATCGATCTATACCGCTCTCCATTGACAGTAACGGTGCTACCAGCTTCATTTCGAAAGAAGTATGGACCGATGATTCCACCAGACCAAAAACCACACCAAACTGTCAATTAAGGTGAATGTAATGGTTGTTCATGAATAACTTGTGGATTTTCTTCGCACCAGAATCGACATTTGTTTATTTACCGCACCACTCAGATGAAAGTGAGCCTCATCGGAGAAGATGATTTTCTTAAAAAAATCATTATCGCTTTCAAGTTGTTCCAAGTCGAAATCAGCAACATTGTTCTTGTGTATATCTTGCCATGATGAAATTGTAAACATTACTGAATACAATGAAAAAAAAATATTACAGATCATGACATATTAAAAATGGCCGAAACGGCAACGAGAAATCGTATCATTCCTATTGGCAAACCCTTTAGTAAAATATATTATAAATGTCTAAATATTGTATATTTGCTTGTCTTACCAGCAAAATTTATAGCTCCGTTAAGTTTGATCAATGCAATGTCCTTATAGGCAGACACGGAGTTAAACTTTGGATGGATAAGTGGCTGCTGATATGGATCGATACCAAAATCTTTGTAAGTTTGGCAGCCTTTACGCGTACAATCTCTTATGGTTGATATTTTATGTTCACCTAAACGCACGCGTTGCCTGCGATTGGAAAACAAATGTAAAGAAAGGGTAAAAAATGTGAAGATAAATAAATTAGTTTTCTAAAGGATTAAAATAAATATTTTCCATTTATTAAAATCTAAAAAAATCGCTAAAAAAATTTCTAAAAATTTCACAGAAATGCGAATTCTGAGAGAAATTTGCAATAAATTTCTTTTGTTTAGTACAGGGTTACTCAGTATAATATCCACAGTAGCCGGCTGTCTGGTCTTGTCCGTTGTTATTGTTGTTGTTGTTGTAACCGCAGAAAAATTCCCCAAATTATGCTTCGGGGAATATTGCGGCAGTGACAGCTTTTGGCCGGATAAAAATCCTGGTCGTTCCGGTAGAAAGACTATTGGATTTACGACAGGCATGACTTACGTGGGTAAATTCTTGAACCCCTAACCAGCACAGGGTTTGTCTTGTCTTCCCCTGGGTACCTTCAAACCTCTCGTATTGGATAAATCAACATTTCTGTATCCAAAAGTATCAAAATAATCTTCTTCAAAATACCAAAAGAAGCTTGAATGCAAAACCTATCGACACTTAGTCATAGTTAGCCATAATGAATATTTTGTTAAAAAAATATATATAATTTAATATGTATATAGGTACTTACAAATCGGATATGATGCAGTGAGCCGCTGTCAATATATAACGATCTGTTATAACGGAACCGCCACAAAATGGTTTCATTGCACTATCAAGTAACATTGCAATCCATGGAAACTCTCCCTGTTCCGCATTTACACCATGAGCTATACGCATATCATTAATTACACCACAATTATGATTGTTTAATAGCTGGAGTCCACGATTGATGGCATCTCTTTTAGGAGTTGCTGTTGTGGTTCTTCTTGTTGTGGTTGTTCTTGTTGTTGTTGTTCTTTTTGTTGCTCTTCTTTTAATAGTTGGACAACATACCACTGTGCCAGTCTGCAGAATAAAAATTTGTCTACATATTAACTTAACCAGAATTTCGCAACAAAAAAAAGCAGTAGACCTTTTAAACCCCTCTGAAGGGCTGTTCAGAGGGTTATTTTACAAATGAATAATGGAAAATTAAAAAAAAAGCACTTAGTAATTTATAAAGAATATATAATATCTATGCGATAATGCTAAAAATATAGTTTTGTTGGATTTTTTTAAATTCTGACTACTTCTAACTGCCTTCAATGACAATAACTTCTTTTTGTGTAAGTTTATAATCTCAAAACGTGCTCTGTGAATATGTACGAAGACTCTTTGAACTCCAATAACAATAACCTGTCCACATACATATTAGCCTAAGTATAGGCGGACTTGGACGTCTTTTAAAATCAGATAATCTGTGATATTTTAATTAATTTGCGATGAATGTTTTTGTGTATTTTTTTGTTGGGATTATTTCAAATTCCTCTTACATACAAAAATAAATTGCTATTCGTTTGTCTCGCTAAATCTCGAGATTTGATGTACCGATTTGACTAATTTTGATCTTCAAATGTTCGTAGAAATTCAAAATAGGTTTAAGTGGTGTAAGGCGAGGTTACTTTGCAAAAGAAAAAAATTGTTAAAAGCGATTAGACATATGTTTAACGCAGGTACCGTAAATAATGATTATCTATATTTTCTTTAATTAAAAAAATCATCCACTTAAAAAAGATGCAATAATCAAACGGATTCCTCCAGAATGTTGTTATTTGCGTTCTCTTTTCAAATTTGAGGTGATTCATGATTTTATGATTTTTATAATTTTAATCAGTTAATAATGATTATTTTTCGAGTTTTACTTAAACACTTAAACAATAATCATTATTCTTTGATCGGTATTTTTTTCGCTAAAAAAATCGCTCAGCCTTGGAGAACTCCTTTTTCAATCATTCACTTTATAAAGTTATATATGAATTTTCCAGAAAATTTCCGTAAAAAAAGATAATCCGAATTTCAGCGATGTATTTAGCGAAAAAAACAACGATAAAAGAATAATAATTATTTTCTAAGCGAAATATAGGGTTTTCCTATAAGAGTGATATGATTTCTTTAAAAAAAAAAAAAAACACACTAATTGTTAAGGAAATTCAAATGTTTTTTATTTCATGTGAAGTACAATCGATACAATTAAGTTCAGAATATAACATCATTCAAATGGCCTCCACGACTTCTTTTGCAGGAACGAATTCGATAAACCCAATTTTTGAGCACTGTTCCATTCATTTCATTGTTTGAGTGTTTAAGTAAAACTCGAAAAATAATTTTTATAAACTGAACAAAGGTATAAAAATTAGCAACCCCGTAGGTGCTAGAGGTTCAAGAATTTACCCGCGGTAAGGTATGCCTGCCGTAAGAGGCGACTAAAACCTAATAGTTCCCGCGGCAGTCGGGTCTTTATACCGTAATGATCTGAATTTTTATCCGGCCAAAGCCTGTCACTCCCGCAATATTCCCCTAAGCTCAATTTGGGGAATTTTTCTAAGTAAGTGTATATTAAATCAGAGGAGTGGCTGCGACTTACTACATATTCTTATTTTCCTGAAAGACTTTGAGATGAGAAAAATCTACTCCGACTATATACGTAATAATATTTAAATGCCAAACTTTGACCGTCCATAACAGTTTCATTCCCGTCAGGAGCTCAATTATCTTAGAAATGTCTACCTTTTCCGAGAATAAAACCCTACCTTCTCTGGTCCCGCTTCGGTAAATTTTGCCTCGACTTGCGGTAGCTCAAGTTTTGTTACAATCTTTATTTAAAAATTTTCACTTTTCCGGGAGAACCGGTGTTGGACTTGAAAAGTAACTTGTTTTTAAAAAAAATTTAATTATTTTTGTTTAGTTTTTCAAGCTGACCATATTTTGTTTTTGGGAAAAGTGAAAAAATTACAACAACATTCTGAGCGGTAGAAGTTATAGCTATTTCGGAAACCACCTCGTTTCCTCATCAAACTTCTTTCCAGACAACACCTGTTCGAATTAGATCCGAACTTGGGATGTTTACAGCACAGACTAACCATAACAAGTACTACTACTAACAATTATTCTGAGGCATCGACTTCTTTATTGATAGAGAAAATTTCATTCGTTCGGCTGGCTCTTCCGTAATTTCTAGATGTTTTTTCAGGTCACTGTTCAATAACATTAATTAGTTTTTCGAGTTGTATATGATTGTTTAGTCAAAAATAGATTACAACAATTTTTGAAAATAAATTTGTATATTGTCGTAGTTTTTTTTTATAGAATTTCTATTGGGGTGTCATATAAATATTTTCTTAAATGCTTTTCATTACAACTTTGAGTCACTGTCGGTAGATTTCAATGCAAACTTTTAAGTATTACTTCACGAGAGCAAAGTTGATTGCAAACTTACACAACACCGTATGTACATAAATAATATATTTGAATTTCCTTACTAGTCCAGAACGACTGCAATCTATGTTGTGCAACTCTTCTGTTGTAAATTCAGCTTTCTTTAGAGTTTTACAGTTATGTAGCAATTTGCACTTGCCAATTGCTTTATTCGCTTTGCATAAATATTCTTGAAAAAAAAATTAAAAATTCTTTAATCATTATTGAAAAACTTTTTAACTTTTTAATTGAAATTTTCACTTCAACTCACCAGCTGATATGCAAACATTACAATAAAGAGCAATAAAAAGAAAATTTAAAAAAATATTCCTAACACTCGCCATTGCCACAACCTCACCAAAATAATGCTTAAAGGAGACTGTTTGCAAAATTACTTTCTCTATGCTAAATATTCAAGTTTATAAAATCATAAGTGCTTATTTCACATACATACTATGTACATATACATATATGCACATAATTAAATGCGGTGATAAGAAATTCTTGGGAATTCCTTCCAATCACATATTGTCTTATGCAATTATAATTCCGACATAATCAATTCTAAATATGTACATATGTATGTAGACTGAGTAGGCAATTAATCGCCATCTTCGTGATGTCATTTTCGCAATACTGGGGATCCGGTATAAGCTCCAATATGCAAATAACCAAAACTAATATAATGCTACGGGAAAAGAAAACTTTTGTGTGGTAAATAACACCTTCCCCTTTACAGCAAAAGAAGTTTGGATGGCAGTCAACTATTAGTGATCGTAAACTCTTCTTCTGATGCCATATGTCGGTGTGTGTACATACAGACCATAATTTATTTATTGTTTTTGCAGGTGCTGTGAGAGGGTATTTATCCTTTTAAATCGGCTGAGTTCCAGAAAAACCACTGGAGTACTACCTTTGCGAGAGTCCGGTTTTTAGACAATTAAGGAGTCATACCTTCCCCGATGCTCCAAACTCCAACTTTACAAATATAGGCAAGTTTGTGTTGAAGAAAATACGCAAGTATTTCGCGCAATTAGTCTAATCATGAGTTAACCAAATATAGAAATTCAGTTGGGCAATAGGCGGTCTCTATATGTCGTATGTCATGAATAGCTCGTTCAATATTGACTTTTAAAGCTTGAAGTGAGTCTGGCTTATTACTAAAGACTAATGACTTCAAATAACCCCACATGAAGTAGTCTAGTGGTGTTAATTCACAACTTCTTGGAGGCCATTTAATGTCACAATTCCTTGAAATAATCGAATATCCAAACCTTTCTCGCAATAATTCGGTTGTTGCACGTGTGACACGTAGCCTCTTCTTATTGAAACCAGATTTTTTTAAGATTAACTTCTTACAATTGTGGCCATAAAAAGCTGGTTATCATCGATCTATACTGCTCTTCATTGACAGTAACGGTGCTAACAGCTTCATTTCGAAAGGAATACGGACCGATGATTCCACCAGACCAAAAACCACACCAAACTGTCAATTTAGGTGAATGTAATGGTTGTTCATGAATAATTTGTGGATTTTCTTCGCACCAGCATCGACAGTTTTTTATTTACCGCACCATTCAGACGAAAGTGAGCCTCATCGGAGAAGATGATTTTCTTAAATAAATCGTTATCGCTTTCAAGTTGTACCAAGGCAAAATCAGCAAATTCACGACGTTTATGGTGGTCCATGGATGAAATTGTAAACATTACTGAATACAATGAAAAAATGAGAGATCATGACATATTAAAAATGGCGAAACGATACTTAGAAATCATATCATTCCTATTGGAAAACCCTTTGTAAGAAACAGGTATGAGCCGTTTAGGGTCAGGCAAGTTTAGTTTTAGTCATCGAGGTCATCTAACGAGAGGCCCAGGAAACGTGCTGTTTCGACGGGGTCGGACCAAAGGGAGAGGGGTGTTAGATGAGTCGGGTTAAGTGGGCATGCAAAGAGGTGGTTAGTGTCGTGCGGGGTCGAGTTCTTCGTCCAGCTGGTGAAAAGGGTGGCAGAGGATTTCGCAGGTTGGAGATGTAGATGTCGTGCAGCGAAGAAGTTGGAAAGGTCGGCGAGGTAGCTGTTTACTGAAGAACAAAGGCTATCAATATCCTGGCCAGACGCCAAAATCGAACAGTCATCGGCGTATGAGATCAGCGAGACGCCCTCAGGTGGTGGAGGGAGCCTCGAGATGTAAAAATTAAACAGCATTGGGGAGAGGACACCACCCTGCGGGATCCCTTGTTTAATTTTCCGTAGCTTAGATGTTTGACCTCGAAACTCAACCGATGATCGTCGACCACTCAGGTAATTCATGGTCCTCCTCTTCAACCTAGGCGGTAATGAGGAATCCTCAATGTCCGATAGTAGCACTGAATGATTCACTGTGTCGAAAGCATTCGACAGGTCCAGTGCTACTAGGACAGTTCGCGCACAGGGTCGATTTTGGTTGAGGCCATGAATTATCTGGGAGTTTATGGCGTTAAGTGCAGTTGTGGTGCTGTGCACTTTTCGGAAGCCGTGCTGATGTGTAGCTGGGCTAGGTGGTGTGTGAGGGACGGGAGTAGCAAGGCCTCAATTGTCTTCGCTACTGGGGAAAGGAGGGATATCGGACGATATGACTCTCCTTTATTTGCGGGTTTCCCCGACAGATTGAGAAGCTTGGTGAGATATTCTGCTCCCGCTGGGCCCAAATGTTTTAGCATCAGCATGCTTATTCCGTCGTGGCCGATGGATTTGGAGGCTTTCGCCTTCCCGATAACCCCCTGAACCTCTTCCCTGGAGAAATCAAGCGTCGCGCTGGTTTTCGGCAGTTTGCGCAGACGGCGGGTTATTCGTCGTTTCGTTTTGTCGACCGAAGGGTGCAGTGTAAAAAGCCGGCTAAAATAGCTCGCGCACCTCTTCGGGTCCGACGAGGCGTGATCACCGAATGAAATTTCCACCCGATCATCGTGTCTCGTCGGATTTGACAACGATTTGACAGTGGCCCAGAGCTTGGTCACCCCAGAGGAGAGATTGCAGGATCTTAAGTGCTCCTCCCACTTGTTCCGCTTATGGATATTTACCTTGTTCGGGATCTCGGCGTTGAGTTCCCTGATACGGGGATCGCCGGGATCGGCTAGGCGTAATGTGTCGTGCCTTGTCGCTAAGACCGCCGCTTCGGTGGGGAAATTAGGGCGGATTTCCGCGATTCGACCTGCAGGTATGAAGCGGGCGGCAGCAGACACGACAATTTTGTGGAAAATCTTTTCTGCAGGGAGGACGTCGGTGGGAGTGGGGAGAGCACTGAAGGCGTTCTCAGTAAATTCCGTGAAGCCGGGCCAGTTAGCTTTATTAAAGTTAACAAATGTCCGGTGGTCCACGGAAACGAAGTCGGGAGGCCTGTCAATCGAGATGACTATGGGCAAATGGTCCGATGCGAGCGTAAGCATAGGTCGCCAATCTATGCAATTTATCAGACCAGCGCTAGCTATTGTAATGTCAGGCGAGCTATGGCAGTTGCCCACAATCCTGGTGGGGGCTTCGTCATTCATTGTGCAGAATGTCGAATCGTCTATCTGTTCCGTCAGCTTCATTCCTCGACGATCATTTGACAGGCAGGAATGCCAAAGATCGTGGTGCGCGTTAAAGTCGCCCAAAACCAAACGGTTTTCGCCTCTGAGTAGCGCACCTATATCAGGACGGTATCCAACTGGGCAACTTGTAACGGGAGGGATGTATATATTAAATATTTCGAGCTCGACACCGCCTGACCGGATAGCTATGCCCTGACATTCTAGGGTAGTATCCCTGCGGTCGATGTCGCCGTCGATAAGATGATACTGCACGGTGTTGTGTAAAATGAAGGCCAAGCCTCCACCATGATCTCGTTCGCAATCTTTCCTTATAATATTGTAGCCAGCCCGGCTCAAAAGATCTGAGCGGGCGCTCAGTTTGGTCTCCTGGATCGCGGCTATTGGCAGGCGTTCCCGGCTCATGAAGTCAACTATCTCGTCGATCTTTCCTTGGAGTCCGTTGCAGTTAAATTGTACGAGTCTAAAGTGTCTCGGGGGAACGTTCGTAACACGGGGGGTGAGGGAGTTGTGCGTGGATCTTGTCTGTTGCAGCTGTGTAACCCGCTGTGGTAGTTGCCGCACATTGGTGGTAGTTGGCGGCTGCGTAGTGTTTACAGGCGGGGGCAGACTCCTACAGCATGGGGCAACGAATGCACTACTCCACTCACGAGTGGTGCGCAGGCCAGAGCACGACCGAAAGTGGCACCAGCCAGTGCAAGAATTGCATTTGACTGATGTCACGTTCCGCCGTACTATGGTCTGACACACGGAGCAGACTGTGCGGGGTACTAAGAGCTGCTGATTACCCCCCACGGGATGTGGAGCTGGATGGGGGTGGGGGAGGGTTGGGGGAAGATTATTGGGAGTCATGCTGCGGGGAGCTCCTATGGGCCGTGAAGGCCTGGGGGGAGTTACCCAAAGTGGGTTATTGTGCAGAAGGCACTGCCGTATGGGCCAGAGGCGCAGCTGGGCGCTGGCAGCATGGAGCCACGTAACTCGTGGTCCACTCCCTGTGAGTCTTAAGGCCTGAGCAGGTCTTAAGATGACTCCAACCATTGCACTGGTTGCATCTATCCGAGGTGGAGGAATGGTGGAGTCGTCTTTGGCACACGCAGCAGAAATAATCCTTCGGACCAGGATTGGTTTTTACACCAGCCCTGATGAGAAGGATTTGGAGCAGGGGTTCGGGGTTAGGTCGCCTAAAGGGTGACAGCCCTTGGCCGGATAGAACCGGCTGTCGTGGGAGTCGGGCATTAGTTTTTTTAATACTATCTGGTGAAAAATAGTAGTCGAATAGTAATGTATCTATATGTAATTTAATTGCATTAGATTTATCTTTGAGTATTCAATGAGACCTAAGCTACCGTCAGACGTAGCAATGTTCACGTTTTTCTCTGCCAAAAAATTTCCTTTCGCAATTTTGCTATTCGCTAAATCGTCAATCTGAATGATTTTAATAAAATTAAAATCATTGAGTTTATGGTCATTTTGGGAAATTAAATTTCTCTGAATTTACTCAATTCTTTTGAGAGCACTTCGGAAAGAAATAAAAATTGGCAGTGCAGCAAAAGCAATTGGAAATTGAATTTTAGAAATCAATTTGGAGATAAAACTGCAATTTTTATTTCTGCAATTATCGTAAATTAAATAAAAATTTCGTGACAGCGTCTTAAGGTGCATTCATTTATTTACAAAATTAAATTTCCAATTGCTGGTGCTGCACTAGTCGAGTATTTTTAGAGAAATTTGACTTTGGTCATTTAGACTAATTTTCAGTAAGTGAAATTACATTTCAGGAAATTTTTTATGCAACGTGTGACTGCTCTTGAGATTAAATTTCTGATTTTGACATGCAATTTGAAATGAATAATTGCTACGTCTGACGACACTTTATGTTTCGGAAATAGTATGTTCGTTATATGTAGTGACTAAACTTATAGATCTTATGTTAGCAACTTTTGGTTGTTTTGTTATATAAATATCAAGGAACATAAAATAATAATAAAAAAATAATGAATTTTATGTTCTTTGATTGAACAAACCTATTTCATTCACAATAGCATATTTGAGTAGATATTTATGCACCGAAATTCCTCTGTTTCAGCAGAAAAAAGATGGGAGTGAGCAGCTGTTCAAATTGTCAAACATATGACATAACTATAAATAATAAACAAGTGCTTAACTAGATTTGTGTTTTATATCATAAATATATATTAAAATCACATATTTCATTATGTTAATATTACGACAATGGCGCCATTTGAAAGGTGCCTCCGCACCTGCTTTATGTAATTGTTTGAGCATACAAACAGGACAGTATGACACCAAACTGAATATACACAAAAATAGCTTTCAACACCGGTATATGGCCACTAGTGTTGGTGCAGCAGATCCTAAAGGTGTTTTACAAATCAATGGCCAAACCTATCCAACAGATGACTGGACAAATGTGACGCCGAAAATACTGTCTTATTTGGGTGCTAATAAACATTTACAACGCAATCATCCGCTATCAATTCTACGACAACGTATTGTCAATTATTTTTATGCCACATATAGAAACTCACGCGGTAATCCTTTATTTTCGGTGTATGATCAGTTAAGTCCCGTTGTGACAGTGGAGCAAAATTTTGATAATTTATTATTCCCCCCTGATCATGTAAGTCGTGCCAAATCAGATTGTTATTACATTAACCAACATCAATTGTTACGCGCTCATACAACTGCACATCAAGCTGATCTAATTGCTTGTGGCCTAGATAACTTTCTCGTCACAGGTGAAGTGTATCGGCGTGATGAAATTGACAGTACGCACTATCCTGTATTTCATCAATTGGATGCAGTGCGATTACTCACGAAGGAAACACTTTTCGGGCGTAATCAAGATTTGGAAATTTTTGAAAATGATTGGCAGCAGAAAACAAAAACTTCCGTAACACCAGAAACGTCATCGAAATGTTTAGATCAAACCAAACAAGTCTGTCATACACTAGAAGCGATGAAATTGATGGAACATGAAATGAAGAATGTATTGGTAGGGCTGGCACGGGATTTGTTTGGTACACAATTAGAATATCGCTGGGTTGACACATATTTTCCATTTACTCAGCCATCATGGGAATTGGAAGTACTTTATAATGGTAATTGGTTGGAAGTGCTTGGCTGTGGCATAATGCGGCACGAAATCCTACAAAGATCAGGTGCTCATAATAACATTGGCTATGCTTTTGGCTTGGGACTAGAGCGTTTAGCAATGGTGCTGTTTGATATACCTGATATAAGATTATTTTGGTCGAACGATAGCGGTTTTCTTAATCAATTTAACGAAGAAAATTTATACAAGCTTTCTAAGTATAAACCTATATCGGTTTACCCGCAATGTTCGAATGATCTTTCATTCTGGCTGCCTTTGGGTGTGGATGTAGATGCTGGCTTTGCGTGTAATGATTTTTATGATCTTGTGCGTACAGTAGCCGGTGATGTGGTTGAACAAGTGAGTATTTACGTCAACAATAAAGTTCAATAATTTTGATTGTAATCTTCTACTAATCTTCTAGATAAGCTTAATTGATCGATTCAAAAATCGCAAAACAGGCAAATCTAGCTTATGTTTCCGTATCGTCTATAGGCACATGGAACGTACCTTGACCCAAACTGAGGTTAACGACATACACAAACGTATTGCTGATGCATGTGTTGAGAATTTTAAAGTAGAGATACGATGAAATATAATTGTTGAATTAACAAACTATTTCGTTTATGATAAATATTCTCAGTAATACTTGTATTAAGATTCGTTTATAGAGGCTTTGTCTAAATATTTTGCAAGCTGTAATATAAACGTATAATAAAAGAGACTTATTAAAGGAGTATATCATCATAAAAAACTAAGTTTCTTAGTTATGAACAAATAAGTTATAATTTATGTTCATCTTCTGATGGTAAGGCATTTACTTTTCGTTCTGAAAGGTGGCATCGCCAAATGTTATTTAATGAATGACACATTATCTGCAAGTGAGGCGCAAACGTCATCTGCATAAAGCCGGCAGAAATTTTTGTTGTGGCATTTTCTACAAAAGGCAGAAATTGATTGTTTCAAAAAATAAGAATAGCTTTTAAGGGATACTTAAAAATACGTTGCCTGCAGAAGTTCCCTAAGAATTATAATCCTCAATTGCATAGGTGCCCATAAAGTGAAAGGTAAAAACATATCCACCATGGAATATCAACTGACGCACTGACTGGTGGCTCAGTATGTAATATGTTGTGTGTTTTTAATTTTCTGTAAATATTTACAATTTCAGCAGGAACATAAAATTTGGGACGCAGTGCAACGCAACAATCATAACCTTAAATGAATTAAAACAAAGTGCTGACAAAGTTATAACGTCATCAACCGTATCACATCATAACCGCTTTATCAATTAATCGCTATAAAATATGACTGAGAAAATAACGAAATTAGCATTAGCAAGTCGGGTTATTATATTGGTGTTACAGCTGCTTGCCAACCACCTCTTGGCCGATCACAAGCCGGATGTATTCCGCTCACCTATTGCACAACAAATAACGCAACATAATATAGATACAGTTGAAAATAATGCATTCAACGTTCATAATGCCACCGAAATATCTTGGCTGGATCAAACAGTTCAATTCTTCTTTGGCGGTATGCGCCACTGGGATGGCGAATATTTCCTACATATTGCGGAATACTCGTATTCATATGAGAATACGCTCGCCTTCTATCCACTATTTCCATTGGTGGTGCGCGCCGGTGCGAATGCTTTATACGCCCTTAATATGGGTGTGTCGCTGCGGAGTTGGTGCTTAGTGATAGGAGTACTAGTCAATGTGTTTTGTTTCTGTAAAGCAGCTAACGCACTCTATGCACTTACACAACGAATATTCAAGGACCCCAACAAAAGTTGGAATGCGGCTCTATTATTTTGTTTCAATCCCGCTTCAATATTTTTCACAGCCGCTTATTCTGAGGCACTTTTCTGCTGGTTATCACTACACTTAATGCTGGAATGTGTATCGGAGTTCCGTTTTGTGCGTACAACTGTTGCTTTGGCGCTGTCAATTGTTAGCCGATCTAACGGTCTACTCAACGCTGGCTATCCTATATACTTTATGTTGCGGCACAGTATACTCAAATCATATCATCGCTGTTTTGCTACAATAAAAACAACACTGTGTCTACTTGGAGCACTATTGCCACTTACTTTTTTCTACTTTTATGCATTCGAGCAGTTCTGTTTACCAGATCGCACAGTAGTACATGCACCGGCCGTTTTAAAATATGGACGGGAGAAGAATTATGTTTTGGCCGGCCATCGGATGCCAACAAATTCTCCATGGTGTGATAATACTTTTCCATTTCCTTATTCCTACATACAATCACACTACTGGAATGTCGGTTTCCTACGTTACTATGAACTGAAACAGTTACCGAACTTTTTATTGGCTTTGCCGGTGCTGGGATTTCTGCTCTACCACTGCTTCAAATACCTAAGACATTTTTTGCGTACGCTATTGCCACGCTATCCAATTGTGCAGCTATTGAAGGAATATAAATCTTTGCCTTTTGTGCTACACGCGTTAATACTTACACTATTCTGTACTTTCTTCGTGCACATACAAATATCGACAAGACTACTGTGCTCAGCCACGCCGTGTCTTTATTGGTTTGCTGCCGATCACTTGCCAAAGACATTTGATCAAATCAAATTGCGTTCGAAGGCCGGCTCTATATTAGTATGGTTTACAAGTTACTATTTAATAGGTACAGCGCTGTTTTGCAACAATCTACCCTGGACGTAAGCTAACTATAAGTCGTGCTGTTAAAAAAAAGCGAAATAAAAGTGGCAAGGTTGTGGTGTAAGTAAGAAAATATTATATGTATATACTTATGTCCAAGAGTTTTTAGTATCAACTAACTTTGTATATATATACATATATACATATATATATATATTTCAGATTAAGCATTGAATGCATAAATAACGCAAAGCTTCGCTACTCAACATTTCCATTATATCATTTCATCACAGGCACAAGCAACGGAAATAGCTGTACATACATATGTAGCTGCGCGCACTAACCAAAAAAAAGCAATCAAAACTAAATTTACCTACAAATCAAATTGACTAATTATTATAGAGCTTAATTGTATTTTAAATTATTTTATTTATTATATTTTAAAAGTCATTGTACGAATGTGCTCTTACAAAAATTATGAATTTTTGGAATGCAAGTAAATCGCTATATAATATTTATATATATGTACTGTATTTAAGACTGGGTACAAGTGTAAATGAAATACCGAGCAGAAAGAAGCTTTTCAGGTCGTAATTTTTGCTTTTTGCATAAAGTTGTTGAAGAAGATAAGGTTTTGAAAAATTTAGGCATACCGCTCGTGATAAATTTTGACATAAACACTTTTTGAATAGTTATTTAAAATGGGAATTAATTCTTTGAAGTTCGTATATGAAATTTTTTAATTTTTTTCAACGTATATATATTTGAAAAAATAGTTTAAATAGTTTTAAAATTTTCTGTAATACTTTATCCTTTCAACCTAAGATTATGAGAATAAAATTTGAAGTAGTAATAATTTACATACCTATTGTATTATTTATTCAAAGCGTTTTAAATTATTTTTTAATAGAAAATTTCCTAAATTTTTAAGTTTGTATTCTAGATTTCATGTCAGCACGCTTAAAAATGGTGGGATATGACTCTAATAGAACATTTTTCTTAAGTGTCCAAATATTGAAATGCCTAAAATATTGAAATGTATACATGTATTTCTTTTGTAAATAAAGTTCTAGTGTATTCATTACATATAAATTAAAATGAAGACTTCTTTAATATATGAGGCACATTAATTTATCTCTATAACCCGTTTATCGGTGCTAGAGTTCGTAATATTCACATCTTTATGAGATTTAACTTTTATGCGGGAAACGTCGAATAATGCAAGGGCATTTATTATGATTGCCTGCAGAACAGCCTAATTTTCTATAAAATACCAAATTTGGCAGCACTATTCGAATTTCACGGGTAAATTCATATTTAAGACTTGAAGGTTGTTGGATAAATTTTTATTTATTTATTTGTAGTTAGTTAAGAAATTCATCAATAAGCTCTGTGAAAATTATTGGGCTTTTCCTTCTCCATAATTTTTAATAATAAATTTAAAAAAAAAATTTTTTTAATATTTTTTATAATTTTAGATATTGATCTACTTATATTATTTCGATGACTTTCCATGAAGTTTTTCTTATTTCATATTTCTGAGATTCTACTTTATACTTTTACTTTACTTAAAACCATTCCATTCCAATAAGAAATCAAAGCGACATATGTATATATATATTTTTTTTCTTTATTTATATAGTAATTTTACATAACTATTATACGAATCATACATTACTATTATTGATGGCGGTGAGATAGTGTGTAAATTATATTTTCATACAACAGTTATATTTCAGTATAACTTTTTGGTATTTCTCAGATTAAATTGTTGCAAGCTTGTCAAAAGAAATTCTATTCCACACACATCGATTAAATACAAAGAAAAAAAACGAAAAATAATATGTTCCAATTTCAAAATACTACCGTCTTACAACAAAAAATACTATAAACAGTAGATCATGTATAACTATTAAATGTTGAAAAATTCATTTTTGAATAAAAATAATAATAAGATAAAAAACATTAAATTCTACACAAATTTTGCTTGTCCATGCCTTTTTCATACTTGTGTTGCTTAAGAGCTTACAACCTCCTAAACCAGCGGGTAGCTCGAAGCAGAAGCGATACCACATTGATTTTGCTTATTGCGTGCCATTTTAATATAACCCTTATCGCCCCAAGTTGTGCCCCAAGAATTCTTCACCAACCAGTAGTCTTGTCCGCTGGGATCAGTACCATAACCGACAACCAATACACCGTGATCCAATTGCTCTGAATCACATTGTGGTTCAACATAAATACCTTCTGAATAAAATTGGAATGATTCGTGAGATGCATCGATAGCTACGGCAATTGGACCAATTGTTGCAACAGCTTGCTTCATTTTCTCCTCATCACCAGCTGGAATATCGACAAAGCCACGATCAGTAGCGCCAACATTGGATGGATTGAAGTGGCAGGAATCATCAATACCCTCATATGGATAAGATTTTTCGGTATCAACACCGCCATTATCTTTAATATAACGGAAAGCGTTATCCATGAGGCCACCATTGCAACCATTGTTGCCATATTTCGCTGAACAATCGACTAAATTTTGTTCGGACAACGAGATTAGTGTATTGGTTTTACGGAAATGTTGACCCTCCAAAGCGCCAGTTGAGGAGAAAGCCCAGCAGGAGCCACAGTGACCTTATGAATGAAAAAAAAGAAAATTAAATTAAATAAAATTGTATTCAAGCCGTAAATTTAACATTGAGTTGTCATAACTACGCACCTTGATCCTTGATATCGGTAACAGCGCCATGTTCACGCCAATCGACAGATGTGGGCACAGTAACGTGAGCAGGTGTAATGAAAGTAGCACCTGAAAATTTTCTGTTGCCGCTGTTGGTAAAAAAAAGAAAAAATTATGAAGGTTGTTAAATAATTTAAATCAATAATTGTAGATATACGAAAAACTAAGTGTATATGCATATGCGGGAGCAAAAAACCCCTACTATTATTAAAAATTAAAAAAAAATTATATATAATATCCTAAAAAAAATTATTATTAAAGGAACTGCTAAGCAAAGACACGTCTCTTTTTTTTCTTCATTACACTCACCGCAATTGCTTTCTCATTGTGTTGTTGAAGCCGTTCATGGTCTCACGGAATTCAGTGTGCAACATATCAGAATATTTGTTTAAAGCCATTTTGAATGAAACTTTGCCGAGTGCATATAATTGATTATGTTTGGCAATCTTCAGTCTGTTCTCATTGTAAATTTTAAGACGGAAACGTTCCTCCACTTCATTAGAGTAGCGTTTGTTATGCTCCATCTGAAATTAATTCAAGAAAAGAAAAGCGGCATTATTAAAATACATTGCATACAAGAACAATGCATTATAAATTTTTATTTTGTATAAATTACTTTAAAAAAAAAAAAAAGCGCCTGAAAGTATGCAATGAATAATATAAGATAAACACGTTTTTGTTGCCAGCAGCCAGTTTAATAACTGCTTTTTTGTTAAAAAATTGTTTGTACTTAGCAGATTGTGCTAACAAAATACTAAAACATTTGAATTACCTTTAAAGGACACAGAAAACATTCCTAGCTTTGACATCATTTACTAAATTAATAGTTTTAAATTAAATCTCAAGTACGCAAATTTATGTTTTATATTTTCTAAAATTCGACACCGTGCGAATGAAGTACACATAAATGACAGAAAAAGTCTGCGTTCATCAAGTATATTTTCAATAATTCAATAAAAAGTAACTGTACACAAACTTTGGTACCAATAATTAATATAAATTTAAGATCACATATAAACAAAAAGGTCTACCAAACAGAGTCTGCGTTCACTAAAAAATGAAAAAATATATATTAAGTCAATAACTTGTTGGATATTCACGTCTTTTAATGACTTCTAGCAGGCCGTTTGTCATTGACCCAACAAGTTTGGTTGTTACTTTTTGGTTTATAGCTTCCCATTCCTCTTCAAGCGAGCTTCTAAGCGTTTCCTTGCTGGTTATAGTACGCTGTCTAATTTTTCTTTCTAGTACATCCCATAAGTGTTCAATAGGCTTAAGATCAGGTGATTGTGGGGGTGTATGCAGTTGTTTAGGAATATTGTACAGCAAAGAAAGCTTAACAATTTCTGCTACGAGCTTCGGGTCGTTTTCCTCTTGGAAAATAAATTGTTCACCGAGTCCCAGCATTACTGCACTTTCTTTTAAATTTGTTTCCAATATATTAAGATAATCATGCTTCTTCATGATCGACTCAATAACCTGAAATTTTTCTACACCCGAACTTGCCATGCACCCCCATATCATAGCACCTCCATCACCGTGCTTTACCCTAGGTACAAGATTTTGCTTTTCCAGCGCTGTTCCGCTTTTCCTCCAAATAATCTTAATAATCTTTATTCCAAAATTCTGGAAGTTGGTTTAAGTGCTCTAAAGGCCATCCGCTTGAGACCATTTACTCACGATGTGAAGGGCTTTCTTCCTGCGGATCTGCCATGAAATCCGGTTCTTTTCAGAATTTTTCGTACCGTATCTGCACATAATTTTTTTTGGTACTTAATTCAATGCCTTTTGATAGTTGGCTTGCTGTTAGACGTGGTAAAGACATAGTAAAAAAAAAAATTAATTTCTCCTATATTTATATACGCCTTAGCTTCTTCCTAATCGAGATTACTATCGTGTATCATTTAAAATTAAATTCAAAATAAATAATTTGTATTTTCAATGCAACAAACCATCGCTTTTTAAAGTGAACGCACACTTTTTCTGCTCAATTTATTTAAGTGGCGGTACTACAATCGCGTTAATTCGGAACGACGCAGCTCGAATCCTACAAAATTTTGCTCAAACATTCTTCAAATAAAAGTGAAAATAAAATAGTGATTGTTTTAAAATGCATAACTAGTTGAATACTTTAATACAGTGTGTGAACGCAGACTTTTTCTGCCATGTGTATATTTAAATACGCTCTACTATTAAAATACGTATTAACATTTAGCGCCAACAGCAGTAAAAGGTTTTATATTATAAGATAAGCTAGAAAAACACTTGTGATTGATTCCACTGTTATCATGATAATGAAAATATAGAAGAAACACACAAAAAAAAGGTGTGATAATCTCCCATTCTCGGTGTAGTTGCAGTGTCCGCTGCCTATCAACATCGACTTTTTATATGTTCTTGTTATTTATGGCTAAATTTGATTATTTCTCGGCATACATATGCATGTACACATGCATGAGTGTGCGTACTATGAACTTTCATTATGCATTTTCTCAATCAAAGATATTGTTCTACGATTTGGAGCCATTTATCTTAATCTTAGCTACGCTGTCAGTCAATAAGTGTCAAAAATAAACCAATTTAATTAATAGCGCAAATTGTTGTAGATTTTTTAATTAAGATTATTTAAATGTAGCGCATACATACATACATACATACATACATACATACATACATAAAAATATAGATGTAAGTTATTCGTCTTTGCGACGGCGGTATCAACTCTCACGTACACAGAGTATATAACGCTTGTTCAGCTAACGGTTGTATGTAATGTTTGATATATGTATATCAAACATCAAGGAATGACAAGATGAATAGATAGGCTCATGTCTATCTGCCCTACCGTGCGTCCTTACATCCCAAGTACGGATTAAATAAGAGAGCATTAGGCCATCAATAATGCCTTAGTCCCATATAACGAACGATTTCCACTTCAAAATGGAATATTCAAGGCACTAATCAGCAGAACTTACAACCAAACTTTGTCGAATATATGTATGTGATATATAAAATTGTCATTTCACGATGTTTGTTAAAAAAAAAAAAATCCTCCAAAACTGCTGAATCGATTTATATTAAATTTTGTGTGTTATCGGGTAAGTCTGAGAATCGGCCTACATCTAAGTATTTTCCACAGGCAAATAAAAGAATATATCTGCTAAGGTATAAACCTAAATTTAGCTATTATTCATTTATTTATTTATTAAAATATTTTCAATTTTAAGTAAATTTTTAATAAAAAGTAATTTATTTCAGGGGAAATGTATTAATAATTAGACTTTTAAAATTTGTTTTGAAGATATAATGAGCGTATGCACCTGTTTCTTTATACCGAAACGACACGACTTTTCATCCGCTCATAGTTTGGCACGCCCTCAATATTCTCCAAAATTAAATTTATTAATATTTTTGGGAAGCAATAGCAAAATCAACGATTTCCAGACATAAATTAAGGGAAAATCTTCTTTTCCGTAGCAAAAGCGGCCTTGTGGCATTGAAAATTGCTCTAGTAGGAATTTCATCAACACCTCAACACATGTGCAAATGTCAATGTGTGAAAAAAAATGTGTCCGAGATGAGCCTACAGCAATTTATTAGTGTGCAAAAACAACATTGAAGCGCATTTCAATTAGAGTATGACCGATGTTCTAGCAAAACTACAACTACGATAATTAAATATATTAGTGACAATGCATTTTTGTTTAACAGATGTTTTCAAACCAAGCATTTATGCATATAGAATTATGCGCCTCCATTCCACGTCGCTCACCCCCAGCGTTGTTAATATATTAGCCTCTATTAGCTTGTCACGCTTAATTCAATTAAAAAGAATTTGATTATTTCACAACGGCAAAGTGAAGAACTAGACACAACGTCATGGAATGAATGCATGCTTCTGTGTTTTAGTTACGAGTGGATTCGTTGTTTCATATAGGATTAGCTTTTATGGTTTATATTGTAATATTTTTTATAGTAGGAGGGATTAAAGCTCTTATGTGGTATACATTGTGCTTATAAACAGTTTTGATCGAGTATTTACAAATATGCACAGCGCGAAAGTACTGAAAAGTGTGCAGAGTGTCGTAAGTTTCGTTTATCTATAATAAGCGGTAAGTGTGTGGCGTCTTGTCTTATCAAAATTGTGTAGACGACTGTTTTACGTGGATTTACCTTAATATATATATATATAAAAGTGTATAGCATTAAATCAATAAACGATGTGCTGCTGTTGTATTTTATGAATGAGAGAGATTAGATTGACCTTGATATCCGTAATCAATTAACAGGATTAGGCACCAATCAGGCATGTAACATATACTATTTAAAAGTATGTGCGTCATTGTCAAAAACTATTTAATAAATTATACTTCTTTTGGCTGTTGATTTGTAAGCAATTTGTTGCGATAATAGTTTGATTACGTTTAAGATATACGAAAAATGTTGAATGGGAAAAGAATAAAGTCCATAAAATCTTTCAGGTGCCGTCCCCCCTCTCATCCGAGGCACATTTTCCTCTTTCATTGGGGCAGGTTTTTTATGTGGTGGCTCCCAAACCCTATGCACAACCGCAAGGGATTCGCCTTTTTACTTTAGCTCTCCTCCGAACGGATGTTTGTTGACTAGCCAGAGTATATTTGATCGAAAGTCGTGAACTGCTTAAACCATATGTAGAATTCGTTTCTGTCCACTACCAGATCATTGACATTCACAAACTAGCCATAACAATAACAACAACAACAGTCAAAAACTTTCCTCATTTGCGTGGTCTTTTATACATGACCCCATCTTCCCCAAATGTTACCACAGAGTATATGTAAGCAAGTGTCTGCGGCCCGAGTGACCTATGTAACGAATTTCAAGTAAATCAAATCACAAATAAATTTTTTTCCACTTCTTGTAAACTTTCCCAGGAAGCATAAAAACAAACTGACAAATTTTCAGTGTAATCAGTCGAGTAGTTTCGAAGATCCTAGAAAATTAACATACAAACAAACGTTTATATATATATATATGTATATATATAAAAGGGTATCATGTTAGTTACTGCGCTTATAACTCTAGAACGCACCGATTAGACCGATTTCGATAATTCGCACTCATTCGGACTGGTCGCCTACCAAGCAGAAACAATATCTAAGAAAATTCCCGGAAAAATTATTAGAACATTTTTCCCCCATACTGCCATATTTATGATCACATTGTCATGTCGTCACATTACGTTGGAACAATTTTATGCCAAAATTAAGAGCAGTACCATTATTTCTTCTGTGGATTGGTTCTGAGGTCGATTTATTCCTAAAAATCTTATTCATGGTTTGATTTACTTGAAATTCATTTCTTTTCAGGAAGTGAATATAAATGCTTTTATGGTTCGTTCATATTGAATTTTTGTTAATATTTCTTTCTTTACTTTTTTCCTCCTTTTCAATGCCAATTCAACAAAATAGAAAAAAAAAACAGAAAGACCTGCTAGTTATGCATTTGAAAATTATTTTCATTATTTAAAACGAATTAAAATAGAAAAAGATAGTCATCACGACCTTGAGCTTATTTAGAAATTTAAACATTTATGGAATATCATATATTTATAAATTTACTGTCATTTAATTTACGCATATTAAATGTTCATTTACGAAAGAACATTTTAAATTCAAAGTTTAATGAGACATTTATTTAATGTAAGTTTGTTTTATAGTACATTTAAAGGGAATAAATCTGAATTCGTTACTAATTTTATGAGTAGAAATCTTAGAAAAAAAAAAAAACAGAAGCCATAGAGTGCATTAGTGTGCGTCATCTGGAAATTATATTTTTCTGAATATTTCTAGCTGTAATCCGTAATTCTTTGGAATTTTGCAACTTTACGTCTCTTATTTCTTTGAAGTTTCTAACGGTGTGATCACCAATTCAAAAAATTTGTCACCAGCAGAGTTAGACACATAAAACAAGTAGACACCAGGGAACGCTCATCACATTCATTGCTAAAAAACGTGTTTTAAAAACTTGCCCACATATCAAGGAATTTTTCATTTACGAATTCTACAATAAGAAAAAATGCTTCTCAGTGTTAATCGCAAAGCGCATTTTCCAAGAAAGGTTCCATTAATGAAAACTGTCGTTTTAAGACGTAGAATTGAAAAGTTCATAAATGAGCAATATCAGTGAACATTTTGAGAATTGAAGATACGAAGTGCAAATAGACTGCCGCAAAGGAAAACCCTGTCTTTTAACGTCAAATACACAACAAAGACTATAAAGCATGGCCCAAGCTGATTCTATGGTGATGTTTTTCCTGGAATGGTTTTCGTCCTTTGGTAAGAATCACTAGTAGAACTATGGATGACATTTATCGTGCTTACAATGTTTTCGAGAATGAAGTATTGTATTATACGAATGAGAATCTGACGTTTCAATGAAAAAATCAAATCAAAAAAGTGGTGTGGCCGATACAAACGCCGATTTAAATAAAACAGAAAGGTTAAGCCGCATTATTTTGAAGAATTATGTAATGCAGCATGAAATATAAGGGAAAATATAGCCACCTCCACCAGGTATCGGACCCTGAGTGCCTCCTTGGCTTCCACATATGCCGGAGTGATCAAAAATCTTTAGACAAGCGAATTCATATTAGATGCAAAGCCTAATTTGTACACTGAAATTTTTTTTTTATTATATTTTGTTCTTTTTATTTAAAAAAATTCCAGATTTACAAAACTTGAAGATCAGAGATTTTCATACAAACTCTTAACCGTTGAAATGTGTTGTTAGCAAAAAAAAAAAAAAAATTTAACGGTACTATAGATTTATGTAAATCTTCTAGTATTTGGTTTAAATACAAATAAAAAAAAGAAAAAGAAATTTTTTTTAATGAAAATGTGTTAAAAAAATAAAAATAAATTGCATATCTCAAATACTTTAGTAAAATCAATATTTCAAATTCTTAATATTCAGCAAAGTATAGAATTTTAAATTCAAATGTAATTGGTGAATATTATTCTTTAAGTTTTTTTTCAAATTTCCTATAGGGTTATTATTACTGCCTGTGAAGAGCAATTTTCTATACGAGCAATTTTCTATTTAACGCTCAACGAAACAATGTCAAAGTAAATGCTATCATCAAAATGCTGCGAATTGCCCAAAATATCATTGAAGCAATTGCTGCTGCAAAGTAGACACAAAAAGCAAATATTTTTAATCAGAAACTCACAATTACATACATACATATATTTCTATCAATTCAAGCGCATGCGATGCTTTCGTTCTGCTACAAAAGCGCTCGCACGTGCTTTTTGACATTTCTTTGCAGGAAATTATGAAAGCTAAAAAAAAATTATAATTAAAACAAACACAAAAAACATTACAGCTGCGCTATGACACAGCTGATGCGCGCCAATGGCATGCATTTGAACAATTGTGCATATGTACATAAAAAAGAATTAAATAAATAAATGCAATATATACGCGCTCGAGTAAGCGACCATGTGCTGCCCAAAAACAACCCCCAAAGAACAATATGTTACTTACATATATACGGAATACTCGTATGTGAGATTTACGTTATCGATTTTCCGCCAAATCAAGCGGAGGCGCAGAAACAACTATCAGATTACGCGTCCTTTTACAATAAAAAATACTTTTGAATATTTTTTGTGTGTATTAAATAACTTAAATTTATTTATTTGCTATTATTTTAATCTCTTACATAATATATATTTGCAGTATATACAATGTGCACATTTCCATATAAATGCACTTTGAAAACATTTTTCCTTATAAAAAAAAAAAACAGTGAAAAATATCTTAGATTAGAAATGCAGTTTAGTGCCCATCTGAGTTTGCAGCCTTTATTTCATTTCGCTTAAAATTTTTATATTGCATACATTTTGCTAGGAATCTTTTGTATTGTTTTTTGTTTACTTTTATTTTTATTTATTATTTTTTCATGGAAACTTTTACTTTGTAACGAGTTAAATTTATTGTATTTATATAACAGTAGGATCAAACAATCGTTTGTGGTGTAGCTTAAACACGCTAGTAAATGCTTATACTCCCCGGAAAAGCTTTTCCTTACTAACTCGTCCTCCGATGAAAGGAACAAGCACCGAAGTTATGTAAAATTTGCCATTCCTCCAATCGATTTGATCAGGGAAAAATTTGTAATTTTTATCTACTAAGCTCTCCATTCATATTCATTTTTTTTTATTAAATTTGTTTATATCGCTATTTATAGTATTACTGTCTCAGCTGCTCCATTTCTAGCGTGACAACAACTTCTTGTGTATTTGTCCCCGCCGTCTTTCCTTTCGTTGTTTTTTCGATATTTAGGCACGCTTGGTATATACTAGGATCTTCCCACACAACACTTTTCCGTTTGTACATGATGTAGGCGAAAAGAAATGCATTTGCTGTGAGCATGACAAACAGAAATATGCAGGGAATGATAATGTCCCGCACGAATTCATTGCCATCACCACCGCCCGTTTCGCTATCAGACATCCTAACGGTGTTGTTGTGTGTTAAATTATATTCTAATTTTTTTTTAAATTATATTTATATTTTGTACTTTGTGCGTTCCACGCCGCGACGGCTGCTACTGCTTGGCTCGTTTGCTTTCTTGATGCGTGTCGAATTAGTCACAATTAGTCAAGAGTACCAATTTAACTGGATCAAGAAAAGAAAGGAAATTTTTGTTTTATTTAACAGCGGTTTCCTCAACGCTGTCATTACAGATTCACTATTCGCTTGCAACTGCTGTGTGCGCGAGGCGACCGACCACATCGAACTTTAGCAAACGAATCGAATAAGCAGCAAATTGTAGTGAGTGCTGGTCGCTATCAACGGCGCAGTCGCTGCTATTGTTGTTATTTGGAATATTGTGTATGTTGTGTTTGGGTATATTTAGCCGCTGCCAACTAATGCCGCCATTCAACGCCTATAATCGGCACTCGCTAATCAAATATAGTGAATTTAGTTCGACAGCAAAAACTGATAAACTGTTCATTGGCAGCACAAAACATTATCCGCTCTTGTTGTTGTTGCTACTGATAGCGATTTACTTGCCGTTGAATGGCCTCTGTAATGTTTGGTCATTCGCCTGACCGCTTCACTTCTTCCTACTACTACTACTTTGTCGTGCTTGTGTGGGTTTTGTGTTGCTGATCGGAAGGCCAGTGTTCGAGTGCTGATCCGAACAACATTCAAAATTATAGAAAATTATTTTTATATATAAAATTAAGTTAATTTTCTAATTGCGTTTGCTCCCTCAACAGTGAATGTCAAGCCATCCGAATATATTTCAGAGATGGAATAAAAAGTTCCTCCTAAAAATCCCTTAGCCGTTCGGAGGCGGCTTAGAATAAACTGTAGGTCGCACAAATTGAAGGAGGAGCTCGGCCGAAAATCGCTTCAGCGGTTATAAAGCTACAATTATAAATTATATAAAGTGGCGGACAAAAGTCTACATACCCCACCTGAATTCGTTGTGGGGAAAGTACTATCGCTTTGCTGAAAAGTTTTTTTTTTAATCTTTTTCTAATCACAACAAATCCATTCATAAAGCAATTATGGTGAGAAAACGCAAAAATGTCCTTGTCAAAAGTCTGCATACACCACAGGTGTACTAGCAGTTATGTCGATATGCTGTGTTGTTATGGCGGTTAGGTACCCTTTCTTTTACTTTTTTTTTAATTATATTTTCTAATTTGCTAGTATTGAATTTAGTTGTGGTTTAAACACATTAGCATCAACTAGGGATCCGCGAAAATAAATATCCATTGACGTACGAGTATTGGTTATTCAGCACAGAAAAAAGAAGAAATCGTATGGTGAAATTTAAAAAATTTTAAACTTACATCCATCAAAGGTACAGACCATTGGAAAAAACTTTGGGGAAAAAGATATCTACCGAAAAAAAGCGTGTTGATCTCCCGAAGAAGCTAACTTGAAGAGATATCAGCTTTATTCTGAAGGAAGTAAATTCTGATTTTAAAGTTACTGCTCCAAAATTTGCCAAAAACATCGCAAACTCATTAAGAAAGTATGTCCATGCAATAACAATTCGAAGAGTTCTGGACGATAACGGCTTCCACAGTAGAACTCCCTGTAAAAAGCCTCTTACTTCTAAAAAAAAAATCGTAAAATTCGCTTGGAGTTCGCTAAAGCACATTTAGACAAGTTCAATATATTCGGCAGCGATGGAAGAGCAAAAATTTGGAGAAAAGAAAATACTGCACTTAACTCCAAACGTAAAAGTTTGGGGAGCGGTTGCGATATCTGGAGTTGGAAAGCTTGTTTTTATTGAGGGTAATATGGATCGGTGCAAATATAAGTCATTGTTGGAAGCTAATCTGAATCCTTCGGTGGACAGTTTGGAGCTTGGCACAGGCTGGATCAAGAGGATAACGATCCAAAGCACACGGTCCATATCGTCAAGGATTGGTTGCTTCATCATACTCCAAGCCAACTACACACATCACCTCAAAGCCCAGATTTGAATGCTATTGAACATGTCTGGGAGATTTTAGAGCGAAAAATTAGAGAGAAAAAACCAGATTTCCAGCTCAGCATTACTCAATGAACGTCTTATTGAAGCATGCGACAGTATTACTCCCTAAGAACTGACAAATTTAGTAGCTTCGATGCCACGACGGCATCAAGCTGTTATTGATGCGAACGGTGGACCAACTAAATACTAAAAAGTTCAAGTTGCCTGATATTAACCAAAGTTTTGGCGCTAAGATAAGTTATGTATGTACTGTTTGGAGACTTTTGTCATTGTTGGATTTACGCTTTTTTTGCCATAGCTTTACTATTTTATGTTAAAAAATTCTTTTTTTCTTGTTTTCTATGATAAGGGAAAATAGTTGAAATAAACTGTGTGGAATTTTCCAATAAACGTTTTGGACTTACAATTCAACGAAAACAGGGGGTATATGTAGACTTTTGTCCGCCACTGTATGTATGCTAAATTTATTTTTACTATATATAAATATACACATATGTACATATACCTATGTATGTATATATTCAGTTATTTTGTTCTTTTATTAATAAATTATGATTTTTGTTGTTGCTCCACCTTGATTCTTTGTTATAATGCTGACGATAACACACCCTACAAATCATCATACACACGAGTATATAAACGCACAAATTTAAGTTGTTATTTGAAAATTATTTTTCTTATTCTGCTTTATACTAAAAATCCTTCTTGTATTTTTACACTTTTTTCCCAAGTACTAAGGAATTTTTTTATTTCATTTTTCTTAATTTGGCTTTTGGCAAATAAGAGTGCTCCAAGTCTGCAATCCAGACGCAGTTTTTTTTAAATTAGTATGTATGTACACCCAAGAAAACATGCATTTGCAAACATTTGCACAATCGACTGAAGCAATTTCCTGTGCAGTATAAATTTAGCTTTCAGTTGCTTAACAGGTTTAGAATTTATGTTACTGATTGGAAGGCGTGTCAATGCGCTTGAGTTTGTATGTATGTATGTGCTAGCGTAAGCTAATTTTTCAAGTAAGCCTAATTGTAATTGAACTGGACAACGCACCGATCGAGACATGCGAGCAAAGCAGGTTTAAAATTTGAAAAATTCATACTGTATATGTACGAGTATGCATGCCGAATTGATTTCCAGGAAGAAGCATTTTTCTTGTTTTATTTTATTTGCAACCACTTAGTTAAGCAGATTTTGAAATATATTTATGAATAAATGAATTACAATTTTTTCCACTGAAATATATACTAAGATTTTAAATTTTGAAAACTTACATTAAAAACTGATACAGAACACTAAAAAAAAAGAGTAGAAAATAATTGACGTGAAGGTTGCGAAAATGCTTATCTAAATTAAAAAAAAAACCATGTTAGGGGAAACCCATGTAAAAACTCTTTTTTAATTCTTCCTTATATAATTTCATTACGCCTTCAAGTTCCTTTAAGGTTTAATAATAAAAGAGTTTTTATTCGAAAGTGAACATTTTTATGTAAAAGATCGAAATGTGAAAACTGATACGAAAACAAATAAAACCAAGTAAGTCAAGCTAAAATTCGGAAATCAGGCATTGAGTTTTTGAACCACAATCACACCATAAAAAATTTCAAGTATGTGAAAATTTAAAATAAATTCATATGTAACTTGATATTCTAAAAAAAATGTCTTGAAATTTTACTACAGCACTTGATTTCCCATTGGTTGAACGAGTCCAAACACTTTTTTTTCTAATAATATTTGTATTTTCCTCGTTCCCAGCATACATACATATCTTTGTGACATGTCATCCTCAATTTGCTTCCATAAAAGCCCTTCAAATAATTCAGCTTAATTGCATCAATTTTATTTCTTCATTCGTTTAGCTTTACTGCCATTTCGGACATACTGCCATGTGGACAACAAATCAAGTTGTTGTTTTTGTTTTTTTCTTTATGTACAACGATAACACAGCAACGGGAGACGACGTAATTGTACAAAGGCAAAAGAAATTCACATACAACTGAGGAAATTGCTACCGAAAGTGATGAGAATCCCGCAAATTGGAAAAATGCATTAAGGCAGGAGTAAAATTTACGAAAAACAAACGGTTTGAAAACTGAACAAAAAATTTTTTGCTATCAAAATAACTACAAAATAAAATATTTTTGTCTTTTTGAGAATAACTTTTTTTTTTTTTAACATATTGCAGCTATTCAGTTACAGTATTTGTCCAATGTGGAAATGTAAGCATGACCATACCCTCCCTTATTCTATCTAAATTCCTAGTCGTTGTAGCGGTTGCCTAAACCCCGCTTAGGAGCAGGAAAGACTAGTCTAAGCCATCGAGATCGTCTAACGGAAGGTTCAGAAAACGGGCTGTTTCAACTTGCTCAGACCATCGGGACAGGGGTGTTAGATTAGCTGGTTTTACAGAGCATGCGAAGAGGCGGTTAGTGTCGTGCGGATACTCATTGCATAGCATACGTTGGGTATGTCGGTGTAAAATCTGGATAAGTAGGAATTAAGTCGTCTATAATATCCAGACCTTAATTGTGCCAGTACTACTCGGGTCTCTCGAGCAATGGGCAATGATTGGTAATAGGATTCCGAGAACGCCATTCAAATGAAGAGCGCTCACGTAGGTGTTGGCATACACCCGATGAATGGCGTTTAGGATTTGTTGGTACGCTGTCCTGGTAGCAGGTTTGTACTAAAGGGCTTTATAGAGTTGTTAGCAGTCGTTAGCCGTTAGTCCCAACAGATATTGCTTACACAGCTCCTTAACTGGGAGCATAAATGTTTCACGGTGTAAATGATCTAAATCCCTTCGTACAAACCGCTTCAATTAATTTTTTATAGCTACGCTTGGCCGACCATACAGAATATTAACTTACGTCCATTATACTTTTAGAGAACGGTGATTGACCCGTATTTGCAATATTTTATATATTTTATTATACAATATTACGTGAATAAAGAAACAAGTAAATAATTCAATAAAATCCGGTATTATCACATGACTGATTTCATATATTGTGTTATCAATGCTAGACAATGTAGGCTTATCACTGCAGTGTTGATTAATGCAACTAACATTATGTGTAATAAAATTATTTATGTATGTAAAGAAACAATGTTTACTTACTGCCTGGTTAATTATACATACGCCTAAAAGTATGCCATGATTGCGGATATTCTGTCATTGACTACAGCTATAGGAAATGGCAGTGGTGAGATACTTTTGTTGAATTTCATGCGACAAAGCTAAATGTACGTATGTATATACATAAAAACTTTTAGCTAATGTGCTTGTGTTTAAGTATTTTAATAGTTTATTTTTATCCAAACAGAAACAGCCGATTGATAAATTTTAACAACGACAAAAGTAGTTGAAATTATATCAAAAAATTAAAATAAAAAAAATTGTTAAAAATTTGCTAACATTTGCTTCGATGTTAGATGCTTTTCAAATCGTTTTTATTTGCACATAATTGCTACTATAATAGCTATGCTGATAAGACAATTTAGCTTTGACACATAAAAGTGAATGACTTCTAATCATATCTATTTGTATGTTAAGTATGTACATATGGACATACAATACTTCAATAAAATATAGATTAGAATAATATAAATATTATTTTTATTTGCGTAGCTGTTGTGCATAATTGTTGACTATTAATCCGCTGACCCATTTCGCTGACTAAAGGCTACTACGCAATATGAACCGCGATTGAAAAGGGAAAATCGAACGAAAATTAAATTTACATTTCCAGTTTGAAAGCATATTTTTAAAGGAAAGAATTTTGAAAAATGTACATACATATGTATATATTTTGATATTTCAAAAAGAATAGTCAAGTTGAATATGCGTATATTCGCAAAAACGCTGAAGCTAAATTTTATTATTATGCAGCAAAAGCAAAGCCTCAATCGGCGTATTGTACACAATTAGAAGCACAAGCCTTACATTTATGTATGTACATATATGTTTTTAATACAGCCACTATTGCTGATAACAAAATTATTCTCTTCTAGGAACAATAATGTGGATTAAGAAATAATTGAAAGCGTTAAAAAACATAAGCTGATTAAAATGAATTGTAGGGCTGAATGCACTTACGACGTCTGAACCTATCATATCAGTCTGGTGCGACCATGTGATCTCTTTGGCGCGTGTTGTTGCATTTAAATTACGCAGCAATATGCTTAATCCGATCTTTTTAAAGAAACAACACTAATCAACAAGTTTAAAAAAATATGCATATGAACACCACACATACATATATACAGTGGCTCAAAGTAATAACGGAACAGTAAAAAAAGCTATATATGGACACAATAATCAACAAAAAAACTTTAACAATAGAAACTCCCGTTCAGAAGAAATAAGGATTAATTGAAAAAACACCGAATTCAATAACAAAGTTATAATGGAACATAAAAGAGATTCAATGTAAAATTTAAGTCAGAAAAAGTTTAACAATTTTTTAATGTTTTGTTCAGTCCTTTTTTTAATTTTTTTTTAATTTTTTGGCAGTCCTTGTTGTTGTAAAGCTGCTCACAAACGGTTGACATTGATTCCACCACCTTACAGCAGAAAGAGACTGGTATTCTTCTTTTAAGGCGATTTCTTAATTTGTTCTCTAGACTGCGGAGGAGTTTCACGGGGACAGTTGTAAAGGAGCCAGTAGCGAACGACGTTAGCCTTATGCTTGGGGTCGTTATCCTGATAGAAAATAAATTCGTCTTCTATTCCCAATTTTCGAACATTTTCTTTTACATTTGATTTCAATAGATTAAAAAAATAAATTTTAACTATATTTCCTTCGATAGTATGAAGATTTCCCGGTCCAGCAACAGATATCGCTTCCCATACCATCATTGCATCAAAGCCATGCTTTATCGTAGGATGAAGGTTCACCTTTTCAAACTCTTTATTTGCTTTGTGCCATGCATAAGATCGTCCATCTGAACAAACAACTTTGAATATACTTTCGTCTGTATATAAAAGCCGTTTCCAAACAGAAATATCTTTATTTAAGTGCTCCTTTGCAAAGTTCATCCTCTTTTGTATATTGGTCTTACTTACGAGTGGCTTCTCCTTTGCCACTCTACCATTGTTTTGATGTTTTCTAAGCACATATCGGTTAGTTATCTGGATTAGCTTTCTCTTCGGGATACTTTTCGGTTGCGGATGCTAACTTTGGGGCACTCGTATGAGAATTTTTTCTTATTTCTTGCACTAGCCAACGTTCATCAGCCACGGAAAATATTTTTGCCCACTGGGCTTGGGCTTGTTTTTAAGTTCATGATCTTTTTTATGTCTTTTGATTATATTAAAAACAGCTGTTGGTGCTCGTTTAACAATTTCGCTTATATCTCACACAGATTTTTTCCGCTTTTGATAATCGAATTATAATTTCTCTCTGTTCAATAGATGTACTGAACAAAAAATTCAAAGCCAAACTGAAGTTGGTTGCTGTTCAATTGCTGGGAGTTTATGCAATGCCACAAAGTGTTCCATTATAACATTGTTATGGAATTCGATGTTCTTCCAATTAATCCTTATTTCATCCGAACTGAGGTTTATATTGTTAAATTTTTTTTTCTTGATTATTAATGTCCACATAAAGCACTTTTTAAAATTAATTTCTATACGATTAATAAATTTCTGGAATTCTAGATTTTTAGGTTAGTATGTAATTTTCTTACTGCTTCATTATTACTTTCGAGTCACTTTACATGCATACATACTATTAGGCTTATGGAATAAAAGTAAATAGCGCCTAGGCGATTAGTAAAAATTTAAGAAGAAACTATTTATCAATTGAAAACGGTTATAATACACTTTCTTGTGAAATGTTAATTATTCTTTCAAGCAGTTAAGTCTGAAGTTTGAGCAAATTTCATAATATTTTATTAACAAAGGAATAAAAAGCAAAATAAGTTGTTTTTTTTTCAAAGTTGGTTATTCACTCTTCTGTTACAAAAATGCAATAAACATCTGTCAATTTACAATAGTAAAAAAGGTGTCAACATTCCACAACGTACGCATTGATGATATGATTATCAATTGCACGTATTTTGTAAGCGCATTATTCACGTTTAAATTGCATTTAAAAAGTTTTGAAACTTTTTTTAAAGCATTTGCAGCACTTGTTATAAAAATGTGCAATTATCAGTAAAAGAATAACAACTGTGTTGAATACAAAATGAATCATTTCTGTTAATAACCCCTCTTGCATTGTTGCGCTAAACTGAGTATGCCACAATTCTTAGCGCTACATGTACATATGTAACATATGGAAAACATCAGGAAATTACATATTTTATGACGATCCAAACAAAGTCAATATAAAGAATTGTAAAATTATTTATGAAATAAGTTAATTAAATTAAGATCTAAAGAAAGTAAAAATAAAAATAATAATTTACAACTATTAAAAACTATGTACGTAAAATAGCAATGGAACTCAACACTTTTTTTTTTTCAAAATAATATGCATTTTAAAAATCAATATTTCAATGTTCAAAGCTCATCTGCATTATATGTTTGCGTACCTACAAAAAAGCAGGAAGCCGCTAAATAATAAATAACATTAAACAAATATTACGTTAAAAGCTTATGTAACACAATAATATAAACTGTTAAAAGTGAAGTTTTCCAGTGCAAACTTTCAGAAGATAACTTATGCTGCCCATATGGAATTTAAGAGCTATATAAAATAGCCTTCAAATTCAGAGATAAATATTTTTGTTTTATTTCAAAAACTTACCTTGTAGGCAAACCATTCTTCCTTTACGAGGTCGCTGAAGGACACTGCGCTGGTGTAGGCGAACAACGCCACAAAAATCAACACTAGACGCATTTTGCTGTTATATCTAAAGTAAAAATACAAATAATAAGAAATGTTATAAACTCGTGCAAAGTTAACTGATTTGCTTTCAAGAAACGTTAGATTCAAAAAATTTAGTTTATAATAATTTTGTCTATATCCGTGGCAAAGATATTATAATTAACCAAAGTCAATGCCAGCGACTAAATTAGTTCAACGGTATGTATAACATACATATACATAATTGTTGATACGTATCATACTCCAGCTGATTATCATGAAATTTTGTCACGTCAGGAGCTTTGCTAAATAAAAACAGATAAATAGAGTAGGTACATTTTTGAATGAGAGAAGAGAAATATTAAATTTTTCATATGGGCATTTCCATGTTAAAGAACGAGACATTCGTACATCTTTGAGGTGGAAAAAATTAAAGTTACATCCAATTATATGTTTATTTTTTTATGTTTCGATAGAGTTTTATGAGTAATATGCTTTGTGAAATAGATAGATTCAGTCAATTTTTTTATTTCCAAAATATTAGCAAAAAAAAAAGTAAGGTCAAGAACGCTCAAAAAATGGTGTTTTTCTGTATTTATAAATATACAAAAATCTGCGAAACGGAATGTAAATATTGTAGTTAGTGTTAATTTTAAACGAAAGTGGATTAATTTGCGTTTCTAATGGTAGGTGTCATGTTTAAATATTTGCATTTACTGATTTTTTTAGTTTAATGAAGAATTGAGCGCGCGACATTATTTTACTTCCTTTTTTTTGTGAAAAGAATTAGTTGAATAAATTTCAACTTTTCATACATTAGCAACCAAAACAGATTTTTTTCTGAGATTTAGCATATTAAAAAAAAAAATACAGTACATTTAAGGAACCAGAGAAATTTAACATTTTTTCTTTGTTGTATTTGTATAACAAAAATATTCAATTAAAAACAATTTTTCTAACAAATACAGCTCATTTACGTATAACCAAAAACAATTACAGGCCGCATTAAGTAATCCTTAAAAATATTACTTTTTAATGAATATGCTATTTGAGCAATCTCGAATTTTAATTATTCGTCACATTTTTAAGTTTTAAGTCAATTATTTCATAACAGTAATTGAAATAAATTCTAAATGCATTAAACTATATAAATGCACGCATTTTTAATAAAAAAAAATAAAAAATAAAATATATAAACATAAATCATTTATTTATTAGCAAGTTACTTCTGAGTCCCGGTACACCATCCTATGGAAATACCCATATAATTAACTTATTTACTGCCACACAAGAAACACAGAGAAAATATCGTGTTTATAACTATACATATACATATATATACATATACTTATATATGTACACAAGCAATAATAACCCTTTGTAATTAACAAAAAAAAGTTAGTCATTATTTAGTGAAAAATTATTGTTCAGAGGATGGTAGCACAGCTAGTCAGCAGTGTATGCAGATTTCGTATTTGCGCGTTGCGTAAAAGTAACAATTATGAAACAAAGAAATTATTTATAAATTAAGAAGAAATCGTACCATGCTGAACCAAGAATCATAGATAAGGTTTGAGTTAGTCATGGAGTATGTGTATTGGTAAATTCTCTTGTATTTGCATTGCTCACAGCTTTTTGATATCGAAAATAAAGGTTGAAACTTACATACATATTATACTACAAATAAGTATAAAACTTGCTGAATAGAGGAAACTCACTTTTTTCCTAAGAAAACATTTTTTATCAAAAACGAAGTCTAATATTTCAGTTGAGAAAAATGGTATTAAGTGTTTGACCTCATTTTACTAAAGAAATGTGAGAATAAAAAAGATTGAAACCCGACTCCTCTAACACCCCTCTCCCTCTGGTCCGAACCCATCGAAACAGCACATTTCCTGGGCCTCCCGTTAGATGACTAAGACTAGAATTTCTTGACCCTAGACGGGGTTGGCGCAGCCGCTACAACAACAACAACAACAAAAATACTTAACAAAGAAATTAATAAAGATTGATTTTAAGGAAGCTTAAAATTTTTTACTACATACATATGTGCGACTTTATGGAAGTTTTTCAAACTTCAATTAGTTTTTAAATGTGATTCAGTTAGTAATTCTTCCACTTATGATGAAATCAATGTCAAAAACGAAAAATTGTTTATACGGAAACATTAGGCACAATAAACAAAATTTTTTCATATTGTTTGTTTATACAAAATGTTTAGCCATATAAACATACATATGTATATGCAAATGTATTCATATTTATACATTATCAACAGAAAAAGTATCACATAGATTTTCAATATACATACATATACTGTATATACATACATATATGTATATACATTTATGGCGCTTTGCGCCCACTAAACGATTTTCGCCGAGCTTATTCACAGTGTGCATCTTTTTCAAACGAATTGATGGACCTACAGTTTGTTCTAAGTCGCGACCGGACAGCTGATGGTTTTATATTAGGAGCTTGATAGTAAGAATTAATTTTTTTGTGGATGTTGATCGGACCAGAACTCAAACCCTGGCTTCCCGAATGGCTTAACCACTCGGCTATTACGACTTTAATACTTGGATAAAAGCAGATTTAGTCGATGCAGATGTATAAATGTATACAGGTAAAAGATCATTTTACATATTAGAGTTACATATGTATATTCATGTATGTAAAACAATGGATACGCAATAGCTGAAAGAGACATGTTATTACGGTGCAGTCACATGACTCATTTTAAACTAATCTTGAATAAAACTCTAATTTTACGTTTCTCTGTTCTATGAAAATAAAATTACATACATAAATGTGTAGGATTTTAAATTAGCTTTTAATCGATTTCTCTTACCTTTTTCGCGTATTTAAAATGCAACCAATGAGCAGAGATACTAATGGAATTGTGGCTATTGTTTATTGCCCTTCAAGTGCCTCGTCGATTCGACTCCGCTTACGATGATGCTCACTTTCAATCTTATTTAACAAACTTGGTTCTTCTAAGCGCAAATGCACACACTTTTTACAAAATTCAACTTAGTTCAAGTATTTTTTAAAAGACAACCAGTCGGTAATGCTTGCAAATTGGAAATAATTTTTTGTGACCCGTTTACTGTTGATTATATTCGCACTCAGTTCGTTTATCTGTTTTCCACATCCATTTTGTTTATAGTTTCGTTAATTTGTTGTTGTGTAACTTTGATTTTATTTATATTTTGTTCTATCTTTGCTTTGCTGTTTGCCGAGTCATCTGTTACAGTGTTGGAACTTGTCAAACGATTTGTGGTATCGAAAACTTACCTCACTGTATATTAAAAGCGGTGAATTGTACCGAAATTGTACTTTTGAGTCCAGAGAACGTATAAAAAACGAGAAGGTCCAATTCCGGACAGCCGTGTGAACAGCCGGAATCGACGAAATAAGAGACTATTCACCACTCCCGCAAAATTTAACAAAATCGTCTCTGGTAAGACTGAGTTTACACACGAATACTACTGTCACTTTTAATCGGCAGTTTTGCTTTTAGTGTTTCTCTTCACGTTCACACGGGGAAACTATGTTCATGGCAATTTTCTGCAATTGCATCTCATTTCATTTTCGCAATTTGCTGCGCACTCCACCCCTATACAAGTGTTTACATATTTTTCAATATAATGCGTTATGATATGTATGCAACTGTATAACATAACAGCAACCATTCAGAGAATGTAAATATAAATGTGAGAAGGGTTGACAAATTTTACAGCAACGAATAAGATAACAAAGCGTAACAACCGAGCACAACACTGTCGGTACGCTGCTCTCTTCGTCGTCACCCTCTCCCCTATAAACTAAGTGTCGCTTCGACAGTAGTATCCGTGTGTAAACTCAGTCTAATCAACATTTCTGAGTAGAATGAGCAATGAAATTAACGCCTATGTATGCCACTGTAACATAAGCAAGTTAATAGACATTTTTGTATTGTTGCTTTTATTCTTAAGATTTCTAAATGCGATATAGCAAAAACATAAATTTACCAAAAATTTTATTTTTGTGTGTCAGATATGGATGACTTCTAATACGTGTTATACGTTCTCTTCTGTTAATAAACTTACTGCATGAAATTTTAAAAGAGTTATAAAAAATTATTAATCAATAGACTTTATACATAAAATTAATTGCTTCAAAATATAGTAAATAAGCTGTTTTAATTAATTTTGGATTTATAACATAAATACAATTATATTTGGTATTATTTGCAACTCTCTCACCACACAATATGTCAAAGCTCTGCTTCCTTGTTCTAGCATTACTACTTTTTTGTCCAAACGAACGTGATTCGGTAAAAATGGTTACAAGCTAACAGTATACGGAGCAGATCACATATTTCCAGTGAAAAGGAATGTATTTGAAGCTTAGCACACGTATTAATTTCGAGCTAAGCTGCACTCAAATAAAATTTGTTTTCGAAACCATGTCTTTACCATGGAAAAAAAAAATAAATTCCTCTTAGGCAAATACAGTCCATGTTGCCAAGCACTAGGAAATGATGTGGACGGGGTATAGTGGGCAAGTAAAGACGTGGTTAGTGTCGTTCACGCACGACATTCGTTAAGTATGTTGAAGTCGATCTGGATTAGTAGGACTTGAGTCTTCTATAGAATTCAGAGCATAATTGTGCCGGTATTACTCACTTTTTGCGAAACAGCTCGAGCTCTTGATTTGCTATAGGTGGTGGTTTGATTCCGATTACGCGATTCACAGGAAACGAGTTAATGAAGATGTTGACAGACTTTCTGTGAATAATGTTCACGGGACGTTTCAGAGAGCAGCCTTATGCACACACAGCCAATCGGCATTGCTGACCTTGTAGTCGTCAAAGATTAATTTCAGCGTACTCAATAACTGCAGGAAGCTTTCGAGCTCACTGGTAGGGCAACTCCACTTATCCATAATCTGGGTTCCTGGGCACAGGAACATTTTCGGTAGCGAAAAAGCAGAAGAGCCTCTCTAACCAAATCAGAGGTGGAGTTAATACTATGCCCACTAGGAATTATACAGGGAGAGCTTTATACACATTTTGCACAAAAAGGGTGGAATTCTATAACCAAATACGAAATAACGAAGCTGATATGGCCTAAGTATGACAAGATAAGAACTAAAGTCTTATTAAATAGGTATAACAAGATTATATACTTACAGTTACTGTAACGGGGCATTGCCCATTTAAGGCAGGAAGAATAAGAAAACAATTTTATACTTTCTTTGTGACTGCCCAGCTCGAACGCGAACCCGACATATAATATTTTGAAAGGGAGGGAAGCTTGTCATTAGACATATACGAATTTAGAGTTCAATGAAATTTTATCACAGCATCTGTTCAACTGGATTATAGAGTTTCTTCATTGCTAAAGTATTGCTGCACAGAAGGTTAATAAAAAAAGTGGTCCGTGAACTGGATTTCCATTTGTGGCAAAGAAAGATGGTTTTAAGACGGGAACATTTTCTTTAAAAAAGGTGATATACTTCAGAGCATATTTAATTAATTAATTATTAATAGAGGAAAAAATTTTCAAGATTGTTTTATTGCAGTGAAGATTAAAAGACCGGTGATGGTATTACCGAAGCCGCAACCCATGACCAAAGATTACTAGATATGAAGCTTACTCAAATTCGCTAATATTGCAGAGCCTTCCCCTATCTCACATTCTGATGTTGGCAGCAGTGTCAGAACGGGGAACACTCAACAGCTGATGTGCATCAGAACCACTATATAAATAAATAAAAATTCACTGTTTTAAATTCAAAAGAAATTAGTTTCAGCAGAAAATATTGAAAAAATTGTTCTGGTTTTAATATTAAAACATAATAGGAAAGAATATCCGATTGTTTTTCAATAAAATATTGGAGTGAAATTGCAATTTAAGCTGGTTGTTGGATAGGGTTTTCCAATAAGAGTGATACAATTTCTTTAAAAAAAAACACACTAATTGAAGTACAATCGATAAAATTAAGTTCTGAATATAAAATCATTCAAATGGCCTCCACGACTTCGTTTGCAGGGACGAATTCGATGAACTCAATTTTTTAGCACTTTTTCCATTAAATCAAGTCGTGTGTCATGAATAGCACGTTCAATACTGACTTCTTAAACTTGTAGAGAGTCTGGTTTATTGCTAAACACAAATAACTTCAAATAACCCCACAAGAAGTAGTCTAATGGTGTTAAATCACAACTTCTTGGATGGCCTCAATGTCACAATTTCTTGAAATAATTGAGACTCCAAACCTTTCTCGCAATAATTCGGTTGTTGTGTGACACGTAGCCGCGTCTTGTTGGAACCAGATGTTGCTAAGATCAACTTCTTCCAATTGTGGCCGTAAAAAGTTGGTTATCATTGACCTATACCGCTCTCCATTGACAGTAACGGTGCTACCAGACCAAAAACCACACCAAACTGTCAATTTAGGTAAATGTAATGGTTGTTCATGAATAATCTGTGGATTTGCTTCGCACCAGAATAGACAGTTTTGTTTATTTACCGCTCTACTCAGATGAAAGTGAGCCTCATCGCAGAAGATGATTTTCTTAAAAAAAATCGTTATCTCTTTCAAGTTGTTCCAAGGCAAAATCAGCAACGTTGTTCTTGCGTATATCTTGCCATAATGAAACCATAAACATTATGCACGAAATAAAGAGTTTCGTATCTAGTCATCTTTGCCATGATGATGAAATAAACATTTCGTAGCACGACTGAGTGTGCTCTGTTCAGTTTATAAAAAGAAGGATCTTACAGTCTTCATAATTATCGTGAAACATCATTAGATATTCACCAAGCGCCACTTAAAATTAAAATTTGTTTATATATAAAGGGTGTTTTTTATAGAGGTATAGAACTTTAAGTTGGCATTAATTTTCAATATGGCACCCGATTTAACAGCTGTCAAGTGATTTATTCTCAGTTTGGTTTGGCAATTCATCATGAATAGACTCACGCCTGAACAACGCTTGCAAATAGTGCAAATAATGGTTCTGTGCGGAAAACTTATCGCGCACTACGTCCAATGATACGGACCAATGATTCCACCAGCCCATAAAGCGCACCAAACAGTCAGTTTTTCTGGATGTAACGGTGTTTCAACATACACTTGAGGATTACCTTCACTCCAAATGCGGCAGTTTTGTTTGTTGACGTAGCCATTCAACCAGAAGTGCGCTTCATCGCTAAACGTCGCTAAAATGGACGTAGTGCGCGATACGTTTTCCGCATAGAACGATTATTTTCGAAATAAAATTGCACTATTTGCAAGCGTTGTTCAGGCGTGAGTCTATTCATGATGAATTACCAAACCAAACTGAGAATAAATCACTTGACAGCTGTTAAATCGGTCGTCATCTTGAAAAGTAATGCCAACTTAAAGTTCTATACCTCTATAAAAAACACCCTATATATTGAATAATAATAAGTAATAAAACGCTTTGAATTGCCATATGATTCTCAATTTGGCCACACTGAAATTAGATAAAAATCTAAAATTGCTGCAACTTCGAGAATAAAACTCTGAAAAGCGCTTAGTGCGATTGATTAATAACTTAAAAAAATTGGAAAAAGATTTTTCCAAAAAACAAACATTAAATTGTTTTTGGTATTATATGATAAAAATTCAAGAAAAATAAAATACAATGAGTTTTCGGCCACGCTCCTCCTATAATTAATGGATCGACGGAATTACAAGGATCGACGGTAGTACAAAAAAAAAACTTTTCATAAAATTTTAGATGATAATCTGGCCAGAAACTAATGACCTTCCAGTCACTTCTAACCACTCAGTAGCTACGGCCACCAACTGATTGGTATAGTAGAATCGAATCCAGTGAAGGAGAAAAAAACTAAATTTTATTCCATTTTGGAATAAGTTTCATAGTTATCGAAGGAGTATTAAGGAATATTACCGATACTTCAGTTTACTATTAATAATCGCGGCATCCGATAAAAGAAATAATTGCGATTAGAGCAAATTTAATTTATTTATGGATCTGGTATTGTTTAACAATAAAATTTACAATTATTATGAATAAATTAGCATTGAAAACATTCTTGTTTATTTTAAAGATGCTGTTGAATTCAGCTCAAACCACCAGCAGAGCTACAATATTTGAAATAAATACCGGATCTACACAGAATTTATAATTTTACATGTTATATGAAATGTGTCAACTTGTAATAAAATCAAATATATGTTTACAGTATTTGCTGAGAAAGAGAATGTTAGATTAGCAATAAATTGCAAACGTCACATTATATTACATGTCATTCTCGCCATAATTGTAGCCACCAAATGTCTGCTTGGCTACATACTTACACATGTATGTGTCTAAGATAGCGTTGGCGCATGGATGTTCTCTTTAACATTTGCAAATTTACTCTTCGCTTGCACTCACTTCCGCCTTATTTGAATCTCAGCGTGAATCACAGGCCAATAGGTCGGCTAACAGGGTAGCGGTGTAGAAAAAAACTAAAATAATTATTTTAAATTAGAAAAAGTTTATGAAACGCCTGATATTCAGGCAAAAATCGGTGTCAAGATTTTGTTGTATTTTCTTTATCGAAATCTGTTTATATTTTGAATTTAGAGTAGAAATTATTTAATAAAAGGGAAAATCTTTTAAATAATTTTTATATATATACATATGTATATGCTTACTTTAAAACGAAAAACTAAAAAACATTTTATTAATTTAATGATTTTGAAGAATTGAGCTCTAAATTACCGAATTGAAATAGTAAAATTTTCAATATCTTGCTGAAATGGCAAGTTCATTTGATGGAGAAAAAATATATTGACTATAGTTAAATACCATAATTCACCACAAAACATAAAAATGAATAATTTTGATGGGGTACAGTTTGACCTTAAGAAAATTTGGTACACAAAAGAGCAAAAATTGATGACACAAATATATATTTTTACTCTATTTATTTACTAATTTTTCTGAAAACTCGACTTCAGTCAATAAATGCGTTTGCTTGGCACTGACGCGTATTTTTTATTTATAATTTTATTTAATAAATATCTTTCATATCAACTAAAAGGCGAACCAAATTAATTTTAAACGAAATCGTAGTGTGCATTTAGGCGTTACATCGTAACTATTTGTGCCACATACGCCATGTAGACCCGGTAAACCCGGCAGGCGCACAACTAAAAAAATAACTGCCACAAATTTCCAACTACGACCATTTCCATACAACCCTGTGCAAAAATATCGATTGCCGCTGCCGCTGCTTAGCCTATCTGCCTACTGCTCGTACGCTTTTTCGCTTTCTATCTGCCCGCCAGTGTTTTCGTATCCAATCACGTAACGTCCTTGCTGGATGATTTAACCGTGCTATTGTCATATCGAATAAACGTTTTTACTTCGTTGTCCGGGTGCGAGCTAAATAGGAGATTGTCTCTTACGTAAATATCTAAAAAAAAATATATATAAAAAAATATTGAGAAACTTTAAGGAAAAACTGTGTGTGTGTTGGAAGAAAATTTTGTAATAATTAGAAAAATTCACTAATTATTGCTAAAGAATTGTTGAAAAAGTAGAAAAAGATGGAGCGAGCATATTAAGAATATCGATTATGAAATTTGCACAATTTTTTTTTTGGTAGTCCAATCGAAAGTTATGGAGTGCAATGGAGTTGGTGGCGGTGGTGTGACAAGCAAGCAAGAAGATATGTAAAAGTGCATACAGATTAATTTGTTGTAAAATGCAGCATAATATTTATGTATATACAATGATTTGCAAATAACGGGGCATGGAAAAATTGTGCAAGCACTTCGAGAGCAAATATGCATTTGTAGTCATATTCATATATATATATAGATATATTATATATCTATGCATATTGTATAAGCACGAAACGAGAAAGAAAATGTTCTATACGAAAGTCAAATTATTTTCGCTTCAAAAATTCATTATAAATAGAAGACAATTTCGAAAAAGTTGCGTACATTATAGCTGTGTATTATTTGGTGAATTTTTATGTAATTTTTGAAAATTTTTGCTTACTCTTTGAAAATATTTCTCAATACCGATTTTTGTTTGTCATTTTCGTTTTCATAAGCCAACAACGATTCAATCGATATCTCTATGGTTGGCGGGCCCTCATATCATACCACACTAGAGCGCACACCTACCTTAACGCAACACACATACAAACACTCACAGTTCTTGAGTACCATTCCACACTAATTGGTAGCTATTACATAAGACCCGTGCTGTGAATTTGAAAAAGTAGTCAATGCAAGTGAAGAGCGCTACTTTGCACAGAGGAAAAATAATTCAGTAATATTTTAAAATGTAAAAAATTTTGAAAAACTTTTATAAAAAGTTCTGAATTTGCAATTGAAAAGTGTTGGTGATGGTGCACAAAGAGAGAGTATTTTTTTTTGGTTTCGTTTTTAATTTGAATTTTTTTTTTCAAAACTGGTTCACTTATACGTTTTCGCTTAGCTACATTTTAATCTTGCTTTGTGTCTTGCTCGTGTAAGTACGAATTCGAATCCGAATCCGTTAGTCAGTGTCCAGTGTGAGAATCGTTTTGTCGGTTTTTCAGTTTTTCGGTTTTCGGCGCAACCAAATCTTTTTATTTCAGGCTTAACTAGGTCAGTTATTGAATTTTCAAACAAATTGCAATGCACCAACAACAACAAATTTAACATTAAGAGTAATGTTAAAGGCAATGCACACACACACACACACACACACACACGCTTATACAATAAAACAGCAATAACAACAATAGCAATTTAAGAGACAACAAAAAGAGACTGTTACCGATGCCATAAAGTGTTGGCCGAAAGAAGAAGAGTGAGTTGGAGAATATGGCATACAGAGTAAGAGTGAGCATTCATGGTAATATTCAAACAAATATTTAGCGGAAGTGTCAGCATTTGAAACGTTTTAATGCGAAAATAAAAAGAAACCAAAAGAAACTACTCGAAAATAGATTTATGTTTGAGTGTTAGTTAAAAAAAGTGAAAAAAATTGCAATACTGCATGCGTTACACAACTCTTGGAATTTCAGCAATGGTTATATGCGCTAAAAACTAATACCGTTATTTTCCATTCATTAATTAGAATTGTTGCCACGCAACGCTCACTCCCTTTAAGCTCTTTTAATGAGAAATTCTTACAAATTGTTAGTTAGTTGTAGAAGTGTGTGTGTATGTATGTATATACATACACATATATTCATGTGACTTTTTGTTGTTGTTGACTGTTGCTACCATTGTCATACATTGTCTTACATTGTCATACCTTTCTCCCTATAAACGTCATTATTCGATACTTTGCAACTACTTTGTACGCGTTGGTGTATTTATTTGTGTGTGTAAATGTGTGGTATGTGTGTGTGTTTGCACTGTAGTGTGCTCATTCATTTACTAAGCAACACACAACAATAATAACTGTTAATAAAATCAATTTTCCACCCATAGAGATTGGCATAAGAACAAATACTGACTTACTTATGTGCATGCATATACTCGTATATATATATATATATACAAGTATATATGTACACATTTATTCGTGCCACAAAATGGCTTTACACAGCTGGAAGCAGCTAAACAGCAAAATGGCACAGATACCTATGCATAGGTGGTTAAGCTACCCTAATACATACATATACATATATTCTTAATACATATTTTAGTAGTTTTAGTTCATTAACATATACACATACGTGTATATGTATATATATATATTTACCTAAACGTATAAATTTATGTTTTATCGGCGACTCGTCATACAATGTCTATATTTGATATTTATGTATATAAATATAAGTATGTATGTGTATTGAATTTGCCTACACATTCATACATACACATGTGCATATATGCAACTAAGTCAAGTCCTTATTCGTGCGACAGTTGGTATTTGATATAAAAACTCTTGATTTACAGTTATAAATAGTTTGCGAATCATGTCAAGCCAAAGCTTATTTTGTGGGCTTACATAACAACCGTTGGCCAATATGTATGTACATATATGTGTGTAGTGTTAAAAATAAAATGTATGTAAATATATCCATGCATATTTTTATGTAAGTCACATTTTTATGTAAATCACAGTTAAGGGGAGTATGAAAGAGTACCGTTGGGAATTTTAAATTATGGCGTTTTCGAAAGTGATATATGTAACCGATTGAAGTGATATTCATTATTTATCTTTACTCCTTCTGTTTAATTTAACAGTTAGATGAATTTCAAGAGGAAAAAATTTAAGGAAAATCAATAATAAGTGAATACATTTTCTTCTTTATTCATTTTATTTTTATTTCCACTTACTTGCGCAACCAATAAATTAGTTAAATCGGCACTGCGTGTACGTAACTTACGAGGTGTATTCAAAGGAAAAGATAAATATTGAATTGAATACACTTGTGCCAAAGCTTTTTCCAATCCTCGAAGCACTGCTGAAATGCGCTTTTCGGTATGACCATCAGCTCTTTCTTCGATACTGACTTGATCTCATCAATTGTCGCGAAATACTTTCCTTTTATTGGGTTCGTTTGTTTTGGAAATAGGAAAAATTCGCAGAGAGTCAAATCTGGTGAATACGCTGGTTGAGGCATGATTACGGTTTTGTTTTTGCCCAAAAAAAAATCACATATAAGCATTGATGTGTGAGCTGATGCATTATCGTGATGCAGAATCCACGATTTGTACTGCTTCATGCAAAAGTTGCATAACTTCCTTGTAATATTCCCTATCAACCATACCATTGTACTCAAAGACAACACTGAGCAAAACCTTCAACTTTTCCTTTGAACAGACTTCGTACTTGTATAATTACAGATGGTGAATTGTGGCAAGCGCTGATTTCACAATTTTGTAGCATATTAACTCGATCTTTACTCGATGAAATTTAAAAAATAAAAATAAAATTAATTGCGCTAAACTTAAATTAATCCTAAAAAAAAAAAAAACATAGAAATCAGTAGTTTCACATTGAATTGAGTATTTTATTTAGCATTTTATAATATAAATAACAAATTTATAAATGTGACCATTGCAAGCTCATAAATTAATTTTTTTTTGAGTACATATAAAGCTTAACGAATCTGGATCGAAATGTTTGCATATAAACTATACAAGTAAATTTATTTTCTTAAATTTTTTTAAAAGAAAAATGAAAATTCAGACCATTTTTAAAAATCAAAACAAAAAAATCCCGGTGCAACAAAATACAGTTAAATATATATCTAGACAAGTCTAATTTTTAGTTGAATTTCACTGACAAAGTATTATTAATCTTATTATAATTTAATTCTGAAAACATATCTCAATGAAAATGATCGTAGCAACGCTTATGGATCGATTTTAACATTAATTATTAATTACTAGAAGACCCGGCCACATTTTGTTAATTTAATTTAGATATATACATATAATAGAGAGTCCCTATCACAGTTAATGTACTTACAATGTTTGGTGTTTGAAAATTTTTGAATATTACGATGGCTAGATTATCGTGTTCTACCTACTAAAGGAGGGGGAATCAGATATAGTCAGGGATTAGTAGCCAAAAACAAAATTTTTATTCACACAGATTGGTATATGCTGGAAGGAAAAGATGTCGAAATAATAAATCTAATTTTTTTTCAAATAGATAGGTCCCTGGCACACTTCTTGGGAGAAAAGTTAGTGTTCATGTTAAGCTAACCGTAAAGCTACTATTTACCAATGTCAAAGAAAAATTTGCTCCTGATCCACTTGGCGGATGTTTCTAACCGTTTGAAACTTTCTGAACATCCACACTTACTTCAATATCAAAATTAGCCAAAACGAACCAGCCATTCTGGAGCTTAAAAGAGTCAAATGAACAGCACCTCTCAATATAGAGTTTTTATGCTTTATCGAGATTTCTTGTCATTATTGCGCCCTGTCGGGATCATGTCTTTCAGGATTTTGTATAGCGGAATTTCATTATATAACAAAAAACTTCAATGAGCGTGTATTGTTATGTGTTTGAAAATGATGGAAAATAGTTTGTATTTCGTTCCATTTTACATATTTTCTCTGGCTTACAAACAGTAAAATAATTTATTTAGTACGGAATAGTCATGAGTTTTATATGTGAGCTCAAAATGGTCTCAATTAACGTTCTGTTATATTATTGTAAAACTAGCTACTTGAAATGTTAGTCTTATTGAAATTAAAATATATATTTATTTATTTATTTTAGATATTGGTCTGACCTCGGCTCGAACACATTACATCGTGTAGTTTTTTGAAAATTAAAAATTGAAATTAAAAATCATTAAACTCAATTCAATAAACAAAATTTAATTATATTAATGCACCAGTGAACCTAACCCTGGAAATTATTATTTTCATTTGTTATACATTTCTAATGGTTGATATTATGTATATAATTGGCGCTCTGTGACCGCTGAAGCGATTTTCGTCCGAGTACCTCCGTTTGGTGGTGTGCGTCTTCATGTTCATCTTGAAATAAAGTAATCTACAGTTTATTCTAAGCCTGCTCCGAAAGGCTGATGGATTTTTACTAGGAACTTTTATTTCATGTCAGAAATGCGCTCGGAAGGGTTAACCACTATTAAAATGAACCAATAAATTACTTATATTTTCGTACGAAAAATACCTAGCATTTAAAGTAGATGGAAATATTTTGTTGCTTAGTTTTATACTGTAGTTTGTAATCAAATTTTATAAAAAAAAGTGAACCGGACTGTATTCAGAAATTATGATTATCATTATGTATATATATATATATATACATAAGAATGTACATAGAATTCATGTTAACAACGTGAATTCATAAAACGCCCATTGAGCCTTCAAACGCTGCCAAAACCATTTCCTTTTCAGAAATGCTCTTACAGTCGAGCACGCGACCACCGCTTTTTCACAAATCTACTTACGTAAACATATATACTATATATATCTACTTACATACATAAATCCATATGCCAGAAAGTCAGTGTATTGTCTTTGCCTTTATGGTAGCCAAAGATTATATAAAATGCGAGCACAGCAGTTGCAGGAAAACGTTCATGCGCAACGTGCGCGAAACACACTCATGAGCTATCAACAATATATCATCACATTATCATCATGATCGTCATCATCAACGTCATTATTAGTATTGAACTCATTTATTTATATTTTTCTTTTTCGTTTTTTTATTTCTTATAAGTTCCCTTTACACCGGTGCACACATACAATTCTAGATGAAGAGTGAGCTCGTGTGCAAGCATTCCAAATGCAAATTGACTTTTACAGCATGAAGAGAATGTCATGAGAGTGCGCGTTTGAGTATGAGAAGTATGTCAAAATTGCAGATGTGCATGTGTATGTATGAATGTCATTGCAAATTTTGAAAAAAAAAAAAAAATGTAATGAAAAATTATTCGCCTAAATGGTACAATGAGCCTAATAGATATGTATAAGTATAACCGTGGGAATAGCTAGACTGCATATACCGCACATACATACATGTGCTTGCGCAAATTTACAAAGTGCAATCAACTAAAAATAACAACAGCACCGCTTGTTCAATATAAATCAAGTACGAATTGAAAATAAATATTGAAAAAAGCGTACAAGAAAAAGTAGGAAATGAGAAACACATGTTCCTACTCGTACATACATACCCATATTTTTACACATACATGTACAAGTACACATTAGAGCCGTCGTTAAAAAATTATGCTTGCCTGATGCTCTAAAAAATGTTTACACTGAAAATCTGAGATATTTTATTTTCTCTCACCTCATTTTTTCATCTTAAGATATTTTATATTTCTTCTATATTATATTATTTTATTTTTGTTTCTTTTATTTATTTATTTTTTATTTTATGTTATTATATTTAATCTATTTTATTTTAATTTTCTTTTATATTATTCTATTTTTTTATACTATTTTATTTTATTTTATTTTATTTTATGTTATTTTATTTTATTTTATTTGAAATTATTTAATTTAATTTAATTTAATTTAATTTAATTTTATTTTATTTGAAATTATTTAATTTAATATAATTTTATTTAATTTTATTTTATTTATTTTATTTTTCTTTATTTTTATTTTATTCTATTTTATTTTTTAATTTATTTAATTTTATTTTATTTCCATTTATTTCATTTTATATTATTTTATTTTATATTATTTTATTTTATTTTATTTTATTTTTTAATATTTTACTTTTTATATTTTATTATTAATTTTTTATTTATTTTATAATATATTTAGGTTCTATTTTATTTTATTTTATTTTACTTTTTTAATTTAACCTTTTTTAATTTTATTTTACTTCTTATTTTATTTTATTTTATTTCATTTATTTAACTTCATTTCTTTTAATTCTTTTAATTTTATTATATTTTATTTTACTTTATTTTAGTTTAGTTTTTTTTTGTTTATTTTATTTTATTTTATTTATTTTTATAACTATTATTTTATTTTATTATTTTTTATTTTTATTTTTTTTTTATATTTTTTTTTTTTGATTTATTTATTTTATTTTAATTCATTTTATTTATTTTATTTTATTTTATTTTATTGTTTTATATTTTTTTTATATTTTTATTGTATATTATTTTATTTTATATTATTTTATTTTATTTTTTATATTTTATATTTTATTTCATTTCATTTTAGTTTATTTTATTTTGTTTTATTTTGTTTTATTTTATTTTATTTTTTTATTTTTTATTTTTTATATTTTATTATTAATTTTTTATTTATTTTATAATATATTTAGATTTTATTTTATTTTATTTTAATTTAACCTTTTTTAATTTTATTTAACTTCATTTCTTTTAATTTTTTTTAATTTTATTACTATTTTATTTTACTTTATTTTATTTTTTTGTTTATTTTATTTTATTTTTATTTTTAATTTTATTTTTTTTGTCTGATTTTTTTATTTTATTTTCTTTTATCTGATTTTTTTTTATTTTTTGTTTAATTTTTTTTTTAATTTGATATATTTAATTTTTTTTAAATAAAAAACATTTGATAATTTTTGACGAATACTCTAGTACATTTATATATGTTTGTATATGTATGCACATGCACGCCTTGCTAGGCATTCGGCAAGCTAATGACCACAAACGCGACCGCATCACAAAACGAAAGTGGATTAGGCCAATTACTTTTGTGCCATAAAATTTTCGGCTAGTTGGCTGGCATGGCAGTTGTTAATATGAATGTGCAACAACAACTACAATAATGTAGCGCTAGTATTTAAAAAGTCAACGCTGTATGTACTTATATGTATTGTATTTGTGTCATAATGGCTCTTGCCCAACTAAGAACTGTGCATTCAGTGTGTGCTCTACTCCGCTCCGCCTCAGTCCCCAATGCCACCCTTGCATTCGTTTCCGCCTACGCCCACACAAATGCACTTGGGAAAGTCGGTGTCATCGCTGACGTTTGAATTTTCGTCGATTGCAAAAGTTCTTACACAACTGTAGATTTTTCTACTTTTTGCAATATTTCACATACGAGTATGTGTGCACTCGAGCATACATATGTACAAGTAGATATATATATTGTATTTTCTGTGCATCTCTTCGTAAGTGACTTAACCGATTATTTTCTTTCATTTCTTCACAATCATTACAGTCCAGTGCGAGATGTCGGCATAACAGATAGTCAAACAATCAATCAGCCAGTCCGTCAGCAAGCAAGCAAGCGTGAAAATTGCATTGGTGACAATTATTGGCAGCAGAAAAGTCAGTTAATCAGGAATTCAGCTAGCTTGGCAAAGAGTCCAACATTGTACCTGTATGCGTGTGCGTGCGTAGCAAATCTCGTTTTGTGATTTAATTTTGAAGTGAAAAAAATTCTGTAATTCCACAGTAAAGAACAAATAACAACAAATAATACCGAACAGAAATAGCAATAAAGTGGAAAAAAGCGAAAATTTTGTGAAATTTCAGATAAACGCAAAAAATACAGGCGGAGAGTGAATAAAAAAATTAACAAATCGAACTAAAAGTGCTGGCAGTAAATTCAAAAAAAAAAAAAAAAGAATTAAAAAATACTAAAACCGAAGTGTAGTATAACAATCGTTTTATATTCCTCTTCAAAAGTTTTTGTTACTCTCGTTGTTGTTGTGATTAAATCGATTACTGTATTGTATAAAGAAAATGTCACCACTGATGGAACGTACACTGCTGTTATTAGGCATCCTATGCTGTTTACAAGGTAAGCTTTGGGTAAACATTAATGGAAAATGGTGTTACAATAGACCTGCGAATTCGATAGAGGTGCAGGCTAGAACTATTCGAATGTTTTGAAATCAAAATATGTAGTTTTCCCTGAAAGTAAACTTTTGGTTTTTTGTGCGCCTCATGTAAGAGTAATCCGTTCCATGTGACCTTAAGTATGCCATTCGAGCCATGATACCTTAGCTGTATATTTCTGACCCAAAATCACATTTTTGAACAATCCATTGTATGCCAGTTGTATGTCTCTAGATCTGGTCGGCCACGAAAGATAACTATTTGAGTACCACCCAAATAACTTCGTAAAATATCTCAAACGCATGATTTAATGAACCAAACCTTCAAGTTGAAATCGAGACGCTATTGCAGAGAAAAGTAGAGAGAGACTGAAATGCGTCAGCATGAAGAACAGATGGTTAATGCTTTAAATTTTACCAAAAAATCAAGCGACTTACGGACGGTTAATGCTCTATTAATGGGCATTTAAAATATATTGATTTTAGGAGGGAAAACTTTTCCAGCATGCTGATGCCAGTGGAAATGAAATAAAAAACATGGTGGTGACGATTCCGAATATAGGTTACAGGACAAGACGGTCCTCGTTCACTATAAGGCTCATACATTTCGCTTTCCTATTCGATCTGGAGAAAGAAGAACTCACGGCGCGGCTGTTGTGGCCAATGGTATCAGCATCGGGGTACACCAGCAGTTGTACACTCTGGTAAAAGATTGTACCTTCTCTATTCAGCGCTGCAGCTCGGCGCGGCGGAGAGGTCTTTCCCGATCGGAACGAAGCTTTTAATGTTGCTTAACATCAGCTTACACAGCCGTATAAGCTTTGAGGAGATAGCAAATTCAGACACAGCGGCGGAGGTGAATATTGTCAATTGTAGATTTTCCAGAGCCATACTGATAAAGCCTAATCAGTTTGTTAACGGTGGACTCTAGTCTTTCACACAATCACAAACACGATCGATAGGACCTTATACTAGATATTAAGGCGGCTTAAAACATGGTAATTGTCGCAGAGTCACCCTTTTTGTGAATTGTGCAGAGTAAATCTAGATTCCAATAGTCAGGCATGCCTTAGTTCGACCAGAAGCTGTTGCAAGCACTTTGCTAGTTCTTCGCTGCGGTATTTGAATATCGACAAACCATTCGCAATTCTTTGACGGCGGTGATGACAGCTTTCAGTTTTACAAGGTTCCGTACATTCCATGCTCTAAATAAATAGTTCTTAATACTTTTGCAGTGGTCGTCATCGAAAGTGGGCCTCCAATCTTAGGCATTGTTGTTTCGTTTTAATTGAAACGGGTTCTTATATAGCGGGTCCCAAACCCAGCGCAGAACATCGACAGGCGAGTAGATTTAATTTTTCTACACAGACGCCCCTTAAATGGGTAGACGCTGCAAGTTTGCCACTGAAGTTTCCTCTCTTTTAGCCGTGACCCAAGGCTCAACACGGGTTGTTTACGGCATCTTGCACAAGGGTGGCTCACATTTCAAGTGGTTTTCGCCATTTCGAACTCTCTTTTATGTCGTGGTAGTAGTAGTATAAGTGTTGGAAAGAGAAAGAAATCGTTCAGACCAATATCAGGTAGATGCCAGGTATCGATGGAATTTGTTGGATTTTTTGCAAGAAATTTGTTCACAATTATAGCCTTGGGAGACAAGGCAAAATGCATGGGTTTTCTTTTCACAAACCTTTCTTTCTTTGACGAATTTGCTATCTTAAAGCTTGGACAATAATTTTAATTTACCGCCAAACCGATTTCGACTCAGTTAGAAGACATTATTCCGAAGCTTCTTCATTGGTTTGCATATGAAACTCATAAATTCATGTCATGTCATTAGTCAAAATGACTTTGCGCGAATGAGTTTTTGAAGAAATTTCACGACGAGAACTGACGAGATCACCACGCGTCCTCATCATGCTTATAATGTCAAGGAACCGCGAAACTTGGATTAACAGACGAGTACTTCAACCACTACTCCAACATCAGGCATGTTTTTTTCATTCAATTTGTGATGAGGAAAACGATGCGGAAACAACGTCCCGCTATAATCCGATTTAAAGCTATTCACTTAAACAATAAATTGAAATCGGCTTCAGGTGTTATTTTTTTACCTTTAATGTTTTTTAAAAATTAACCATGCTAAATGAATATAAATAAACGTTTTCTAGGGATTTCAAATATCTCCGATTTCTTCTTAATTTAGTTTTACAACACGAGCCATTCATGCCTTGTCATAAACCTCAACAGCATTTTCATTTGTGTTGTCAAATAGCAATTTCCTTAATAAAAATGGATTTTCCAAGTGACGGCTGTGCTTGTGTTGTTATGTGTAACTACACATACATACATACATACATATATAAGTATACATACATAGGTATCCAGGAAACCTCCTTTTTTTTTGCTGAAAGCTATTGAGTGCATTAATCATGATTGAAACGAGGACAAATTGTATACATTTTTTGTGGGTTTTCCCCTAGTAGTTTAAATTACAAGGATCATACATATATATATATACATATGAAATTAAATGCCATATTGACTGCATAGCCAATTGAGTAGCTTTGCCCATTTGTAATTTGAGCTATCCTTTGCATAATCTAAGCTGTCTCCGAATGGCAGCTTGTAATTTTTTTTTTCGTGTCAAAAATATGCACAGAAGCCTGAACACTCGCTGTTGAACGGCGCCATATAAATCTGAATCTGACATGAGCTAGAACCCATAATGAAAACTCCTATTGTCGACCCATCAGACCCTTCACACAGACTTCGATCGTTGTTCATCGAGAGATGATTTTGGGGTTCAATTTTCTCTTAGCCTAGAGTAACCCCTTTTGACAGAAGTAATTCTGCGTAGGAATTCGAAACTAACATTGTTGTACTGGTCAGCATCTGGTATTGGTTAGCATCAGTTTACAAAGAATTATGTAAGTCAGAATTACGGCATAGAGACAGCTCCCTTATGTGCTATGGAAGGTGGTTGGTGCCGATCCAATTTTAATGGTATTATTCAGTGAATATCTGGTGAATAATGAATCAAAACCTCACACTGATAAGGCCCGGTCAGTTCGTTGATGTTGGCTATGGCCTTACATGCGAGATTTCTTCCTCTTCGTTATTGGTACTCTACGATAATTGACGCAAGCTGCTGACTTCCAAGCTGCTACTCAAGCCTCAATCGTCGTGTATGCTTTTAGCCCACCATATTCTGCAGAGAAGCCTGCACTTATCCGCCCCCATATTTAAATAGCTCAGCCTGTAAGCAATCGGCTCATGCAGTTTTGTTATTCTTTAAGCGGTCAATCGCTATTCGAACTTCGTCATGGCTGTCTTCGCATTCGTGCTACTTTGGACATAGTAGGCAATCGAAAACTAAAGTTTCGTCTCGACGAACAAAGACCAAACTCTACAAGTGACTCATAATTCCCGTCCTGCTATATGGTGCGGAAAGATAGACGATGATGACAACATCTAATGAGTCGGCGTTAGGAGTTTTCTATAGAAAAGTCTTGCGTAAGATTTGTGGTCCTTTGCGCATTGGCAACGATTATCCCGAAAACTATGGGCAGCATCTTTCAACTCCCCATGGCCTTTCGATGTACAATAGTCTGCTGTCAAAAAGTTGTTCTTAATGGTTTTGCGGTATTTGCTTTTCAAAATAGGACACGGCTGTCTCGTCCTGTGTAACCTAGTACGTATGTCCAGGTATATTACGAAATGAGTTAGTTTTAGATAACATATAACTTGGCTTAGAGTAATGTTTTTACCAAAAAAAAAAAAAAAAACGAAAAAATTGCTGTCTTCAGCCACGGCGAAAGCTTTATAGCTTTCATGAACATATCAAATTTATAGCAAAATACGATTTTGATAATTTTCAGTTTCATTAGTTATTCAAATTTACGTTTTAGAAACTTTTTGATGGATTTTTGAAACAAAACTAACAAATCGGTTGTATAGGGCTAGAATGTATAGTCTTCAGATTTCGATGATTTTCAGAACAAATGTTTAGTTTATTATATGTGTGTACAATACCGAATTTCATATTCTTGATGCTTTATTGTAGTGCTTATGACGCAAAATCACATATCGGCACAAATTGGTTGTGTGGGAGCTATATGAAAAGTTTTACCGATGTGGCCGGTTCTGGCAAATTATCAAAATATTAAAAAAATACTGAGATTTGTTCAAATATCTCAAAATCTGAGAGACTAGTTTGCGTTCAAACAAAGAGACGTACAGATGGATATGGATAAATCAACTGAGCTCAAAATTCTGACACGATCGATATACATTTTTGTTGGCAAATTAATTTCCCCAAATTGGTTTTCGGGAATTATTGCGGAAGTGACAGTCCTTGGCCGGATTGTTCCATTATAAAGACCTGACGATCGCAGGAACTATTGGATTTGAGTCGCCTCTTACGACAGACATGCCTTGCCGTGGATAATTTCTTGAACTAGTGACCCTCCGGGGTATGGGTCTTTCTGTTCTTCTAGTATTTACATATTTCGGACCAAAGTTAATATAACATTTGATGTAAATGAGACGTATAAAAAGTTCTAAATTTCGAGTCATAAATTCTGAATGGACAAAAATGCATTTTTGCAAGTCTTCGAATGGACTAGCTGGACTAGTCCTTCAGAGATATCATTACTTTATTATAATAACCGTGAGGTTTTGTCTGCTTATTCACTTACTGAATTGTTATTCACTATAAAAAAAAATTAACCACTTACAAGTATATTGTTTTATTGCATTTTAAATAATAAAATACTTTCTTTTATAGCAACCACTGCGCTGATGTGCTACGACTGCAACAGCGCCTACGATCCCAATTGTGGTGATCCCTTTGAGCCATATACGCTTGGTAAAGTGAATTGCACTCAGCAGGAAGTTAAGGAGCATCTCAAGGATAAGTACAGTCAACCAGTGTTGTGCCGTAAAACCACACAAAAGGGTATGTATCTACAGTGATTGATAAAATAGAGTGGTGTTGAAGAAAATTTCTTGTTGTTGTTGTTATTATTATTGTTATTTATTGAAAATTTTGTCTCCTTACAGTTTATGGCAAAGTACGTGTAGTACGCGGTTGTGGCTACATAACCGATAAGTCCGATGATGGATTGTGCTTGAAACGCTCCGGCACTCACGATGTGCAAGCCATCTATTGTGCGTGCACTGGTGAATTGTGCAATCATGCCGCCTCCACATTGTACCAGAGCAATAATCATCCCATTATATCGGCATTACCCTATACACTAGCTGCGTTCTTCGTATGGATGGCTACATTTTCGAGTCATTTCAATATCAATACTATTGGTGCTGTGCAAAATTCATAAATACAACAACAACAAAAATATATAGAAAACAAGCCTACATACATATATATTGTAGTATAAAATAAGTATATACGTACATGCATACACACACATGTATGTGTGTATGTATATAACGGAAATTAAGTGGAGAAGACTGTGTTTCCCAGGTTTGAGTTTTGAGTGCAGTCATTAAAAACAAACAAACATACATACATACATACATACATACCCCACACAAAACGCATACAAATATTGGAAAAATAATGGAAAATAGAAAGACTAAAAGATAAAAAAAAACAACATACGATACAAATAAAGGAAGGCAAAATATTAAAAGCGAAAAGTGAAAAAGAAAATGCAATAGACGCGTTAGGCCAACAGGCGCTATACAAAATTTAACCGTAGCCGAAGGGTGGAGACACGACGAACAGAAAAATGGCGAACAAATGTCTGCATTCAAGAGTAGTTCAGCTGTATACCAATATGTTGCATAACTGTATAATTTGCGCAATAAAAATTGCACAACTGTGAGAAATTCAGGTGGTATGCGGCGAGTAATGGAGCTTTGAGTTGGAATTCATGCTTGTTTAGACATGTGCTTGAAGCAATACACGAAAATTTCATAATTTCAAGCAAGTGATCAAAATCAAATCAACCACTGATGATGTATAAAGCAAAATTTTCCTAAAGTACGTTAAGAATAGCAAATTTAGTGACAATTTTGTGCATTTTGCTAGCCACATTGTAACAGTATGACAAAAATTATTCGTAAAGCCTAAAAATATGCTACAAAATTTGTTTCATTCAAACATTGGAAATGTCATACGATTCAGAAATTGCCAGCTGTGTACTATTTAACTACCTATTTAATCAGGTAAATAGTTAGCAATTATGCACTTATAACTTTTAATTATTCATTTAAATATTTCGCATAATCAATTAAATAAATTTTACAGGTTATGTCAAGGTTACAGCAGCCTAGACTGCGCACTGTACTAAATGTACTTGCAAAATTGTGTGCGTATGTATGTAGTTGATATTAAGCAATAAACATACATATATGTATGCATATATGTACATAAGAACATATGTAGCTAAATTACTTATTGATTATGATACAAGTAAAACTATTGTAAGATATTAAAAAAAATTAAACAAAAAAAAACAACAAAAACTCAATACAAGAAAAACAAAAAATAACTGCCGTCATATGTCTTGCGATTGAAATAAAACATATTCGTAAATTTTATTAGTAATTTCATGTTGTACATGTTTATATATGTGCATATGTATGTATGTGAACTATACTTTTGAATTTAACTTAAACTACATACATATGTATGTATGTTCTTGAAGATGTTTACCAACTTCTTTTGTGAGCGCCATAGTTGTTGCTAGAATGGCAAAGGCTACAAAAATTCAACAGAAGATGACAAAAACAAATTTTATTTCCTTCTTAACTTAATTTTAGCCACAGTAAAAATTTTTGTTACGTAAGCGTAGCAAGTATTTACGGATTGTGGTTGTATAATATATAAAATACTGTGGAAATACATATGTACGTACATACAAAATACAAAAACAGCAACTCTAAACAACTCCAAGCCCACGAAATTGTCGAGCTGCCATCATTTGTTAATTTTATGCAAATAATATAAGTTACCGCATAGCATATGCAAATTTACATTTACACATTGAAGTGATTTTTCTTGCAAATCATTGCAATAATAATTGTAACATAATTAAAATACAATTAATGCTGGAGATGCACTGCTATCAGTGTAGCTAGTAAAGAATTCATTCAAAAGTCTAATTAAGAACGATCTTAAAATTTTAAGATTATTTTGTAAATTTGGCTGAATTTAATTTAACAGCTGATATTTGTTTACATTAGAAATTCGCTGTTAGTTGTGAGTGACCTGACGGCATTGGAGATAGTAACGAGTAACGAGCGAAAGAGCTAAGTATAAGCGGCGTTGCGCATAGGAATTTTGTAAATTATTCAAGAAAAATTAAGAAAATATTAAAAAAAAAGTTTACGAGAAAAGCAAAATATGCTGTAAAATAAACAATACTATGATCATCGCAAATACAACGCATAAGAGCAAACTAAAATTAATTTACATACATAAATACATTAAGCACGCTAAATAAAGAAAAAGGTAACAGACATACATGCATACAGTCCTGCATATAATTGCATATTAAATTACATTAAAAAAACGAAACATAATTACATGCATAAATAGCATGCCTACATACATATAATAATTATAAAACACAATACGAAAACATACACAACATTTACATGCATTAAACCACATATTTTGTCCACAAACAAATATATATATATATAAATAAATAAACATAAATAAAAATAAAAATAAAAATAAAAATAAATAACAGAGAACAGTTAAAAGCAAACAGAAATATACATAAATAATTCAGTAAATATGTATCACATTAGATAACGCAAGTTCTCATAAATACTGAAATAAATTCCGTATATATAAATAAAATACAAAAATATTATTAAATAATAATTAAAATATGACTAACTAAAATTAGTTAAAACCTGGAATACAACATTGCTGCGCATATAGGATAAAGAACTCATCGAAATTGACACATACACACATACACACACAAACTGAACTCAAAGTTACACAAAAGAATAAGAAATTTTCCAATAATATTAAAAATTTCAAATTCTTCCTATAATAATTACATATATATGTATTTCACTAAAAAAAGGGAAAATATATATAATAAAGCATAGCGGCATACTTGAGAAAACACATTATATCACATACTTGCATTCACATATTCACAAAAACAGCAATAAGTATTTTTAACTTTTTTTTTGCTGGTAACCTTTTTTGGAACCCACTTTTTTTCCAATGGTACCCAAATGGCATAGAATAACAAACATATATATTTGACAACAAAAATTAGTGATATTTTAATATAAAATATGCAAGTATATAATTTTATTGCATATTAATGGTTAACATTTAATTATTTATAATTATTTAAGCATTCCCACCAAAAGAAATGTATTTTTTTGCATATCCCATAGTTACATATTTACGCTTTTCATTTTAAGCATAACATATACATATAATTGTACTTATTTAATACTCACTTCATTTTCCTAGAATTATGTAAAATCAATCTTTTTTTGTACAAAACTTACTGTGTTATACGAAATTTATAAATTCCATTATATTTTGCAAAGCTATTTACTGCTTATTTACACAAAATTTTTTTGGGTATATACTTATTTAAAGTCTTATGGGCTTGAAAGTAAAATTATTTTAACTTTTTTTTTATCATTGAACTTAATGTGTACAAATAATTGTATAAATTTCGTTACTTTGGGAAAAATCATTACTAATGCTATTCTTATAAGTTTCAGTTTTTTAATGACTTCGTACTAATGTGGCACATAAACGTTCATTATTCTTCACTTTTAAAAATTTTCAATGACTGTGATTTTCTATTCCCACAATTGTAACAATATTTAAGATATTTGGTTGCGTTAACGGTTGGAAATGCATCCAAAATTTTACAATTTCGCATTTTGGCAAGAAATAAATGAACAATAAATTCTTGAAAGTTGTGTAGGAGAAAATTTAATTGTTTATTTAACACTTTTGAAAAGTATATTAAATTTATAATCTAATAAATAGTCATTGGGTGTATTAAGTAGACATTGAGAATACTCATATTTACAAATTAAAGTAACTTTTGTCAGCATATACATACATATATCCATGTATGGGTATAACTTGAAATATAAATTTTTTTTAGAGTATCTATGAATATGATGATTACATTAAGAATATTTAAATACACATTCACACACACACACATATAAACATAAGTAAAAAGAAAAAAAATACTTTACTAAGGAGGCTCTTTTTATGAACATTTAAGCCTAAAGCTAAACACGCGCCTCTACACACATTTATTCACATAATTCACACGTCCTCGTGCATATTTAAACACACAAAACTCACTTGAAATATTTATCGATCTGTCAGTTTGCATATTGTTAACCAACACATATACACATTAAACCAAAAATGCATTAACTAAGAATATGATTTATTTGAGGATAAACTCAATTTGCAATATCTAAGAAATTATTTAAACCGTTGCATAAAACTCAAATGCTCTAAGTGCATACATATGTTTAATATTTTATACATACATATATGTATATGAATACGCACTATATGTATATGTACCATGCATACGCATTTGTAGGTATTCAAAATTACCAGCAAATAAAAAATATTTTTAATTTCATAACTAATTCTACCCTAAAACAGGAAGAATAAACCAAAGAGTAAATTAAAATTATAGTGAATACTTAAATACATACACAAAATGAAAAGCAAGCAGTGAAAACACTTAAAATTATAAAACAACAAAATACTAAATACCAAATTAATATATTTAATAAATTTGAAATTTATGTAGATATATAACTAATTTTAAAGATTAAATTAAATTTAAATCCATAAACGAAATGATAATAAAAGCAAACAAGAAAAAAAGCAACATCAAGAAACAACAAACACTAGCCGACAAACAAAGAAAAAACAGAAAGAAAAATTAGTTAAGTAAACCAAAATTACAAAAAAAAAGTATTTAATTAAGTAAAAAATAAAAGCAAATATTAAGCAAAAGGCAAAAATATATGAGAAATTATAAAGCATAAAAATATTATTATTTAAATATGAAATCATTAACTAATTGAAAGTGTGCTGTGTGGTAGCTAACTCAGAGATAAAGCTAAATGAGCAGCGAGTTTGGAATGGCCATTTAATGAACTATTACAAACTCTTATGGCGTGCCATAGATTGAATTCTTCACAAAATTTAGATAAAATATTAATTTAATTTATTTCTTAAAATAAAAAAACAAAACTAAATCGATTGCGTTAGTAAATAAAAGCGAGAAATAATGTAGAACTTTATACATTCGTACAGAGAGAAGTTGTTGCAAAGCGCTTAACGTACATATGTATGTATGCCCCAATGATCTGAATGCTCTTAAGCATTACATTCTTACACGTTTATTAAGTTCTCACCCAGTAACTTGCAGCCATATACATATGTATGTATGTATAATGAACATTTTACCACACACACAAAAAATATTACCCAACAAAAAGCACGCATACAATAACAATAAATATTTATTCATAATATTAAATTAATAAAAAAAAAAGAAATAAAAATTTTACAAAATAAATTCTATGGTCGCAAGAGTGCACAGCTGTGCTAACGGGCCTGTGCTGGGCAAAAAGTAAACAACTGCTCGTTTAACAAACGTCATTAGGATCGTGCGGCATTCGGATATGTTTAATGGGCGGGCAATGCCACGTGCTTTCATTTTGTAATTCATTTATTTGACATTTTCGCGCTGTAATAACTGCTGCTGGCAAAAGATGTGCATATCAAACGTTTAATTTATTATACATATATTATGAGCAAAATTAATTATTTAATAACAAATACTTGAATGAAGTAATTGTGTATACATATTCTATAGTGCGTATAAAAGCAATTAAATAGCGGAAAACAAACATACTCATAAACTTATGTGTGTATGTACATATTTGATGATTGGTAGGAATTTTGCAGCTATTCTTATAGATTTTCTCAAACCTATAACTGCCTAAAAGTTGAAAGCAATAAACTACTATTTAGATGAGTTAATAATATTTATTGTGACAGATCTATGTATGTATGTAGATATGTACATACGTATGTGCATAAGTAAATAAATTGCGTCTGATAAGCACATCTGAAACGAGTTTGTTCAGCAATATTGCTGAGTGTATAATGGTAAAATAAGATATATTTTAATTTACCAAATAAAACTTTTGTGTTTTTTCTTTTTTTGAATATATTTTCAATTGTTAATCAAATAAATATTTGTGTTTCACATAATGTGTATGTACGTGTTTTTGAAGTAGCAAGCAGCATGACACAAGCTTTTGCTTCTAACAAACCAAAACTTAGACAAGAATTCTTAAAAAAAAAAAACGAAAATTAATAATATTTATTAAGAGTAATTATTTATAAACCTTATTTACTAACATTAATTGTAGTGTTTAAGTTAACATACAAATTAAATTGAAAAATAATGCAGTATTTTGAATAGTGGCGTCGCGTCGCGTCGCGTTCGAAGAAAAGTAGTATTTTTTTTTTTTTAACATAATTTTAAATATAGCAGCATGCAGCAAAACTTGTCTTGTTGTAACCAGCAAAAAAACAGAAAGTAACAAAGGCTGCCAAAATCAAACTGTTATGAAGTAATAACAATATCCATAAATGTTAAATGAGCGCATACATACTCGTATACAAATAAAATCCCATTTTGTTGTGTGTAGATAAAGTAGTGTTCTGTACTTGTATAATACTATGTTTTTGACGACTAACCCTCTTGTTTTTATGAATAGAATGAATTATATTAATTAAATTTATAATATTTTAACGTATAAAATTTTGATTTTAACCAATTCTATCTAAATATTAATTTAATACCATTTTAAATTAAAATCAGTCCCACTTTTGCCTGCTAAAGTGTCTTTTTGAACAATGCAAGAAGCGAACATACATAGTAATACTCTAATTGTTTAACCCCAAAAATATAAATAAAGAAAAATAAAAACAAAAAATGCAAATTCTGCACATAAAATTTTTTGAATAAAGCATATAATTCTCATGTGGAAACTAGCGGGAGAGATTACTTAATTAGAAATTATGGCGAAAATAATGTTGTTAATAAGTTTATCAATATTTTGTTAAGAAATTCAGAAGAAAGTGTTATTTTTTAGTCAATAAGTCTGTAAAGCTCCGCTTGTAGAAGAAATCAATAAATAAATTAAATACAAAAAACAAGAGAAATGTGCATACGTTTTTCTTCCAGTTTGTAAGTTACGCTCGCCTAAGGAGTTATCATTAGAGAAGACAAGAAATCTGGACAGTTATTTACTACTTATACAGTGGTCGAGAAAAGTTTACATACACTATATACGTACTAAATCTTTAGTGTGAAAGTACGAAAATTAATTAGGAAAATATGTTGATAGAGTTGTATTCTACTCTTCTTTCTAATAACAATAAACTTAAAGAAATTAACCACAAACTTATTGAAGAAAAACTCAAAATTGTTTAGACAAAATTATATATACTAGAAATTTCATACTTAATACACTGTTGTTATAACTGTAAGATACCGTTAGCTTATTTCTTTCATTTCATTATATTTACACTTACGAGGTATGTTCAAAAGAAAAGGAGAATTTTGATTCTTCGCGGACTGTGTACATTCGATTATCGATATTTTTTTTTTATAATTTATTTATTTATCATGTGCTTGCATTAGGAGCCAGTTTCGATTAGTAATTTGTTTTTGACAACAGAATAGGTAAGTCACATTTTTGTGTGCTCTTTGATTTTTGACTTTTGAAAGAAATGGATGAACGTATATGTATTAAATTTTGCGTTAAAAATCGAATAAAGTGCTCCAATGCACTTGAGTCAACATTTCAACATTTCAACTGTGGCATTCGATGAGTCCACAAAAAAGTGTTTAAAAGTTGTACAAGCGCTGAGAAGATGTTGATGACGATGAGCGTCCTGGAGGTGCGACCACGTCGACAAGCGAAGAAAACACCGAAACAGTGAAAAAAAAAATGTTCTTGAAAATCGTCGAATCTGGGAAGTTGCAGAGGATTATGGCATATCAATCGACTCATGCCATTCAATTTTCTCGAATGTTTTGGGCATGAAACATGTTGCAGCGAAGTTTGTTTCGAAATTGCTAAATTTTGCTCAATTTTTTTTTTGTCAAGTTGACGAAACGTGGGTATATGGTTATGACGTCGAAACCAAGGCCCGATCATCCCAATGGAAGCTGCCAGATGTGCCAAGACCGAAAAAGGCATGCCAAGTTCGATCAAATGTGAAGGGTTTGCTCACTGTTTTCTTTAATCTCAATGGTGTAGTGCATCATGAGTTCCTGCCAAAAGGTCGTACAGTTAATAAGAAATACTCCAAGGAAGTTATGCAACGTTTGCGTGAAGCAATATGGCTCAAACGAACGCAATTTTGGAAAAACTAATCGTGGATTCTGCCTCACGATAATGCACCAGCTCACACATCAATGCTTATTCGTGCCAAAATGCCGTATATCAGAATTTCAGAAAAGTTTCAAGGTTTGGAAAAAGTGTTGACACAAGTGTATTATATCCTGTAGAAAATACTTTGAAGGGGACAAAATAGATAAAAACTTTAAAATAAAATTAAAAGTTCACCTTTTCCTTTGAACACACCTCGTATATAATGGCTCCGCGAAAACAAATTTTGTAATAAAGCCTAAAATAAAAAAAAATTCGTATGGGGAAATTTCAAAAAGTTTATACTTGAGTCGAGCAACAGTACATACAATTTTATAAGACTTCGAAAATAGTGACTCTACCGAAAATAAGCCGCATAATGGCCGCCTAAGGAAACTATCTCGTAGAGGTGTCAGCTTGATTCTCAAAGAAATGGAGAAAAATCGGAAAGTAAGGGCTTCAAAATTAGCCGAATACATAGCAAGTACATCACAAAAGAGTATTCATCCAAGAACATTACAAAGAACTCTAAACAATAACGGGTTATAGAGAACTGCTAGAACTGCACACAAATAACCACTTATTACAGAAAAAACGGAATCTTCGTTTAGAATTGTCGAACAGTCGAAGAGTCAAAGTTCAACATTTTCAGTAGCGATGAAAGAGTAAAAGTTTGGAGGAAAACTAACGCTGTGCCTTATCCGAAGAACTTGATATCCACTTTTAAGCACGATGGCGGCAGCATAATGATTAGGGGAGCTGTTGTGGTCTCTGGCGTTGGAAAATTAGTTTTTATTGAGATTAATATGAATTGTTACAAATATAGGGTGTTTTTTTTTATAGAGGTGTAGAACTTCAAGTTGGCATTACTTTTCAAGATGGCGACCGATTTAACAGGTGTCAAGTGATTTATTCTCAGTTTGGTTTGGCAATTCATCATGAATAGACTCACGCCTAAACAACGCTTGCAAACAGTGCAATTTTATTTCGAAAATAATGGTTCTGTGCGCACTACGTCCAATGATACGGACCAATGATTCCACCAGCCCATAAAGCGCAGCAAACAGTCAGTTTTTCTGGATGTAACGGTGTTTCAACATACACTTGAGGATTACCTTCACTCCAAATGCGGCAGTTTTGTTTGTTGACGTAGCCATTCAACCAGAAGTGCACTTCGTCGCTAAACATCGCTAAAATGGACGTAGTGCGTGATACGTTTTCCGCACAGAACCATTATTTTCGAAATAAAATTGCACTATTTGCAAGCGTTGTTCAGGCGTGAGTCTATTCATGATGAATTGCCAAACCAAACTGAGAATAAATCAATTGACAGCTGTTAAATCGGTCGCCATCTTGAAAAGTAATGCCAACTTGAAGTTACATACCTCTATTAAAAACACCCTTTACAAGACTTTGTTGGAACATAATTTGAAACCTTCAGTGGATATTTTGGATTTCGGTTCCGGTTGGGTCTCCTAACAAGAAATCGATCTAAAACACACGAGGGAAATTGTTAAGGATTTGCTGATTTATTATGCTCCAAGGCACTTAAACCCTTCGCCACAAAAAAAAAATTAAACATATCGTTGAAATTTTGGAGCGAAAAGTAAAAAACCCCCTGATTTCTAGCACTGCAATTCTCGCAGAGAGTAAAGAAGTTGGAATAGCATTACATCTGCAGAGTAAAGGGTGATCAAAGTAGGGGTACTTTTTTGAATACCATTTTTTTGTCATGTTATTTTTGTTCAGTATTGTTGGCATTTCATTATGGTAAGACTCTTGAAAAGTTCCAAGGAGATCCGACGTTTTCGAGCCAAATTTTGTTCTGGCTTAATGGGTATGTCAATGAGCAAAATTGCCGCATTTGGGAGGAAGAGCAGCCGGTGGAATCATCGGTCTATATTTCTTCAAAAATGATGCCGGTGAGAACGTAACCGTCAAGGGCGACCGTTATCGCGCAATGATAACCGACTATTTGATGCCTGAAATTGAAGCTCGTAATATTCCCATCAATCAATGGATTTATTGAGAGAACACTTAGGTGAGCTGATAATTTCACGTTTTGGGCCGGTCGATTGGCCATCAAGATCGTGTGATATCACAGTACTAAACTTTTTGCTGTGTGGATATGTAAAGTCTAAAGTCTGTGCGGACAATCCCGCTTCGATTCAGGCCTTGGAGCTAGGCATAACGAATGTCATTTGTCAGTTACCAGTCGAAATGCTCGAACGAGTCATCGAAAATTAGACTCAACGGAATGATTATAAACATTCCCCATAAATTTATATTTTCTGTTTTTTTTCTTTAAAAAGCAAGGGACCGCGAAATGGATCAGTCTTTATAAACCGGCGGCTTTAAGCGGTTATAGATGCAAATGGGAGCCCAATTAAATACTTAAATGCCTTAATATCTAGAATTCAGTAAAGTTTTCGAAGTTAAAGAAGCTTAATTTGTGCTGTATGTAGAATTTTTTGAATTTTTGAAATTTCATACAAACTTGGATTCAATGTTTTTTGTTCTTCCATACCCACGTAGGTCCCTAATCGTAGGAAAGAAAAATGATAAGCACACATAACCTCTTCATCGATATTGATGCAGTCAACGTTGATATTACGCCGCTACAACTGAACTTCGTATCCCACCAAAACTTATGTGGCTATGAGCTCTGACCAACATCCAAAGTTTGCAAGGATTGAGAAGCACCTCACCGAGCCGTGCGATACTAAACAATTTTTCAGACAAGGTGACTGTAGAAAATAATACCAGCTACTAAGCTAAACATGGAAGCTGAGGTTAAAATTGCTAACATATGTTGGTGATGGCATAACTGGACCGTTAGTTCTGCTTTCTTTATACCACGAGGACAAGACGAAATATCTTCTGTCTTTCGCTTCTCGGCTCCCACCTCATTGTTTGACAGTAATAGATAATTTCGTCTGTCTGGTAACCTAGAATTTCAACCTTCAAAACTAAAGCAAAATTACTCTTGTCAACAATTATTTCTTCTGATTGAGTAGGGAAATGAAAAGCAAAATAACCGATCGCCAAACTCTTTGGGAACGAAGGAACACGGGCTAAGACGTATTATCCTTTCGTATTAATTTTCTCCACTTTTCTATTTTTACAGAATTGGAAAGATTTCTTAATAACTACTTAATTAGAAGTCTAGCAAATGGATTCTTGAATTTTTATTAAAGGTTTTCAATAGAAATTTACTTTTTAAATCCTATGTTATTAATGAATATTTCTTTCTGGCGTACATCATGCAGGTTTTTTTACGGAAGCCACTTCCATAAGAAAGATTTTTTCGGGGTTTGAAAATAATACTGTACCTGCAACCCTTCGCCTGAGAACCATACATATCCATAATAGTTGCCATATTACCATTGCATTCATACTTACCTCTACGAGTACTTCATCAAATACACAAAAAGATATTAAATAAAAAAAAAATACTTAAAAAAATATTTTGTTTTAAGATCTAGTTGTTTATTTTAATATAATATAAAATACATACGAAAGCTTATTGTCTCCTTTACACGTACTTCTTCTCCACTTTCATGATCCATTATTTATGGTGAAAATGCAGTCGGGAATAGTGCAACCCTAGTCAGTGGTTTGTCAGTTTCGCGTTTAATACGAATGAATCCGTTTTCCCCCCAAGTTGTACCAAAAGAATTCAATACCAACCAATAATCCAGATTTTCAGTTGTATCAGTACCATAACCCACCACTACCATGTAATGTGAACCACCGTATGTGTCTGGTTGTTGGAAAATACCCGACTTGTAATGCATGAAATCGAAAGAAGTAGGATCATATTCGATGACAACCGGATATTCAGCCGAAACATAACTCTTAATCGTGTCATCAGTGGGGTTGTCAATGCGCGAATATGAAGCCAGTGTAACAGATGTTGCTGTAGCGTCGGTGGGGGGGCTTAAACACATACCTTGTGTACTCAATAGTGGCGTATTTGGGTAACTAGCTTCGCTATACAATGGTCGTTGATATCCAACAAGATATTCGAAAGCGGTTTGTGCAACTTGCTTGGTGCAACCGGATCCCGAGCCAGCGCAATCAATTAGATTCTGTGCAGATAGTTTTGTTGTGATGCCAGTCTCAATTGCTTCGCGTATTTCAACAGCCTTGGCCGTAGCATAGGCCCAACCGCTATTACAAACTGTACCTTGATCTTCAGCTGTTATCGTTAATGAAAGATCCGTTATGAAATTAAAAGATGGCGATGGCTCTTGTACCTGTGGTGGTGCTGTCGCTGATGGAGCTGTTGCTGGTAAGGTAGTTTTTGGGAATAAGGCCTTAAAATGTATGAGGCGCATATCGGTGAATTGATTGATATCCAAGCGATAAGTAATTTTATTGGGGTAACGATCTGCTTTCACATTATGAGATGTTATTAACTTCTTGTTGTAGTTGTAATAATATAATGCATACGATTCTGGAACTGGGCCATTAACGTAGGTTTTACCATAAGTAGCCTGCAAATTTCAATACAATTATACTTAAATTTTACAGTATTAGACAATATAAATGTTTATATACATATGTATGTATGGGGTTTTCCAATAGGAGTAATATGATTTCTTAAAAAGGAAACACACTAATTGTTAAGGAAATTCAAATGTTTTTTATTTCATGTGAAGTGCAATCGATACAATTTTTGTGGACCTTTTCCACTAAATCAAGTCATATATGATGAATAGCATGGCCAGTATTGACTTTTAAAGCTTGAAGAGAGTCTGGTTTATTGCTTAAGAGCAATGACTTCAAATAACCCCACAAGAAGTAGTCTAATGGTGTTCAATCACAACTTTTTGGAGGCCATTCAATGTCACAATTTCTTGAAATAATCGAATCTCCAAACAATAATTCGGTTGTTGCACGTGCCGTGTGACACGTAGCCCCGTCTTGTTGGATCCAGACATTGTTGAGATCAATTTCTTCCAATTGTGGCCATAAAAAGTTGGTTATCATCGATCTATACAGCTCTCCATTGACAGTAACGGTGCTACCAGCTTCATTTCGAAAGAAGTACGGACCGATGATTCCACCAAAAACCACACCAAACTGTCAATTTAGGTGAATGTAACGGTTGTTCATGAATAATTTGTGGATTTTTTTTGTACCAGAATCGACAGTTTACCGCACCACCAAGATGAAAGTGAGCCTCATCTGAGATAATTTTCTTAAAAAAATCGTTATCGTTTTCAAGTTGTTCCAAGTCAAAATCAGCAACGTTGTTCTTGCGTATATCTTGCCATGATTAAATTGTAAACATTACTGAATACAATGAAAAAACAAACAGATCATGGCATATTAAAAACGGCTAAAACGACACTTAGAAATCGTATCATCCCTGTCGGAAAACCCCTTACATAAGTTTTATTATATAATAAAATTTTATACAATCTTTTGTTATAACATAATCTTTTGGTGTCTGTAATGTTTGCTATCCTTAACTAGCTAAACCAGCTAAAGTGCAAGGCTTGTGGTTACTTCTTGTGATGCCTCCGAAAAATGCTGGATGATGAAATTGTATAAAAAAATATCAAAGCTAATGACAATACTTTGAACTAAGTTTTTGTTTGTTTTAAAATCGAGAAAAAATTATTTGACTCATTCTGGTCACACACGTAGCATTAATAACGACCATAAAGTATCTTTTACAACTATCTATGTGTATATATAAAGGGACTTGTCCTGAGTGACCGGCCGACCAACCCATAGTTTAGACTACTGTTTGTAGAAAGCTGAAATTCAGAGAGTGAGTTATGTAACCGATAAAAAATCATTTTCTTGGAGGTGAATCTGTGACCGATCTATTGAATTTATCGTATTTATGGTTAGATTTGCTTGAAATTTGGATTTAAAAATTGCTATGTTTTATAAGTATTCAAACATTTTAACATAATAATTTATATGGAGCACTCCACAATCCCGACTTTCAAAATGCAGACAGTACATAATCCAGACAATTAAAAATAATCCAGACAAGACACAACCCTGACATTATATAAAACAGCACCAAATAAATTTTAATGAACCTAAAGTTTATTCACAGCCTGAGAATTATAAGAAAAAAAGTTTTTCACTGGAAAAATATTTCATGTGCTTTATATAAAATTTTTGATTGGAAAAAAAAATCGAGATATAAAATCCAGACAATAGCAAAAAATTGTATACTTCGCTTGGATTTTTTGTAGTGATTTTTTTCTGGATTATGTCGTGACTGGAATATATTTTTCGGGATTTTATGTGTCGGGATTTCATTAAAGAATATATTTATGAGTTATAATACAAAAAAGCGTAAAACAAACTTTTAAAGTCTCATTAAAAATATTTTATATTTCATAACTGTACATATTTCAAATTTCTAGACAAGCGAGGATTTATTTATTTATTTATTTATATATAAAAAGATATTCATATTCTAATTGCGTATACTTCAGTAAACGAAGACGTACAGAGTGCCGATGCGCAATATATTCCGTTATGTAACAAAAACGAGGAGAGTGAAATTTATGCTCGAAAAGCTATTTTGTCTATTTGTCGAAAGCTGGTTTTTGACAAAAAATTATCCCACTTTTTACTTTTTGCACAAAAGGTGCCTACCAAAACATATAACTATTAGTATTCTTTACAATTAGATGCATTTCTTTTTCTCTTACTTAACTGAGCAAATGACAAATGCCAAAATAAAAGGAGTTCGCTGCAGATGCCTATAGTCAGTACAATCCCAACCTACAGAAAATGTATTAAACGGTGTAAATAATATAGAATAAAATTAAAAAAAAAAAAAAATGTATGACACAGAGCGGATAGCCAAATAGGGCTATTTAGCTCTCTTTCCTGCCGGGCGGCGATAAGATTTAAAGCCGATGGCAGATAGGACTCTTACGTTGCGTGATAGAATGACGGGTTGACATCTAAGATGAATATATGCAATGCCATCTTTTTGGACCCGTTGACCATTTGCGGATTTCAATTTCTTTTTATTTACTAAATTTTAACGCCTATTTTAAAGGATTTGAAATAAAAACTTCAAAACAATTTAAATAATTATTTAATGTAACAGATTTTTAGGTTTTAAATAGAAAGACAATGAAATAGAAAAATTTTCATGTCGTACGATAGGCGCTTTTCGCTTTGCTAGAAAGTTGGAAATGTCATTCAACACAGTAAAGTTCTATCTGCAATACGCTTTACCCCGTTGGATATGCGTAGCTATCAGCTGAAGAAAGGGTATTTTTTTAGACGTGTAGATTCAATGAGGCAATACTTTTTTCGGAATTTATCTTTTTGACAGCTGGTGCTTGATTTATACTTAGTTCTGTGGACCGGAGTATCGAAGAAGACCAAAATAAGTTCATCCACAATCGCGCCGAACAATTGGTGTTGTGCTCAACCACTTTATGGAACTATTAACGGAAGGATCCAAAGGATTCAAAATCCAACTCTTGCAAGAATTGAAGTCCAATAACCATCAAGCGCGTCCCACTTTCGGTGAATGGGCCCAGAACGAGATGGCCACTTTCACAACAACATTTTGTTCAGCGATGAACACTTTTGGTTAAACGGGTACGTTAATAAACAAAATAAACGAGGTTACATCCTCAAAAAGACGCTGGTTGGTTTGCTCTATGGTTAGAGGGAATAATTGGTCTTATTATTTCTTAAAAAATAAAGCTGGTTACAATGTAACAATCAATGAGAAACGCTATAGAGCCATGATTAATGATATTTTCATGCCGGAGTCGGAAGATGTTGATGTGGACGACCATTAGTTCTAACAAGACGGCGCTTCATGCCATACAGCCAACGAATTTCTTCGAGCCAGCCACGGCGGTGACTTGTCCGAAGTTATTTTTAAAATTTAATGACAAATCCTTATCTTTTTTTTTTTGTTTTTGTTAAAATTATTAAATAATTATAGTTTATTATTAGTATAAATTTGGCAAGAATGAACTGCTAAATAAATTTAAAATTTCCCACAACAACGACCATAGCGCCATGATAGGGCTGCTTCAGAGAAAAAATTCTGACAACATCAGCTAAGTGAGAAAAGATATATTGGGAGAAAATTTGTGAATGGCCACAGTATTACTTCTCAATACTAACGCTAAGCTATAAACAACAATTCAAACTCAAATAGCGGCCTCAAAGTTCAAAAACCGCCTAGTAGTGTTGATCTTCATGGTCATGTAGCATAATAAAGTAAAAAGGTTTTCAATCGCCATAAAATACAACAAAGGTTTTAAGATTTAGAAAGCAGTAGTCTTTAGTGGCGAAAGCAAATATATAATTTTGAACGAACGGGGGAGTATGATATGGCGAAAGCGAACTAAGGAGGCGCTGTATCTTAAACACAATAAATCCAATACTCGTAGTGGTAGTGGTTCTGCCTTGGTAAAATGGCGGAATATCCGCTGAAATTGTTGGAGAACTAGATTTTTATTGATTTTTATCGAAGGCACAATGTGGAGGCATATGATTATTTTTATACTTTTCATGTACAAGAAAAGGTATATTAACTTTGGTCCGAAGCTTATAACTACCAGAAGGAGAGGAGATAGAAAGATAGATAGAGAAAATTTATACCGATCATATCAGAATGACCATTTGACCGTAAACTAATCTCTCAGTTTTTGAGATATTTGAACGAGAGTTAGTGTTTCTGTAATATATTGAACATTTGTCGGAACCGGCCGAATCGGTCTACTATATCAACCATATAACCGATTTGTTCATTGTAATTTTGGGTCATAACTACTTCAATAAAGTATTTACGAGCGAGAAATTCGATAATTCGGTGGTCTATATGCATATAATGAATTTAATATTGGTACTGAAAATCGTCGAAATGGGAAGACTATATAGTAAAGCTCCAGCACAACGCAATACGCAAAAAAGCATGGTAATGATATGTAACTACGTATGCTACTTACGTAAATTCAAATGATTATTGATGCATGAAGACAGCACATCTTCCGTGTTTTAATTAGTGTGGTAAGTAATGAGTTTTTATTTCAACTCCACAATGACTCAAAACGCAAAGCTCGTGATATTATTACGTTTTGCTTTGTTTGTAAGAGATATTTGATATTTTATTTTACTTTTAATGAAATAATTATCTTTCAGTAGGATATACTCTAAATTGTTAAAAAAAAGGGAATTCTGCGCCACTCGTTCGACTCGTTCAGTATCTACAACTTTGCTAACTATACCAAACCAATATTCCTTACGGTCAACCTAGATATAGCGGTGGGCAAATATCTAAAAGTGCTCAAAATTGACTTTGAGCCAGCAATTGTATCAAGATATAAAATCCAAAGGGCGGCTAAGCAGGCAAAAGTAATGATGCAGAAACTCTAGTTTTGGTAAGTACTTTCAGCAACAATCATCAAAACCTACGCCTGCAACGATGACCTGAAAAAATGTTGCACTGTGCTTTTTCTATTGTATAATTCGGAAACATTTTCAAAATTATCTTCCAACTTGCAAAACTATTTACTAATTCAATCGTGATTTCATAAGATGTTTACTAGCTAGAATGTTTGCAACCGTTTATTATTATCGAAAATTCCCCTTTTGTTGTCAAATACTTGCCCTCTTTAAATTCATACATTTTTAAGTACTTAGATTTAAGAATTGCTTCTCCAAGACCGCTTACAGTATTGAAATCCAACTTGCTGTAGGCAAAACCCATTTAATTTATTTAAAACTCAAATTAAGGATGTCAGACTAACTAAAGTAATTTTAATGTAAGATATAAACTATATCAATATCTGCACAGAAGACTTAAAGAGAAAACCTCCTTAAGGTTCAACGTAAAAAGTATTACCAAAACGAAAATCGCTTAATTAACCCCCCCCATATATACTATAGCTCTAGGTACCCGGGTATCGAGCACTTCTAGCTGATCGATGCTCGATCGATACTCGCTCATTGCTCAACAGCTCCACTGCTCAGCAGAACAAAATAAATTTAACTTTTTTTGTCAAAATTTCTTTGGCGTTTGAATAATTTTTACACTTTGCATAAATAAATTTAAAATTAATAAAAAAAAGTTTTGGAAAAAAGTTAAAGTGTTTGTCAATATACTCGATATGCTCGTGCTCGGCTCGAAAAATTTTCAAATAATGAGCAATGAGTAGGGGTGCGAGCGCTCGTTGTTCAAATGCTCGCACTGTTCGAAAATGTTTGAGCAAAATCTGGAGCTCTAATATATCCATATATATATATATATACAACGTGGTAAAATTAGAAAATGTTAAAATATTATTTCACATTTGTGTAGGGATTAAAATGTCTTCATTTTAATAACGTTCAATATATCAGAAACAACTTCAGCCTTTAATTGTTCACTTTCCCCGAATATATATATTTCTTCAATAACGAAATAATGTCTTGAAATGAATTTTTTTTTTTTTTTGAAAACTGCTTATTATTTTCTTTAACACATTTCTATTTTTCACTCACAACATAGTTTTTCCATTCTTCCGAGTTCAAAGTTGCTTTGGTCACAATAATTGAATCACACAATTGAAATCCCAGAATAGTTGTAAGCAGCAGCACTGCATAAAACTCCTTCGCACCGTACATACCGACAGGATGCTTCACTGGAACTTAAACCAAGTCAAGTACAATTGCAAAAAAAAAAAAAAGATTTTTAAACAGATTTAGACGACCAAAGAGGAAGTCTGCACACGACTAAACGCGTGAATCTTACATTTTTGGTTTTTATACCGAAGAAAGGTGTTCTAAGTGAAATTTCTAACACACCTGTTTGTTTGATTAACAACCATATTTATGTACTTACATAGTTACTTTCATACATCCATACAGATGTACGAAGTAAAAGTTTGTAGATAGATAATAGGGCTAATCTGCTTGCACAAATGCATGCGCCTATACACACATACATAGACTCGTATATAAATACATGTGTACACAGATGTCTGTATATATTTTTATGTCATGTAGAATTTGTATCTTCTTCTTAAGTAAACATTTAGCACTCGGTGCTGCGGTTCTAATCTATTTTGCTATTGAAATCACAACACTTCTGCCGGTAAGATTGTTTTTATTAGAGTTCGCGATAGTGTGGTGGTGCTAATTATGGCATTGACACAACTATTTTATGCAAACAAATAACTATGTATATTTGTAGGTATTTTTATAGGAATATCCATATGCTCGCAAAATCCGGGGGTTAATTAAGTTTACCTATGGTTTTTAATCATTTAAGACCGTTAATCCGAGATGAACAAATTCATTGCATGCAAGGTAGTCTTGCCGCCTGACATTTGTAGGTTATTTAGACTTGCTTTTTGGCGGCAGACTTTTTATATTCTAAAAATGATTTTTCTGTACGCTTGACCTACCACAATTTCAATCTTTATAACCGCTGAAGCGACATTCGGCCGAGCTACTCAGCGAATTTATGGTATGCGTCTTGATGTTTTCCACCAAATGGAACGAATGGTTGCTGAATTTCTATTAATAGCTTTTTATTTCGTGTCGGAAATATACTCGGAGGCAGCTGACGTTCCCAGCCGAGGCACGAACGCAAATAGGAAAATTAATTTACAAGTTTTTAAATTAATTTTCAATAATTTTGATTGTTGGTCTGGCCAGGGTTCGATCCCATGTTACCTCGCATGGTAGTAAGAACCGTTAAACACGTGGCCGCCGTTGAAAGAAAAAAACTGTAGGACTTAAAACTTTGTGGATAGAAAGCTCTCTTCTCTATACTCTGCATAGAGAAGCAAATCTAGCCTGTAATAGCTGACTCTTAATCCTTACCAGGTCCCTTAAATTAAACCGCCACATATTTTAAATCTTCCATAATAAAATTCTGGATTAGGCCCTGCTTTTAGTGAATAAACTGAGCAAACTGCTGTTCTTGGGGAATATTACAGTAGTTTGACAGTGGGATATAGCCGTTTTTTGGGTAGAGTACGGTTTACCATAAAGAACGGAGCTTGTGATTATTATTAATGGAAGATCGTTTATTGTTTTTAAATTTGGTTAATTATATCGAATAATTCTCTAACCATATTTACATTAAAAAAATATATATTTCTAACATTAAAAATTAGGTTGATTGATTGGTCTGTTGGGAGGTTTGATGTGAGACCTGGCCATATGTATGCTACTGGGTAATCTTAGTGTGTTCTTTGAACATTATATATAGCTTGCCATAACAAGCGAAGGCGTTCTTATGATTTTAAAACGCGCATTACAAATCGGAGGAACTCGGCCAGGCATATTATCAGTGTGCAGGAGCATATCTCAGCTAGTATTAGAATCATGATTTACAAGAGTATTTTTCTAACCCCCTTTCTATAGAGTTTTACACTCCACCACTGGATATGTGTTAGTTTATTACTTATTACTAAGAATGATACTAACGGTAAATATTAGAAAGTGCAATAGTTAAGGCACACAAATCACATACACTTAATTATTGGATAAATATGATTTTACATGCATACCAACATATGCATGTAAATATGTATGTATATATGTAAATAAGCGTTCATACTGGAATATTTTCAAAGGTGTCAATTAATTGTTTGTTGTCCATACTGCAGAGCTACACCATGCAGATACTCGATTTATATACTGTTGATGGTCTGCTCAACAACCGCCTCGTCCATAAGCTCATCTCTGTTTCTTTAATATTTATTTAGGTAAGTCTCGCCGCTTGTGGAATCTATGATTTCCTAATAAAGTTAATAAATTAAATAATACAAACTAAATGGGTTACAACTCAAATTTAACACATTCTATAACCAATCATGTACCTACAAATACATCGTACATTGTACAATTTAACCTACTAACCTCATTGCTACGCTTCAATTATTCCGAAAATCGATTTCATTAAAGGCACAAGATTTTAGGTCCATAAATAAAAATAAAGAAAGTTAGAAGACATTAACAAATATAAATTAAATATATGATCCCAGAAATCCACCAGTTAATATTGGCACCCGCAATAGCCGAGTGGTTAGCAGTGCGCATTGCCATTCGGGAGGCCAGAATTCGAGAAATTAAGTTCAAAAAATTAAGTTAATTTGTATACCTTTCCTAAACATAAAATGGTATATTAGCTTTGGCCGGAAGTATTTAAATACCAAAAAGAAAAGAGATTAACCCACCATAGCATTTGTGTTATAATCAAAAAAATTTTCAAGGATATTTAGATTAATTTCATCTCCATTTTCTGCAACATTTTGAAGGGGTTCTTCGATGATGTTTTCTAAAAATGCATCGCTGCCAATTTCCTCTTCATAGTCATTTTCATCAGCATCTCGTAACCGAAATCTCCCTAATCAAATTCCATTATTTTATTGCTTTTCGGTTAGGTCAAACCTCGCCGACGCATTTCTATCACGAAGAACGCTATATATGTAATATGGCTCCATGGACCAAAGCTGTTTGTCTTTTTTACTCTCGTGCAGAGGAGAGGGGGAATTTCCTAATCCTGGCAATCATAATTAAGATAATGCGATATTCTTATCAAATAATTTCTAAATGATCGGTGCCTGATAAGTTTACAAAGTTTCAAGTGGGAAAAAACCATATTTGAACGAAACAAACGTACGGGTGAAGTTAAAAAACGTGCTAAGAAAGATATATTTTGTATATTGTTGGATACCCTTTTAATCACCTGATATCATAGCATTTGAACCTAAACTGCTCATGCGCAGGGTATAACCGAATATAGAAAAAAAAATTTGACAATTCATACATATGAATATCTCGACTTGTACGACACCTAGCGCATATGCCTCACGATCCTAAGAAATATTCTGCCCCCCGTTATGATTAAAAACTAAGTTGTTAGTTGAGTTGTCTTTTTTTTATTTATTTTTTTTTATGGCTTACAACTCAACTCAACTACAGATCAGTTGGTTTTTATTTGAATTAGTTAATTTTTTACCCCTACTATGGTTCAAAACTAGATACAATTAATTTGATATATCTCTCAAATTCTCACAACTGTTTTTATTTTTATTTCAATATTTTCAATAACAGGTCAAACCGCATCTTCTTCGACGACTGATCAGCCGGCAATTAACGCATGCCGAGTTCCACCACTGGGACACAAAAAAACTAACGCAGGCGAATCCAAAATGAAGTTGCTTGAAGGCTGGACACGTTAAAAAATAAAAAGTACGCAGTGTAAAGTATATCGAACGAAAAAACAAAAACAAAAAATGCCTTAAGACATTGATGCATATATAAGAGCCTCATTGTTTAACCTAAAGTAACTAAAGAATATACTCGGCGGAAAAATTCAGCGGCACTTATGTCTTTTTTCTCTTGCAAAAAAATATCTTTTTAAATAAAATTTCAAAGTATTTAAAATCTGGTAAGGTTTTTTTCGATTAATTTACAAAAAAAAAATCTGATTTGGGAAAACAGGAATTAATTTTACTTGTTTCCGCAAAAGCTAAAATTTTAAAAGATTTTTGTTCAATTCAGCTTGTTATTAGGATATGCAATGTCGCCAAAGGAAGAGCAATAAGCCCCTCTGAAAAACATACCATTCACAAAATTTTGAAAAAAGTTGACATTACGGTCATGTCGAACGCAAGAAGACTATCATATCGCTAGTCAATAGCCAAAATCGTATTACTTTCGAGGAAGAGCACTTATAGAAGCCCCGAGAGTTTTATCAGAAGGTTGTTCTTTTTTCGATTAGTGGCTCGCTAGTGAGAAATAAGGATACCTTAATATCTTAAAAAGCGCGAAACAATTGAGTATAGGAAGTGGATACTATTTTCAACAAAAAAAAAAAAAAAAAACCCGAAGCATACAGCAGATATAGCTAAGTTTTGGTTACTCAACAACGTAGCCAAGCAGCTTCGAACACCACTACAAGATTTGAATCCCATGGGATTTGCTGGATCGTAGAATCCGCTAACCCACAATTACCTCAAAAGCTATGCTCCATGATGTGCAGCGCGAAGAATGGATTCAAATCCCTTCGACAGCAGCCTATAATCTTGTTGATTCCATGCTAAAACGCCTAGCGGAAGTTTTAAAATATAGAGGACTTCTTATTAAATTTAAAGCGGAATCGGGAGAGGAACATTTTTGTTCTAACGGGTGATCCATTTCGTGGTTCCCTATTTTTTTAATGAAAAACATACAGAAAATTTAAATTAAATTGGGAATGTTTATTATCATTCGAAAGAACATTCTTTGGAATTTATTTTTTGAAGATTATCTCTTTCAAATGTTGCCCGCATATACGTCTAAGCTGGTTCATCCGTTGAGTCCAATTTCCGATGACTCGTTCGAGCATTTCGACTGGTAACTAGCGAATGACGCGTGTGGTGTTTTGCTACAAAACCTGAATCGAAGCGGGATTGTCCGCATAGACTAGAACAAGTCTAACGGTGTGATTTCATACAATCTTGGTGGCCAATCGACTGGCCCAAAAAGTGAAATTATCTGCTCACCGAAGTGTTCTGTCAATAAGTCGATTGATTGATGCGATGTGTGGGAAGTGGCACCATCTTGTTGAAAGCAAATGTCACGGAGATCGCGAGGTTCAATTTCAGGCATCAGATAGTCGGTTATCATGGTGCCATAACGATCGCCATTGACGCGTACGTTCTCTCCTGCAACATTTTTGAAGAAATATGGACCTATGATTCTACCGGCCCACAAACCACACCAAACCGTTGTTTTTTATGGATAAAATGGCAGCTCGTGAATCTCTTCAGGTTGCTCTTCATCCGAAATGCGGAAATTTGCTTGTTTACATACCCATTGAGCCAGAAAAGGGCCTCATCGCTGAACAAAATTTGGCTCGAAAACGTCGGGTCTTTTTGGAACTTGAGCCCATAGAGCGAAGCGATGTCGCTTGGGAAGAACAGCTACAGTTCTTGCACAAGCTGTATTGTATACGCCTTCAATTTAAGAACTCGACGTAAAATACACCAAGTCGTTCCATACATCAGTCAGAGTTGCTGCCAACGGCGCCGAATCGACTCTCCACGGTCTTAGTGTAGACTTTCAGCTAAGGCCTAATTTCTTCACTGCGTGCTAGACGTAGTCTATTCGGTCGAATGTTATCCAATAATGAATGCTGGGTCTCAAGATGGGTGATGGTGTTGTGAATAGTACGCTCAGTAGGCCGATTATGTTGACCATAAGTTGGCGAAGCGCCGAAACACATTCTTTACAGAACGTGAATTTTTGTTGAATGATTCGTAAAAGTTGTTCAGACGTAAGTCTTTCCGTGATGAAATACCAAGCAATAATGAACAAAAATAACATGACAGCTGGACACGACTCACGCGTGATCTGTCAAGAAAAAGCTATTGAAAAAGGTACCTCTACATGGATCACCCTTTAATTAAGTACCTTGTATGCAGACTTTTTGTAATGTATTTTCTAGTCGTATTTATGTTTTCCTTTGCTTATACTGTAATGTTTTTCGTAGCTACCCTCGATGATTTCCCAAATCCTTCCAGTTCGATCACTAGATTGCTAAAAAATAGTCCAAGATTTGTTCGTTTGGCCTCTTAGACGTCAGAAATTTACTCAACGTTTATTTCATCCTCAATAATTACAATTCTTTACTAAGCACAATGACTTATTTTATAATTCTTTATAACACATATATATTTCTGCTTCACACATTTTATCCGTTTCTAAAACATACAGCTCACAGCAATGTTAACGCCTCTGCGTTTTCTACTCGTCCCCCATGTGGTAGCGGCTGCCGCTTTTTTAATACGTGAAGATTACACAAACTTTCTGTTCACGCGCCCAAGAATAGGCTGATTATTCGTTTGCCTGCGATAGCTGTACCGCTCCGTTTACCCTTAACGACAGTCTAAACGTTTCGTTCATGCGCTAACTCGTCTACCTGTAGTAGTTGCTACTGCTCTTTTCGTCTGTCGTTTTTACGGAGAGTTTGCATCATACTGTCCTAATAAATTAAATAAGACCACTGAAATTGGTTGTGAATCATAATATACAAAAATAGTTGAGTTGGGTTGTAATCTTAAACACCCAACTTATTTGAATTTCGAATCAAAATAGGAGCAATAATTTTCTGCGACATAAAATGATCCGTTGCACAACTCAATACATACTTCAGTGCAACGAACAGCAAAAGCCATCATAGATTAAACTTTATAAGTCAGAGTGATCCCATGGACGCTAACGCTCTCTCTCTCTCTCTCTCTCTCTTTTTTTTTATGACGTTCACGTTGTCCATCTTTATAAAACGCGAATGCTAAAAAAAATATGCATTTTCATGTTTCAATTTCTGTTTTGCTTAATATATAGTGGTTTCTAATAAGAGTGATATGATTTCTTTAAAAAAAAAAAACACACTAATTGTTAAAGAAATCCAAATGTTTTTTTTATTTATTGTGAAGTACAATCGATACAATTGAGTTCTGAATATAACATCATTCAACTGGCCTCCACGACTTCGTTTGCAGGAACGAATTCCATGAATCCAATTTTTGAGCACTTCTTCCACTAAATCAAGTCGTATGTCATGAATAGCACATTCAATATTGACTTTTAAAGCTTAAAGCTTTATTCCTAAAGACCAATGACTTCAAATAACCCTATAAGAAGTAGTCTAATGGTGTTAAATCACAACTTTTTGGATGCCATTCAAAGTCACGATTTCTTGAAATAATCGAATCTCCAAACCTTTCTCGCAATAATTCGGTTATTGCACGTGCTGTGTGACACGTAGCCCCGTCTTGTTGAATCCAGACACTGTTGAGATCAATTTCTTCCAATTGTGGCCATAAAAAGTTGGTTATCATCGATCTATACAGCTCTCCATTGACAGTAACGGTGCTAACAGCTTCATTTCGAAAGGAATACGGACCGATGATTCCACCAGACCAAAAACCACACCAAACTGTCAATTTAGGTGAATGTAATTTTTGTTCATGAATAATTTGTGGATTTTCTTTGCACCAGAATCGATAGTTTTGTTTATTTAATGCACCACTCAGATGAAAGTATGCCTCGTCGGAGATGCTTTTCTTAAATCAAAATCGGAAAAGTTGTTCTTGCGTATATTTTTCTATGATGAAATTGTAAGCATTACTAAATACAATGAAAAAAAAAACAGATCATAACATATTAAAAGTGGCCAAAACGACACTTAGAAATCATATCATCCCTATTGGAAATACCTTTATTACTCGTATTTCTGACAGAAGTTTTGACAAATTATAGCCTAAAAAAATTTTATTCACAGCAAATTTTGTAGAATTGATGAACACTGTAATAAAGGTGCAATGCGAAATATTAAATGGTAATTTGCTAATTTAGAAATTATATTCGTCGTCAAATTAATTGTGTTGTGTAAAATTCAGTTACGATATTGGCAAAAGCTTTCTAAATTGCGCATATAATTCGCGTATATTAAGTCATGGCTTCCTTTGCCATTATAAATCTTTCACCATCACGCTTTTAGTGACAATATTTTATGGTAAATGATAATTTTCTTCTTTTTGATAAATATTTTCTATTAAATAGCTTCTTATCAGCTGCTCATCATCGTATAATTATTTATTTCTTTTCTTTTCTTCTTCTCCCAAATAAAACATTTATGTAAATATCAAACAAAATTAAAATTCCAAGGCACAAATCATAACAAAAGCCAAACAAAAACAATCGAAAAACAAAAGTTAATTCAATGAAACCGATTTGATGTGATTAATTCATAAGTATAACATACATATGTATCTATGTGAATGTTGTTATTAGTCGTTAGCCAGCGGGTCATTCAATAAGTTGGTCAAACATTAAATTAGCATAAGAAATACAACTAAAACTAAGTTAGTTAGTTACCATTTGGCTTCAAAATGTTATATCATATGGTTCAATATACCTTGTGAGAAATGTGGAGTGCAGCTCCCTTTATCTGAAAAAAGAAAAAAGTAATTATGGTGATGATAACTAATTTCTTTTCAAAAGTAATTTTATTTTCTTATGACAAGTATAACATTTTCAGTTCGATTAAGGTGCTGGATTATTTGAAGATAATTACATATTGATTTAAAAAAAGTATGTTTAAAAATCAGTCAATAAAAAATAATTCTCAAAAGGTCAACAAATAAAAACTGTTTTCGCCACATTGTTATCTTTGGAACTTTAATGGATAAAACTCAAACAAAGCATTATTGAATTACTTTTCTCAAGTAGAAACGAACGCCACCATTTTCCGCATAAACAACCTGATATCAAATATTTCGTTCTAACATCACTCAGCATTATGCTTTACTTTCAATTAGTGCTCTAGATACCCGGGTATCGAGCACTGCGAGCAGCTCGATACTCATTCATTGCTCAACTGCTCAACTGCTCAGCAGAAAGAAAATTTAATTTTGTTTATCAAAGTTTCTTTTGCATTACATGATTTTTACACTTTGCATAAATAAATTAAAAATTAATAATAAAAAAGGATTTGAGAAAAAAGTCAAACTGTTTGTCAAAATACTCGATATGCTCGTGCTCGGCTCGAAAAATTTTCAAGTAATGAGCAATGAGTAGGGGTGCGAGCGCTCGTTTCTCAAATGCTCGCACTGCTCGAAAATGTTTGAGCAAAATCTGGAGCTCTACTTTCTATTCAAAAATTATATAAAACTTCTTCGCACCAAAGTCGGTGTTAACAAGTGTTATTTACCCAAAGCTTTACGTAGGTGTCCCATAAATACGTCTAATTCGTTTTGAGCGTGGCGCATCATAGATTATCTGTTGTTTTACAATAAAATACCAATTAAACGAATTAAAAAAATAGCAAAAACAAAGCAAGCAATAAAAATCGGTAGCTGTGCCGTAACTAAGAAATCATGCTGCTTCATACTTTTGACCACGCGCTCGTGAGTATATACAATATGAATTCACTTGAATATTTACTTTCATTTCAATATTTTCCCGCTGTAGGTCGCTTAAGTGGATCGTTAATGATGCTGGCTGGTCAGCACGGCATTGGTGCAGACGTACATATATTTATATATATATGTATAAGTATGTAAAAATGTGTTCATGTGCACATATGTATGTACGTATTTCATTTTAAAGATTTTATAGGGGTCTCCAATAGCAGTATACTCATATGCAAGAAGAAAAGTTGTTGGACGGGCCCCTCTATCTATCTCATAACAATACCTATGAAAGGTCCAAAAGCTGTAGCAATAAAAAGGCTGTAGTTGAAATTAAAAATTAGTTTCAGTTTTTCTGTGCTCTCAAATCTTCAACTATTTGTATAACAGTGCGGTCAATTTAGACCTCTGAGGGTACAATATTTCGCACACAGCTCAAGGTTGGTAGAATATGTTCAAGGCATTATCATAAATGAAATATATATATAAAGTCCTCATCGATCCGACTACTGGAAAAAATTTACTCATAGTCAAAGGTCACAAAACCGGGGTTTTAGTGGTTTTGAGCAAAACGGCAAGTTTCATCCTAAAAGAAATTGTAGAGCAGATAATCTATATATCTATATATGTATAAAAGAAAGTGATTATAATGCGATTATAACTCAAGAACGCCTATACCGATAGTGATGAAAAAAGAAGAATCCGGGAAGTGAGCTTAACACGAAACTACATTTTCGTCCCGGAAGTGGACCTAGTACCTAGTATTTGTTCTAGAAAATATTAAGTATGGTTCGATTTACTTGAAACTTGTTACATAGGTAGCCTTTTACGTAAATTAACATAGGGAGCACTGTTCCTTCCACGAAGTGGGCCAGATATCTATCTTTTCTAAATACGGTATTTATGGTACGATTTTTCTAAATCCATATACATATATAAATGATGTTAGCTTAGAACTCAAGAACATCTTAAAAGATTTCGATTATTCGCACTTATTCGTATTGGTCTCCTGCGAAACGAGAAGAATCTACAAGGAAAATGGGATATTTATAATTCTTATTACTTGAAATTTGATACAAAAGCAACTTTTTATTAGATTAGCATAAAAAATATTTTTTCTTCCAGGGTCCAGTCTTTTAAAAAAAACGAGCTTGTGGTTAAACTTACTTGAAATTAATATTTTTGGAGTAAGTGGACCAGATACTGATCTTATTGAGCCAAATATTTTTATGGCTCGGTCTAGACAAACTTATGCCAATAATTGACCAAAAATTGAATTTGCTTAAAATTTAAAACGTTGGTGTGTTTTTGCCTAGATTAATATATATACATATATATATATATATATATATTTGGCGCTTTGTAACCGCTGAAGCGATTTTCGGCCGAGCTCCTCCTCCAATTTGTGGTTTTGCGTCTGGATATTTTTACCAATTGATTTTTATAAGGAGCTTTATTTCATGTCAGAAATACACTCCCTGCCGAGGGGCGACCGCAATTAGAAAAATTTAGTTTCTATAATTTTTGATGTTGCTCGAACCTGGGCTCGAACCCAGGCCTTCCGAATGGCAGTACGCAACGCTAACCACTTGGCTATCGCGGCCGCCGTATATTATTCCGAGAACGAGATCACAGATCAATAGATCGACGAAAATATGCATGATTTGAATAAAAATATAGATCGTTCGGAGATCGCTGCGTCATCTTAAGGTACACTTTGAGTTTTACGATTCGGCTACATGTGGTTGCGAACTATTTTTGGTCGTCCAATCTTATTATACAAAGTAGTGGAGTTTGGCTTACTTCGAGGCATTCATATTGTATATTATAAATTTTTTACGGGAATTAAACCAGGGACTGACCGATCTTTTCGCTTAGATTAACATGAAACTTACCTTTTCTTCCGGCAAATTGACGATTCACTGAACGCCGAAGTGACCAATTTTTGTCCATCTCTCAGTGATCCTCTATACGGAAAGTATTCTTAATCTATGCAAACAGTTTCTTATCTTTGCTGCGTTGCTATGGCAACTATGAAAATGTTCAAAGAAATCTATGCCAAATTTCAAGAAAATCGAACAATAAATACGAATTTTTCGGATAGGTTACTGGTCTACTTCCCAGAAAATTTTCCCTACACACCATCCCTGGAACCATAGAAGCAAACTGACAAAGTTTCAATTATATCTGGCATGTGGTTTCAGAGATCATAGGAAACAAACATACTTACATTCATGAACATATGTATGTAATTTATTGCAAAATCAAAAATTCGATTTTAAAGATTTACAGTCAATAAGAACTTGAATTCAAGTCTGTAAAATAAGAAATTTCACGCTCTTAACATATATCCGTTTATTAACAGGTTTCTGGTACAAAATTTAAAATCTGAAAAATCGGTCGCATAAGCTATAGTGGTCCGATCTGGCCGGTTCCGACAGCTGTACGTGTAAATATACCAGGGCATCTGCCTATCAAGTTTGGTTGCAATATCCCAAAAACTGAGAGACTAGTTACGTTCAAATAAACGGACGGACCCACGGACATGACTATATAAACTTAGCTCGTCATTCTTATACGATCGGTTGGCATGTATCTTCTCCTTTTAATACTTACATATTTCGATCACAGTTGGTTTAATTCTACCTCATCTACATGAAAATTATAAAAAGAAACAGCAACGTATGGCGCAATCCTCTATTTTGTATGTTATATATTTCCCTATTGAATTTCTTTATTAATTTTTTTAATCGATGAAAAAATCTTCGTTGTACCCTGTCTCAAAATCCACTACTTGACCTTAATTTGGTAGCAAAACTTTCCCTTAATATTTCTTTATGATTACTAAAACCAATAGCCATCAATATTCGAATCAACTTCGAACTTCTTTGGTGGAAGTGTAATCGTGACAATGTGTTCCAAATCCGTAAAAGTTTTAATTTCCACACAATTTCGATTTTTTTTACGCTCGTCCTCGAGCTTCTTTTCAGTTAATTTGGACACCCATTTTCAAGCGTCTATTTGGTACCCTACATTCGACGTTAGTTTAACTTCTATTGATTGATCTGGGCTTTGCTGATCATAGATTGTTTCAATATCATTTATATCAAATTGCTATCAGGCAGGGATAGAGTTCGAAATCGAAATCGAATCGAATAGAGTTCGAAAATCAAATTTTCGATAAGATGGCGGAGAGACCCTTACTTACTGAGAGAGACGAAGAACTGGCAGGCGGATATGATGTCAACCGGAACTCGATCACATGAGCGCTACCAGATCTACTGAAAGATAAGTTTATCGTATTGTTTTGGTTTAATTCTAAATACAAAAAAAAAATTTAAATTAAAAATATACCACTTTCAAGTCTTCATATATGAAACACCCATTATTTTTACTTAAAAGTACATTATTACAATTTATTTTATGAAAACGTGATATTTGTGGCTTATCAATTGGAAACCCCTTTATTCATATGCATACTCTTAAATATGTATGTAGGTTTGCACAAATCACACATTTCGTGTGGGGCAGCCCAATAAGCGGCGGCTTCATAACCAATTCGAAGATTGAATCAAACTTTGTCAGCGTATAAAAGTGGTTTTCAAACATTAAAATCGGTTTATTTCGACTTCAGCGCTAGATGTCAACGGACGGTTTGTCGGTTCTGTACGCAACACAACTGTGCAAAAAAAAAGAGAATTAAATATTTGTGAAGGTGAATAAAAGTAAAAAGTGGGGTTTTTCACTAATAACGGTTGAGGAATATTTTTGGTTTGTTAACTGTAAACCGGAAATCTTTTACTATCGGCATTTCATAACTGCATTACCGGAAGTGTGCCAAAGTCCAAGTAGTCATATCGTTTTGAAAAATTTCTACAGTGTTTGTGAAAGGGCGATATAAAGTTAACATTGATTTGAATTGAATATTTATTCAAATATATTTTGAAAAGTGAAAGAAAATTATGAAATCAAATTTCCAACAATGAAATGGTAGATATTTGATGATTATTATTGATAACTCTAATCAAGGATTAACTGAACTAAAAAACAGAATATCTTAAAAATAATATTCCATAAAATAAAACTTTCTTGTACAAAATCATTTACTTTAAATGTGATTAGTTATTAGTTGTGAATGAGTGTGTAGAAGAATAAGATCTGGAATGTTTGGTATATATTTCAATAAAGTCCTGTGTTGTTAATTCAGTACTGAATATAATTTGATATCCTGCCAATTAAATTTATGAAAGAGTTAACTTAAAACACAGAAATTTTATATTTTACTCAATAAAAATTAAGATTGATGATTGCAGAGGCTGATGTAAAGCTTGAAACCATAAAAACTTCTCTCTAAGTATTTCACACTTTATGAGTTCCTATTGCTTTTTTAAGCAGTAGTTGTCAGTGGCCAATATTCATCATAGCCCTAAAGGAAAATCAAATAAAATTACAGTTTTTCTTTAAAGAACAGACTAAAGTGTAAATTAAATTAAAAAAAAAACTATTTAATAATATAATAATCACAACAAAAAGATGTTCCTAAAAGTAAAACAATAGTAATAAAAGGGTGATCCAAGTAGAGGAACTTTTTTCACTATCCGCTTTTTGACAGATAATTTTTGTTTAGTATTGTTTGGCATTTCATCATGGATAGACTTACGCCTGAACAACGTTTAAAAAACATTTAACTTTATTACGAAAATTCACGTCCTGCAAAGAATGTGTTTCGTGCGATTCGCTCAACTTATGGTCAACATAATCGGCCTACTGAGTGTACTATTCTCAACACCACTACCCATCTTGACACCCAGCATTCAATATTGGATAATATTCGACCGAATAGACCACGTCCAGCACGCAGTGAAGAAAATATAGCTCCGGCTCAATGGGTATGTAAACAAGCAAAATTGCCGCATTTGGGACGAAGGGTAACCTGAAGATATTCAAGAGCTGCCATATCATCCAGAAAAGACAACGATTTGGAGTAGTTTATGGGCCAGTGGAATCATCGGTCCATATTGCTTCAAAAATATGCGATATGATATGATATGAACGTAATCGTCAATGTGAGCAGATAATTTCACATTTTAGGCCGGTCTATTGGCCATCAAGATCGTGTGATATCACACGGTTAGACATTTTCCTGTGGGGATATGTAAAGTCTAAAGTCTATGCGGACAATCCCGCTTCGATTCAGGGCTTGGAGCAAAACATCACGCGTGTCATTCGTCAGTTACCAGTCGAAATGCTCGAACGAGTCATCGAAAATTGAACTCAACGCTTGGACAATCTGAGACGAGATAATCTTCAAAAAATCAATTCCAAAGAATGTTCTTTCGAATGATAATAAACATTCCCAATAAAATTGGAATTTTCTGTGTTTTTTTTTTCTTTAAAAAAATAGGGAACCCCGAAATGGATCACTCGTTACATGCGTGCCTTATTAAAGCACGGTAAATGTTATTAATACTTAAAACTTTCAACTTTGAGCAGATGAAAATATTTTTATTTTATTAAAAAAGCTGTTTAATCTGAAAACTTTATATATCTAACTAATATTTGGCAAAAGTGGGCTTATACCACTTTAATTTACAATTTAATGCATTAAGTTGAAAAATTATGGAAACCAAAAATCGAGTTCACGGGAAACTCCCATGAAATTGAATAATATCCATAAATTAGCGTGCCCTTAATGCAGTAGCTGAGATATGAAATAATATTTCCATGAAATATTAATAAATCATACTCAAATCTTATCTAATACTTTATATATGTGTTAGCAATAAATAAATTATGCAGCAACTCGCACCCGGTCTTTCTTTGGATGCTTATAAATTTCTTTACTAATCAAAAAATTAGATAAAAAAGCACTTCACAGCTCCGCCTCTCGTCCATCCTCTTTAATATACTAAATTGATTATTCGATGCTGCTGATACTTACAAATATGTAACATAAATATTGTAGTGCCGAATTGAATTATGAAGTTGACGGACAAGTGTAGGTATAAAAAGCAAAAAAAAAAGCCGTAAAGAGGATGAAGCATTACCGCTACATTTGTTGTATGTTTTGTTTTTGCTTTGACCAAATTGATGGTGATTTTTTTCTTTTTATTTGTTACAAGATGATTATACATAAAAATTTCACCTTTCTATGATTTTATAATTAATAATTGGGGTAAAAAAAAAACTAAGTCATTGGAGTAGCAGCAAAATTACAGTTATATATAATTACAGTTATATGTTTGGCGCTTTGTAACCGCCGAAGTGATTTTCAGCCGAGTTGCCACACAGGAAATAGCACAAGTGGCTCAAGCAAATAATGATAAATAAAGTGTTCACAAGTTTACATTTATACACACATACATACATACGTGCAAATGTAGACGGGCATACAACATATGTGAAGGTGTTATATACCAATGATTTTGTGTATTTTTGTTAATCCATTTCTTCCTCATCACCATGAAGTAGTGTTTGGAGTAACTGCAATTGCAATTATCTTATTAAAGATTTTCTATTTTAGTCAAATATAGTGAATATTTGTAAAAAAAAAACTTGTGTTTGAAAGTCTTTTCTATACGGTTTTACATTGCAAAGTTATGATTTATTCCCAAAATTCTTGAAGTTATTATAACTGACCAACTAGCTGAGTGAAGTGTCATCAATTATTGACACCTCAAAACACGGGTTTTGTAAAAGTAAGTCTCCCTCACCGAACCAACTTAAATTCACTACCCATTTCAGTCAATAATGGTTTTAAAAATGGTTATCAAACCGATGTTATTTACACTGATTTCAGTTAAAAGGTCTCACTCTCAATACTTCACTATAAACTCGATATGTTTGGGTTTCCACCATCTTTACTCAAATGGGTTTCATCATCATATTTGACAGGTATAAAGCAAAGAGTAAATTTTAAATTTAGTACTTCACGTGGAATATCAGTTACATCTGGTGTACCTCGAGGCAGTTATCTCGGTCCCTTACTATCCCTTTTATTCATAAATGATCTACCAAATGTGTATCGTTATTCTAAAGCACTTATGCACGTAGATGATGTTAAGCTCTTTAAATCAGTTCGTTCCATAGAAGATAGAGAACTCTTGTGATGTGAACTGTATGTCGGTAAATTTAAACAAGTGTAAATATATGTCCTACTCTAAAAAATCTTTGCGATCCTTTGCCTATATGATTCAAAATCATAATGTTGAACACAGTAGCGGATCCATGGGTGGGGTTTTTTGGGTCCGGACCTCCCCTTCGGAAGCAATGTAAATCTTAAATTCGAATCTACTTTTGCAGTTTAATCGTGTCTAATGTCTCCAAAAAAATTGAATATATTTTAGGACCCCCCTTCTGGAAATTCTAGATCCGCTACTGGTTGAACAAGTTAATGATTTCATTGACTTGGGTGCCACAATGAGCCCTAAGCTAGATTTTAGAAATCGCATAAATTCTTGTGTTAATAAGGCTAAAAGAGTCTTAGCTTTCATTAAGCGATGGGCTAAGAGTTTAACGACTCATATATTACCAAATTACTCTACACTTCACTCGTTAGGCCCATTTTGGAATATGTTTCCATCGCATTAATGAATTTTCATTATATATACATATATATATATATATATATATATTTGGCGCCTTATAACCGCTGAAGCGGTTTTGAGTCTTGATGTCTTATTGTCGAATTGTACTACGCACTGCTAATCACTCGGCTATTGCTATTGCGGCCACATTGAATTTACATTGGGATGAGGATAACAATCTCCCTCCTTACAACAGCCGATTAAGGCTTATTAATCCGCCTTCACTCCAGAGTCGACGGGAGGTACTTGGAGTTTTATTTTTAACTAAGCTGATAACAGGTATTATCAATAGTCCATTCCTACTTAACGAGATTAACTTTGGGCCCTTTTCTTGAGTTTATGCAACGCAAACTTTGAAATGCATTTGTGCAACGATTTTTATTTTCATTCTGTCAGCTTTGATTCTTCTGACTCACTTTTTTATATAAAGAAATATTTACTGAGAGGTTTAAACTAGTAAATAATCTCTTTATTCCCAACGTTCCGAGATCACAATTTACTTTATAGCAGCTACTGAGCAAATCTATAGATGCTCAGTGTAAGAGACAAGTGTAACCACAACCTTCCGCTATCGCTCTCGGATTCAGAACAGTCCGGGCTGTACCTGGTTTTCTGTCGCCGGTCTGTTGGATTTTACGTTTATCGATCAGACGCGCCCCTCTTTCGGTTGCGGAGGAAGTTGGGCAACGCAGGGTTCGGCGTCGAAAAAAAGATTGAATTGATATTATTCACCAGAAGATATAAAACTATTTTCACTAACTCTTCTGGCATCAATTTCCCCCGAATTCAATTACCTAGGTAAAACATTAAGTAGCAATCTCAACTTTTACCGGAATATGGTGGGAAGGAGTAGGAAAAATATGTCTGTAATCTATGACTGCTTAGAAGCGTTCGGAAACTATAAGGTGTATCTATACAAAACAGATATCAGAATCACCTTCACCGGTGGCTAAAAACTCGATGGTAATCGACATGAGGAAGGAAATGCGTGACCAATTCAACGGTTTTCAAACAAAACTAACGGCTAATAATAGAAGCCGTTTTTTTTTGGTTATTCAATTCTACGCAGTTGAGGCAATCTATCATAATTCATTCCAAAGCCGAGCTATCACAGGTCTCTTTAATAAAAACGAGCTACTTTTAAAGTGGCAAAAAGGTGCAGAATGTCACTGGGTTGGGACCCGAACAGAAGGACATTTCCAGGAACCATTTTAATGGGCATACTACTTTCCACAGCAAAGCAACTGCTGTGATTGTTCTTCCTTGGTAGGGGGAATAGCAGTGATACGAAAAACCACTTGCAATGTGGTCAGACAGATATGAGCATTAATCGAAGAAGAAAAAATATATAAAATCCTCATTCCCTCCAAATCGGTACTCCATTAGTATTGCAACCAGCATAAAAACAGCGCATTGGCTTATGAGGACCTATGATATATAGTAAACTCTTCCCCTGCCACTGCTCAGTCCTCAATATGATTCGATATCACCAAATCGACAGTGTTCACCTCATCTTCCTTGCCGAATCAGCTACAGCAACATTAGTGTCATAATATGGACCAATTGTCTGAGTCACAGAGCTGTGTTTTGGCAGCCACAGCAACTAACTAACTAACTAGTTCACGATTTAAGAAATATCACTGTTTACAATGCATTGTTGTCGTGTAGTGGTATAATATAAATAAAATGATTCGGGTTATAATTAGTAATTAGTAAAAAAAAGTAATAAAAGCTTCAATATAATTCATGACTCCGGACTTTTGTCCATGCAAATTTTGAGGACAAAATCTTCTGGTTGTGCTTACTTTACTTACTTACGAAGAAGATTGACCTCGATGATAACTAATCTTTTATATTAAATTTGAATTTCCTAGTATCACCAATTACTTATGAGTCACACAGAGGTATCCGAAATTTCCCTTTCGTTAATTGCTTTTGAAATATTTACTAAATTTAAATTTAGTATTAATTTATTCTTTAGATCACCTTGAATGAAATTCGCAGACTTTCTAAAGGGTGATCCATTTCGAGGTTCCCTACCTTTTTAAAGAAAGAAACATAGAAAACTCAAATTTAATGGGGAATGTTTATTATCATTCAAAAGAACTTTTTTTGGCATATATTTTTTTGAAGATTAACTTTTTCAAAGCTACATCTCAGATGGTCCCTCCGTTGAGTTTCGATGACTCGTTCGAGCATTACGAGCATTTTGACTGGTAACTGGCGAATGACACGTGTGATGTTTTGCTCCAAGGCCTGAATTGTAGCGAGATGGTCCGCATAGACTTTAGACTTTTCATATCTTCAAAGGAAATAGTCTAACGGTGTGATATCACACGATATTGGTGGCCAATCGATCGGCCCAAAACGTGAAATTAACTGCTCACCGAAGTCTTCTCTCAATAAATCCATTGATTGATGCGACGTGAGGGAAGGGGCGCCGTCTTGTTGAAGCCAAATGTCTCGGAGATCACGAGCTTCAATTTCAGGCATCAAATAGTCGGTTATCATGGCGCGATAACGGTCGCCATTGACGGTTACGTTCTCACCGGCATCATTTTTGAAGAAATATTGACCGATGATTCCACCGGCCCACAAACCACATCAAACCGTTGTTTTTTCTGGATGAAATGGCAGCTCTTGAATCTCTTCAGGTTGCTCTTCGTCCCAAATGCGACAATGTTGCTTGTTTACAAACCCATTGAGCTAGAAATGCGCCAAGTCGTTCCATATGTTAGTTCGAACTGCTGCGAACGGCGTCAAATCGACTCTCCACGGTCTTCGTGTACACTCTCAGCTAGGACCGTTATATTTTCTTCACCGCGTGTTGGACGTGGTCTATTCGGTCGAATATTATCCAATCATGAATGCTGGGTCTCAAGATGGGTGATGGTGTTACGAGTATAACACTCAGTAGACCGATTATGTTGACCATAAGTTGAGCGAAGCGCGCGAAACTCATTCTTTACAGAACGTGAATTTTCGTAATAAAATTGAATGATTTGTAAACGTTGTTCAGGCGTAAGTCTTTTCATAATGAAATGCCAAATAATACTGAGCATTAACAACATAACAGCTTGACACGACTCACGCGTGATCAGTCAAAAAAAAAATATTAGAAAAATGTCTTCTACTTGGATCACCCCTTACATATAAGTACATATGCTCCTATGTACATATGTACACGTGAGTATGTTTGTATGCCCCAAACCAAAGTTGAAGCCACAAAAAAATACAAAGTCTTAATTAACCTAACCCATTACTAAGCCAGTATTCCATTTTCTATTTCTTAATATCTCGTCGCGGTACTTTACTCTTATTTGCATTACTCATTCACTAAAATTTTGTTAATAAACTTAGGAATTTATATACAAATGACAGTATACGGAAATGAGCATGACTTTGTTAATATTAGCATTATCTATTTGTGTGATTTAATTAGAATTCTGTTTAAATTTACTATTAAATCCGCTTATTTGTTATGAATTAGAAGCTTCAATTTGTTTAACCAAATGCTATAAGCAAAGTAAATGTTATTTTCATACACATACATACATATACAATGTTTGATATATTGAATATTTTATTTATCGATTTTAACACTTTACAGCTTTTTACAACAAATACACACGGTTTATACAAAATGCATTTCACACATTTATTACCACATCTAACGGCGGCAATATTTTATTGCTTCCTCATTTGGCACACGCCCACATTGGCTCAACAAACATTCATTAAATTGTGTGATGTGCAAAACTTTAATGATTATCTTGCGCAAACGGGGAAAGTCTATACTGATGAAAAAGAGCGTCAATATCGTGAATCCATATTTATCGGCAAGAAATCACTTGTGGATCAAACAAATAAATATGCTGCCTCAGGGTTGAGTTCATTCAAATTAGCCATTAACCCGTTGGCCGATTTAACGCGTAGCGAAGTGGGCAGGATGACAGCATCGAAGATTACATTTGTTGGCGAGTAAGTAAAAATTACAAAAAAAAAAAAGAAAATTACATAAGAGCTCTAGATAGCCGGATGCTCCCTCAATACTTGTTCATTGTTCAACTGCTCAGCAAAATACAAATTTTTAATTTTGTTTTTCAAATTTCTTTACAATTTCAATGAGTTTTACTCTCTTCATAAATAAATTTAAAACTATAAAAAATGAGCAATGAGCAAGTGCGCGAGTGCTCGTTGATTCAATGCTTAAGCTGCTCGAAAATGTTCGAACAAAATCTTGAGCTCTAATGTGAACTTAATATTAAGTCTTAAGCTATGTTATAAAATTAGATTTTTTTAAATTAGTTCATTCACTTAAGAATTTCCTGCTTTAAATCTCTATAACCTCCAAGACAAATATTTTTTAAATGAAATATTTCGAATAAACTTACTTTATTAATGCTGTCTCTTTATTCGCTGATCTTTGCCCATTGTCTGCGGTACTTGCATCTAGTAATGCGAAATGTACCATAAATATTCTGCATGATCTATGGTCGATCGATCTGTTGCCTAAAGCCGCACGGATAAGGTGCGATTAATTCATTGATGGTGGGGTTTAGTCTTTCCCACAATATGCTTGATAGCACCTTGTATGTGATATTGAGAAGACTTCTTCCACAATAATTGGCGCAGTTTGTAGGTCTTCTATCCACTTTCTTACCGAGCACATCCTGATTTCAATCGTCCGATGAGCTTTCGCCCAACTTTGCTTTGAAAAGAGGCTCAGTATGCTCTGAACAACTGTCATCAGACCAACTTTTCCGTTCCCACATGAGTATGCTCTTGAAATCTTCCATAAGTCACCGAATATTTCATATCAATTTTTGAGTATTACCGCTGTCAGTCAGCATTTCGCTACTTAGAATTTGCAACGCCTTCATTTTAAAAATTTTATGTTATTATCAATTTTTCAAATTTATTTATAAAATATATATAAATAAAGGGCTTTCCGATAGGGATGATATGATTTCTAAGTGTCGTTTTGGCCATTTTTAATATATCATGATCTGCATTTTTTTTTCATTGCATTCAGTAATGCTTACAATTTCATCCATGGTAAGATATAAGCAAGAAGCTACTTTATTGATTTTGCCTTGGAACAACCTGAAAACGATAACGATTTTTTTAAGAAAATCATCTTCTCCGATGACGCTCACTTTCATCTGAATGGAGCTGTAAATAAACAAAACTGTCGACTCTGGTGAGAACAAAATCCACAAATTATTCATGAACAACCGTTACATTCACCTAAATTGAGAGTTTGATGTGCTTTTTGGACTGGTGGAATCATCGGTCCGTATTTCTTTCGAAATGAAGTTGGTAGCACCGTTACTGTCAATGAAGAGCGGTATAGATCGATGATAAACAACTTTTCATGGCCATAATTGGAAGAAGTTGATCTTAACAACATTTAGTTCCAACAAGACGGGGCTACGTGTCACACAGCACGTGCAATTATCACCGAATTATTACGAGAAAGGTTTGGAGATTCGATTATTACAAGAAATTGTGACATTGAATGGCCTTCAAAAAGTTGTGATTCAACACCATTAGACTACTTATTGTGGGGTTATTTGAAGTCATTGGCCTTTAGCAATAATCAAGACTCTCTTAAAGCTTTAAAAGTCAATATTGAACGTGCTATTCGTGACATACGACTTGATTTAGTGGAAAAAGTGCTCAAAAATTGGGTTCATCGAATTCGTTCCTGCAAAAGGAGTCGTGAAGGCCATTTGAATGATGTTATATTCAGAACATAATTGTAACGATTTTACTTTACATTAAATAAAAAACATTTGAATTTCCTTAGCAATTAGTGTTTTTTTTTTTTAAGAAATCATATCACTCTTATTGGAAAACCCTATATTGTGGAAGAAAACAAGTCGTGAATACCTCAAATTGCTTGCAAAATATACTATGATCACTTGAGAGTGTGTCTATGCAATGGAGAGAACCAAAAATCACTATGATGACTGTTACTTCTGCTGTGTCAATTTTCGTGGTATTAATGTTAAAAAATGATTTATCTGGATTTTCAATCTGCTAGCAGACCTTTGCCACATTCAGAGGAAGTACTGATCCAAAATTTTACATCATTTGAAGAAACCTATAGTGTCCAGCGAAAGTGATATTGAAGAAATAGTGTCTACAGAGCCAAAACCTTTCACCCAAGTAGAATTCAAAAATTTAGTTAGGGTTCTTGAATACCTAAAGAACCTGGAAGAAGAGGAACTCTTGTGTAGATCTAAAAATGGTTAACTTCCTATTCATACAACCAGATGCATACACCAAATACTCATGTTTCTATTGTTTTGGGATAATTTTGACATGAACACTGGAAAAAAAGAGTTTGGGTTGTTCGCGATATGTTGGAAATGCGAAAGCAGAATGTAATAAACCCAGACTTTGATTAGAAGAGATACAATTATTTTAACCCATTGAACATTAAACTAGGTTTACTGAAGCAGTTAGGCGTTAGATCAAAATGGGCAACGTCTTCTTTATGTAAGGTGAAAATTCCCCATTCTAAGCATAGAAAAGGTAAAAGTGGGTATATTTGATGGCTCTCAAGTTCAATGAGCAGTTTGGAGATACTGCCGTGGAACACGTGTGTGTAAGTTACCAAAAATCTTCCGGTAAATCACTAGGAAAGCAACTACTCTAAAATTTTTAACAATTGACCAGCATAACTTCAAAACCTTACGTCCATCAAAGTGCATTATGTCCTCGACCAGTATCTTAGCTTACACACCGAAGCACAAGTGAAGCAGTTTCCCCAGGACCTAAAAACAAGGTCGATGGGATCAGCATATGACGGCTAATAACTGCCGGTTGATGCAACTTGATTGCCCTCCTACATGTCATCCACGAAAATTACGTAAAAGAAAGTTTTTATGTATAAAAAAATTCTAGAAAACCAAACAGAGAAAATCAATATTGTTGATATTAATACAATTGGTATAGGGTCTCAAATATCGCGGCACCAAAACCATTGTTGACCACCTTAATCTTGTCAGTTTATTGGCTTCTTTTACGGATTTACATCTTTTTTATTTTGATGTATCAACTGATTTTAATAAATTCCCAATAAGTTAAGTCAACGTGTAGAACCCAAAAACCTTTAAAGCTTGAGAGACACTGTATAACATGTTCCAATTATTATTCCTCATGGGTTGCGGCCGCAATAGCCAAGTGGTTAGCATTGCGTACTCCCGGAAGGTCAGGGTTCGAGTACAGGTTCGACCAACATCTAAAATTACAGAAACTTTATTTTTCTAATGGCGGCCGCTCCTCCGCAGGGAATGTCAAGCCCTTTGAGAGTGTATTTCTGACATGAAATAAAATCTCCTCAAAAAAAAATCATCGGCCCTTTGGAGGTGACTTAGTATAAACTTGTGGGCCCCTCCATTTCTTGGTAAAAATATCAAGATGCAAAACTACAAATTGGAGACGGAGTTCAACCGAAAATCGCTTCAGCGGATGAAGTCAGGATCCGTTGGTTCGATCCCTGCCAAGAGTAGTCTGATGAGAAGATGTGGTGATCTCCGAAACTGCTATTATTTCTACCATTTTTCTTTCTTTAACAACAAATATTTATTTTCTGTAATAACAAATATTCAATTCATACAAAAATTATTAGACCTTTAGCTCACTAACTTGTAAGAAAAAAGTAAATTCTTAAATTATTCTCAAAATAATATTTAACTCTTTTCAATTGTAGGGAAATCACCTCGAAACACAGCAACTTTGTCACCGCAAAAGCAAATATTCAAAATTTGCCTGAATCATTCGATTGGCGCGAAATAGGTGGAGTCACGCCGCCCGGTTTTCAGGGCTTCGATTGCGGTTCGTGTTGGTCATTCGCCACCGCTGCTGCACTCGAGGGACACCTCTTTCGGCGCACCGGTATACTAGTGCCGCTTTCACAACAGAATTTAATCGATTGTGCTGAGGAGTATGGTAATACGGGTTGTGATGGCGGCTTTCAGGAATATGGCTTTGAATATATACGCGATCATGGTATATCGATTGCGAATAATTATCCATACACACAAATGGAGAATGCGCAATGTCATCGTAACGATACGGGAAAAGGTGTACAAATACGTGACTATGCACGTATCAAACCGGGTGATGAGGAGAAAATGAAAGAAGTTATAGCGACGTTGGGACCGTTGGCTTGTTCCATTAACGGCGCGCCAATATCTTTTGAGCAATACATGGGCGGTATATATGATGACAATGAATGCAATCAGGACGAGGTGAATCACTCGATTGTGGTGGTTGGTTATGGCACAGAGAATGGTCGAGACTATTGGATTATTAAGAACTCATATTCGGAAAATTGGGGTGAAGGTGGATTTATGCGACTACTGAGGAACGCAAATAGTTTTTGCGGCATTGCCAGCGAGTGCAGTTATCCGATATTGTAAAGAAAAAAATTATAAGGGGACTGGCTTAAATAATGTTTATTTATACTAACGATAGTATTATATTATTTTATGTTATGTAGAAAATTTGTAGAAGAATTTTTAATTTTAATTAAGTGAAAATATAATTTGTTATGAGATTACTAATATGTACATATTTATATTTATACATACATACATTGATATATAAAACAATATTTTTTCATACATAAAATATCATAAACATTTTCTATTGAATTTTTCTCTATAATGGGCGAATTAAAAAATCCGAATATTCTTCTTTCTCTGGAGTATCATGGTATCATGGTTATGAATCGTCTTCAGATCAACATCTAGAATTATAAAAAAAAAATATTTTCTAAACGCGGACAGTACTCAGTATATATATATATATGTTAAAGGCGATCCAACTTACGTACTTTTTTCAATAGCCTTTTTTTGACAGATCACGCGTGAGTAGTGGCAAGCTGTCATGTTATTTTTATTCAGTGTTGTTTGGCATTTCATCATGGAAAGACTTACATCTGAACAGCGTTCAAAAATCATACAACTTTATTACGAAAATTCACGTTCTGCAAAGAATGTGTTTCGAGCGCTTCGCTCAACTTATGGCCAACATAGTCGGCCTACTGAGCGTACTATTCGCAACACCATTACCCATAGACCATGTCCAGTACGCAAAGAAGGAAATATAACGGCGGCAGAGTGAGAGTGTACGCGAAGGCCATGCATAGTCCATTCGGCGCTGTTCGCCGCAACTCGGACTGACGTATGGAACGACTTGGCGCATTTTATGTCGAGATCTTCAATTGAAAGCGTGCAAAATACAGCTTGTGCAAGAACTGAAGCCGCTCGACCTTCCCAAGCGATATCGCTTCGCTATATGGAATTTTGAAAAGTTCCAAGAAGATCCGAGGTTTTCGAGTCAAATTTTGTTTAGCGATGAGGTCCATTTCTGGCTCAATGGGTATGTAAACAAGCAAAATTGCCGCATTTGGGACGAAGAGCAAGCGGAAGAGATTCAAGAGCAGCCATTTCATCATGGTTTGTGGGCCGGTGGAATTATGGCTCCATATTTCTTTAAACTGATGCCGGTGCGCCATGATAACCGACTATTTGATGCCTGAAATTGAAGCTTGTGCTCTCCGCGGCATTTGGTTTCAACAAGACGGCACCACTTCCCTTACATCGCATCAATCAATGGATTCATTAAGAGAACACTTTGGTGAGCGGATAATTTCACGTTTTGGTCCTATCGATTGGCCACCAAGATCGACTGATATCACAGCGTTAGGCTTTTTCCTAATAATCTCCAAAAGATATATGCCAAAGAATGTTCTTTCGAATGATAAAAAACATTCCCCACTAAATTTGAATTTTCTGTTTTTTTTGTTTTGCTTGAAAAAGTTCCTTACTTGATCGAAATAGATCACCCCTTAAATTAACCGAATCTGAGCGTACCTGTACCACTCTAAAAATATATAATTTTTCAAAACCAACCATTTATTGGTAAACAAAAACAAGCGCTTGTACTCCTCAAATTTCTGTCTATTTCGCGCATTTCTGAGTTTATCTTCAATTTCTTGCAAACATATACATAATTGGCCTGGCAAAATTCTAGACAGTCAGATATTTGAGGTTAAAAGTTCATGCTTAAAAAAATGAAAATTACATAAGAAATCTGAGATTTAAGGTGTAATTTATCAAGTTGTTTACAGGAATCGATTGATTATGGATTACGATGCATCTAAAGCCGTCATCTGAAAACTAATATTTAGAACCCAAAACTGAAAACCCTACATAAACTGGAATATCCTTCTATTGGAGCAATGTTGTACTTAAGTCAACGACGGTGTAGTTCTGCAAGTAGTGTTCAAATTTTAAAATCAATAGCTAATGTCGAAACAAGTGAACTGTTCGCGAACTCATAGTTGAGTCCGACTAGAGACCAAAATTAATGCTCTGAGCTAATGCGAACTGATTGTTTTGGCTTTCCTTGACTTGTCTCACTTTGAATGCTTGTATGACCAAATGAAAGCTTTGAATGCTGTCAAAGTTGGTATAGGCGGCAACCGTAGTTACAATATCTACTGTCAAAAGTACAAGCAAATTAAATATAGATCTATTAGAAACTCTTTTTATTCTGTTTTGACAGTTCTTATAGCAAAGAAAGTAAGCCGAGCTGACATTGGGCCGCGGCATTAAGCTCACGGCAGGAATGCGGTCGTTCGCGGACAGCTTCTCAACCTCAACCAACACTCGCCAAGAACTTCGTAACTCTTTACCACGCTTACCATAGCCAATTCGAGCCTCACGATGCTGAGTAATCAGTTTGGTAACTTTTCAATTTTTTATGACAAATAATGCAATAAATAATCAATCTGCACTGATATTTTCTCTGCTCAGTAACAACAAATACTTATGTGTTCGAGCAAATGGCAGAAAAGATAACATTAATTAAATTTGAAAGTAATTTAAAGGTTCTTAGCTCGCCCATGGCACTTGGTGACAATCTGCTTACAAAGTTTAAAAGCTTATCAACTTTATTATTATTAAATTAGGCTATAAAAAATTATTATAGATTTTCAAAAAAAAAAATTCTTAATATGATGAATCGCACAAAAAGGTTTTTTTAACTCCGATTGCTTTCAAATTCGGTATATAAAGAGGTGGTATACTTTTTTGGCGGTCGCAATAGCCGAGTGGTTAGCATTGCGTACTACAATTCGGAAGGCCTAGATTCAAGTCCAGGTTCGAGCAACATCCAAAATTATAGAAAATTAGTTTTTCCAATTGCGGTCGCCTCTCGGCAGGTAATATCAAGGCCCTCCATTTGTTTGTAAAAAAAACATCAGGATGCAAACCAACAAATTGGAGGAGGAGCTCGGCCAAAAATCGCTCCAGCGGTTGCAAAGCGCCAAATATAACGGGTGATCCATTTCGAGGTACGCTACATTTCTATAGAAAAAACAGAGAAAATTAAAATTTGATGGGGAATGTTTATTAATAATCAAAAAACATTTGAAGATTATCTCTTTCAAATGTTGGCCGCGTCTACGTCTAAGCTGGTTCATCCGTTTAGTTCAAATTTCGATTACTCGTTCGAGCATTTCGACTGGTAACTGGCGAATGACACGCATAATATTTTGCTCTAAGGCCTGAATCAAAGCGGGATTTTCCGCATAGACTTTAGACTTTACATATCCCACAGTAAAACATCTAACGGTGTGATATCACACGACCTTGGTGGCCAATAGATCGGCCCAAAATTTGAAATTATCTGCTCACTGAAGTGTTCTCTCAATAAATCCACTGGTTGATGCGATGTGTGGGAAATGGCGACGTCTTGTTGAAACCAAATGCCACGGAGATGACGAGCTTCAATTTCAGGCATCAAATAGTCGATGATTCCACCGGCCCACAAACCACACCCAACCGTTGTTTTTTCTGGATGAAATGACAGCTCTTGAATCTCTTCAGGTATCTCTTCGTACCAAATGCGACAATTTTACATACATGCCATTGGGTCAGAAATGGGTCTCATCGCTGAACAAAATTTGGCTCGAAAACGTCGGATCTTCTTGGAACTTTTCAAGAGTGAAGCGATGTCGCTTGGGAAGGTCGAGCGGCTTCAGTTGTTGCACAAGCTGTATTTTGTACGCTTTCAATTTAAGATCTCGATAAAATTCGCCATCTCGTTCCATACGTGAGTCCGAATTGTTCCGAACAGTGCCGAATCGTCTCTCCACGGTCTTCATGTACACTCTCAGCTGCGGCCGCTATATTTTCTTCGCTGCGTACCGAACGTGGTCTATTTGGTCGAATATTATCCAATAATGAATACTGAACGTGAAAGACTAATGAAAAAAGTACCTCTACTTGGATCACCCTTTAAAAATCATGGTTGTTTAAAATTTTTGATGTTGATATCAATTGATCCGCTCTAATATACATATAATTTTTTTTTAAGTTTATGCATTTTTTTACACAGATTCTTTTTGTTCCAAAAAATTTCATTTTCAAACCAGCGCTTGTGTTTGATGACTTCTTTTTGTTTCGTTACTTGACACATAAATAGCATCATCATCTAAATACTACATGCAATATACAATAAATAAATCTTTAAAATTTATTAGCGTCTGATTACATGCAGACGCCAGAACAATAACGAAATACTAATGAGGAATATATGGAATTAACAGTTGGGAGATTTCATTATCACATTGCATATATAAAATGAAGAAAAATGTAAATTAATAAAATTAATAAATTAATTATTTTGAACGCTTATCGGAAACGCGTACATGGACCCCACATGAAACAAACAGACACTTGCACAGCATAAGAGAAGAGCACAAACACAGCATCTGTCTACTAAACAAAGCTTAAGGTGTAGTATAAATCACAGCTGCGGTGTTGAAAGCTTTAGTATTTTATAATTTGCCGCTCAACGCTCAAGTTCAAGATCAGAATGAGCTCTTTCTTTAATGCCACACACTTCAAGCGTTCATTGCTACTAATTTTTTTAATGTTAGTAGTAGTTGTTCACAGCAGGTATTATGCCGTGGACGATTGCAGTAATGAAAGTTGGCGGTTATACAAGGTTTGTAGTGAGCAAGAGAGGCAGAGAGAGAGAGAGGGAGATGGATGAAGAAAGTTAATTTTTTTTTTTTTTGCAAATTGACAAATTGATTTGTGCGTTTTTTCTTTCTAACAGATGCACTTTAAGAAGCAATACAATAGTATGGCTGAAGATGATCAACGGCGACAGGTATTTTGCAAAAATCTAAATATGATTGATGCACATAATGAACGTTACAAGCGAGGAGAAGTGACTTTTGAAATGGGTGTTAATCAGTTTGCGGATTTGACGAGTGAAGAGTTTCGTCGCTGGCTGCATACGGGAAGTATAGATTATGGAACTGTTGTCATCGCTAGACTATAGAGTGTAACTAAAGATGTAAGCTGCCAACCAAAGAATAACAAATTTTATTTGTTATAATATTTACTCATATATTTTATAAACTTATAGACATATAGTGTAATTAAAAAAAAAAGATTAAGAGTTTAATAACCGTTAATTTTCTTAAGAAAGTTACATATTAAACAAAACAAAAAAAAAATACAATTTTTACCTTGAACCTTAACAACACCACTATTTTAGATTACTCCTTCTCTTCATTGTTATAAGCGGGGCCACGCTATTATAGTCAAATCCACAAAAGCGTGCCAGTCGTTACGCCTTTTCGCTATTGCGCGCCAATTAGAAATACCAAGTGAAGCCAGGTCGCTTTCCACCCGAGCCTTTCAACGCAGTGGAGGTCTTCTTCTTTCTCTGCTACCTGCGGGTACTGCATTGAATAATACTTTCTAAGCTGGACCTAGCCAGCGTAACCGCTGCCTATTCGTTGTGTTATGTCTCTATCACAGTATATCTCGTGTAGCTCGTCGTTCTCAATGCACAAAGACCGCAAAGCCAAGTCACAAATGTATTATTTGTTTGATGCCAGGAGATATTTCGTCTAGTCCTCGTTCACTACCGGACCTATGTGCCCCGCTTTCTTATCCAGTATGGAGAAAGCAGAACGATGGTATTAAATATAATACATACGATATCATCGACATAAGCCAACAGTTGTATGCTTTTTAGAAGATTGTACTTTCTCTGTTTAGCTCTGCAGCTCGTACTTCCACGATCCCATGCCTTCTTAACGAGCTTGACCCTAGCATCATTTTAAGATTATCTAAACTTAAGCATATTTTGTTCTGCAAAACAAATTTTGAAGTGTACGACCCTTTCTAAGTTTTGCGTAATTGCAGCTTATGATCAAATCTGTAGCTGTGCAATTGTGTTGTAAAATCGAAGTACAGCCGCTATCGGTCTCGCGCTCAGGACTGTTACTGGTGCTTGGTCACCTGCATATTTTATTTGTCATACATCCTCCAGGGGCTCCTCTAGGTCGGTTGAGAGATAGATAACGGGAAGGAGGGAGTGGAAGGAGTGATAGTTCGTCTACATTATGTAACCCTAATTAGTGAGGAAGTTTTTCTGTTTGGCTATCTTCATGTTATAGGAGCTTGACCTGACATAACCGAAATTGAAGTTTTTTACCACTATATCTGCTCCATTTCGTGGAGATCACAGCTTTGACCGACTTTGATGGGGTTACTTAATTTTTGTCTTGTTTTTATACCTTTCATGAACATGAAATGGTATTGGAACATTGGTCCGAAGTATGTAAAATCCAGAAGGAGAAGAGGTAGACCCACCCAAATTTATACCGATAAAATCAGAATGACGAACTAAGTTAATTTAGTCACTCGCTCAATTGTTATGATATTTGAACGAAACCTAGTATTCGGGTGTATTTTTGAAATGTATTGATGGATTGTCGGAACCGGCCAGGTCGGACCACTATAACATACAATATAACATTGCCCCCATATAACCGTTTTCCTTAGATATGAGCTTTAGTTCAAAAATCCGCCAAAAAGAATCTAAGCATATAATTCAGTATGCTACACACGAATATACAAATAAATATTGGCACAGAAAGTCATCGAAATCGGAAGTCAATATCATATATCTCAACCTATAACCGATTTTTCAGATATGAGAATTAATATTTAATCCTAAAATGTAATATAATAAATTTAATATGTTCATGAAAGGTATAAAGGCATGGTTGAAGTCAGTACTTTTTTCTTGTTTGTCTGTTTTTTACGAATTTCGGAAACAACTTTTCCATCATTGTTTTTTGAATTCGTTTTGTCACGGTGTCCTAACTACTCATAAATATTATTATTGTTCTTTCAAATTCGTGGTTCAACTATGAAAACAAAAATTATTTTGGTTTCTAGAGGGATTAAACCTAAAAGCTTCTTATTAGCTTGCATGGTCACTTTTTCATTCAAACAACTCCATTTGTTCTCATTGATAATATATAAGTACTCGTATGTATGTATTAAATCATCTTTTTTCGTTTTTCACGACAACTGTTTTGAAATTTCAAACACACCTGAAGTAAACAACCTGATTTGCTCCTTGTATTCTACTAAAGCTTCACCTTGAGGAAGAGCTTTGAATTCTTTACCATTACTTGTATATGACCTAAAAGAAAGGTTTTTGAAACTTTGTAAGTCTATCACATATCCGTCTGGTATGCTATATTCATTAAATCTGAGCTCTGCAAGAGTAAACTCTCAATCAGCTCTAGTAAAACCTAGTTGCAGTGCTTGATAAAACATCTGACAAAGTTTTTGCCGCCCTTTACAGACTTTCTTAGGCTCAATTCCAATATGCAACAAAAAAAACAAACTGTAGAATCGTTAAAACGAAAAATTATTCTTATCTGTGGATATATATTATCAATGAAAACTTTGCAAAAAAAAAAAAAAGTTCACCATCAATCAGTGTGTTCTTCACTTTAATCAATTTATTTTATTTCTCTTTATAATATTCTCTATTCTTATATATGAGATAATAATATCAACTGAACAATTACAATATTACAATACTAAAATATTTATAAATATGTATGCGTGAGTACTTGTCAATCAGCGGAAAATTTATAATTTCATTTAATTTACTTTATTTTATTTCTTTTACTCTGTTGCCTTCTTATATTTATTTGTATGTATGTTTGTATAACTATTGTACGAGAGTAAATTTTATACTTTTATTGTTTGCCATTTTCATTTCTAAATAGTTACTTTTCGAATTTCGCAGTTGGGTTTAGTTCTTGTTTTAGGATTGGCTTATACCTTTTGTCGCATTGCATTTAATTTATATATGTATATAATGTATATATTTGATCTAAATTTAAAACGCACATCTACTACAAGTAAATACATGAAACTACATTTGTAATTACGAGTAACATACTCTTCTATGTAGGTATGTACTTTGTGTATGTATAAAAAAATTATCTATACATATATCTGTACCGTTAAGTTTTGTTGAGGTTTATAAATAAAAATGTAAAAATAAAAATTAAATGTTAAATTTAATGATTATTCCTTAATCCAAGCTGATGTCGGAATGCGATTCATACTGTACTCTACCACTGTCTGAATACTTCGATATTGAAAAAATTTGGAAACTATAGAACTTTCTTCATCCATAGCAAAATGACTAGTCTAGTAGAGGATATAAATGTATGAAAATGGAAATATATATACCCCAAAAAATGTATCAACAACATTCAGGTATTTTAAAAAGCACTCACTGATTAGAGTAAAAGAGATTATGTCAAAACCGTTGCTCTTTAGCACTGGCTAGCTTTCTTAACAATTAATTCTCTCACTTGAGACGTTATATTTATTACATGAACTTGGTTTATTTGGGTATAATAAGATAGATCCTATGAGCTTCAAGAATTACTACTTTCACTTTTTGCTTTTAAAGTGTTTGTCACATCCCTAAAGCTAAACTTTTTGTACAATTTGAAACATATATGCATACAATACATATGTACATAATAATAACTGAACAAATTGAATAAAAATGAAAATATAAACAAATATATAACAATAATAATAAATAATGGAAAACTTTACTACCGAAATCTGCCTTTATGTATATAACATAACTGTATATATATATATATGTATGTGTGTTTCAAATTTTTTTTTTACAAAATTACATACATACATTTTTATACATATTTACCAACTGATTACGTTTATTTATACAACAAGATTGCAAAATAATTGCTTTATTATAAACAAATTCTAAGAAAAAGTATTTTGTCAATAAGCTAATAAAAGGTAATAATAAATGATAAAAGTTAACATCGCTATCATATTTACTCTTTCTAAAACAAATAATATGCTTGTACATACATATGCACCAATATTAAATTGAGAATAGGTTTATGAAATACAATTTATATACATACTTTGCATAGCATATACACACAATCATTATCAATAGCATAGATATTATCCAATGGAATATTTTATTTCATATATTTTTATTTTAACAAATTAAAAGTGTGATTTAAACTGTGTTCACTTATAATGAATCTTCTTTATCAAACGATAATAAACATCATCGGTTCTTTTGTTTCGAAATTCTTGTATATACTAGAGCTCCAGATTTTGCTCAAACATTTTCGAGCAGTGCGAGCATTTGAGTAGCGCGCACTCGCACACCTGCTCATTGCTCATTACTCGAAAACTTTCCGAACCGAGGACGAGCATTTCGAGTATTTTGCCAAACACTTTGACTTTTTTTTTAAACTTCTTTTTATTAATTTTAAATTTATTTACGTTAGTGTAAAAATCATTGAAACACCAAAGAAATTTTGACAAACAAAATTTTAATTTTTTTGCTCTGCTGAACAGTTGAACAATGATTGAGTATCGAGCTGCCCGCAGTGCTAAAAAAAAACCAAAAAGGTTTGAGCTTTACGTCGCATTTATATATATATATATATATATATATATGGCGATTTGTAACCACTGAAGCGATTTTTGGCCGAGCTCCTCCTCCAATTTGTGGTTTTGCGTCTTGATGTTTATACAAACAAATGGAGGGACCTACAGTTTACTTAAACCGCCTCCGAACGGCTGATGGATTTTTATGAGGAACTTTTATTTCATGCCAGAAATACACTCGGAGGGCTTGACATTCCCTGCCGAGGGGCGACCGCAATTAGAAAAATTTATTTTAATTTTATTATATATATTTTATATTTAGTTTTATTTTATTTTATTTTTTTAATTTGTTTTTGTATTTATTTATTAATTATTTAATCTTAATATTTTATTTTATTTCAATATTATTTCTTTTACCTTATTGTATTTTAATTTTGCTTTCTCTTTCTTATTTAATTATTATATTTTATTTTTTATTATATATTATCGTATTTTTTATATTATTTTCTTATATCTTATTTTATTTTGTTTATTTTTATGTTTAGAATTTATATGATTTTATTTTATTTTTTATTTTTTTTTTATTTTAAAATTTTATTTTACTATATTTGATTTTAATTTATGTGTTTTATTTAATTTTATATTATTTGAATTTTAAATTTGATAGTATTTTATTCTGTTTCAATTTTTTTAAAGAACTGTTTTCATTTTATTTTATTTTATTGCATTTTATTTGAATTTGTTTTATAATATTTATTTATTTATTTTTTATGTATTCTATTATAATTTATTTAAATTTAATTTATTTAAATAAAATTAAAATACTTTATTTGTTATTTAATTGTTTCATTATATCTGATTTTATTTTATTTTATTTGACCCTATTTTATTTTGTCTTATTTCCCTTTATTTTAATTTAATACAATCGATTCTAATTTACTTTTCTTAATTTTATTTAATTTTATTTGTTTTATTTTGCTGTATTTTTGTTCGTTTCATTATTATTTTTTATTATATTACATTATAATTATTTTTTTATTATATTTTAATTTTTTTATTTTTCATTTTTAATTATATTTTACTTTCTATTTGTTTTAATTCACTTGATTTAATTTTGTTTTTTGTCTTCTTATTCACTTTATTATATTTAATTTTTTTGTTTTATTTTGTTTTAATCTATATTATCTTATTTTTTTAATTTTTTATTTTATTATATTTAATTTTATTTCATTGCATTTAATTTTATTTTCTTTTATTTAATTATTTATTTTTTGTTTTACTTTAATTATTCTATTATATTTTATTTGAATTTACTTTATTTTCTTTCATTTTTTATTTTATTTTTTTAAATTTTTGTTCTTTTTTCATTTCATTTGATTTTAATTTATTTTATTTTGCTTTATTTAATTTAATTTGATTTTGTTTTATTCAAATTTATATAATTTTATTCTTTAATTTGACACTATTTTATTATTTTTTACTTTTATTTAAAGATTTTTATTTTATTTTATTGTATTTTATTTGAATTTGTTTTATTTATTTATTTATTTATTTTTTATTTATTCTATTATATTTTAGTAAATTAATTATTTCCTTTGTATTTTATTTTATTTGGGGTTGTTCTACTTTATTTTATTTTCATTCCTTTTGGTTAGATACTTTTTTGGTTATTTCAGTTTATTTTATTTAAAATTTTTACTATATTTTATTTTCTTTTATTTCATTTAATTTTGGGTTCTTTGTATTTCATGTGTTTTTATATAAATAATTTTATTTTTCGCCTATTTATTTATTTTGATTAATTTTAATCTATTTAATTGTATTTTATTTTATTTTGTTTTATTTTAATATAATTGATTTTAATTTACTTTGTTTTGGTTTATTTGATTTGATTTAGTTTTTTTTTTTAAAGACAATTTCAGCTTATTTATTTTTATTTTGCTGTATTTTACTTTCTTTTCATTAATTTTTTTTTTGTTTGTTATATAATATATTATATTAAAGTTATTCTTTTTTTGTATTTTGTTTTAAGTTTAAATTATATTTTATTTTGTCATTTTATTTCATATTATTTAATTTTGTTTTATTTTTCATTATATTGCTTAATTTAACTCAGTTTATTTTATTTTATTTTATTTTATATTAATCTATATTTTTTTGTTTTTTATTTTATTATGATTAGTTTTATTTTATTGCATTCTTTTTGAATTTATTTTATTTTGTTTCACATTTTTTATTTTATTAAATTTTATGTTATTTTGTATTTAATTTTTCTTCTATTTTATTTTATTTTATTATATTTGACTTTATATTATTTAATTTCATTCAATATTTTTAATTTATTTAATGTTTTTTTTTAGTTTCTGCTCTCGTGCATAAAATCTGATTCTGGACCTTTAAAAACACTCAAGTTTTTATTTTTAGTTTATAAAGTTTGCTTTTACCTGATATATGCACATGCTTTGATAAGTAACATTTTAATTCATTTATACATATATACCAGTAAACAAAAGAAAGAAAAACAAAATTTAATAAAAATCATAATTTTTTCCCTTATAAAAAATAAGCGTAAATTCAAAAAATTAAAAAATCCAAAAATCGTGTTTACCGGTGTTATTTAAATTAAATTAAACTGAAAATTTGTCATTTGACTTAGGAGGGAAATTTCGCACGTTAAATTCATTAAAAAAAATTAATTTTTATTTATGAAAGAATATTTCTGCTTAACAATAAAATAAGCATTTAAACTAATTTACATACATAAATATTAACATCAACATTCATGTATGTATGTAATTTAATTTTTTTTGTATAAGTGTATAAGGTATAAGGGTAGGTGTGTCTGATATATTTATTCATGATATTAGTAACGAATTCTATATTGTTATTAAGTTTTTTTGTGTAAATATACAAACATTTCTTTGTTTTATCGTAATTTTTCCTATTCCGTATATTTGTATACATTTATTAGTAGATTCGTGTACATTGTTAATTTATACGTATAAACACTTTATCTCTATACATAGTATGTGTTTATAAATTTATATGTCTCTGTATGCATGTATTGTATATGAAAAGTCTACATAACCAGCCATTTTTTGAGCTTACAATTGGTCACTGCAAAAATATGTATCGGTCGGTATGTGTTTGTATGTGTACGAACATGTGATTGATTTTAATAAGTGTATTTTTACAATATTTCTATAACTTTTATTAACAAATGTATTTTAACTTAATTTTTCTTTTTTTTTTGTATCTTATTAATTATTATTTGTTTAAGTTTTTTTTAACGTAGCGTACAAACGCATAAGAACAATTTTGAAGCTGAAGCCATAAGCGTTTTACAACTTTTTCCAGCATATTTTTATATTTTTTATATTATTTATGAATTTCTTTATTTGCTTTTTCATTTACAACGGTAAATATACATATGCATGTGTGTAAACATACATATCAAGATGCAAAGTTTTTCGTTTAAATGCGACATGGAATCTCTTAAAAAATTCACGTTACAATTATGTTGAATTCTTAGAACACTTGCGAAAAATATTTTCATTCATTTATTTATTTTATTATTGCTTTTTATAATATATATATTTTTTATTGTTTTTTGTTTGTTTGTTGGTAAACGTTGTATGAAGCGCGATGAATCAATATAAGCTTTGTCGAAAAATTAACTTATAATGCTTTCTTTCAAATCAGTTTCTTTCATTTAAAAAAAAATTTCTTCTTTCCACATATTTAAAATTATATTTGTAAACAACTTTAATTTTAATAATTTTTTATTTTACGCTTTTGAATTGCAATTGTTTAAACTTTTTATTATTCCCTCTTTTGAACACTTTAAAAATAGTTTTAATTAAATATAAGATCCAATTTCAACTCGAGCTGTACGCCTTTTTCTTACTAACTGAGAACGATTATATTTTTATTGTTTGGCAAATACATTTAGAATGTACATTTTGTATATATATATATATATATATATGGATATTAATTATTACTATTTCATATGTCTGTGTTTGCCTACATGTATATTTTGATGTATGTATATGTTTAGTATCGGTGTGTTTTTTCGGTTCATATTTATTATATTTAGGTTTTAAAAATTATCTTGTATTTGCTGTTCGTACATTTGGAATTTGGAACAGCACAAATCATGCATACAAACTTCTGTAACTGTCAAATGCCCAATTTGACGAGCTCAATAAGTGGCGTATCCTGCATATACGCCTTGGCTCTTATTTTTTTTTATTATCCTATGACATTAAAATGCTAATACTTTTTTTTAGCTGTCTTCTACTTTAATAGGTGGGCTGCTGGTATTCCATGCCTTGTTGTTCCATACCTGCGTGCAAGCAAAAATATTTCCATAATTAAATTCCATTTTTTATGTTTTTCTTTTATTTATTTATTAATATTAACTACCTTGTTGTTGTTGTTGTTGGCCACTAAACGGTGACGTACTGTATTGATCATTATCGTTGTCCATGGAATAACTTGTGTAGGCTTGCTGATGCACCACGTTCGCTGGATCTGTTTCAAAGGCCGATGTGAATTCATCGCCGGCGCCGATGAGGAAACGTTTGTATGCCAGGAAGGCGCAAAGTGCCTAAGTATACAATTATGTTGATAATATATATGTATAAGTATTTTTGAGAATATTTTTATAGCTGTTTTTAAGATTCATTACATTAAAAGTGAAGACAATTAATAAAGCGCGTAAAAGAAACGAGCTTTAGCAAGAAACTGGGTCTAAACTTCAAGATTTTTGCTGAATTTAAATATTAGTGCTAAGATCAACGCTTCTTCGAAGAAAAAAATCGGTCATATGAGATAACAAATTTTTGGAAACCTATTCAGCAAACCAAGCTCTAGTGGGAAAGAACGTGCCGATAAACATTTTACTCGTGGCCGGCCATGTGGACTTGCACATAAGTGCAATAAAACATGAGGCAAAATTTGAGGCGACGTGTCCTTCCAACGGAACTGTGATTCTGGTTATCTAATCTTTGCAGTGTTTTTCAGTTTGTGGTATCCTTTATACAGAGAAAGTGATCTTGAAGGTCTAGGATATTTTCATATTGATCAACATCAATAATTATGCTTACGATAAATTTCAAACTTCTACTAAACTATCGTCGTTCTTTATAGGTTTGTGATTAAGCAGCTCAAACGATATTTCACGTCGGACTCAGGCATCTATGCTTAGGGACCGTGCTAAGGAGATTCTCATTACGATCTGCATACTTAAAATTAAGGAAACCGGGTCGAAATGGTATGTCAAAATAATCAGGTAAAAAGTACTCCTTAAAAAGAGAAGACATTACACAAGTAATATAAGTTCTGACAAGTTGGCATATTTTTTCAACGTTTTAACTTACTTTCTTGATGGCTTAAGGAAATTGGTAGATGGCTTGCGCCACTTACCCGTCGCTGATATTTGACTATATTCTCTCTATTTTTTTTTTGGCATAATGTAGGAATCCTTTTAAAAAGCGTTTCTCACACTTACAACTCAAACAATTCACAACTTCGAGTCTATTGAAAGCTAAGTATCTCCGCCTATAACACCAACCAATCGCTTACAGATCGTCTGATGTAAGTAACACTTCCTACGAATTGGAAGTATGGACCACTATCACATATTAAGGTAGAGAAAGCTTTGTGCTGAAATTTAGTGCTTAATAGTTTATAGCAGGAAAGACACATCTTCATTATTTATTTCGTTGAGTGAATATGTAGTAACAATCCTCAAGGCCGTTAATATAACGTGATAAAAACAAAAGAGATGTGAACAAAAATCCCTGATTTTAAGCTTAAATGCGTGAGTCCAAATAGCTTGAGAAGGGGAACGACAGAAGAGCGGAATATAATCGAATGAAAATAAGTTGGAATCTAAGTGAAGCTCTCGATTCATTCAACTCAGTTTCGCTGCGCTATAAAAATACGTTTCCAACAAATAGAGAGACAGCAGTTTATTCTAATTTGCCTCCGAACGGCTGATGTATTTTTATGAAAAGCTCTTTTTATACCTTTCATGTACATGAAGTGGTAATGCTTGGTAATGTCCGAAATATGTATGTATCAGAAGAAAATAAGATAGACCAGCTCCTATCAAAATGACAACCTGAGTTGATTTAGCCATGTCCGTCCGCCCTTTTGTCCAAATGTCTGTTTAAACACAATTTAGTCCCTCAATTTTTGAAATATTCCAACGAAAATTGGAAGGCAGATACTTCTAAAGGGTGATCCATTTCGAGGTTCCTTACTTTTTTAAAGAAAAAAACACAGAAAATTCAAATTTAATGGTTTATTTTCATTCAAAAGAACATTCTTTGGCATTTATTTTTTGGAGATTATTTTTTTCAAATGTTGGCCGCGTCTACGTCTAAACTGGTTCATCCGTTTAGTCCAAATTTCGATGACTCGTTCGAGCATTTCGATAGGTAACTGGCGAATAACACGCATAATGTTTTGCTCTAAGGCCTGAATCGAAGCGGGATTGCCTGTTACGTTCTCCCCGGCATCATTTTTGAAGAAATATGGACCGACGATTCCACCGGCCCACAAACCACACCCAACCGTTATTTTTTCTGGGTGAAATGGCAGCTCTCTTGATTGAATTGAATCTCTTCAGGTAGCTCTTCGTCCCAAATGCGACAATTTTACTTGTTTACATACCCATTGAGCCAGAAGTGGACCTCATCTAGCGAAGCGATGTCGCTTGGGAAGGTCGAACGGCTTCAGTTCTTGCACAAGCTGTATTTTGTACGCTATCAATTTAAGAACTAAACGAAATGCGCCAAGTCGTTTCATACGTCAGTCCGATTTATTGCGAACCGCGCCGAATCGACTCCCCACGGTCTTGGTGTATACTCTCAGCTACGGCCGCTATATTTTTGGCATATATACGACCGATTTTTTAAATTTGAAATTTTGAGTCATAAATCCGTACAAAAAGGATATAAGAACATGAAATTCGAAACACTTTACATACATAATTAATTATTAGTTCCGAAAATCATCGATATCATAATACTATATCAAATAGCCCCCATACAACCAATTTTTTCGGATATGAGGTTTTGGCCAAAAATCCGTCAAAAAAGCATACAAGAGCGTGAAATTAGGTATTCTACAGACGTAAATGTAAGTTTCTTATTGACACTAATCGAATTTTGCAATTTGCAAAAAAAAATTAATATGTTAATGATAGGTATTAAGACTCCGGCATGACCGAAGATGGCCCTTCTTTCTTGTTTTAATGTCAGAAGTACACCCCAATGGGTCCACATCTCCTGCCGAGCGGTGACCACATTTAATAAAATTTACTTAATTTTGCATTTAAATTATTTTTTAAAATTTTAGGGCTCTAACCCATGGCCTTCCGCATTGTAGTACGCATTGCCAAATGCTCGGTTATTGCAGTTACGACCAAAATTAATTTATTAAAAAGGCAATAAGAAATTGGTTTCTATCCGCTAAAAACATAAATTTTGAATAATTTAAAAAAATGTGAAAAAAGTTATTAGGAAGATTTACAAATTTTTGTCATCAAAAATTAGCTCAAAGGGTTCTAAAAATATTTTTCGTTAATGTCCAATTAAAAATAATTTTTTTTTCCTACCTGAAAAAAATTTCACAGCTATATGTCCATATAGCCGGATATCGACCAGTACGAACAGTTCGATGCTCGCTCGATACTCGCTCATTGCTCAACTATTCAGCAGAACAAAAAATTTTAAATTTGATATTGTCAAAATTTCTTGGACATTTCAAAAATAAATTTGAAATTACAAAAAAAAAATTCTGAGAAAAAACCCAGGTTTTGTCAAATAAATTCGAATAGTTTCGAGTAATGAGCAATGGACAAGTGTGCGAGTGCTCGTTGCACAAGTGCTCGCACTGCTCGAAAATGTTTAAGAAAAATCTTGAGCTCTAATATGTGCTCGTTTGCCAAGTACATAATTTTCGTGAAAGTAATTATAGCTTTTCAAGGGACCTGCACTGTATAATTGATTCATAAAAATTTATAAATTTAAAATTTAATACTATCTTCTTTAAAAAAAAAATGGCTTTTACTCACCCACACAAATATCGATATGAATGAAAAGAAAATAGCCGCTTCCATATTACTGGCACCAACACCGCCTGGTGGCATGGGAGCAGAGGACCATTGTGACCACAAGTATATGAATGCAATGAAATACATGAAAGCCCAGAAAGCTAAAATGAGGAATTAATGGTTAAATTTTAATTTAATTTTTGCACTCATTAGCAGATATGTACATATTTATGCATGCATATATACGTACTTAAACATGTCTAATGCCAATCAACTACAACCCTCAGCATATGAACAACACCACTCACCTGAGAATCCCATATCCGCCATCACATAACGTTTCCGACTCTTCACCGATGACATACGTTCGAACAGGTACTCACCAACGATGAAGGCCATCGACGCCAGAAAACCGAATACACCAACTGTATTGCCATATTTACACGCCATACCATCGCCATTGTATAGACACACTTCCTTGCCATTCTCGTCGGTGCGCCAACCTTCCGATGATATGCAGCCGAAGACAACGATAGAAAAGAGCTGAAAGCAAAATGAGAATGAAAACGAAATGTGAGAATACATATAAAGAAATTATATATATACATATATATATATATATATATATATATATGTATGTATGTATAAGTGTAATTGCTATACAAAAATGCATAATGAAACGAGATAATTATTATCCAAGCGGTTGGATGAATTTTCAATTATGAAATACTCATTAAATGAGCATTTAGTTTAGTTGTTAAAATGGAATATGGCTTCGTGAATTTATAAACCTTGAAAATTATATTTGAGAAATATGTAATAAAAAGGAGAGATCTTCATTTTTTTTTTATTTAATAACACTGTGCAACAAGATTCTACGTAATTGATGAAACCAATTGGAGATGAAACTTTATACCTCCCATATCAAAACCTCATACTGGGTTTTTGGTATAGGTCTGGTTTCATTTTTTTTTTTTAAGTTGGCAACCCTGTGTATGAGAAAAGTTGGTTAAAACTTGATCAAATGAAGCAATTTTAGATGGGTTTTTTGTATATCGCTTTTTTTTGGATCGAGGAACTCATTTTTGACATTATCGCATTCAGATGCTATTCCTGTACCACGGCCACCAAGCCCTACCCTGATTTCTATATGGACTGCGAACTTGCAAAACCAGTTGCAGGATCCTGATTATGAAATATCTGAAGCTTCCAAAAATATGAAACGAATATCTCAAAATTGGATGGATGACGTGGTAAAACATGTCAATTTATCAAAACGTGATGCAGAGTATATAGCACATAAGTTAAAACAAAATAATTTACTGACACCTTTTGTTAAAGTTACTGGTTACCGTCATCGCCAAGCAAAATTTCAGCCATTTTTCTCTGCCAATGAAGAAAACACCTTCGTTTACTGTAAAGATATTGAAAAACTTGTTGCAGAAATGGGTATGACTCATATTCCCCACGAATGGAGGTTATTTATTGAGTCATCCAAAACTAGTATGAAAGCAGTTTTGCTGTACTACAACAAGAAACCTAGCGTTCTTTGTGGATTACAAGGTGGATATACGAAGAATATGTGTTTTATATGTTTGTGGAATACACGTTATAAAGGGAACCAATACCAAAAACATGACTGGGAGAACAGAGAAGATTTAGTTGTTGGATCAGATAATGTAATACACACGTCCCTTGTCCCCATTGAAAAAGTGTTGCTACCTCCACTACATATCAAATTGGGTATTTTTAAAAATTTTGTAAAAGCACTTCCTGCAGATGGACCAGCTTTTATTACACTAAGGTTAATATTTCCACGACTTAGTGCAAGCAAAGTAAAAGAAGGTGTTTTATATTTATATATAAAATAAGACTTTTTAAGATTCATGTAATTGCTATATCGTTTTACAGGTATGTTTAATGGTCCAGACATAATAAAATTGATAGAAAATAGTAAGTTTGATAACTCTTTAAATGAAAATTAGCTAAATGCTTGGAATGCCATAAACGACGTAATAGCTAATGTTCTCGGTAAACATCGTGCCACGAACATCAGAGAAAAAGTAGATCATCTCATGAATATGTTTGAATATATGAGTTTGAAGGTACATTTTCTCCATCACCATATAGATTGGTTTGAACACCAAATCGCAACGGAATCGGATTAACAAGGCGAACGTTTTCACCAGGTCGCTTTAGTAATGGAGACACGGTATATGGGGAAAAAACTACTACTATGCTGGTGGCTAACGAGAAATGAAGAAGACAATACCGACGAGGAAGAGGAGGAAGTAAACTTACCGCCTTCAAACAGATTCAAGTTTTAGTTTTTAAGCACCGTTATTTTTGTAAGCTTTTTATGGCATATTTTTTCAAAATGTCAGAAAATAATTTAATTCTTAACAGAAATATTACTTTGTACGTATACTTAATTTTTTATTTCAAACTTTTCACGCCTACATATGTGTATATGTATACTATTTATCATCTTTTTTGTGTGCCAAATATAGTTTAATGTTCCTTTCTATATTTATCATATACGATCATTTCTACAATAAAACTAAAAATATTATTTTTCATGAAAAATAAGACAAATTGTATGACAGCGCCACCTAGCGTAAGATTTAGGTAAAAGTTAATGCCAAAAATGAGTTCCTCGATCCAAAAAAAAGCGATATACAAAAAAAAACCATCTAAAATTGCTTCATTTGATCAAGTTTTAATCAACTTTTCTCATACACAGGGTTGCCAACTTTAAATAAAAATAAAAATGAAACCAGGCCTATAGGCCAAAAACCCAGTATGAGGTTTCGATATGGAAGGGATAAAGTTACATCTCCATTTGGTTTCATCAATTACGGAGAGCTGAACCCTCATTTTGTGTCACAGTGTAATTATTCTATGAATTTTACTATGTATATACATGATTTAAATTTATAATTATATAAAACAATATATAAATATGTATATATATAATTTAATAATACATATATTACAACCTTCAGAAGTGATGATGATCAAAATCTCAGTTTACGTTGTCTCTTGCTCATCAACAATTCAATATTGACCAATCCTTGAATAATGCACCTTGAACCACATTCTTGCGCGCACACAATCTCGTAAACATACACAATCTTTAACAGAGCCTCTATACATAGTGTGAGCAATAAACTTTTACTTTTATTGAACTCGATTGGAATATAAAATTTCAAAGCAAATTGTACGTGTCTGCTTGTAATTAAACCGCAAAGATTACACTTCAACTGTATTTCTAAGTAAAAGGTTGAATAAATAACCTGTGAGAAATGAGGGAAGCAATAAAATGTTCGTGCTTTTAATTAAATATTTTAGAAGTAAATCATTATTGCGAATTTGGAATTAAATTTCAATACATTATCAATTATTTTATATTTCTTCAAATTTAAAATATACATTGACGCGTTTTAGAATTTCAGGCAAGTGAGAAAAGTTTTTGACTGCCATTCACCTGTGAGTGGCCAGAAACGATTATTTAACATATGGTTTAAACAGCTCAGGACTTCTGGTATTAGACCAAACATCCTCTGGGTAGCCAAAAAACATCCGTTTGGAGGTGAGGAAAATTGAGAAATCAAATTCCACTGCAATTGTGCGTAGGGTTTGAGACCCACCACATGAAAATCCTATGAAAAATCAACAAATGCCTCAAAAGAGAGACCCCACTTTTAATGGCGACTACCGCATACGTTTTAAGGATCACGATTTAAGGGCATGCAGCTGGAGTGTCCGATCCCTTAATTAGGAAGGTTCTACTGATTTGGTAAATCATTGAGGGTAGCTACGAGAAACGTTATAATATATATACTATACACGGCAGGTAATCCTAAAAGTGACAAAGTAGTGACGTCAACTTTTGCGGATGACACTGCTATATTAAGTCGGCATAAATGCCTCATTACAGCCAAGTCCTACGAAATTTCATATATATTTTTTAGATAGCCTAAAGTTATATACCGAGTTTCATAAAAGAGCGTATAATATTTCAGATTTCTTTTTAGATAGTATCCTACAGATCAAGCAAAAAACTCGTTACGAGGAAGAGTACCACTTAGTGTCGCCCTAATATCATAGTTATTAAGACAAAAGGCAGATCTACAGTCTTTCGATTTGAAGAAGTAAGTGAGGCAGAGCGAGTGCGTAAGAAAATATTTGAACTTATCAGCGCGGAATAGTTTTCTAATTCATACTACAAACCTGAAAGTAATATACGTTAAAAACTACGCGAATAAATCTGAACGCAAATTGTGGAAAAAATTCAAACAAAGACCCATCACTATCATTACTTTTTTGTGTGGCTGATTATAATAACAAGTAAGCCAGCGATGCTATTATCCTTTCTGATCTTTATTATTTGGTAGTAACTTTTAATTTAATCACAAACAACTATAATCAGCAGGAAGCTGTCTGTGGCATAAATCTCAATTTCTGTACGCAGCTGATTATATATGTTATATAAAAAATATATATATTTATATATATATATTGTGCGAACATTCCTCTTTTAATCAAGCACGTGCACTCAATGTTATCGTTCATTATTTGAGAGCCATTTCAACCAAAACATCAATATCCATAGTAACAACAAATAAATTGAAGTGTTTCATTCCTGAATATAAACAAGTAAAAGCTTCTTGGAGAATTGCGTGCATAGCCCACTTATTAACTCAGTCTGCTATTTCCACGACACACCCACCCACCCAAGCAATTCGTCAAGTACTCATTCTCATACCAGACATAATATCCACTAACGGCCCATCGCCATCGGTTTCATGTATTTTTCCCTTCACCAACAGTTTTCTTCTTTTGTTCTTAGTTTATGTGTTTTCCATTGCCCACACAATGGTAATAGTTTTTACGTCGCCTTTCCCGCCTTCATTCTTATAGCCATTATTATGTGGCACAAAAGCGGTTGTGAGGATGAGTGTCGCAAAAATCTTCTGTTCTACTTTTAGTTTCAATTTTTTTCCAAAAGTAAACGTGGGAAGTAAAACTGGGTAAAAGAACGGAAAGTACGCGGCAGTATCTCGATTCATTCATTTGCGAAAACATAATGTGCGTTTCCAAGTTCCAAGTTCTTTAATGAATATATTTTTTCTATTTATTTTTCAGTATTATTTAAAATAATTTAATTTTTTTCCGAAGCCGAGCTTCACATGGACAGAGGTCTCAAGCGTCAGGTAGTCACACGCGACAAACGACCACCAAAAATATCACTGAGGGTGTGGCAACGATGGAAACTACGAGTCACCGCCCTAAGGACAAGATAACTGGAAAATTTCCCCACGCGAGAAGCGCAAGGCTATGAAAGCTGTGAAAAAATATGACGGAGTATTTATAGAAACGCTGCCCCAAAGTGCTAGAGAAGCGGTGGAAAGAGCGAAAGTTCTAATATCTAACTTCTAGGTCAATTTTGAGTCGGATGTGAAAGCACAGGGAGTCTCGTCAAAACGAGAAGGTCAGTGGAGAAACAACACGCCGCATCGAAGAAACCCCGCTCCTCAATGCAATAACTAAGTTTTGCGGAGGTGACTAAAAACATGATTCGGATTGGGATCCTAAACAAAGGCAGATATTCTGTAGCGATCCCAAGGGACCAGGGTAGGTGGGTTGGAGCCCCTCCCGTCTGCAAGGCGCCAGTAGGTTCGGTGGCGCTTTACAAGGCTGCCGTAGCTAAAATAGGGGAGGTATACCCTGCGAATGCTCTAATTTATGAACCCCTATTTACCAATAAAATAATGGAAAGTCAAGTGGAAGAAGCGGATGAACCACGGAGGTAAGTGGTTCTATCCTTGAACACGGAGGCAATGGATTTGCTGGAACAAAGAAAAGGTCGGGGGCAATATGGGTGGGATGAAATTATAATATATAGGCTATAGGAATCTTAACTAGCCACTGCTTGATAGGACGGTATGCAGCGAGGTTAGGTGTTCCTTTTAGAAGATATTGCAGAAGCTGCAAGAATGAAGAGCAGGAAAAAATGGTCCTTCATCTATTATGAAACTGCCATGCGTTGGGCAAAAGTAGGATCCGATATCTCGGAGCTGCTGTGCTCGATGATTTGTGTAAGATAGCAGACAAGGTAAAATATTTAATGAAATTTATAAGGGAATCAAAGTGGATGAAATCGTGGTATCACAATGGGCCTACTCTGGCCTAGGTGAATCGCTGCTCCCACATCGATAGCCACTCCAAACTAACCTAACCTAATTTTTTTCAAATTCAAAAAACCTATATATATTTATGTATAACTATCTTGTGAAAAAGTCATGTTTAAAAATTAAAAATCGAAGCGGTGAAAAAGTGTTCAGTGGGTTATTGTGAACCAAAATTCGATGAAAATCTGTGTGAATTTATATAAAAATTTTCTGGAAAACTAAAACAATGATGTGATATTGCAGCATATGGAGTCATCTTATATTAAATAAAATGATTGTAAAATTTTGTAAGCCTAGTTTTCTAGTTAAAAAAATTATATGAAATAATTATTTTTCTGTGGAAGTGCCCTTATTCACATGAGCTTGAAGTGAAAATACGTATATATAATGCGCTCGTACAAGGATTGTTGCGATATGACGAGTCATGGTATGCCATTATTGGCTGTTTAAAATGGTTGGTAAAGGAAACAAAATAGAAACGCGGAAACTAAACAAAAAGTTAGAAAGCATTAGCATAAAAAGTGAATGCGAACAATGAAAATAGTAGCAGGAAACGTATTCGAAATAGAGGGCAACATAAGAATGTTGATATGAAATGATATGTACAGTACTTATGTATATTAGGGTGTGTGTCTTAAGAGTTTTAATTGTTTTCAGCATTTAAATTTGAACTATTCGTAGGAGAATACATATAACGGGTGATAAATTTCGAATTTACCTACTCCTTTAAAGAAAAAAAAACACAGAAAATTCAAATTTAATGGGGAATGTTTATTATCATTCGAAAGAATCAACGAAAGAACGACACCAAACCGTTGTTTTTTCTGGATGAAATGCCAGCTCTTGAATCTCTTCAGGTTGCTCTTCGTCCCAAATGTGCCAATTTTGCTTGTTTATATACCCATTGAGGCAGAAATGGACCTCATCGCTGAACAAAATTTGACTCGAAAACCTCGGATCTTCTTGGAACTTTTCAAAATTCCATATAGCGAAGAGATATCGCTTGGGAAGGTCGAGCGGCTTCAGTTCTTGCACAAGCTGTATTATGTACGCTTTCAATTTAAGATCTCGACATAAAATTCGCCATCTCGTTCCGTACGTCAGTCCGAATTGCTTCGAACAGCGCCGAATCGTCTCTCCACTGTCTTCGTGTACACTCTCACTCTACGGCCGCTATATTTTTTTCACTGCGTGCTGGGCGTGGTCTATTCGGTCGAATATTACCCAATAATGAATGCTGAGTCTCCAGATAGGTAATGGTGCTGCGAATGGTACGCTCAGTAGGCCGATTATGTTGACCATAAGTTGAACGAAGCGCGCGAAATACATTCTTTACAGAACGTGACTTTTCGTAATATAGTTGAATGATTTGTAAACGTTGTTCAGCCGTAAGTACTTTCCATGATGAAATGCCAAACAATACTGAATAAAAATAACATGAGAGCGTGACACGTCTTACGCGCGGTCTGTCAAAAAAAGGCTATTGAAAAAAGTACCTCTACTTGAATCACCTTCTATAATCCGAATCAAGGATATTTATTTTTTGCATCAGTCACATATCCGCGGGAGGTGGACCTGGGACTGACCTAATCGAAAAAATCGTATTTATACTTCGATTTGCTTGAAATTTTCTACATATGTAGGTGGCTTTTTTCTTAGATTAGCAGCAATACTACTTTTATCTCCAGGAAGAAGATCATAGACCGACCTATTCGAAATCTTATCTATGGTTCGATTTACGTGAATGAGGATTGAGGGTGCGATTTAATTGAAAAAAATAATGATGTATGCTTCGAATTGGCTAAAGCTTCAGATGATATGTATATCTAAATGGGCAATGGATCAGGAAAAAAGTTCAATTTGCGTGAAACATTTCTTTACAAGAAAAAGGCTGACAAAAATTAGAATAATTTGGATATAAGCCTAGGTCCGTGCGTATTTTTTTCGCTGCGTCACGTAATTTTTCTGTGACCAAATACTGCGTTCGTTTTACTTTGAAGTTTTCATATTGACATTTTCGAGAAAGACTTTCAGTAGCGAATTGGCGAAACGCACTTACAAATACGCATCTAGATCAATATTACAAAATAAAGAAAAAAAATTAAAAAAATTCTTTTAGATGTTGCCTAATTAGAGCTTTAATGACCCTTTGCAACACCAATTAGAATAAAAATTGGTGAAAATACAGAAATTTATTTTTTAAATTATAATTACTAGTTTTGCAAAAAAATTAATAATAATAATAATAATAAAACTGCCGATTTAAAGAATAATTAATAGTCAATATTTAAATAAATAGAAAATAATGTACAAATGACAGCTGTTTCGAATGATCGTAAATATTCTCATCAGACTTATCTGCAGCTGGGAAAATCCTACGTAAGTTTATTTACTATCTGAAACTTCGATATTCGGTTCGGTAAAAATTCTGCTTTGAGCTTATACTGTGTATGGGTGCATTAACTTGTGGAGAAGTCAAGTTATCATCATATAAGTTACCACCAAATTCAATAAATATATCTTCCAACAATTCCACGTATTTTTCAATTTGTAGAAACAATTACTTAGAGACACCGGGAGGACAGAACGGTCGAACTGCCAACAGTCCCTGCATCAACTTAAAACTATTTCGTAAGGGGCAGGCGACTATATATAAATAAACCATTAGAGATGTGCAAATATTGAAGGCTTAAATAAATCTAATTTGATTTAATCAGAAAATCTTAATATACGCAGAATAACTTTATGTATTAAACTTTTATAATTTTTAACGAGTTAATAGTTTTAATATTATTATTTTTAATTGAATATAAATATATTTCTAATTTTTGTATTGAGGCTACAACGACTGCGTGGTATTACACTCTCTACCTGTCTCAAAATCAAGAATACAAGTTACGATAAGTTGTCGAAAACCGTTGACGTCACCGAACCAACCTTCCGGTGAACTCACGTTTTCTTAATATTAAAACTTCAAGTTTTCAATACATGAATGTATATCATTACATTTAAAATATATATTACCCCTGTTTTAGTTTCGAGAAACTTTTAATATAAAGCACTCATACAAATTTTCTTCAAATTTTTGTTCACTGCACACTTCTTCACAGCTTCGAATTTTTAATTACGATTTTTTCATAAATTAGTGATAAAAAATATCACTAAGACTTTGTATTTGATAAAGAAAACATTCGACATTTCTATTACGTTCCCGCTTTCCGCTCCGTCACAATCGTAGTTAGGTATTCTGAGTTACGATCGAATCGAAAGAGATAGAGGAAGAGAGAATACATTTTCAAAGTCAGGTGGTTGCATGTGAATATGTAATACTGAAACAAACTAAAGCAAGCAAATGCAAACTATTTTTTCATAACTCAAATAAATATGAATAAAATCGTATTTTTAACGTTAAATAGAATCAATAGCCTCCGCGATATTTCTTGAGGTTTGCGAGACAACTGTGGTCCATTTCAGATGAGTAAAGAATTTTAAGAAATTGAGCTTTTGTATATTAATAAATTTACTTATTTAGAATCAAAAAACAACTTAGACTTAATAAAGATGCATTCAAGTATGTCCTGGATATTTTTGCGCAAGAAACTCAATTAAGTATTTTGACATGGTTATCTTCACCAAATCGAGTAGTAGCTGGCGTTTTTTTACGGAAGGCAATTACTAGCATATGCATATTTGGTGCAGATTATACCGTATGGTTGTGACAGTCAACAGTGTCAAAGTCACTGCATAATTTTTTCGAATTCTGCAGTCTTTTACTGAGGATCAAATGTTTTTGGCCAACGTTGTTTCAAAACTCCTTAAATATTCATGCTGCTCTTGTGTTGTATCAGAAAGCATCTTTAAGCTTATAACGCTAAAAAAAATACATCACTATGATTTTCCAACTTTGAAAATCATGTTTTACCACACGAAAGTTTCTAAAATTGATCGAAACGGAACGTAATGAAAATTAAAATTATTTATAATGACATTCGTAATACATGTCATGTTTCCAGCTGCAATTTTTTCATTCAAGTTTGGCGCTGAAGCGATTTTCGGCCGAACTCCTCCTCCAATTTATGATTTTGCGTCTTGATGTTTTTACCAACAAATGGAGGGTCACTTAGTTTATTCCAAACCGCCTCCGAATGGCCGATCAATTTTTATGAGGAACTTTGATTTCAAGTCATAAATGCACTTGACATTCCATGCCGAGAGGCAACCGCAATTAGAAAAATTAATTTTCTATAATTTTGGATGTTGCTCGAAACTGGAGGCGAACCCAGGCCGTCCGAATTGTAGTACATTCGGCTATTGCGGTTGCCATATAATATAATATTAATTTTTAAAATGTTAATAATTTTGAAGATTAAACTACATTGTTTCGGTATATAAGATTTCGGGACATATTTAATTCAAATTGCTGTTGATATTAAAAAGGTTCAGCGCAGTAATTTATAATACTTTAGTCAAAATGTTAAATTGTTTTATGGATAAAATTATGCAGATTTATTTCAAATTCATTGACAACTCACAAAATTAAACCAACAGCGTCATTAAACATATGATTTTACGAGTATTCTTGTCGTAACTTTATCATCTATAAACCTTCTCTCAAAATCTTTCAATTTCATTCTTTACTTATGCAGTCAAGACACATTCACTGTTGTCGTGCAGTTTTGTCGTAGTGAATGACGTCAATCTGGCAAACGAGCTGAAAGCAACAAAGTAACAGCATATGAAGCCCATTCCCTTAGAATATTGACTCGATATTATTTGCATGTACTTTCTATTTTACAGAAATGTATTCAAGAATCAAATAAATGTCAAAAAGGTAATACTTTAAGGATTTTCCGTCTGGAAAGAAATTTAGTTTTTAGAAAATATTCGTTGGTATGTGTATATGTATGTATTTCAGCAGAAAAAATGCCAATTTCAACAATTTCAAACACACGATAATGATTACTTGAATCTCAGTTATGTCATAGCAATAAAAAAAAGCAACCACATGGACACCCACCCACAACTAATTCAAAAGAAAGGACAACAGTGGCGCCAATGCACAATACATACATATGTATACATATACATTTACATACAAATACTTGCATTTGGATGTACTGCCGTAAATGAATCATCTTCACTCAACAGCAATGATGAAGGCAGTACGAGTATTAGAAAAAAATGCATCGTATGGTGACCCAGTTAGAAATGGAACAACAACAAACATTGTGATTATTAATTTCCTCTCCACTGCAAACGTCAAGGCCAAGTTTACAAGGACTGTCAATGACGGCGACTCTATAGAGTGGCTGAAATATGCTTTATAATATACCAGCAAAACCAACAAATCAGGCATCCAGTATTTTGATTAAATTAATAGTTGAAGGGAGAAATTAAAGCGTGCACACACACTCGCTAATCGATATTTTTAATCGGCATAATTAAAATTGTGTAAAAGAAACAAAAGCTAAAAATCTCATCAAATCAGTTTGTCCTTTTTCAGAAAGTAGAAAGAAGCATAGACTGCCGAAGTGCTATTCAAAACTACAGTTATCGAGTGGATACAGCTTTTGCCGCTTATAAGCATTAATAACCTCTAAGGCATTATTGAAATTGAGCACCTTACTATAAGAACCCGAATCCAGTCAATTTCGATTTCAGTCAAATGGAGCCTCGTAAAAACTATGCTCTAATGCTGCACAACTATTAAAACACAGTATGTAGAACAAGAAACCAGCGCAACCACTGCAGGTTCTCCTCGCACCAGAGCATGCGTAAGTGAAGATCAAGTGCAACCAGCTTGTCTTTCTACAACATCAGCGGCTGCGTATCAATATCTTCTACGGGTATATTACCAAGTTGAAGTAAGGCTCGTATCGAGTGGTCGAGAGAAATGTTAAAAAACCACGATAACGGTGCTTCGAAACATGACTATGACATCGTGACAGATGATGAATCGTGGATTTACGCGTATAATCTCGAAAGTAAACAGCAGTCGATGAGCCGAATTCAATAAAAATTGTTCACGCATGAAGGACTTCCAAGCAAATGGTTGCCCGTTTTTCGGAATAACTGATCCTGTCGCAACCGTCCCATTAGAACAGCGCAGAATAGTAAATTCTGAGTGCTACACAACCATTTGTTTTCCAGTTATCTTTCAAGAAATTAGGAAAACCAAGCGCCGAAGATGGACCACTCTTCTCCACGACACATCGACTGAATTTACTGCAATTTTGAGCACACAAAGCAGCGATTTGAAGTGTAATCCACCGTAAAGTCCTGACTTAGTTCCGAATGACTTCTTCCGTACTTAAAAAATAAACTGAGAGGCCAACATTTTTCGGCATCTGAAGAGGAGGTTAATGCGTTAAGAACGCATGTGTTTCGAGAATTCTCAATCAGAGTAGCAAAAGTGCTTCAACAATTAATTTGTTTTTATCCTCTAATCTCAAAATATAAAGGACAACACGCGTATTATGTGTACAAATAAATTTCCGTCGTTTTGAAAGAGATGGTTGGCGTGGACTAGGCTTACATTAGAATTCGCAGATGATACTCGTTTTAAAACGTAGTTCGCTCATTCAGAAACAACATAGTCTATCATATTTTAATACTTTCACGTACATGAAATGGTAGTTTAACTTATTTTTGGTTTCTGAGCTCTTGAAATTTTTGAACGTAACTTAGTATGAGGGTGTGTTTTTGTAATATATTTATCATTTGTCAACTATCATATAGCTTCCTACAAAACATTTGTTTAGATATGTGATTTTGGTTCATATATACTTAAATAAAGAATCTAAGAATATGAAATTCTGTATTGTATGCTATATAGACATCGGCATGGCCGAAAACAGTACTTCTTTCTTGTTAATTTCGTAATATTTGGCCCAAAAATGTCTAAATTTGAGCCAAATAAACGTCATTTGCGGGAATACCTATACAAGACAAAGTTATTATTCTGCATGGTACGAGTAATACTCATCCACATGTTGTGGCTCCAATAAAGAACTATTTAAAAACACTTGATTTTATTCTGTATTCCGCTGTATTCAACAGACATTGCGTTTTACGACTACTTATACAATCTGTTCCGGTCAATGGCACTGCTCTGTCGGAGCAGCTGCTCACATCGTTTGAAAATACCAAAAATTGTGTTGATTCGTAGATAGACTCAAGATATAAGGAATTCTTGAGACGTGGAATCCGTACGCAGTCTAAAGAATGAAGAAAAGTAATTGCTTGTGATGGACAATACTTTGATTAAATATAAATTACAGCTCATTACTTATAACCAAAAACAATTACAGGCCGCATTAAAAATACCCATAAATATAAGTCGAGCCCGACAAGCAATCCTACTTATATACATTTCTCAGACTATTAATGCCTGAATGTATGCAGGATTGCAAAATACTCGCTAACCCAATATTAAGTAAAAATAGCGGCTAAATATTAGCGCACTTAATAGTTGTTGGTTAGTAAAAAATTGAATAATACAACAACAGATTACATGGCAGGCGTTGGCTCAGTTGGTAGAGCACTCGCCTGTGATGCCAGAATCCGTTGGTTCGATTCCTGGCAAAAGAAGTCTGATGAGGAGATGTGGTGATCTCCGAAACAGCTGTCACTTCTACCATTTTTTCTTTGTTGTATAACAAAATATTCAATGAAAAAATAATATTTCTAACAAAAATAGGCCTTTGAATACAGCTCATTACTTATAACCAAAAATAAATTACAGTTATCTTACAAGAAATATTATTTTTTAACAAAAAACGGCGGAAACTTATTTGTACTCCGTTATTTGTTTCATGACAAAATATACCGTTTTTTCTGAAAATCGTGAGAAACTAATTTTTGAGACTCTGACAAAGAAGGAATTTTTTTCCAGGTATCGCTTCACCGATTTTTATGTGTCAATTGTATGATAAAAATGAGCAATGAATAACACTAAAGGGGAATCTCAACTAAAATCCAAATTTCAGTTATTAACCTCTGTACTCTTGAATTTAGTCGGAATTATGTATATTTATTTAAAATACATAGATTCCCACTTTGTTAGTGTTTTAAGCGCATTTACAGCGTTATAAGTACAGCCAGCGTTAATAAACAATATTCAAATATAAGCCTTTCTGTCTTAAGGTCTCAGGACCGCCTGTACTTTCAATGACACCTTTATCCGAGATATACTGTAGCTTAAAATTAATGTTGCCAAGAAAAAGTTATATTATGACTTTTACAGTAGCAAAAAACTTAAGTCAAAGAGTTTGTAAAACACTTAAATACACCTACAAACATATAGTCAAAAATTATTGAGAATAAATTGCGTCAATGAGTTTTCTCTTACTGAAAATCTACGTCACAATTTTAGAATATATACAGACAGACAATACAAGAGTACATACAAAACATCTGAAAGAACCGACATTTTTGAGTTGTTTTGTTATTGTGAGACGAAGATGTGACGTCAGTAAAACAACAGCTGATTGTCAAAATTTATAACTATGAATAAGGGTACTGTGTTTGGCGCAATCTCAGCATGTTATCATACTTAACAGATATGAAACGTGAAGTAACGATTACAAAACAATGCGCAGCAGATGCCTATGAGCCTTTTAAAATCGCCACTTGGGGACGTGGTTAGGAAAAAAAAGAGATAAAATACAAAAATATGTACACAAACTTGCATGACAGCAAATAATGACTAAACAACAAACGTTATGATTTGTGGGTACTCTGCATGTCCTTGTGCGAGCGAAAAAACAAAGAAGAAATTTGCAAGCTACGCTGTGATGCAATTTCAAGGAAATTATTTCTACATATGTATAGGAAGGAGTCTAATGATGTGATCGCAAAGTGTTCCGTTTAAAATAATTAATATTAACAGATTTAGTTCTTATCTTACCACATAAATGCTTCGGAGCACAAATCAATATTTTAGCTAAGAATATTTAAAAAAGATCGTAATAACGGGTAATAAATTTCGAGGTTCCCTACTTTTTAAAGAAAAAAATACATAAAATTCAAATTTAATGGTTTATTTTCATTCGAAAGAAAATTCTTTGGCATTTATTTTTTGAAGATTATCTCTTTCAAATGTTGGCTGCGGCTACGTCTCAGATGGTCCATCAGTTGAGTCCAATTTTCGATGACTCTTTCGAGCATTTGGACTGGTAATTGGCGAATGATACTTGATTTTTTCCTCCAACGATTGAATCGAAGCGAGATTGGCCGCATAGGTTTTAGACTTTACATATCCCCACAGGAAAAAGTCTATAATAGTCGGTTCTCATGGCGCGATAACGGTCGCCATTGACGGTTACGTTCTCATCGGCATCATTTTTTAAGAAATATGGACCGATGATTCCACCGGCCCACAAACCACACCAAAACGTTGTTTTTTCTTGATGAAATGCCATTTGTTGAATCCCTTCATGTTGCTCCTTGTCCCAAATGCGGTAATTTTTCTTGTTTACACACCCATTGAGCCAGAAATGGGCCTCATCACTGAACAAAATTTGGCTCGAAAACGTCGGTACACTCTCAGCTGCGGCCGCTATATTTTTTTCACTGCGTGCTGTACGTGGTCTATTCGATCGAATATTATCCAATAATGAATGCTGGGTCTCAAAATGAGTGTTGCTGTTGCGAATAGTACGCTCAGTAAGCCGATTATGTTGACCATAAGTTGAGCGAAGTGCGCGAAACGCGTTCTTTACAGAAAGTGAATTTTCGTAATAAAGTTGAATGATTTGTAAACGCTGTTCAGGCGTAAGTCTTTCCTTGATGAAATGCCAAGGAATACTGAACAAAAATAATATGACAGCTTGACACGGCTCACGCTTGATCTGTCAAAAAATTTTATTGAAAAAAGTACCTATACATGGATCATCCTTATTATTAGTTTAATTTCAAATTTTATATTTGTATGCTTCAAAACTGTGTGAAATATACCATTTTATAGTAAAATGTCGTGTTGAGTCGCTGTAAGTGGCGTTTTAAATACTATTGATTTAAAAATGTCAAAGATTCTGTTCGTTGAGCCGATGGCAGATAGGACTTTACTGCGTTACGTGACGTTTCCAACAATTATTTTTCCATCAAAAAGCTAAAAACTTCTCATATTAAGTAATTATTGAACTTGTTTTGGAATTTTCCTTATCAATTCTTGGGAATTTGTATTAAAGTTAATCAAATAAATTGAAATTAAATTCGGAGAATGGTCGACGCACGTAAAAAGATGAGAGATGGCCATCTTTTTGCGTTGCGTTGGCGCCAGCGTTGCTTATGAGGGTAAATTCGTAAAGTTGCACGAATTAATCTTAATGTGTCACGCAACGTGGCGCAAAAGCCTTATCTGCCATTGACTTTAATGCTGAGGTACTCATGAGTAGCCGAATTCGATTTTCGATTTTCGAATCATCAAAAATACTTCGTGATCATTTTAAGGATTCGACCATTAGCTATGTATATTTTGAAGATTTTTTTTTTTTTTTTTTTTTTTTGATCAGCTGTTATAGTTAACTCTTCGATAACTTGTTAATTGAACGAAAAATATATTCAAGTTGCTAACGCCATTGAAAAATATTTCTTCATTTATTTGAATCAAAATAAATAGTATAAAAGTTAAAATTAAATACACATTGGGAAATTAACAGAAAAAAAAGTAAATAAAATAAACAGAAATCTCTTTTGAGTATTTGGCATGCATTAGTCGATAGAAGTTTGCTACAAGAAGTTGAAGTTCCTTTGAACTTAAATGCAACCGAATTTCGAAAATTATATGGTAACCCCACATTTAGTTTGGAAAAAATTTGCTCAACTTAATAGCTAACTAAAAGGAAGGAGAAAAGCGACGAAATCAACAGAAACAGATAAACATGCAACTTTGAAGTGTTTTCCTAATTTCAACACTATTAAAATACTTAAAGGTTCACGCTGCTGGATGCTGTCAACGTCCCCTTGGAGAGTAATGGGGGATTTTTGCTTCATCGTTCTAACAATTTGTTGGAGAATAGTTCTAATACTTTCGAATGTATTCATGTGTCAATCATGAGCCCCAGAAATCATGAAGAAGCCTTAGTCAAGCACTACGAATACCATTCAATCAATGTGCAAATGTTAAGAATAGAATTTTTCCTTTTATCAAGTAAAAAAGTTCAATATACATTGGCAGTAAATGCTAAATACCCCGGAGCGCCGCACTATTCATTTATTTGAAGTTGATTTGAAAATGGAAACCATAAAATAATTTTGATTGGTCAACTTTGTAATCCATTGCAACTCATTTATTAGAATTTATTTCTTTTTGTCATTCCTCTGCGTGCTTTTCGCATATTTTAACGATGAGATGCCATCTTTTCCCCATTAAAAAAAAAAATTGCAGTTAACAAGTATCCTTAACAATCGCATAACCGTTAGTTAAAGTTACAGAATTCCGCTACAGATGTTAGTTATGTTCATTAAATCTTTTTGTTTCCTCATTTAAAGTTTGTGCTGAATTAAAAAAAAAAGTGTTTGTTCAATACGAGAAGCGAGATAAACAATTTAAATATGGAAATTTCCACAGAAATGTCAACCGCAGCCGAATAAAATTCAAAGTCTCTAAAGGTATATTGTTTTAACAAATACATATTTGTAGAGAAAAATTGAGCTTATGCTAACTATTCTATAATTATTCATAAACTATTTCGGAATAGTATACGAAAAGTCGAAGAAGCAATACTTTTGCATATTTTATATTAATTGGTGATCTTAATGAGAGGCAATATGCGTGAGCATTTCCTCTTTTAAATAACGGTTTATACATAATTAAATATTATAAGAAAAATTAAAAATACGACTGCAAATAGCGGTAAATCCTCTATATAAGTTTTCATATATTTTGATGTCACGTGCGACATTGAAAAAGAGCATTTGCCATCAGTGAAACGAAGGTATTCGTTAAATGCGCACCAAATACTTTAAAAAAACAGACATTTTTATTGCAAATAAATTTAAAATAAGTTAGATAATAATTACTTATATAAACTTTGTAGCGTGCGTCATCGTAAGTGTAAAATGTATAAACTCAAAACAATTTTCTTGTAATTTGTTCAATTTATCATTATATATTATAAAAACAAAGTTCTCCGCCACTTCTGTTTGTCTGTCTGTTAGCGATAAACTCAAAAACTACTGGACGACTTTTCATGCGTTTTTCGCCAATATCTAGAACGATTCTTGGGTTTGTAAGCGATAAACTTACGCATAATAAAAATATCGAAATTCATAATTCATCATATTTGTGTCATCTTTATGTTTATGTAAAAAAATAAGCATTGAAAATTGTGATTGAATAATTTGAAGCATTCGATTTGATTAACATTAAATAAAGAATAAATTACTTAATATTTTTTAGTGAAATAAATAATAATATTCCTTATATTAATGCACAACATCATACAATTAGTCAAATTAAAATATTCATTCAAGATACGCTGAAATCAGTGTTTTATTTGTTTGCTTTGAAAAAGACTCCGGTTTTTTGTCGCATGCGGTTGTCTTTATTTTTTGTACTTTTCTTGATTATTGACAAAAATCAACCTTACCACGAACTGTAGTTCTAAGCAATAGCTATAAGTTTCGCTTTTCGATAAAATAATACCATGTCTTGGCATTTGTATTTTCTTCACTTTGATTGCGTACGAATGTCGCACTCGACATTGGAGAAATATTCATATAATAGCCGATTCTTAAGTAATTAATTTAATTGTAATTATTCAGTCGCGGTCGCAATAGCCGAATGGTTAGCTTTGCGTACTTCAACTTGGAAGGCCTGGGTTCGAGTCCAGGCTCGAGCAACATCCAAAAATTATAGAAGATTAATTTTTCTAATTGCGGTCGTCCCTCTGCAAGGATTGTCAAGGCCTCCGACATGAATAAAAGTCCATGGTCCGTTCAGAGGAGGCTTAGAATAAACTGTAGGTCCCCACATTTATTGGTTAAAATATCAAGATGCCAAAACCACAGCCTGTATTCGCTGTGTAGAAAGTACTATCGCTTTGCTGAAAAATGTAGGTATACAGTTTTATTTCAAATCCTTTTCTAATCACATGTATTAAAACAAATAAAACAATTATGGTGAAAAAACGCAAGCCTATGCTTGACAAAAGTCTACATACACCACACGTTTACTAGCAGTTATGTCGATATGCTGTGTTGTTATGGCGGTTAGGTAACCTTTCTTTAATATTTTTTTTTAAATTATATTTTCTAATTTGCTAGTATTGAATTTAGTTGTGGTTTAAACATATTAGCATCAACAATGACTCCGCGAAAAGAAATGTCCATTGACGTACGAGTCTTGGTTATTCAGCACAGAAAAGAGAAGAAATCGTATGGTGAAATTTAAAATTTTTTAATTTTAAGTCCACCAAAGGTACAGACCATTGTAAAAAAACTTTGAAAAAAAATGGATCCACCGCATGTTGGCCGCCCGAAGAAGCTAACATGAAGAGATATCAGCTTTATTCTGAAGGAAGTAAGTTCTGATTTTAAAGTTACTGCTCAAAAATCAGTCGAAAACATCGCAAACTCATCAAGAAGTGTGTACATTTAAGAACAATTCGAAGAGCTCTGAACGATAACGGCTTCCAAAGTAAAATGCCACGTAAAAAGCTTCTTATATCTGAAAAAAAAACGAAAACTTCGCTTGGAGTGCGCTAAAGCACATTTAGAAAAGGGAACGGATTTTTGGAAAAAATTCTTGTTTACAGACGAATCGAAGTTCAATATATTCGGCAGTGATGGAAGAGCAAAAATTTGGAGAAAAGAAAACACTGCACTTAACGCCAGAAATATAGTACCAACAGTGACGCGTGATGGCTGCAACGTAATAGTTTGAGGAGCGGTTGCGGCATCTGGGGTTGGAAACCTTGTTTTTATTGAGGGTAATATGGATCGGTTGAAATATACTTATAAGTCGTTGTTGGAAGCTATTCTGAATCCTTCGGTGGACAGTTAGGAGCTTAGCGCAGGCTGGATCTTTGCATACGGTCCATATTGTTAAGGATTGGTTGCTTTATCGTACTCCAAAGCACGCACACACCACCTAAAAGCCCAGATTTGAATGTTATTGAATATGTCTGGGAGAAATTTTCAACGAAAAATTAGAAAAAAATCAGATTTCCAGCCGAGCATCACTCAAAGAACGTCTTATTGAAGCTTGGGACAGTATTACTCCCTCAGTATTGACAAATTCAGTAGCTTCGATGCCACGACGGCTTCAAGCTGTTATTGATGCGAACGGTGGACCAACTAAATGCTAAAAAGATCAGGTTACCTGATATTAATCAAAGCTTTTGCGCTAAAATAAGTTAAGTATGCTTTCTATTTTTTGTTAAAAAACTATGTCTTTTTTTTTGGTTTTTTATGATAAGGGAAAGTAACTGAAATAAATTTTATCATTACATTTTCCAATAATTTCAATTCAACGAAAACAGGGGGTGTTTGTAGACTTTTGTCCGCCACTATATATATACAAACATTTATATTTTTCAAAAGATACCGTGGTTGATTATAACATCATTTTATATTGAGTAATTTCAGAAAAAGATTTATTTTCTTAATAAATTTTTTAAATATATCAGAGCAATAAATTTCCACTGTTGGCTAATAAATTGACAATTTCCGAGCTGATTGAATTTTTATTACAAGCCACTGTTAAAACAAGATAAAAACAAATCATCTTACTCCTGTCGTGCTTTAATTCAGCAACATTATTTCATATTTCTTTTTTTTTTGGAGCATTTTAGACACTCATTGTGGTTCTTAAAATATGTATAAGTACAGACATTTGTAGACTGAGATGTTTGTTGGCGCGATATAACAAAGTCATACTTTTAGGTAGAAGACTAAGTTTTAACTGACATCAAGACGAAATTGAATGAAGTGTTACGCATCGTACTTAAATATTCCATATTACATAATATATGTATGTACGTGTGCATAGATAAATGGGCACACTAAAAATAAAGCACGTATGCATGCTATTCATAAGTATAAAGATATTGCATCCTATCCTCGGTGTGAACATAAAACACTGAACACCAAACGGATGAGTGTGATGTTGTCAAGTCCATATTTGAGGACATGTAGACTCTAAACGTGAAACGTATAAACACATATGAATGTGGAAATGATACATACATACTACATATACGTATGTATAAGTCGTGTATGAGTAATTTTAAATCGTTTTTTTTTTCCTATATATCCAAAGTGATAGAAATTTCATCAAATTATTTAGGAATAAAAATTTTTTAAATATTAAAGATCCATACATACATAAGTGAATCAACAGTTACCTCTGCAAATTTGGATATCCTTGGAGGATACAATCAAATCATTTCATTTCAATATGAAAATTTGATTTATCGAAAAACAAAGAAATTTCTTCGTATTATACATATACTCTTTTAGTAACGGTACATAAGTGTGCGTGACATTGTTGAGATTTGCATTAATTATTACAACAGCGCAAACAATCTGAAACGCACACACTAAAGCCTAGTTCATTCGGGAGTTGTTGTTGGGCATTATTTATACGTTGCCCAACCCTAAAAGCAGGCAACAATTAATTTTACTTTTATAGCAGTGAAGCAGGAAAAGGAAATGAAGAAGAAGAATGAGGAAACGGATTACTATTCACATGGAAATAATTTAAGCGTTAGTGGCAATAAATTAACACTAAAATATACAAAAATATAAATTAAATTAAATAAAATTAAAAATTTACATAAATAATAAAATAAAACAACGTAACATAGAATAAAAAATATATAAAAAAAAATTAAATAAATTAAATTAATCAAATAAACGAACAAAAAAACAAATAAAACAAAATAAAATGAAATTTAATTAAATAAAATGAAATTAAATTAAATTAAATAATAAATGAAAAAAATAAATAAAACTAAATTAAATTAAATTAAATGAATAAAATAAAATAAATTTTAATAGGTTAAAAGAAAATATAACAATAAATAAAATAAAATAACAAAAACTATTTAACTTAAGTCAAAAACTACTAGAACAAAAAATACATAAAACCTATGAATTAAATTAAATTGAATTAAGCAAAAAAGATTTTATATAACAAAATAAGAAATTGAGGCTATTCAATTAAAAAATTATATATGAATAAAATAAAACCAAATAGAAAAGGAGATAGAATAAAAATAAATTTAATAAAATAAAATAAATAAATTAAAATAAACTAAAATGAAAGAAAATAAAATAAAATAAATAATAAAATAATATAAATTAAAATAAAATGAAATAAAATATAAAATAAAAACCACAAAAAATACAATAAAATTAAATAAATAAAATAAAATGAGGTAATCACTAAAATAAATTTTAAAAAATAAATAAAATAAAAAATAATAAAATTTAAAAAATTAAATTAAATAAAAAAAATTTAAATGATATAAATAAAATCAAATAATATAAAATGTAATGGAATAAAGAAAATAAAATCAAATGAAATAAAATAAAATTAAATTATTCATTATATAATTATTAATTATAAATTCCATTAAATTAAAAAAATTAAATTAAATATAACAGAATAAAATCAAATCAAATCAAATAAAATACCATAAACACTAAAATTAAATAGATATTATCAATACGAAATAAAAATTTAAATATAATAATAAAATAAAATAAAACAAATAAAATATATTAAAACTAAATAAAATAATATAAAATAAAATAAAACAAATAAAATATATTAAAACTAAATAAAATAATATAAAATAAAACTTAAAAACATGAAGTGAAATAAATAAACAAAAATAAAATAAAAAGTTAAATTGAAAAATAAAATGCATAAAATAAATAAAAAATTCAAAAAAAAATATTAAAATAAAAGAATTAAATAACATAAAATAAAGAATAAAATAAAATAAAATAAATTAAATTAAATAAAAAGAAATTAAGCAAAGTGAAATGACATGAAATGAAAGAACTAAAGTTTCATATGTGAAAAAAAGAAAAAAAAATTTATATATAAAAGAGTAAGTTAATTATACTTGAATTAGTAAAAAATGCAAGATATATAAAAAACCAATACATAAAACATATGAATTAAATTAAATTAAATGAAGCAATTATAAAACAAAATAAAAAAAGTTATGGAAAGTAAAAAAGTTTGAAACAAAATAATTAAAAAATAAATAAAATAAAGTAAAATAAAAAATAAATAAAATTAATTAAAATCAAACAAATAATTTTGCCTATGGACACATATCATTCGTTTCATTCGAAAGATATTTGTGTGAATATATGTATGTATGAATAGACATATATAAATTTAAGGTTCAAAAAACAATTTTCGAAGAACACATTTATGTTTACTAGCTTTTTTGAAGGATACATGTTGTATATACACAATCATGCCAATACATTACAGATATATGTATGTACATATATACTGACACACATGACAATAATTGATTTTTTTTTTACACAAAATTGTATTTGTACCCAACTTAATACAAAAACCAAACAGCGAGTTCTATTTATGAGTTTCGGTGCGGAATTGAAAAGTACATTATGAAAATATGTAAAAGAATAAGTGTGGAAAATTTTTAAAAATAGAAAATATAAAACTGATGTATGGCAACGAAATGTACGAGTGCTTGAAAACAGTAGAGATGTCAACTTACCCAACATAGAGCACGTATCACCACTTGAGGCTTCATGGCAAATGTGAGTGGATCAAAGGCGCCACCCGCTTTGCCACCACCATACGCACCACCAGCATTCATATTTAGAATTTGAGTTAAGATATCCATTATGTTTGTATGACTGTGTGTGTATTTGTTGACTTAACTTTCGTTGGTTTTAGTTTCGAAACTTTATATAACAATTTTTATTTATTTTTTCTATTTTTTTAATATTTTTATTTTATTTTTACAAATCTGAAAATAAATTATAATTTAAAGAACTAATATTTGGAAAACGATTTCGATTTTTTAATAGAAATTCAATTTTTTTTCGCTGAAAATTTTGATTACAAAACAGAGAGAGAATAGATACACATTGTCAACGGCACGCGTTTTTAAAATATGTTTAGAGGACGAACACATCCAAAGACGTGAGGTAAGAGCGTTAAGCGAGGGGCACAATGCATTTCAACGCGAACACATAACTGTTAAAGTGAACTAGAGCTTTCACATGGCAGTGTTAATGAAATTAACCTTTCCATAGCATTTGCATATTTATGTACATACAATAATACATATCGATAAATCACACACTCGCGCACTTGCTTCAAACTATTTTTCATTTTAATGTAATACCCGTATGAAAATAGGCAGAAAATTGAGAAATGAAAATTGCGCTTGAAATAATCTCTTTTCACTTATGTATGTATTGATGTTTTCGTTTTTGAACGTACGTTAGTACATGTGTAACTAAGCTTGTATGTATGTATGTAGATATTTAGTAAGTTTTGCGTATCTAATTTTGGAGTTATAATTTTGGAAAACTGACAACAACAAAACTCTACGAATACTAAAGCACTTTTTGTTTATTTTATAATATTTTATGATTTTTTTTTTGTCGCAGTTTCAATTTTTCATTATTTTTTAATACCTTTTTCAATACTTCAAGTCTTATTACGTTTTATTAGCGATTTTTGTATGTATGTGTAAATGTTCTTAGAAATGTATGTGCGTATATATACGTATGTATGTATGTATAAGCGAATGTTTATAGCGACACTTGAGCAGCTCCTTACTATGAGTGTGTATACTATGTTTGTTCCTTGCTCGTTTGCTCGGTTTGCAGCTGAGCCACTTGCCGTGCGTATTTCCACAAATAACGGTACACTTTTTCCGGAAACACAAAAAGTACTGAAATCGTTGCGAGAGCTTTTCCAACTGTTTTCATTTGCTTTCAGTTATTCATGCAAACGCTGTGTACAAAACAGTTATCATGCATGAGTGTGAGGGTGGCTTCATAAGTACCCTTGTGCGCCAATCTATATGCAAGGTAGTATGGTATATTTTGGTAAAGTTGGCAACACTGATTGACTGATAAAAAGAAACTAAGTGTTGAGTGAATAAAAGCTCTGCCACTGAAGTTTTTTTTTGGTTTACTGGTGAAAAGCTCTGTGGGCAGGCACTCATAGTCAAATGAGAAAATCTTAGTCAAATGAGTGGTTATCAATAGTTCCAAAGATTGTCTTTATGATCCTTCTTTCAGCAGGTCATCAAAACATTTTTTCAACTTTAACATGTGAATTTATATAAGGAACTTTTTCCGGTGATAATTCCGAAAGCTCATGGTTTCGAGTTCTCACCGAACCAACATGGAAAGAATGTTTAAGGAAAAGAGAGGCTTGATATCGTGCACCAATTATGTAGATGTGTAGTATGTTATAAAAGTTGATTTATCAATAGCCTTGTCTCCTGTATGAACCCAGACTAACATGTTTCATATTCCACTAAAGCGTAAACAGTTTACAACCGAGATAGACGAAGGAGTATCGGTCAAATATATGTAAAGTTGATGACGCGAAAATTCCGACTGACAAACCCAAAGTTGCTGGAGGTACACTCGACATCCTACAGAAACCTGCTTTAAGCAGAGCCAACTCCCATTCACATATCGTCAATGCACACCTTTAATACTCTTCTCGTGAATGACATTATTGGAACCCGACCACCACTATTGCAGTCAATAAGAAAGGGCTCAAGTACATTTGTCCTAACTAGACATAACCTCTTAAACCAATTCATCTAGCATTCCTCTCTCTGCCGCCCAGACTCATCGCAATTGCTCGTTTCCTAGACCTCCATGGTATATACACTGGAAGTATTTGACTGCACATTTTATAACAAAACTTTAGTATATTTCTATTGTAAATATGTATGTAAGTATATGTTTTCTAACAAAATATTTGCTTCTTTACATCAATAATTACAAGGATCCACATTATTTTAAAATATAAAAATAGTAGATATAAATGCAAAATCTGGTATGCAGTTCCAGACATATGGACATTTTCTTAAATCCAAATGCTCCATTAAAGGCGTAATATTTTAGTTATTCTTGAAGTTGGCCGGACGCTTCTCAACGAAAGCAGTCATACCTTCTTTGCGATCCTCCTGTAAACGAAAGACATTGAATTAATATACAATACTTCTTAGAAAATTTTACTACCACTTACCGTTGAGAATGTGGCGTGGAAAGTTCTGCGTTCGAATTTCAGACCTTCTTGCAGTGTAGTTTCGTATGCTGTATTCACAGCCTCCTTGCAAAGTTGTACAATCAAACCAGAGTGTGTACCAATCTTCTCACCCAACTTAACAGCTTCATTCACCAACTGATCTGCGGGTAGTACTTTACTCACCAAACCCATCTTTTCTGCCTCTGCAGCGGAAATCATATTGCCGGTCAAACAAATTTCCATGGCCTTGGATTTACCAACAACACGTGTCAAACGCTGAGTGCCACCAGCACCGGGTATGGTACCCAAAGCAATTTCTGGTTGACCAAATTTCGCTTTCTCACCAGCATAAATTATATCGCACATCATGGCCAATTCACAACCACCACCCAAAGCATAACCATTTACAGCGGCTATAATTGGTTTCTGACAACGTGCAACACGCGTCCAGTCACTCAGGAAATTTCCCATAATACATTGTGAATAAGTATTTGGTTGCATTTCTTTGATATCAGCACCAGCGGCAAAAGCCTTTTCATTGCCTGTAATGACAATCGCAGCAACGCTACTATCCCGTTCATAGGCATCGAGAGTTTGGCTCAATTCCGTCATGAGACCATTGCACAGGGCATTAAGTGCTTTAGGGCGATTCAATGTAATTACAGCGACATTCTTCTTTTCGCCAGTCACTTCATGCTTGATGAATTCCAAATTGGTAGCTGGAGGGAAATACAAAACATACATATGTATGTACATTGAATTATTTGATGGTAAATGAGAAGGTCGGAATGAAAAATAATTTTATTAAAAACATGAAAAGGATTTTTTTTTTCAATTTTGGAAGTTTATTTGCATTTACATTATTTTTCAGGAATAATTGTTAGTATATCAATTATCAGATAACTGTTATCTAATAGCGCAGGGTTGAAAAATTGTGTTTGTTTTAAAAACAATGACTGGCTAAAATGTGTTTATACGTACACACACATGTTGGGTACATACATATGTACATACGTATAAATCATAAAGTAGCATAGGCACTAATTCTATATACTTGTGACCGCTGAAACGATTTTCGGCCGAGCTCCTGCTCCAATTTGTGGTTTTGCGTCTTGAAGTTTTCACACACAAATGGAGGGACCTACAGTTTATTCTAAGAAGCCTCTGAACGGCCGATGGGTTTTTATTTCATGTCTGAAATACAATCAGAGGGCTTGACATGAAAATAAACAAATATTTTTACATCGGTTATGAAACTACCTACATATATACATATGTACATATATACATACAAACGTAGTACTGATAAATTTAATGAATATTTTGCTTTTTTAACATATTTTTGGACGTTTACAAACGTTTGTGGATGTACCACACGGAAACACGTTGCTGTCATATTGCATAACACTAAAAACACAGATATTTTTCACAAACAGCAATAACTACAACTATTTTGTGACACACCTCCTTTTTAATTAAATACCGGTGCACTTGAACTTACAAAATGCGCATAAATGTAAATAAATACAAATATATATCCGAATGTATATATGTACATATGTCCACACAAATGTAAATAAAATCACAATCTGTAATCAAAGTCCAACTTTGCCACTTTTGCATACAATTTACATACATACATATCTACCTTTGTACATGCATGTGTGTGTGCATGCTTTTATGTAAAAGCCACATTAGATACCTAAGTGTAATCTCTTATAGAAACGTCAAAACCTAGCAAATACCCACCTGATGCAAAGAAACGAGGAGCCAATTTTGGTTGTTTTGCTGCCACTTGGAGTACATGTTGAGCACGTCCAGCCAGAAGTTTTGCAATGTTCGCCATCTTTATACACTTTAAATTATCTACTGAATACCACACACCTATAGAGCAGCAAACAAAAAAAGAACGCAAGAGAATTTCAATTATTTTTAATTTTTAATTCGTTTTTATCAAAAGTAGACTTACTTGCTCTCGTAGGCCTGGAAATGGAATAAGAATATAATGGAGATTCTACTAGCCCACAGCCAGCTAGCTGACAGTACATACAGATATGTAAATATTTTGATTACGACGATCGTGTTTACCGATTAAAGACAAACGTGTGCAAATGAGATGACAAGTTAGTTGTTCATTGCCGGTTTTCAATGCGTGGTATGCGCACGTGCCCTGTAGGGAAAATGTTAGCTACAACAACCGAGTTTTAATCCGACACTAGCGCTGTCGACAAGGTCATCGAGAGTTAGGGCATGTGAGGAGTTTGCCAAACGCTATTCTTATCAACTAAAATAAGTAAAATTGGCTACTTAACCTCAAATATATGCAATTACTTACGTGTTTAATTTCCATCATTATGTATACGGACTGTTTGATCGTTACTTAAAAATGGAATGATGCAATATTTATATGTAATTTTCATTTAATTTATAAATATAAAAGTTATAAGACTTCAAATAGCTATGGCTTGAACTAACCTGTGTATAAGAAAAACTGCAAAAAAAAAATAAAAAATAATAAAAAAATAAAAAATTACAAAATAATTTTTTTTTTATATTTAATTCAGAAATATTAAACATTTGAATTTAATTATTAAGAAAATGTTTTTTTTTCACAAAGGAATACCTTATTCTAGGCAATTTTGTACGAAAGTAGAAAAATATAAGAAATTATATATATCTTAATTATTTTACCATTATTTAATGTATATAATAAATACATTAATTATGGCCCCACAACCAATTATGACCTCAATATTTGTGTTATGTTGTTATTCGGTTAATTGAAAATTTAAAAAAAAATTATATAATTCAAGAAATTATTTGTAGAGTTGAAGGTTAAATTAAGGTACATTCCAAATGTTAACCAATTTGAAATTAATTGTTAAGTTCATAAAAATGTGCTTCAAATGAAGTTTCTATTCATGAAAAACGAACCAAAATATTAATAATGTAAATGCAACTATGCGAAATATGTATATGTATATATAAATTAGTGTAAGCTTGTGTAAACATAAAATATAAAATGTTCATTTGTGACATGGTTTAAGACGGATACTTTGAGTTATTTTTAAATTGCTAACTTAATTTCTTCACTTCTTATAGGGATATGGAGGTGTTGCGTGGAATTTTCGTTTCTTGAGTGTTCCTTTAAGTGGAGTTGCTGTGTAATCAAATGAAAAGGATTAACAAATGGAAAATGCCTTAACGTTTTCTACACCTACCATAAAGCGAGTAGAGTGATTCTTTAGCATTTTGGCTTGGTGTGCGCGTAATTGTGTTAGTTGAGCCATTTGTTTGTGCGTTTTCTTTATCTGCATCCAACGTTACATATTGTGCCCAGTAATCGCCGGAAATTTTTAATAAATTCTGCATTGTGGTAAATTGCATATATACCTCTGTGAATATTGCATGTCTATCGGGATCTGCTGATGAATAACCAACAATAGTTGGTCCGAATACGCGTGCGATGTTATCAATTGGCATTAAAACTTCACGACTTTCGGCAATACGTTGAAAGTGTAAAATCAAAAATGCCAATGTGTCACGATTTGCCTGAGGCAAAGCATCAATTGCCTTAAATAGGTCTTTTTGTATTTCAGCCTCCGTTGGCTGTTGGACTGCATTGCAAAAGTCCTTCCACAAGTTAGTAGGTATAAGTGGTTCGCGTAATGAACGCAAAAAATCTTTAACACACCCACACAAAACATGTACATCAATGTTACCCAGATGCGGCGTGTTTTTACCACGTAAGAAACGTTCCTTGAGCGCTTTTACCTCACGTTCCGAACCTGATACACGATATATACCAACCTCATTGAGACCGCGTGATTCAATTTCATTAACGCAATGCACAATAAGTGCTGGTACCATCGGTGACACATTCGGCGCGTAATCGCTGATGTAACCCATCATACCTTTAATAGTAGGTGTACCTGACTGTGGCACACAGCTTACGGACAGCGCAACACGACAGTCTGCATGGCAACGCACAGGACAATCCCTGCACCGCACTCCTACTGTACCAAAACGAATTCTGAAATTCAAGAAACAAAAATTTTAAATTAGGAATAAATAACTAAAAAAAAAAAACATTTTATTTTAAATGGTATGATTGAAACTTACTTTTTCTGACAGTGTGTGCACGTGTCGGTACGTATGAATGTACGCGAAGCGAAATTGTGTTGCCGCATTAATTGTCCACGTAAATTGGATACCTGTGGCGAACATAAGTTGACAGCTGGCACACTTTTTATTGCCGTCATAGGTGTTACTGGTGGTGCAGTTGCACATTTATATGGAGAACCAGTGGGTGTTGCACATGCTGCCTCTTCTGTGCTACCTTCACTATCCAAAGCTATAGTTGCGATAATTGGTTTTGCTGGCATGGATTCTATGGTTGACTCGGCGCGTATAGCACCGTTTCCATCTTGGGGAATTGTTACCTTCGTGGTAGCACAAATGCGTTCTGAGCCAGGTGCTACATCCATCATTTGCTGTTGTACACCAGCACCACTTCGACGAGCAGTGGATCGTCTGGTATTCGTTACAGGTGTTGTTGGTAGACCTGCGCCACTAACACGTGAACGCTTGCCGCCTACACAGGGTACTGTATTTTTAGGCAAAGAAGGACGATGTTTTTGCCAACCAGTGGAAGGACGTACGTCGAGAAAATCATCTTCCGATTGTGTTATTGATAAATCAGATAGAAAAGAACCAGTGGAATTAATATCATTGCCATACTTTTCCTCGACTACTCGATTCATTGATTTCCGTTTGCGTGGTAAAGTATTTAGGAAGGCTAGTTTATCACGTGTCTCATTGTTTAAATTACTATCCTTTTGAACTAAATCAGCTACGGCAATTATTTTCTTTTCCATTTGATCACGTTCATGTTCTGCCTCACGGCGTAATTTACTTTCAACTTCAAGTAAACGGCGTGCATGATACAGTTTAGTTTCCAAATCAGCCATCGATTCTAGTGAGGCATCTAGTTCTTTTTGGATACGTTGCGCTTCTTTTGCAGTATCAAGACATTCTTGCCGAAATTGTTCTTGCAAACGTAAAACACGCAGAAATTCTATGAAAGTACATTTATATTATATTTTTTCATTTAATACAGAATAAAATAGAAGCATACCTTCTTCCGCAGTACCATCGGTAAGTACCTGTATACAGCGACGAATATCGTCGAAGGTAGCCAAGGTGGACAATGCGACCGCCGACATATTAGCTTCCTATAAACTCTTTAAAAGCACTCCGTTCTATGTGTAGCCTTGTAAATGCTGAATGTAAAATAATAACCTTTTAGAAAAATTGTTTTTCCTTTGAGTAAAATAAGAAATATAACAAAACAAATCACCACTAAAATATTTCGAACAATTTTTCGAGGCAGTTGACCGTTGGATTGAAACAACAAAAATGCTGCAGCTGTCAAATATTATAGCGTGAATTACACTTCAGTGGAAAGGCTGCCAGATGTAAAAAATTTGCATAGAATATTTCTTTATTTTTGCAATATTTTGTATACTAAAATTTTTTTAACTTTACAATTTTTATGACAATTGTGTATTATTCTACAGAGGTGACTAGTCATATGCAAGCAAACATGACTTTTTGAAAAGTAGTTTGTTAATTAACTTTATGGAAGTGTGTATATAGGTAAAATATTTATATATAGATAATTACAGCTTTCTATCAAACCAAGGGACGCCCACAAGGAAGAGAGGACTTCAAGAAGGACTTATATAGGATCACGTGATTTATGGACAATCTTAACCCAATTTAAAATAATAATTTAATAATATCAGAAGCATTATAACTTCAGACCCAACGTTTCTTAACACTTATATAAAAATTTAGTTTCGCAAGTAATTTTCAATAAAACTGGAATTCAATAAATAAATTCGAAGCTTGTAAAAGGTGTAAAAAATTTATCAAGTATTTCAAAATAATTAAGTGACTATGAAGACTCCGTAATCTATGTTTCGTTCTCTATTCGAAAATTATTAATAATTAGAATATTTGTTAAGCCGATCGCAGATAGAAGTTTTGCGCCATGTTACGTGACAGATTGACTTAAACGTCTAAGATGTATACATGCAACTCGACGAAATTGCTCTCATAAGCAACGCCAAGAGGTAGGCCAGTTCACCACTTCCTGATTTTAATTTCAATTTACTTATTCAATTTTAATTCCAATTCCCAAGAAATAAGAAGGAAAACTCTAAAACAAGTTCAATAATTACTGAGTATGACAAATTTTTAGCTTTTTGGTAGAAAAATAATTAAATAGAAAAATGGTCATAGTGTCATACCATTGGCGGCTTTTGCTTTGCTATCAAAGTTATAAATGTCATGCAACGCTTTATAGTCCTATCTGTCATCGGGCTTACGCTGCTTTTTTCATTCAGCAGAAAACAAATGCAAGTCTGTGTTCGGTCAGACCATCAGCTGATTTTCTGATTGAAAATGTTCCAAGTGTTTAAATTGAGCTTTTATGATAACAAACCGCGATATAATTCTTCAGCATGATTCCACAATTTCGTAATACTCTAGCAAATGCAGGAAAATTTTTACAAATCGCTCGTAGCATGAGTAATATAGTGAAATCTTTGAAATATTCCAACCATGGAGAGCCGTCTGAAGTTATAGAACTTGTGGAGGACCAACTACAAAAACCAAAGGAGTACGAAGTATTGGTAAAAGTGCTCGCTGCGCCTATTAATCCTGCTGATATCAATACCATACAAGGTAACATAAATGCCTAAAATAACTTCTAAGATTCTATATAACAATTTATTGCATTTTCTTAGGTAAATATCCTGTTAAACCAACGTTTCCTGCAGTCGGCGGCAATGAGTGTGTAGCCGAAGTTATATCGGTTGGTAAAAATGTCTCAAAATTGACTACGGGACAACATGTAATACCCTTTACCACTGGATTAGGCACCTGGACTACGCATGCGATCTTTGCTGAAGAACATTTAATGCCGGTATCGAACAAAATCGGCTTAGCAGAAGCAGCCACACTTACTGTTAATCCATGCACAGCCTACCGTATGCTTAAAGATTTTGTAGAAATGAGTCCAGGAGATTGTGTTATACAAAATGGTGCTAATAGTGCTGTAGGACAAGCAGTACACCAACTTTGTAAAGCATGGGATATAAAATCTGTTGGTATTGTACGAAATAGACCCGATATAGTAGAATTAAAACAATATTTAAAATCGCTTGGTGCTACGGAAATATTGACGGAGGAAGAAATACGGACTAGCACGTTATTCAAAGAAAAACAATTGCCCAAGCCACGCTTGGCGTTAAACTGTGTTGGAGGTAAGAGTGCAACCGAAGTATCTCGACACTTGGCCGACAATGGTGTAATGGTAACATATGGCGGTATGTCTCGTGAGCCGGTTATAGCAAGTACTGCGGCATTGATTTTCAAAGATATTGCGTTTCGTGGTTTCTGGATGACACGTTGGACAAAAGAAAATTATAATTCGTCGCAACGCACACATATGTTTAGTGAATTGTGTGATTTGATTGAGCAAGGGAAATTTGTTGCGCCAGTACATGAAATGGTGCCACTACAGAAGTTTAAAGACGCAATGGCAGTAGCTCTGGATTTTAAAGGATTTGCGGGCAAGAAGTTTATATTGGATATGCAAAATTAGAAAAATTTTATGTTCGATTGTATAAATATTTTTGTTATTGAAAGCTATAAAGCCTGTTATGTTTAAAAATTGTTGCTACCACTACCATATAATATACACTTTTGTAGATATCGACATGTCGTCTCTCACGCTAAAATAATAAAATATAGTTTTGAGAAATCTACTATTGTTTTATATTTTTATTTGCAAATAGCTCATATTAATTCAAAAACCATACAAATTGTAGTTATTATAAAACGGCAGCATTTAGTTGCCGATTTCGATTGGGTTTCCCGATTCTGTATTGAAGAACACCCTCCGTTCAATACCATCTTCTGTGATTATGCCGACACGTACCACACCTCCCGAGCTGCCATCATGGTAAATAGCGTGTTTTACTGCTTTTACTACGAAAGCGACGCAATCTTCTTTGTCCATTTGTGGACGATATGCTTCACGTACATAACCATAGATATAACTTGAGCCTGAACCTCCAATTGTGACCGATTCTCGCTTCAACATACCACCTAATGGTATAGAGTACACTTGCCCACCATTATGTTTGTCCCAACCAGCAACAATGATGCCCGCCAGCAAGCTGTCCCGATAGTTGTAACAATAATTACGAAATTCTGATGCAGCCTCTGCTACTAATGGCTCTTCGCCTGTCTGATTTTCATGGTAATTCAAAGAGTATGCAACAATATCAGCAATAGCTTGTGTATCAGCAGCGGAACCACTACGACAACAATAAATCTTATCCGTAATGCGGGTCAATTTATCTGTAACGCGGTTGGCCACGAAGAGCCCAGTGCTCGTACGTGAATCTGCTCCAATTACTACACCTCCATTGAATTCAACAGCCATAATGGTCGTACCTGTGCTGACAGCATTCTCGTGAATACCATAATCCTGTGAGAAATCCATGTTTATTGGTTTTAATAAATTTTAATAAAGCGGCTGGCACAAACAAAAATTTAATTTTCCTTCGCCTTCGGTGACTGTGTGTATTTCAAAATGACAGCAGCTGCCAAATAGGTTAAGTCATGCTAATGACAATTGGGGTGTTGCCATAATTTTAATTTAAAGTAAAAAACATTTTATAGAAATGGCAAGTGTAAAAGTAACAAAAAATTCAAGTTTCGGTTATTCTTTATAAAGTCAACTTGTTTTCGAAGCATATTGAATATTTTTACATTGAGAAATAAAAATAAACAACTCTCACCATGATTTCCCCTCTGAAGCAGCGGACAGTCATCGTTGACTTTTGAGGTCCGTAAAGACGATAAAATTAAATAAGGGGTTCTGCAGGTTGATGCCCTCTTCCCACTGCTGTTTAAGTTATACATATGGAACTCATTCCTTGATAGCATATACCGACGACTGAAAGTAAATTGATTTCTCACCCACTTTTAGCATTTCTTTAGATTACAATTACATCCAGCGAAATCCCAGGTCACCCTTTTCACTAGTTGGACTAACTGTAGCGGACCGAGCCTGATGTTAAAGTCGATGATGTAAAAATCGTCAAATCATTGCACGAAGCATACAAGGCAAATGGTAGGTCGGTCTTAAATTACGCTGCATCGAGTTGGATGCCGAAGGCTAGCGAAACGCAAATAGAAGAAGCTACAAGCATGTCAGAACGCAGCCCTAAGGACCATGACAGGAAACCTCACTTACTCAGGTAAACATCTATGCTCTCAGTTAAATATATGTTGGGATGCTACCGTTGGGAAAGTTCGAACATACGCTCACTTGAAGCGGAACCTTCACCGAGGTATATCAGGAAGGGAGTACTTAACTATAAAGATTCCATACCGAAATAGGAAAGGACAGATGGACAGGACGACATACCGAGAAGCTATATACGCCATTCACCGATAGTCCGTTAACACCTTCCACCTTCCTGGACTTTTCTTAAAAGGCTTTCTCAGAATCCAAGCATCTATTGTAGGCTAAGAGCTGCCCCGAGAGACCCGAGTAATACTGGCACAATTAAGATTTGGATAAAGAAGTCGATTACTTATTGCTACTTACCCAGATTTGACCCCGACATACCCAAGGTATGTTCGGCATGCAATCGTCGGATACAAACCACATCTCTGTATGCTCCCTAGAACCCTCTCACACACAACAATAACAGCAAAAACAACTTTGTGCGTAAAGCTGACAAACTTACCGCCTGAAGAAAAGAGTTCATACACTTTTACCGAATCAGTAAAAAACGTATCGAGAAACCCATGATTAAGCCTAAAAAGGACAAACCACATCCAAATGAAGTTCAAAAAGCCGACTACTGCTTTTTCTTGGTTCACTGTGAAAGTAACGAAACGATCGGGTTGGATAGTGAACTAGGATGAGACAAAGGAACAGCCAGCGTGCTCACGTCTTGGCATGCACGTCATTGTTGGCAGTCATAAAAAGTCGTAAAAAATGTGATCTATCTAGGGAGCAAATCGACAAAATCAACAATGCCATTTTTGCAAGCAATTAAAAAGTTAAGTCCTTTTCGACGAATCAAAACCAAACTCTCTCTACAAGTCGCTCCACATTCTCATCCTGACATATGGTGCGCAAGACTGGACGATGACAACACACAATTATTCAGGGATTTGAGATTTTCGAGAGAAAAGTTTTGCTTAAGATGGAACGATGGAACGATATACGGCTACGTGATATAGTTCACGTTGTTTGATTGAGATTTTATTTAAAAAAAAAACATCTCAACCTCCCCTCGTAATGTAAATTCTGTTCAAAAAATGTATTGGCCCCGTGGATCAATAAATTTTGCTAGAACGACAGCGAGAGTTCTTTTCGACTAGCTCTAGTAAGTGACTTACTTATTTATATGTATATACATGTATACATCTACATACATAAATACATATATTGGCATGGCAATCACTAGGAAAGTGCACCCTCAGCCACGTAATAATTATTCTATATTTAAATACATACATACACATACGAGTATGTACATATTTGTGAATACATATCGATGAAGGTTTACTTACATATTTGGCTTAGTCTACATCTTGGCGCTAACTCCTTTCCGACCACATTGCCAAAAACATGAAACCAAATATATTTAGCAGTCGCGAACCCTGTATGCGTATGTACATTCATATGTGTAACAATTCAGCCGAAGGCAGTGTAAGTAGCCTAAAGTGCAGCTCGCGTGTTGTGCGCCTTAACAATTCGGTTAAACAAAAAATATATATATATATATATACAAAAAATAATGTTAATATGTTGTATTAAATGTAGTAAATATAAGTGCGAGATATTATGCATACACTACATACGCACACACATACATATAAGAAATTCATATTTTCTCACATACCAAAGTGACGACGGCAGGTAGTTTTCGGCTTATCTTAATACCTTAGTGACTGATTGGCCGTCCGATCGCCTGACTGACGAACGGCGGCAACGACAAGTTGTTTGCTCGCCAGCAATGTTGCTACTTGCTAATTGTCCTGCAAACTCCACTTCGACGGTGAAGACGGCGTGAGTACGCATACCAACATGCATGTCGCTGTCACCCTCCAACTGTCACCCTAACTCGCCATATACTCTCCTTGGGTCACAAAAAGTTGCGGTACGCTCGCGCTAAACGACAATGAAAACAGTGACAACAACGGCAAGCAAACAGCGGACATACAAAAATATTGGAGCAGTGCATTGCTTGTAGTGAGCCTCTCTATAGATGTTAGTGCCGGTGTGTGTCGATGGTAGTGTTGTGTGGGGGCGCTTGTATAATATTTTGGCTCCTGCGTGTGCCTTCATTCTGTTTGAGTCAGTCTTCGTTTGGATCGCTAGCATGCTAGACGTGGCGCTCCTACTAAATTGAACAGTAGAAAAAGTGTTTGAAATACTGAGTTAGCTTTTTGTTGTAGCCTAGTGTATATACTGTTATTTAAATGCGCTTGTTGTTGGTTAATCAAGTTTAGTTTTGTTTTCATTATTTAATAAAAGTGTTGCTCGGTACCGGGAGGTATTATATTAAGAAGGAGACCACCATGGCGTCCTTGAGCCGACAATGCAACCCGCGCGCTAACGTCTTTCTAATGGTCAACTTAGGATGTGAAATGCTTTATGTGATTGATCAACGCTTGAAGGCGCAACAAATTTGTGACGAGAAGTCTACACAAGGTATACTTATATATATGTACAAATGTAAACAAAACAAAACAAAAAACATCAGCTGTGTGGAGTGGGTGGGAGTGGTGGGTGACTATTGGTAATGAAGAAGTACGTGCGATGTCTGCATTAAATGTGTAATGATGTGAATGTGAGCTCGTGTAAGGTGATATAAAATTTGTGGTTTCCACGCGTCAAGTGCATTATGGGAATTCCGAAGAGGAGGAAGTGGACTAAATATAATAAAATGAAATAAAATTAAATTAATTTAAAAAAATAGCATTAAAGAAAATCAAATAAAAATAATTAAATAAAATGAAATAAATTAAATTAAATTATTAAAAATAAAGTAAAATAAAATGAAACGAAACAAAATAAAATAAATAAAATAAAATTATACAAGACAAAAGTCAATAAAATAATGAAAAATAAGTAAATTAATATTTAATTAAATTATACGAGGCAAAATAAAATAAAAAAATTTGGAATAAAATGAAGTACAATAAAAAAATATTATAAAATAAATTTAAAAGATTTAATATAATATATAATATACAATATAATATAAAAAATAAATCAAAACAAATAAAATAAATAGAATAAAATGAAATGGAACAAAATAAACTCAAACAAATAAAGTAAAATCAAATTAAATTAAATCAAGGGGAAAAAAGAAAAACAATTTATTTAAACTAAAAGATAAATAAAGTTAAATTATTGAAATAAAATAAAGTAAAAAAAAATTAAAACAAAATGAAAGAACCTGAAATAAAATAAAATAAAATAACATAAAATAAAATAAAAAAATATGAAATAAAAAATTAAATTAAATAAAATAAAGTAAAATAAAATTAAATTCTATTAAATAGAATAAATAAATTAAAAAAATAAAATAAAATGAAATAAATTAAACTAAGTTTAAAAAAAATATAAAATAAGATAAAATAATATAGAAAATAAAATAAAATAAAGTAAAACAAAATAAACTAACCTTAATGAAAATAATTAAAAAAATTAAAATTAAAAAAATAAAAAATAAAAATAAGCTAAACTAACATAAATTTTAATAAAATAATATAAATCAAAATAAACTATACTAAAATAAAATAAAAATAAATAAAGAAATAAAATAAAACAATGACATAAAATGAAATCAATCAAAATAAAGGAAACTAAAAGATAAATAAAGTTAAATTATTGAAATAAAATAAAGTAAAAATAAAATAAAGCAAAATGAAAGAACCTGAAATAAAATAAAATAAAATAACATAAAATAAAGCAAAACAAAATTAAATTCTATTAAATAGAAAAAAATAAAATAAAATAAAATGAAATAAATTAAATTAAATTAAAAAAATTATATAAAATAAGATAAAATAATATAGAATGGAATAAAATAAAATAATGTAAAACAAAATAAACTAACCTTAATGAAAATAATTAAAAAATTAATAAAAATTAAAAACAAAAAATTAAAAAAAAATTAACAAAAAAATTAAAAAAAAAATAAATTTTCATAAAATAATATAAATCAAAATAAACTATACTAAAATAAAATTAAAGTAAATAAAGAAATAAAATAAAACAATGACATAAAATGAAATCAATCAAAATAAAGGAAAATTTCATTAAATTAAATGAAGCAGAATAAAATAAAAAAAAATAAAAATAAAAATAAGAGAACTTTTTTTTGTGCGGATGAGGAAAAGAAAAATGGCATATTGTCAAATACCGCATCGTCATTACGTCGTCACAGCAATGGTATGTGCAACTTGCAGGTCACCAAAAAACTGTCCTCTAAGGAACCGTTGCCCTGGCACCGCTTTCGCATTACTTCAGGGTGGCGTTCCATACTTCTCGTTGTAAGATTTACATCTCTGCACCCGCGTACAGGTCCCGCTTTTTATTACGGAGTACATTCTCTACGTATTCTGATATTAATCTCCAATTTTCATCGCTACATAGACTAGATTTTCGTCGCTAGATAGACTAGTCCCGTTTTTGCCACCGTATACACTTAAAAAAATGTGTGATTTTCTAAGTCGTCGTAAATGCACTTAGGGTTATCTGTGCTTCCCATTTTGAAGAGTTAATTTTTAAAATATCCGTGCCCGGAAAGCATTTGCGTGACATAAAAGTTTACTTCCCCTAAGTTTCTGCTAATCCAGTCATATAGGTTTTTAATTAATTTCTAGATTCATTTTGTCCACCTATTTTGCCATTTTGATAGAGTTTCTGACCTCACCCCTTCTTTAATGTTTATATTAATCCTATCTTGCCAATGACTTTTCAATTCCCAGATCTTTTTTCGCTCAATAGCCATAAAGTCGATTGGTATGTAGCCACTTATTACTTAAGATTGCCAGACCTGACACTATTCGCTAGGCTGATTACACTCTCAGGGCTTCTGGGCGTTGCACTCTGCTTAATACTTATATATGACATCGATGGTTGATTTTCAGCGTTTCTGCCTACACTTCTGCAACATTTAGAAGGATGTTTGTCGTGGTCGACAAGAGCAATTTCCTCTTGCAAATAACATAACATAATTTGCAATAAAATAAAATAAATGAAATAAAAATATAAAATAAAACGAAAACAAGAAAGTAGTGTTGTCTTCATGCCTTTCATGATCATATCAAATTTATTTGAAAAAGCAAAATTCGAATTCGATTATTTATTTGAATTTAACTAGTAAGTGGGCAGCATAGCAAATTTCACACTATTAGATGATTTTTTTTCGTGGATTTTTGACCCTGAACGAATCAGTTGTATGGCTCTACTGTTTTTTGGAGTGTAAATTTTTATTTGACGTAGAGAATACAAAATTTTACGGAATTAGATGCCTTTTGACACAAAATCTAACAAATAGGTTATATGGGGACTATAAGATATAGTCTTCTTAATTTGATGGATTTCAGTACCCTTATTGAACTAATTATATGTGTGTAGAATAACGAATTTCATGTTTTTATATCTTTTTCCACAGACTATTGATACAAAATCTAACAAAATAAACCCATATACTAAGTTTCCTTGAAATATCTCAAAAATTGAGAGTCTAGTTTGCGTTCAAACAAACGGGCGGACAGACGGACATGGCATAGTCAACTCAGCTCGTCATTCTGATCAAAAAATACAGATATAAAATAATATAATAGATTAAAAAAATGATTTATTTGTCATGATCATAGTATTCATCTGTAATGTATATTCTTCATTTGCTCATCATTTGTTTGATGCTCTTGCTAATTGTAAAAAATTTTGTTCAAACGTTTTTAGGATTCGATTTCGACGTTGTAACTCATAATGGTTGTGGGCAATTCTACGTTTATTTTTTGTTAATTTTATATAGCGATGTTGTGGGAATAGAAACTTTTAGACTCTCTTTGTACAACTTTTTAACACGCTTAAAATTTTGTCTTAACTCGTAAAGTGGTGTACAATTTTATGGCAACTTAACTGTCTGAATTAATCCTTAATTTAAATTAATTCAAACCAATTCGTGTTGAGCAATGAACTTCTTTTGCCTTCAACCTCTTTATTAAGACACACACGCCTCTCTACTTGTACATTGCAATTACTGTATGCCAAATTTATCGCTCTGTTTGACAAGTCTTTAAGAATTGTGCAATTTTCTCTTCATATTACTTTTCTCTCGCCTTTTTCTGCTAATCCAACAATTGGCTTTGTTGACATTTTTAAATTTTTTATGCTTCATTCATTGAAATATTGCGTAAATTAATATTACTTTGCAAATAAAAAAGGAATCATGTCACGGGTTGTTAAATATTCGGTGCAATGTGTACTCATATTTGAGAGGGCCAATCAAGAGTAGTCAATTACACTAGTTAACATATATTTTTCTTAATGCGTATGCAGCTTTGCATGTACTCTGTATGTACGCTTGTTTTATATTTAACTTTGCTTGCGATCAATAAAATATTAATTTTTGTCAAATATTTTGTAGGAAAGAGAGCATAAAAAAATCAATTATTGTGAAAGTTCAGGCATTATGTTGACGTAACAAGCTCTTCAGATTTAAGAAATTTGTGATTCGATATTTAGTTAGATGTTTATACATATGTATGTATATACGCATATATATGTTTTTAGAATTCTTCTATACCTTCCGTGACTTGGTAATAAAAGCTATTATCAGACCGGGCTACTCGAGCTTCGGTCGACCTGATTATGAATTTTTAAAAATTTTGTTAACGAGTGCTATCAATTAAGCTAAATGCAAGTAATATATCGAATTCTCTCAATGTCAAGATATTTTTAAATATTCATCGTGTGTAGCTTGAGCGGCTGAATGAATTACTACTTTGTACACTCGTATCAATTTATTGGCTTTATTGATCGCTGTTATGTTGTATATCGGAAATAAATTAGGCTAAAAGTGTGCTAATGATGAAAATCAATTAATAACATTTCTAACTATCAACTTTTCTTCTAAAGTATTTTATTGCACCTTTCTTTCTATAAACGAAAAGCAATTTACCAAATCTTAAAACTAATTAAATCAAATTAACCATTACCACTGCATCGATTAGGAAATTAAGCAAATTACCGTAAAGTTAATTACTAAATCCAGTCGGGCAGTACTGCTATAATTAAATTTTATTCGGATTTTTTTCATCTCTTCCTTTCCGGTGTTAATTCCGAGATCGCTTTGTATTGAGTTTTTACATATGCAGAGCCCAAGATTTCAGACTGTAGGCTTCGAGTTCTACCTAGGTAGATGCTGAGTCCGAAAGCTGGATCCAGTGCATCCAAGATAGGCTTTTCGAAGATTTTTGAGAAAATCGATATTAGGTGTGTATCATAGTTGTATTTACCCAAGTTAGAAATCACAAAGATCTCCTAGAGATTTAGTAATCTTGTCATGGTTAGCATGACGTACTAACATGCGAAAGGCTAGGTTTTGAATCCTAACATCCAAAAATTATACAATTTTTAATTTTTCTAAATACGGTCGCCCTTATTATTATTATTATTCCACCTCCCACCCATCCACACGAGGGGCACAGTTCGCATGGCGTACGGAACTTGTTTTGTTTTTCATTAACACCGAGTCACGATGGCCAGGGGTTTGTTTAGTGTCGAGAACTAAAAAAGTTCTGCTACAGAACAAAATTCATCAGCTGATTTTTAAGAATCATTTCAAATATAAAATGTTATGTAATGATTAGTTGAGAGTCGACAAAATTAATTTCTTAATATGAAAAAGCGAATGAGAGTTGAAATCAAGACACAAACAATGCTATGGCTGGTGAAATTCAAAATTCGGTCTACACGTTTTCAGAAACAAGGGAAAAAATATCTGGACATTCTGAGCGGAACATAAAATTTTATTTCAGAGAGAATGAGGGGCTTGAAATTGAGCTTGTTATTATTTGAACCATGAAAATGACACCAAGCATTTCCCTACGATGAGATTGATAAGTTTCAGACGACTAGTATAAAGAGAAAGAATGTACTGAACGTCGCAATGCAAAATTTCTTAAGGCAAATAGGAGGAATTGTTTTAGTAGTAGAGTAGATTTGATACCTCGGGTTCCAAATCACCGACTCTTATTCAAGAATAGGTCTTACTAATGTTATATACAAAGCTTTAGTAACATAAGAATCATTAAATTCCTTTGATAACCGTTTTACAAAAGCCAAGATGCCTTTGGCTTTGTTGACTATCACACCAATGTGATGTATGAAGTTTAATTTAGGATCCATAGTGAACGTCAGGTCAATAAAGCGGTGAACCTGTTATGAATGTAGTTATCTATAATGTAAGTAGTTTTCTGTATAGCTCTTCGCGAGAAACACATAACTTTACATTTCTTAAGATCTAGGGGCATCCGATTTATTTTACACCATTCAACCCTACTGTTTATGTCTGTTTGTAATAAGATACCTTCACTTGCCGAAGTATAAGATTTATAAAATTTGACATCATTCGCATACATAAAAAGTTTTGAAAATTTTATCTGCGAAGTTATATCGTTTATAAATAGTGAAAACAGAATCGTGGCTAGATGGCTACCCTGAGGTAGCATTAATTGTATCTGAAATGGAATTTGACTCTTACTCTTTGAGTTCGATCATGCAGACATGAGAAGAACTATGCAAAAATTTTGGTTGGAATGTCAAGCCCTCCGTGCATACAAAACACCACAAATTGGGGAAAAGTTGCTATAGCGGTTACATTTCACTAATTATATATAAATATAAGAGAATTGAATTATATTATTAACTGGTTCCAAGGATAATTATTTTGGAAATATGCCCGGAAAAGGATATACTATTTTTCTGATCCCTTCCAGCCCATTCTCCGTTTTGGGTTTTTAAATCTTTTTGCTGAACGTCACAAAAAGTAGTTAGTATCAGCGGTTGTAATGTTTTTTAAATTTCTTTTCTTTATTTCATTTGTTGGGTTAAAACATTATGAAGCTCTTCCAAGCAATAATTAACTGAAGTTTCAAAGCCGGAGAACGAAAATAAACTTCTGCTTATTTCTCCTGAGTTATTTTTTCTTGGCTTTTTCGTGCTCCCTTCTTTGTAATTTAGACATCCGATGGTACCATAATTCGAACCCAGCTGGATTGTAGGATTATTCAAAACTCTATCACAAATTTTCATCTACATTTTCAACAAATAAATTATGCAAAAAATTTAGATCAGATAATTATCTATAATAAATGTCCAAATACTTTTTTTTACTAAGATTCACCGATTTTGAGATATAAGGATTCAAAAATTAAACGAAAATCCTAAGCCGCTAGAGACCTAAAACTTTAGGATTGCGTTCTGTGTGTGACATAGGTATCCGATAAAAAAGGACTCTATCCCTCTGTTATTCTGTCTTCATCTGTTATTAATTTAAGAGGCTTATGTGATTTCATGTGCCATCTTCTAATGGTTTAAGGCTACGAACACCAAATTTTCATCCGCGTATTTTTCAGTTGGAATATTTAAGATTATCATGCGCATTCAAAATTAGTTAATTACTCCTTTGAGACACTCAAGGCTTTAAGGCACTCCAGTTATTTCGTCTTAAAGACCGAAAGGCCATTCACAAACTTTCATCCTTGGAGACGTTTTTGATAGACCTACGGATACCTGTCAATTAAAACGAAATCTAAATAAGCTTATACCACAACCTTTTATTTCCTAAATGAAACTAGTATATTATCATCTCATAAAAATCCATCAGCCGCTAGGAGGAAGGGGAAATAAATGCCAAAGAAAGTAGGTAATTGGGAAAATTAACATAATAAATCAATTTATATTTTTCTTACATTTTTTTCTTCTTACAAATGTCTTTATGTATACTTATATAAATAATTATGTACAAATATTAAGGCATAAGAAAAGAAAAGAAAAGAAAATATTTAAGGATAGGCAGCTGTGCCTTCAACCCTTCCCCTGAGTCACACATTCTTACTACTGGGTGTGGTTTTGTATGCCAAGCCGTAATTTTTCGAAGGCGCCTTTAATGTTTTAATCCACTTGAGTGTTGTTGTTGTGAATTGCACATAATAACAATAACAAAATAACTATTGGCTATGCGTCTTATTTAATTCAAATGTCCATGAAATTTTTAGTTTTTTTTTTGTACTTAATAAATTATTGTGTGGAATGGAATTGTTAAATTTTGTATAAGAAAACATGAAATGCCAAAGTCGAAGCCCTATTGATCACAAGCATGGATAAATCGTTCTATGTACTGTTTTAATTTACCCCACCCGCTCGAGGTTCCAACAAATCGAAAGTTTCTGGGAGACCGAACCACTGAATTGCTTCCTGAATGGAGATGTCTCATTCAGAATATGGGCTGAGCGTTGTTAAATGAATTAATTTAGGAGATCATGTCAGTAGCTGAAAAGTATCACGGGTGAAATCATTACGTATGTGGGATATATTTCGAGGTTTATTCCGTACGGGTAGCAGCAGTTGACATAATATTCAAATATTAATTTATCTAACATTACGTAGGTGTCACGTGGGGTTGCGAACACTAGTTAGTCGGGCTGTAATGGATTTCTTGGTTAGTGTACCGAGTAATAAACAACAACAACAAAAAACAGGAGAGATCGAACAGTTAGCCGTCAAGATTAAAAAGTCATCGCCATATGCAAAGAAACGCCTTCTGGTAGTTAAAGAGTCAGGAAATACAGAAGCAAGGTGGATGAAAAGAGAGTGCTGGAATCTGTAGATATTCGACAAAGGCATTATATTCAAAAGTCTGATTACTCTAAAAGCTGATAAAAAAAGTGACTTTCGTGATCTTTTGAGAACGCAGTTTATCTTCTTCTAAGCGATTATAGTCGGGTTTTCAACGATGCGCCATTAGTTTCTTCTTTTCGCCAACCATTTTTAGATACCAAGTGAAGTCATGTGCTCCTTCGCGCAATGGAACTCAGGTCTTTCTCTTCTTCTGCTTTCACGGACGATTACTAAACGACGTCTAAAACTCTCAAAGCTGGAATGTTGTCACCTATTCGTACGACAGTCCTACCTAGCCAAGGTAGCCGCCACCACTTAATTCGCTGTCAATGTCGTCGTAAAGCTCGTACAACTCACCGTTCGATTGTCCGCAGTATTCGCTATTGTCAATGCGTGACGGACCATATATAAATTCTTTGTAAAACTTTTCTTTCGAAAAATCCTAGCACCGACTTATCAGATATCGCCAAGCAAGATGAGAATGATGAGCGATTTGTAGGGTTTGCACTTGATCATGAGAGATCTTTGGGTGTTGCTCGGCAACACTTTACTCATCCTTATAACTTTCAAGATCGACGAAGAGGTAGTGTGCGCCGATACTTTTCTCACAGGCCTTTTCCAAGATTTGGCGCATGGCGAATTGTAGATTGGGCAGGTCTGAAGTCACATTGATAAGATCCAATCAGTTGGTTGACGATTGAATCGGTAAGGGCTTATATGCATTTGAACTTTACGGAACTCGGTCTACAACCCTTAGTGTTGCGTAATAAAAGATGAATTTTGCAGCAATTGACTTCGACAAGCTTGCAAGTTACAGAAAGAAATCTTTGTTTTTATTTCGGTTAAAAGGAGAAGGATTGTGTTTATATATAATAGGGGCTTTGTAAACCATGAAGCGATTTTCGGTCGAGCTCCTCTTCCACTTTGTGTTTTGGGTGTTGGTAGAATTAGGATTCGAACAGTGGGCTTCTGAATGGTAGTACACAATGCTCACCGCTCTGCCTTGTGGCCGCCACGATTGTGGTCACTTGTAAGAATAATGATTAGTTTGTGCCACACAAATTCATATTCCCAACGTAATTTATGTACCTGCATTTGGACAATTTATTATTATTATTACCACAAAATCCCTTCTACATATATAGTATATGTATAGATGTATGTATATGAACAAGTACAAACTTTTGGTACACTACTTTCAAATATTTTTCTGGCCCAATTAAATCCCCACTCCTCTGCGGGATATGATCGTGATTAACACGAACACCCATTACATGTCTATGCTCTTGTACGTGTGTACGTATGTTAATTTTTTATAATTTCTATATACTTGTATACATATGTACAAGTACTTGTACCAGTACTAAGCTCAAAATTAAATATTTCTGCATAAAGAAAACTAAGTTTCCGTTTCAGAGACCTCGTAACGCGCACAATTTGCCCCAGCTGACCAATCGTTTTGTGTCCCTTTTGACGGAAGGCTTTTGGGACGTTTTAAGTTTTAATGACTTTTTATGACTTTTTGTTCATTATTTAAATTTGCGTGTAAATTTGTACATATGAATTTTGGTGGAGTTGGGTAGACCTGCATAGGTTGAGGGTGTTTTTTGTTTTGTTTATTAAATCTTTATTTTCGTATCCAAATTCGAAGGTAGCAAGTAAGTATCATACGCTTTCGTAAGAACATATGTACATACTTGTATGATATGTACATATGTACATAAGTATGTATGCAAGTGTTTGCTCATATGCACGAATTCCCATACTTTTTGTTGTGCATCAGTGTAGTGGAATGTGATTTTGAGTATGTTAATGGAAACTGGTTGTCACTTGTACTAAAGTTTAAGAATTGCGATAAATATTGCAGGTAGAATACTCGCAGCAATAAAATTTATATAGGCACATGCAGGCATCTTTATGCTACATATACTCGTAAATGTACCCTTAATTGCCATTGGTGCCGTTGGTCAATTCACTTTCATTTGCAACTTCGTACGAGGTTTGCTGTTTATATTTCGCGATTAGAGAACAAAAACAAATGTTAGTCATCGAAAAGCGCTTTAATGGTTTTCGAAATGTTTTCCATTACTATACACTTTTGAATGCGTTTGAACTGATTGTCGAAGCACTTTTGCCACTCTGATTGAGGTATATTCAAAACATGCGTTCTGAACGTATCAACCGACACTTCAGGTGCCGAAAAACGTTGACCTCTCAGTTTAATTTTTACATATGGGAATAAAAAGAAGTTTTTTGGTGCCATATAGGATATACGATGAATGAGTCATCAAATCGATATTTTGAGTGCTCAAAAATACAGTTATTTCAGTCGATGTGTGAAAGTGTGAGAGCTCTGGTTGTCGTGGTGAGGAGTGATCTGCCTTCGGCCTTCGGTTCTCCTGATTTCTTGAAAGGCAACTGACAAATAAATGGTTGTGCACCATTCAGAATTTACTGATCGGCGTTGTTCTAGTGATACGGTTGCAGCATGTTCAGTTTTTCGGCAAAACAGGCAACCATTTGCTTGGAAGTGCTTCGTGCGCGAACAACTTGAACACATTTTTTTACAATCAAATATGCATGCAATATTGAATATATGCTGGTCCAACTAATGCCTGCAGTTGTCTTAATCTCCCGATAGATCACATGGCGATCGTACGATATCAGTTTGTGCAGAGCATCAATAGTTTTCAGAACAACAACTGTTTTTTGGACGATCATCACGAAATTCGTTTTGGTTTGATTTGACCTCGATTGAATTCACCACATCATCGATTAATACTGGTCCTTGATGGAGCTTTATCGTCAAAAATTTAATCACGTTTATCGATGCAGTGTTACTTAGTTAATCCATGTCGAAAGTTGTAAAAATATTCGGGCGAAAATGTTTGCGATTTAATTCCATTTTTTTGGCCGAGATGAAACATACTTCCAATTCCCGATATATATATGGCAACCCTCGTATTATTATCAAGTATTAGTTGTTATTATTATTGTCGTTTATTTTCTTACTTTTGACTTTGATTTTTATTGACAAAGTCCAATTCAAGTACATACTTTGTATATGTATGCTATGTGTGCATTGTGGAACATAATTATGGAGCCACCAGAAAATTATTAAATGTTCGATGTCGTAGGTTAGAAGAAATACATTTTCTATTGCTTTTCTTCTTCTTCTTGACATAAGCGTAGCTAAATTCTCAATAACACGCCATTGTCAGTTAGTCCGAGCCATTTCCTGTTTTTGATGTTTGACTCCAATGCAGACACTGAAGGATGCCGTAGTAGCCGTCATATTGATTGAACTTGATGTCAAAAAGTAACGCGTTCGAAACCTAGTTTTAGATTTAAATTAATTAAAAATTGCAGCTGCCTCTTCGAGTATATTTTTGGTATGAAATGAAAAGCTCTCCATACAAATTCATCAGTCGTTCAGAGCCGGCGTAGAATATACTCCATTCGGTGGAAAAAAATTAAGACGCTTACCACAGATTAGAGGACGAATTCGGCGCCAATTATTTATATACATACTAGAGATTCAGCCGCCCTTTTTTTATTGTTTTTTTTTGTATTTTGTGTAATTTAGATGTTATAATGCTGTTTTGCAAATGAGGATACAGATAAAAAATTATATACAGTCCTAATTAGGCTTTAAACAAATTGGTATTTGATTCACTACATAGAGATAAAATAATTTAAAAAAATTGACCGATATGTACGACTTAATCGAATAATCGCACCCCGGTCCACTTCCCGAAGAAAAAGTACTGTTCATGTTAAGCTATCTATGTCTTACCAAATTTCAAGTAAGTCGAACCATTTTTTTCAATAGATCGTTTCATGATCCACTTCCCCGGAAAAATGTTAATCTAACCCATTCCTTGGTCCACTTTCCGGAGAAAGATTTATTCAAAACCATTCCCAAGTAACTCTTCCATCTGATGTTTGAAAATTTCTGCTTCCTCTAAATTCATTCCATCGAAAAATTTCAGGGCTGGAGTTTTCTCGAGTGCTGTGAAGCTCATGAATACTTTACTTTTCAAATTTCTACTTATTCTGACGTGGAGCGGTTCTGCGTTGTGTTTTAAAACTTATATTGGTGATAAAAACAGCTTTTACTATTGCTAGAGATACGAGACCAGGGCACAATTGTAGTTTGTTTGAGATATCCTCATCTTGTCATCTTTCCCTACCAGACACTAACCCATTCGTTTCATTTCTTGCTCAGTGTGAAGAGAGCAGAATTGTGGTTCTCACCTTGTAGAAGAGTTTGTCCTCCCGTAAAGTTCTGCGGCTCGTTTTTATTGTTTTCTGCATTAATATAAAAAAGTTATGCCTCTAAATTATGTTTCCACAGTAAAATATTTGGGAGCTGGAACTTTCACTATCTAAGCTCCACATTTTCCGTGTAATTTTTTTTTTTTTTTGACACACAGGCTTGGGTCAGGGATGAACAAAGTGAGCCGGACAAAGTGAAGTAAAGAATAAGGATGATAAAGAATCAATTGTAGTCAACAGTGAGTTTGGTGCCCAGAAGCTGAGGTGCCAGGTGTAGTTTTCTAGAATCTTACAGAAAATTTGACAGAAATTATACAGAAAAAAAAAACATTTATTAAATTCGATTTTCGTAAAAGACATATAGAAGGCCAATCACGTTGCACCGCCCAGCAGTAGTGTCAAGCAACATATGCCGATCCCATGGTACCTGTCTGCGATAGTTTTCAGGTTCTGGTGAAATCACTCCCATTGTTATTCGCCAAAGGATTCAAGATTCTCTGGAAACTGGTCAAGGTGACTGTAGAGATAATGCATTTTAATAGACATATTACAACCTCGCCTATCAACGGCTGATGAATTATTATTTTTTATGAACTTTTAGTTCCTACCAGTAATACATTCGGTAGGGTTGACATTCTCTGCCGAGGGGCGAACACAATTTTGTATGTTTGTCGGACCTTTTTAATTCGTTTTTGGGTAGGAAAGACTAAACAGCAAAAATGGGTAAGGAGCGGTCATGCCAACCAGTTATTGAATATCGTGAAATCACCAAGGATGAACAGAAATTCAAGGCTTTCGCCACTTTACGTAAGGCTCCTTCTGATGCTCGATGATGGTTCGTGCTAATCGTGTCAAGGAGAATGCTGATAATGTAGATGATGCTGGTAAAGATGTGAAAAAATCCAAAAAATTATCTTTTTTTTTAAAATTTGGAATAAAATGACACGAACTCTGGCCTACGGAATAATAGTACGCACTGCTAACCACACGGTTATTGCGACGTCCAGACGGTGTGGTTAATTCTTAGAATTCTTTTTTTAACTATATTTTCTGGCGCCAGAAATGTAATTAAATCTTGAATATTCTCTTAAACTACAACAGCGATGCCTGTGGCAGCTAAAAATAAAAAAGTCAGAAATGCTTAAAAAAATCATCCCAAAATTTTAGATAATTTTTAGTGTTTGCTACTCTGAAGATTTCTAGAATGGATATTGGCACTCATATGGTCAGAGTTATGTACCATAGTGTAACATGCATCCCCACATTATTTGCGACTACAATTTGAATAGCCACAGTGCTCTTTCGCACTCTCTTAGGTGTTGTTATCGGGATTTGCATTTTTATTTTATTGCATTGCATGACATTTTGAGTTTTGTTTAATTTTCAAATTAAACCGACCAAACAACCAACACTTCGAAACACTTCAAGTCATTCATTTTTGCGGTTTTGTGTTTGTCAGTCCATTTAACGGAAGCACTGGTTATTATTATTCATTCACTCATGTTCTAAATTGTATGTCAACATTAGTAAGATTTTTGTAAATATTGACAAATACATTTGCGTTACATAACATCCATATGCTCACATTTGTAGTACAACAATCATGACACCACTCACTCATATAGCTAACAACAAAACATATGTAAACGGATTTAATGTAGCAATAATATTTGTAATAGCAACAATTTGTTAGTTAGTTTGTGGGTTTGTGGTTGAGTTTGTGGGTTTGTGGTTGAGTTTGTGTGGATCTGTCATACGCCATGCACTCCACTATCACATCAAACACATGTAGTGTCATAATTGCCATTAAACAAGTCCACAAATAAATTTTATGCGCATATGCATGTGTGTGTGTATGAGGTAAATTTATAAACCATATTTATGCAGCTACATATATGCATATATGTACATATGTTTGCACTTAATGGTCAGATTATAAATGCATTCGTCCATAAGCTCGTTTCTTCTTTTGGCCATATGCGTCATTCCCATTGCAAATACTCGGAAAGTGTTCTTAACGCCTACTTAAGTGTTGGAAGATGTGAAAATAAGACAGAAAGAGCAGGTCAAGTGACATAAAAAGGAGCCAAAGTACACCCATAGCCTTTGCTCAAAGTCAACTCTATGGGCAGCAAGCTAATTTCCATTGTAAAAAAAAGCTGTTATATAACCATATTACTAAAGTTAAAGGAGACTGACGAAACAGGCAAAAGTGTTGAAGAAAAGTGAGCAAGAATGTGTTGTTCTTGCAAAACAATGCTCCGATTCGAATTGCTGGTTCACCAAATCTACAATGCGGACCTGACCCAAGTGATTTTCTTTTGTTTTTCAATTTATATACGAGTTGAGGGAAAGGATATTTCCCTACGACAATAACTTCAAATTTGCAACAAAACAAAAAAAAACTCAATTACCGCATAAATACATTTACCTAATGCAGGATTAATTGTTTTATAATAAAATTTTAAATTAAATTTTTCGAACCAAAATTCTAGCACATAACCTTTGGCGGTAATACGCACTTCTCAATGCTCGGCTTTTGCGGCCGCAAATAAATTTGATCTCATCTCTGCAGAGTTAACTTGGCCACTAAATTATCGGGGTGAATAAAGTCAAATTTTCATATAAAAGCAATTCTTCTTCTTCTTTGGTGTAGACACGATTATAGCCGCAAGTGAAACCAGGTCGCTGATATCTCCAACTGACACCTCCAAACGAAGTGGAGGTCTTCCTCTTTCTCTGCTCCCACCAGCGGGTGTCATCGAATACTTTCAAAGCTGAAGCGCTCTCATCCACTCGGACGACATAACCAAGCCAGCGCAGCCGCTGTCTCTTGATTCGCTGAACTATGTCAATGTCATCGTATAGCTCGGACAGCTCATCGTTCCATTGTCTGCGGTATTCGCCATTCCCATATATCTTCAGCAAAACTTTTATTTCGAGAATCCCTAAAGCCGACTCATCGGCTGTCGACATCGTTCAGGCTTCTGCGCCATATGTCAGGACGGGAATGATGAGTGACTTGTAGAGTTTGGTTTTGGTTCGTCGAGAGAGGACTTTACTTTTCAATTGTCTACTCAATCCAAAGTCGCACCTGTTCTCAATAATGATTCTGCGTTGGATTTCAAGGCTGCCATCGTTGGTGTTGTTAATACTGGTTCCTAGATAGATGAAATTATCTACGACTTCGAAGTTATGACTGTCAACAGTGACGTGGGAGCCAAGTCTCGAATGCGATAATTGCTTATTTGATGACAGGAGATATTTCGTATTGCCCTCGTTCAATATCATCGGCATAGTCCAACAATTGTACACAAGATTGTACCTGGTCTATTTAGCTTTGTAGCTCGTATTATTTTCTCTAGAATCAAATTGAAGAAATCACACGATAAAGAGTCACCCTGTCTGAAACCTTGTTTGCTCAGAGCGGCCCTTCCCAATTCAGCGCTACTGGTATTATCCAGGGTCAGTTACATAGCCGTATGACTTTTGTGGGGATATCAAATTCAGACACAGCGTCTTAGAGGCAGTTCCCTATCGTCGAAGGTAGCCTTAATATCGATGAAAAGGTGGTGTGTATCGATTATTTTCTCTCGGGTCTTCTCCAAGATTTGGCGCATGGTGATAATCTGTGGATTTGCCAGGTCTAAAGCCCCACTAATAACGACCGATCAGTTTGCTGACGATGGGCTTTAATCTTTCACATAATGCGCTCGATAACACATTATATGCATGGAGGCTTAACCACGATAATTGGCGCAGTCCGTTGGGTCTCCCTTTTTTGGATTGGGCCTTGGTCCCTATACGAGTTTGCTCCGGTCTTGAAACCTTCTGTGAGTCGTCGCATATTTTCATAGAATTTTTTAATATTTCGGCATCTTTCTTTTTTTCTGCATGTACATGAATCGGATCAGAACAACGAGTTAATTGATTTAGTCATCTTCGAGTGAGTTGATTTAGTCCGTCTGTTTCAACGCAAACGAGTTCCTTAGTTTATGAAATATTTCAACTAAACTTGGTACGCAGATGAATTTTTACATTTATACGATCATTTGTCGGAGCCGGCCAGATTGGACCACTATAACATATAGCCTTTATGCAACTCATTTGTTCAGATATCGCGTTTTGAATAAAAAATCAGCCAAAAACATCTAAGAGCGGTGTTCAACACACATACATATGAACAAATCTGATGTTTTGGACCCGAAATTCATCAAAAAAGTTCTAAGAGAGTGAAATTGGTTTTTGTACAAACGTAAACTGAAATAATTATTGACACTGAAAATCATCGAAATCGCAAGACTACATCATAAAGCCCCTGTTAAAAGCTATTTTTCAGATATGAGGTTAAAATCAAAAAAGCAAGCTATAAAATAAATGTAAAATGTTTATGAAAGGGATAAAGGCTGAACTCGACATTCTTGTCATTTTAATTTATTTTAATTCATTTTATTTTAGATTTTTCATTTATTTTAATATTATTTATTTACTTTAATTCATTTCTATTCATTGTTAATTTTTTATTTTACTTTGTTTTATTTCTTTTTTTTTTTTTGCTTTATATTATTTTATTTTATCTACTTAATTTTAATTTCGGAATTTTATTTATTTTAGTTATTTATTATTTTATTTATTTATTTCATTTATTTTAGTTTTTTTTAAATTTATTTTTTATTATATATTTTCATTTTATTTTATTTTATTTTTTATTTATTTTATTTTTATTTTATTAATTTTACTAATTTCATTTGATTTTCTTTTGTTTTATTTTAATTTCACTTCAATTGTTTTAAATTCACGAAATACATCTAATTTCTTATCTACTGCTTCCCAGGATAAATAAAATAAAAACGGATAATGTTCAATTTTATTCAAACTTGCTTTCCTCTAGCCGTTTTCTCTTCTTTTTCCCACGGAGCAACCTCTTTCTGACATTCGTTAACACGCGAACGTGCCAATTTGTTGACTTCTTAGTCTTTGCGACGTTTCAATATTAAGCAAACATATTAACATATATATGTATATTACTCATATAACGTTGAAGGAGAGTAAATATTTTAGCTTTTACCAGTGCAATGGTCAAGTAGTTTTAGACTTTTGCCGCAAGGATAATTGCATTTTTGCACCATATATAATTATATATAGCGGAAGTAGCGTGGACACAGCTCTGATTTGATTTTTTTTTTGCACAAAACATGCTTGTTATTTAAGTATTTTGAACAGTTGGCATATTTCTTGGTAGTTTTCAAAAGTTATGTGGACATATAGCCATAAATTCAGCTTTCTTTATTTTTTAAACTACGACATTGCACATACACGAATACTGAGTTTGTTCAACTAACGGGGTGTTGCACTGACAACTACTTGTAGACTAGCCGCTTGAGTTTCCGCGATGTATGATGAAATAGTATCATCGATCCACCGTATTCGAATTTTTTCTCCCGATACTGCAACTTTGCTTCTACCAAAAACCTCATGTACGGGTATATGATATGTTGGGTCTGCTTCAATCAGTCATTCCATATGATGGATAAGACTTCTTTTTGGATAACTATTCCACTGTTACACTATAGTACAGATAGGTTTTAATCCAACAATATTCTTTTAACTAGTTAATGAATGTCTTAGTTATTGCAATCGTTTCGGCCACATAAGCCGCGCACAACCATGCGGAGAGTCATAGGTTTGAATTCTGCCCATTTGCTTTTATTATCATTGTCGTCTTTCGACTGGAGCTTTTCATCCCTCCGATTATATTTATTCATCATCATCTTATTCGTCATTGGCGTTGACACCGCTTACGCTTATAGCCGAGATAACAACAGCCCACCAATCTTTTCCTTTTCTCGCCAATTGGAGATACCAAGTGAAGCCAGGTCCTCTGCAACTGATTCTTCCAACGGAGTGGAGGCCTTCCTCTTCCTCTATTTCTAACGGTGGATACTGCATCGGCTACTATCAAAGCTGGGACAACATTACCATCCCATTTCTTCACTGCACGACCAGCGAAATCCTCTGCCACCTTTTCACCAGCTGGACGAAGGAGTACCGGCTAGGACTCAAAGTGAAAGTCGACGAAGCTAAAATCCCACCATAAATAACCCAAAGATACTGAGAGTCACATTCGACAGCCTGCACTCAATTGCCACTAAAGTACAGAGCCGCAACAAAATCCACAAACCGCTAGCCGGTAGCACTAAGGAAACGTTGTTGGCAACATACAAGGCAATTGGCCGGCAGGTCGTAAACTATGCTGCTCCGATTTGGACGCCAGGGACTAACGAGATACAGTTGAAGACGCTACCAGCATATCAGAACACCGCCCTTCGGAACGTGACAAGAAACCTCCTGATGGCGCCGGAGCATCACTTACACAGTGAAACAGCCGTGCTCATACTTAAGGAGCATAATGTTATGCTATGTAAGCAATATGTGTTAGGATGCTACCGTAGGGATCACCCCAACAGACACCTACTAGAAGCTGAACCACCATCTAGGCAGATCAGGAAGGATGTTCTTGACTACCGCGACTCCATACAGCAATACTGACAAAAATCGCTGGACAAGACGGCGCGCTGACTGGATTCAAACACCACTTACCGAGGGTCCGTTAACACCTTTATGAACTCTCTTCCTGTGAATGGTGTTCTCGGAATCCAATCACCACCCATTACAGAACAAGAGCTCGAGCTGCCTGAAGAGACTCGCGTAACCCTGGCACAATTAAGGTCGTTCCACGAATGCCCGCACGACACTAACCACCTCTTTGCGTGCTCACTCAACCCGGCTCATCTAATACCCCTCTCCCTCTGATTCGAACCGTCGAAACAGCACGTTTCCTGGGCCTCCCATTAGATGACCTCGATAACTAAGACTGAACCTACCTGACTCTAGGCGGGGTTGGCTATCCGCTACAACAACAACAATAACAGCAATCTAGCCAGTGTTGCGTGTATTTTTGAAATGAATAAAAAAGCGCCTCACAAAAATTCACCATCTGTTTGAAGGCACTTTAAAAAACCTGTGGATTCTTCCTCCATTTTCTAGAAAAATAGCAAGACGCATGCCACAAATTGGAGAAAAAGCTTGGTCGAAAGTCGCTTTAGCCGGTATATGTATATTATCGTCAATTATAACATATATACAAAATACTCACGGTAATTTTGGTATTGAATATGCTCTTTTCCCGCAAGAGATCTTTTTATATGGTTAATACCATCTTCCACCCCCATCAAAGAAGGTGATCGCTGGAATATTTTCCATTTAATTTTCTAACTACAGTCCACATAAGTCCATTCTTAAAAAATTTTCTATTTTGGTCTTTTTTATCCTTTTAGTGATATACTGGGGTCTTACTTGAGGTAGATGCCCTTAGGTTCTATTGTTATTGTTTTAGTCGCATTGATCGTACCTTGGGGCTATTAAATTTGACAAGATCCAGTGCTAAAGGGACGGTTACTGAATTGGAACTACGGAGATTGCAATGAAATAGCTTCTTTGAATCTCTAAGGATTCTGCTAAATCCAGGCAGAAGTTAGCTTATGTTGAAAAAAGAAATAAAATCAGGTTGCCGTTGAGGTAATTGAACTGAGCCGATTCAATATATTCGAATTATATAAAAGAAGTGTTGGATAGAAAGGCTTAAGAGGCGGTTAGTGAGATACAAATATAAATAAAATAATAAGAGACCGAGTATCATTTTTGATGAATTTATGGTTAATATTAGAGTATTTTTTAAAACTCTTCTTTTACGATATAAGCAAGTACATATTTAAACAATATTCTCCTTTTATTTTGCAGTGATTCACGATGTGACAGTCGTGCTACTAGAGCCTAAATTCATCGACTCCTTGATTGTCGGTTCGACGCACCAAAATTCTCAACTACTCACCGTCGATCACTGCAAATTCATGCTGAATGACATTGCCACCTCCTCGATTATGCGCCTCGACAAAAGTTCAATGGATAAATTATGGAATCTCATGACAATGATCTATAAATGGCAACTTTTCATCTCCAAACATCCACAACATTTACTCGATATCACTTTCCGACACTTGGACGCCATCAGCCGTCTGCGACCCGATGCGCAACGAACAATGCTTGTTGATTTTACAAAAAATGTGCTCCTCGACTTTTGGAATGATCAGAACGAAGACACCCAGTGGGGCGTTTATCAGACCAACAAAGCGTGGCTACAATGCTTCAACACTAAAATCTCATTACTCATACGACTCGGTTTCCAGACATTAGATGGAAATTTTGTGCGCGCGTTGGAGGCGAGTTATTACAAGGAATTCGTTGACACTATTGGTGAAAATGTGTATGTAAAAAGCGTTGAAGTTGCCGAACAGCAGCGACAAGATAACACGGGTGCGACGAGACAACGCGTAGATCAACTGGCGGAATTATTAAATTTGTCACAAACAGATAGCGAAGAGCTGCAACCGATCGATGCCAACAATTTTCAAAAACAATTCGAACAGAATTTACAACAATGTAATATATTATTTTTCGATTTGGATGTGAATGAGGCGGCGACAACAAACACAATAACAACAACGACGAACGAGCATACTGGCGCAGAGAACGAAGAACGGGAATCTGATAACAATGGACAGGGAGACGGCGCCGAAGCGAATGCGGTTATAACTGCACGAGTTGACGATGCGCATACCTTGCCCGATTCCTGTTCAACAACGCTTGCGCCAAAGCGCAGAGCCCAAGGTGAATTCGTGCAGTTGCCGGCTGTGTATAGTCGCAATGCGGATGGTGGGCGTGCCGGCGCTTTGAGTTTAAATAGAGACTTGCTGGATTTGTATAGTAAAATATTGTGAATAATGGCGATGCGTGCAAATAACGGTTTCAATATACAAGTACATACTACATATGTATGTATAGGATATACTTATAAGGGTGAAAAAGAGAAAAAAGCGGCATTTATGCGCTGTTAGTTTCATCTATTAAAATAAATTTTATTTTATTTTTTATGGTTTTTTTTTTGTGAAATTAGTGTTGTTGGTTGCTTGTTTACTTATTATTCGTTTTGTTTTTGTTTCATTTGTTGTTTTTAATATCTCTTTAACTGCTTTAACACATACAATAAAATGCTTAGTATAAATTAGAAATTACATAATTTGTGAAAATGATTTTTGTATATGTAATATGTGAAGATAAAAGATTAAAGCACAACACATTGAAATATTTTAACTGTATGGAAAATAGATCTCCACAAAATAAAAACTAAATTTAAGGAAATTAAAAATAAACGGTTTTTTATGTTTTTACGTTTAATTACATAAAAAAATTTTCAGAAACTTTTTGTGTGTATTTTCAGTCATTTACTATTTGTTTTTATAAAATTATCAAATCGATTTAAATAGTTTAATTTCTCAGTTCCGTTGAGATTTTATAAATACACATAAATTGTTTAATTCAAACTCTTTTTAATTCCTTGAATAATTACTTTTTGAGTTATTAACTTAGCAAGCTTAGGTAAATTAATTAATAAAAAACTTAGTTTTTTTTTTGACTTCGAAAACAATGCTTAAACGCTAATCTAAAAATGTTTAAATGTATAATGAAACACAATAAGTTTTTTTCGGTGACAATTGAAAAAATAAAACTGTGCGCAAATTGTCTTTGTTTAATTATAGCTGCAAACGCAGATATATGAGTTACATTCCCATCATCATCTTTTCAGTATTATACAAAACTGTAAAATTTTAAACAACTTTAATAAACATTTTTGTATACAAACTACATGTGGGAATCATCAGTGTTTACAATTTGTAAAAATTTGATTTTTTTCTAAGAAAAAATCCATATTTTTGCATGCTTGTTTTATTTTTAATACTTGAAAATATTTATTTTTCGTTTTCATTTAAGAGAAATCGCGTTTTCTACTTGTGTAAAATAAAATGTCACTCTATGAATTCGCTTTTCGCAGAAAATATACACAAAAAGCTTTTCTAAAACAATTGCGATAGAAAGTACAATATTTGCTCAGTAGCTTATAGCATGAGTAGTTACGTTAAAACAAAATACTTTAATGGGATATTGAAAACATATGTATGTTGGCGTAAACTATAACTGCAATAACTAATGGACTTTAAACTGAATTTTTTTATGTATTTAATTTTTACATACATACAACTGCACATCAATATATTTATACATATGTATGAAAGTGAAAAATCGTAAGAATAGGTTGTTCAGTTAGCAATTGGATATGATTTCTATGCGCACATTTTTGTGGGGCTTTAAATTCAGCACCACCCTTTCAGAGTATCCGCCGGCTGTTCAACAAACTGCCACACTTTGAGCGTCAATTAAATTGTTTTTGTCTTCTAAAACTTGCCTCGTTCTAGTATGCATGTATGTATGTAGTTTTTTTATCGCTTCCTTCGTCCTACTTTTTAATTTAAGATAAAAAAATGTTATTTTATTAAAGCCAATATTCGACAGCGATGGTTTGCACAGTCATTTTTGCTAAAATGATTTTTTAATTTACGCCAACATTTCATTGCGTTCTATATACTACATACATATGTATATTCTATGTAGGCGTGCATGGTCATGTGTGTTGATGTTGTATTTAAAACGTATGTTTCAATTAAAAATACAGTAGAAATAAAAGCAAAATTTCCCTCTTAGTATACGCATCTTTTTTTGCATATGGCCACAAATGTGTGTGTGTGTTTTATGAGAGGTGGCATATGCAGTTTACATTTTAGCTTTTAGCGGCACTGCATCGACGAGTATATGTAACGCCATCTTTAAACACTCCTCGGCTGAGCTGATTTGGGCGCAGGGGTAAGCGTTCGCATGTTGCGTCAGGAATTCACAATATTTACGATAATTGTCCAGTGCATAAGGATAATCATATTTTACCAGACTTTTCATGTCCGTTTCGTCATTTATGAAGGGTATGAATAGTTTAGGTTGTAGTTTAGCATAGGTTGGGTAGTCATTCTCACATGCTTCACATTTACAGGTGAATCGATATTGCATTGATAGTGTCTCTATGCGCTGCGTTCTTGAGAATATAGCGAAATGTGCACTGTAAAGGTAAATTAATTTAAAAAAAAAACATAAATTTAATGCAATTTTCATAAAAAAACTTACCCATATGTGTCGTACAACACTCCTCCGGCAGGTATTGGACGGAAGACAAATAGATATGCCCTTGTGCCCTGATATACACGTAGTGTATTTGGTGCACACGAATGATTCAGCAGTGAAAGGAAGGCGAATGCGCCGGACGAGTGTGTGGTGTCGTCTTTCGTCTCGTTCACTTGTTCTACAAGATCGATGCCGTGCATATTGGATGGTGATGTTTGTAAATGTCGAAATAGTAATTCGGTGAAGAAGTTTTCTCCCTCTTCGCCACCTAAGAATTCTTTCAATGGAGTATGCTCGATAATGAAATGTTTCAGTATAGCACAAACCACTGAACGTTGAAACAGGTCGGATACTGAACGCAAATGTTGATTCGTCACTAGTCCGTGTATGGCGCGATAGTGTTCACGTTGTGTGAAATTCGTATAGTCCAAATCGAATGCAGACTTATTTTGATTTTCCGGATTTTCGCAGAATGTCATTAACTCTTCAATTGTGGGGAAGAGTTCTATTGCTGAAAGGCAGACACGCAACGCAATACCATGAATTTTATTGAACATCCTATGCAGAAGATCTATGACGGTGCATTCATATTTATGAAAAGTGGCGATAGCACGTTCGCGACATTCCTCCGAACAGAACATTACCGAGCAACAGTTTTCGCATGGTATAAGTGATAAGTAATTTTCCTCTTTGCAGGTGGCACATCGAATGTACCTCATAGGTGGCAAGAGTGTCGAGCAAAATGGCTCTTCGATAGCGACAAGATCACCGACTATCAGATCACGTTTAGTGGATATGAATCGACCCTCATCTTCAGTGTATTGCAATTCAAGACAATCTGCAACGTGGGGAACTTGGGGATGTGAATCAAAGTTCATTTGAAAATCAAATGGCTGCAAATCTGGTGGTTGTGTTGACAACAATTGACGGCAGTCCTTTTCACGTTTATCAAGTTTATGCATTAGACGGGCTGGATAATTTGCCTTTCGTGCTAATTCAATATTAACCAAACATTCTCGAAAGCGTTTCCACTCAAAGAGCACAGCAGAACGATTAGCATATCCAATGGAGAGATTCTCTGAACCAGGTTCTGAATAGCAAATGCTTTTATTGTACAATTCCAATGCCTAAATAACATAACATATTGGTTAATTAATTTACAATTTGGATTAGAATATTGTATAAGTTAGGTATTACCTGAAAGTATTTACGATTTTTTAGCGAGAATTGCTCGTTGCCTAACATACGAAATTCCGAACTCTTTTTATTGCACTTTTCCTCGCGCAGTTTGTTATTTAGTAATATTTTGTCCATGTACTTAAAGTCGATCAGTACATGTTCCACGAAGTTTACTCTTGAATAATTTTCTTTTAATTCATTAAATTTGCCTGATATGATGCCTATAAGCTTCCAGTCGCTCAGCTTCTTAACGAGATCGTCACTAAGATCATACACATCCATGTTCCCGACAATTGTTGTGGCAGCGTTGACTGGCAGTTACTTGATGATGTGCTTACGGATAGTGTGTCGTCTGGTACGACTAACTAAAATACTCTAAAACCTATATTAGCTCACTACCGGAAAATCGCTTAACTGGGGATGCAAGTTTAAATTTTTATACACTTTCGTGGGTTAGATAGTCACAGGTGCATGCCGTTCTTTCACCTACAGTTTGCGAGAAATTTCTGCTCCGGTTTGACAGCTGCTCGGAGATGAGACTATACTGGCAACAGCCGCATGCAAAGTCGGCACACAGCACTCTCTCTTTTAGCTAACAGCCCTTAGGATCCGTCGTGCACCGCCTGTTTTTTAAATAAGTTTTATTTACGAATTCGACAAATTAGTAAAAAATTTAACACTTGCCGGTAAATATCGCATGTGCAGCTTTCGTTTTTATATAAAAATATTTTTAGTTAAAGCATAAAATTGTTACAAAAAGTATTATAAAAATATGTTCGAAGATTTCATCTTCTTTTCCGCGAGCTGTCAAAAATGTCCATATGCAAATGTATTAGAGCACCTCTCGTGGTATAGCATGCGGTGTTGCCCTATCGTTACAAATCGATGACATTTCATAGCTTAGCTTAGCTTTGAGGCTGGATGTATGATCTTTTCTTCGTTTGCTTGAATGAAAGGTTTCCTATTGGAAATATATTTGAAACAATACGCATATTCAGAAATAAAATGAGGTAATAAAAGTTTCACTAACGTTGTAAGGAGACAAAATTATTAACCTACAGAACTATGGCAACACCTACAGACTGCAACAGTTCAACAACGCTGCCAATGATAAGAAAAATAAAGTAGACCAATTTTATAACAGTTATTTATTGTTACGATCTTACTGATTAACCTCGATGATTTACTTAATCTTTCGTGTACGACCTCTGGATTGTTAAATAAAATCGCCAACTTAATTTGCAGTCTCTTTATTTATAAAGACTTAATTAATGTCCTTTTAATTATTCGATAATTCACAATTCAATTACAATTTACGTTACTATTTACAATCACTTGTTTGCTGCTTGAAAACGAAACCCCTGGAATAATCGCGTCGTTTACGATAAACCTCTTGCTTACGATGATCGTCGTTTACGATAATCGCCTCGTTTACGATAATCGTCGTTTACGATAATCGCCTCGTTTACGCTCTAGAACGTGCCAGTTGTCGGCTCCTCTCTTTCATCTGTCATTCGCTTCGCATTTTCGCCACAAAATATATATTTGGCAGTTTGTAACCGCTGAAGCGATTTTCGGCCGAGCTCCTCCTCCAATTTGTGGTTTTGTGTCTTGATGTTTTTACCAACAAACGAAGGGACCTACAGTTTATTCTAAGCCGCCTCCGAACTGCTGATGGATTTTTATGAGGAGCTTTATTTCATGCCAGAAATACACTCAGAGGGCTTGACACTCATGACATTAGAAAAATTTATTTTCTATAATTTTTGATGTTGCTCGAACCTGGGCTCGAACCCAGGCCTTCCGAATGGCAGTACGCAATGTTAACCACTCGGCTATCGCGGCCGGCAGGTTATAACATTTACCAGTTCATTAATTTGACTTGAAAATTCGTGAATAATGTGACGATTTTTCTACCACGTCTACGAGAGCGCATATACAGCCAGCAAAATCCTCGTCCACCTTCTCGATGGACGAAGGTGTATCGGCTTGAGCTCGATGTGAAAGTCAATGCTTGGGGCAAAGACAAATAAACATTGTTCGCAGCATAAAAGGCAATTGGCCGTCGATCGTAAACTACGCTGTACCGATTTAGGCACCGATAACTACCGAGATGCAGTTGAAGAAGCTACAAACCTGTCAAAACACCGCCGTAAGAACCTTGACAGGAAACCTCCCGACGGCACCGGCGCATCTCTTACACAGTGTAACCTCTAGCGCTTCTAGTTCAGGATTGTATTGTATGTTGAGATGCTGCTGTCGTGATCATCCCAACAGAGAAGCCGGACCTCCACCAAAGAACGTCAATGAAGAGTTCACAGTTCTTTTCCCTTCTTATTCATTTACGTTCTTTGCCTCCACATAGATACATCGAGTACTAGACTACCGAGACTCTGTACAGCAATTTAGACAATAGCCGCTGGAAAGGATGAAATGCCGAAAAGCTTTAAACACCATTCATCGAGAGTTCGTTAAGACGTTTGAGAACTCGCTTCCAGTGAATGGCTTTCTCGGAATCCAGGCACCTCCTATTGCAGAACAAGAGCTAGGTGGGGTAAGCGAACCGCTGCAACAACAATAGCAACATACAGCTACAATATTCTACTTATTTCACAACCGCGCCTTTCCTTTATTTTGTTTTGTCGTTCTTTTAACGCTGTATTTTCGATGACCAAATATCGTGTATTTTCCCAATTTGTTACTTCAAGGATAGTAATTGCTACCGCTGTACCACCATTTGTGTTTTCATTTTTTGTGAAATTACAGCCAATAGCATGCTTAAGTCCAGGACAGGAGGCTACAATCTTAATTGCTTTATCCTTTATTGTATCAGCAGCTTCATCTTTCTTGTGTCTTTCTGACACAAATTGGACCGATAAAAGAATTCCGTATGAATTTTCGAATAGAAGACTGCACTGGTTTGATTTACTGGTTTGATTTCCTGGTGGGATGGTGAATTCAATCGACCAGTTTGATTTACTGGTGGGATGGTGAATTCAATCGACCAGTTTACGCAATAAGTGGTGAGTTTGCATAGTTTGTAACATGCGCTCACAGATGGCGCTAAAAAGGGTTGCGTAATGAACTAAATAAAATTCGGTGGTATTTAGGGACACCTATGGAGAAAATTAATATGTTTTTAATTTACTGTAAATTTAAATGGATCAGAAATAATGTTTACTGTGAAGCGCAAACTCTGGGTTCTCCGTTTACATGAATGGACAAATCACATTTGGTTCCCAATCTTCGATATGCAAAGAAAATTCTGACGGGGTATTGTTCTTCATCTTCATACTTAACTAGCTCAGCTAGCAGGCCATCGGCTCACTCAGCTTTGTTACCCTTCAAGCGAACCATTCGGACTTTGTTATAGTCAGATGATGAAACGCTTATTTCATCGTCTTTCAATGGGATTCGCTTTCATACCCTCAGGGTATTATGGTATTCACTGAAATTAAGTGTTTCTCGGTATGCTCACTTCTTACGTTTATAACTATGCATTGGCCATGGAGCCTTCATCCCTTCACTCGACGCACGTTATGATAAATCATGACAGAGAATCTCCTTTGTAACAGTTCCCCTTTAGATGTTGAAATGCATGATAAGTGAATCTGTTCGGCCTGTTGTAGCGGCCTACTCAATCGCGCCTGGTAGCAGGCAAAACGAGTCTATGTCGTCGACATCTTCTGGTTGGATTCTGATTACGTCATTCACGGGAAGAGAGTTAATAAAGGCTTTGACGGACTCTCTGTGAATGGCGTCTGCAGTACAGGCTGATATTCCTTTGTTTAGCTGGTGGAAGGGATAGGCATTTCGCTGATAAAATTCATAATTATCGTGCAATGAAGACGTGTGAAAGGTGGGTAAGGTTATATCCCACTTTTGAGCAAAGGTCGTCAATATCCTGGGCAGAAGCTAATATCAAGCAGTTATCTGCTTATTGATCAGAAAACCTCCTCTGGTGGTGGATAGACTGTCGACCACTCAGGAAATTCATTATTCATTGTTGGATGGTTTCCTCGGTTCAAGTAGTGGGGTCACTCTACACTGTTTTCACATGTCGGATATAGTTATGGTGGTCAGAGAGATATTGAGTACCTCAGTGAAGAATTCTACTCCTTCTGAACCCAGATGTTTTAGCTTTCGTCTTCATGATACCCCATGCAACTTCTATCCGGATAAATGAAGCGTCGGCAGTTAGAGCGAACACTGGGTCAAATGTTGGTTTGTTCTGTCAACAGAAGAATGCAGCGTAATAAGTCGATTAAAACAGATTGCGCATTTCTTCCGGACATCGAATATAATACCCATGAGGATGGCCCAAAGCTTGACTGAGCCTGAAGAAGGGTTCAACGACTCGGTCTGCTGGTATGAAGCGAAGGGCACCGGTCGTGACTGTCTTACGGAATTGACGTTCGCCGTCGGTTGTTGAGGGAGTGATTAGGGAAAACCAATTTGGGTCGCTTGTTGATCGATAGATTTATGGGCAAATCGTCTAATGCGAGTGTTTACACAGATTGCCGCACATTAGTGGTAGTTGGCGGTAGTGTGGTATTTATAGGCGAGGCAGGTTTCTACAGCTTGGAGCAACATACGCATAAAACCACTCACGAGTGGTGTGCAGGCCGGAGTAAATTTGAAAGTGGTATCAGGCAGAGCAAGAATTGCAACTGACAGTATCATATTCCGATGTACTATGGTTCGACACACGGAATAGACCGGGTACTAGGAGCTGCTAAGTGGAGGTCTTTTGGCGGTTACCTACCGTGGGTAATAGATCCATATTCGCTAATGATCAGATACGCAAAATTATTAGTCATGGTAAATACTCGTAAATAATTATGAAAAATAAAGAAATATTTTGAAAAATGTACTAATTTTCAATATTTAATAGATCGAAATGTACATTGGTCTCATGAAGACATTTCAACAGCCATATATCTACATGCTGCAGGTCCAAGGGTATATAATCATTTATATACGAAGGGTTTTCCGCTCCCCCATGTGATCACGCTGCAGCGCTGGTATCGCAAAAGCGACATTGATGAGAGTCTTCTGAGTGCATCTATTGATTCTATGCAACATAAGTCTGGGCTTTTGCGATGATGACAAGGTATGATGAGAAGAAAGTCATAGAAGCATATGAATACAAATTACTGATGGCATGTGGGCTACGGAGTTCGTGGAAGCAGATTGTGTTTTTTGATTTGTTTAGTTGTACATATGGTATGCGATGTGAGTTCCATATGGGTAAGTTGTGGAAAGAACTAGGATCGCCAACAGGTATAATATACTTTACATATGCACTTGACATTTTCTTTGTATAACATACAGATGTATGTATGTGTCTAAGGAAATTTCATTAATAGTTATAAACTTATACCAAGCCGTGATTTGCATACCCTAGCGACGTTAACGGAAATGTGTTTGCTGTCGCTGACGCCCCGCAACTAATAAAACTAATTAGGAACCAGTTTTTCAATACCGGGCAGACATGGGATGGGCAAATATTGCCAACTAGAACCATTTGTGATTTATCAAAATATACAGCCATGTCAGATGCATCAATTGTATTTGAGTTGACTGATGAGCACTTGTCAGTTAAGTGAGTAACCAAAATTAAGCAACGGTCAATATCTAACCAAAATTTAGGGTCGTCAAAAGGTGAAGCTGGCGGGAACATTTATTTAGCACCATTCGCAGCGAACGACCATCTAACACCCAAAGAATTCAAAAACAAACTGTGAAAGTACATTTTAGGTATCAACGTTAATAGTTCTTAAAAATTATATAAACATATAATTTGGTTAAATTTTTGATTTGTAGTACGCACCACATAGTGCCTTCAAGAAGGAGAAAACGTTTCTGCTATGGACCAAATCGATTGTATAAAATTTACGGAAAGTCCGACGACGTCAATTCTTCAAACCCAAGCCAAAGGAACTAGCACATTTCATATAGACGAGGTCGAAATAAATCGCGAGTTCAGATCTCGAAAAGGAAACGGACGTAACTTGCACTCTGAACACCTTCGAATGTGACGTTTTAAAATAGGACGCTTTGGCTTATTTTTCAGTTTAAATAATTAAGAAACTCCATCTAGAAGAGCACAAAAGCACCGAACTATTCTTCACCTGGGCTGATCAAGTATCCAAGGAATTTTTAAACAATTCTTCACCCGATTTTTTGAGTAGCATTAAATTGTTGGAAAAAAAATTCTACAACGTCAATGCACATGAAATTTCGCAATAGGGATATCTGCATTACATTGGTCTTCCAGAAAGTACAAAGAAATTTTTTTTAAATGTCGCATCCACTTAGGAGTGAGAAATTTCAAAAAGCGACTAAAAGTGAAAGCCAAAATAATTTTTTTGTTTTCTTACTTTTTGACATTTGTAGACTTATAATTCGCCCTTTTTGCCATTGCGCCCGCCTGCAATGAATTCGCTTCGCATATATAAGTAATTATGCCAGCAGTAAAAAGAAATTTTATATGTGCATATCTTTGTATGCTTATAATTTTATTTTCAATTTTGAAATCAATTAAAGGATGAGAGCAGGAGAACAAATACAGCAATTCCCGTGTATTTTGTTTTTGCTTCTGAGTAGTGATTGTCAAAATCATGGAGAATTCTTTGGCTGCTCAAAGTCTATGTTCATAATCGCAAATCTTAAGATTTTCGCATTTATAAATATAAAAACAAATAGAATTCACGCAAACAAAACATAAACTGCAAAATAATTTTGCCAATCTCGGTGTTCAATGAATGAAAAAAGTTGAATTCGCTGCCACAGTAACTTTACCTTGAGAAATTCGCCATCTTTGAAATGAAGAAAATTTTTGAAAGATTTTTTTTTTATTTTGATTAAAAATTGTAAGTATAAGTAGATAATTTTTTTTGTTAAATGAGTACTTTGTATATTTTCATATATGTATGTATGCATACAATTTATTTCAGCTGCATTTGTACCAATAAATATATCTTGATACGCCATGAACATAACGCACATATGATACTCAAAAAACTCATATTCAAAACGTCAATAAAATCTTATTTATGAAGCTTTAAAAAATGTCTGCTAACTGGGAATTTCGATTAGGTATCATAAATAATATCTGCATAAATATTTTTGGTCTCTAGGAAATGGATTTGTGAACATACACATAAGAATATAAAAAATCTCTCACGATACTTTATGTGCCATAAAATGTAAAGCGATAAGATTCGCAACACTTCCATTAAAATAAATATATGAAATATCAGGGAGTGACGAAGCTCAAATAAATATTCCATTAAAATTAAATATGAAGAACAAAGTTTGCTATCAAAAATTGTTTGAAATAAGCAAACTACACAAGTTTACAAATTCAAATCATCCTCTGGACCCAAGCAGTTTAGAATGATTCTTAACAATACTTGATAGGCTAAAGCGGCGTGTTCAATGTTTTTTTTAGTTTCCGAGCTCTCTCGTGATGGCAGAATTGTACTGCCATAACGAATGTTAAATAATTACATACATGGCTTGACAAGTCATTTTAGAATTAAAACGTGTTATTTGTGATTAAAAGCTAAAGAAAATGCATAGACAGTGTTTCAAGGTTGATTGAAAGTACTTTTGTTACGACTGAACTGTGTGTCCTTTATCAAATATAATGACAAGCAATGAACCATATATGGCGATTTAAAGGTCATTTTGACAGGCATTTGCCCACCGAAAAAATTCTATTACCTCATAAATGAACATGAATTCCATTTTCGTTTCTAAAAACCATTATTTTAAAACAGGCATGTCTGGCAAGTAAGCTCTTCAAAAGAGTATGGGGAATGCCTTCCCTTATCAATGTATTCAGATAATGGTTTGACAAGGCCATAGTTTTTCCATTACAGAAAAGTGAAAGAAGAATTATTTATTTTTTAAACTTTTGCTGCAGCCACGCAATTCAACATTTTCATGTGAAAAGAGATAAGTCATACTTAATGGGAGCCTCTACAACAAAACGGTTCCGTTTCCGTTTCCAGCCACGACAAACGTTTCCGTTTCCTTTACCACAGGGCATTTTCCTGTCATCTCTTCACTTCGAACTGGGACTTATTGAGAACTTTGTCAAAACACTCAACTGTGAAGGACTGTCTTTACAGCATTTAATCAAGTTTTTTCCGGTATTGACATACGCATGACTTAACGAAGGAATATTTGTCGGGATGGACATTAGATTGATTAATGGCCGACAGAAACTTCACATATAGTTGGAGCTAGAATGTCTCTAAAGATATATTTCCTGCATTCCCAACTAGGAAACTTCGGTAATACAAGCGACGAGCAGGAAGAACGGCTATACCAAGATGTAGCTAGGATGAGGGCATAATGAGCGACTGCTGTTGGGTTGAAATACTTGGAACAGATTCCAAGCAACACAATAGACTCAGTTCTACCTCTCTACATTTCAGATTTGTTACTTTTAATTTAATAAAATGACAGTTAATTATCAAAAATTAAAAAAAAAATTCCACGATCATTATCGTCTATATCGAAAACTAGAAACAATCGCAAAAAACTTTTGGTTGCCCAAGTGGAAGACCGTGTATATTTGTGTTATTTTAGAAACAAAGAACAGCTGGAATATGATATCGATATTATTTATCGAAACAAATACTTAGAAATGTGGAAAAAAGAATAGAATCAAGTCTAGATATCAGTTGGAAATTTAATTTCATTCAAGATTATATACTTTCTTTTTTTTAACATTATTTTCGGACAATTTCAAGATATATGCCTGCAAGTATTTAATCCTTTGGCATGTGTCGCTTAAAGGTCAAAAAGCTTACATTAAAAGTATATAAAAAAATTGAATACTGCATTAAATACGCATAAAAAGCGCAGCGTAGCACATTTCGTGTGCAACCGCGTATTAAAGGACAAACGTTGCCTGTAGGAGCATTAATATTTTGAAAAGAAGTGATTATTTGTCAAATACAGGAATCAATCACACTCAATTTATTAATATGATCCTCCTTGCAGTGTGAGTTAACCAAAAGAAAAGCGCAAAAATTTGAAAATCCCTTTTGTAAATAAATTTATATTAATATAGCGGACCCCAGCGTGCTTTGCTACACCTATAAAAAATCAAGAAAATCTAATTGAAGTTTTGAATTAGAATTTTTTTTTGGAAAGCGAAACGAAAAAAAAAAATCTATTTATAATTTTTCCCAAACTTTTTTCCATTAATTTTTTATATTTTTATTTTGAAATTTATTTTCATTTCACTCTTTATCTCTCTTTTTTGTTGTTGTTGCATGTATTTTGTATGGGTAACGACCAATGTTAACTTACACATTAAACTTCTCCTAATATTCCTTTATAACTCCTAAAAATTTGGGGCAATTTGATCTGGTGGTTCTCAAGTTATAGGCGTTCATCAATATTTGCATTGATTTATATATATATATATATTAATATTAAGAAAGCTATCAGTGAAAAAAAATACTGTTCACACAGGCATTCAATTAGCTAACTGAGATACAAAAAAACTCTTAATTTCAGCCAAATTAGTTTGTAAACTCAAAATATTTAATTTCCTCAATAAATAAATACGAATTTACAGCTTTCTTTCAAAACTAAATGTCTAAATCCTGCACTCTCTTTGCGAGTTTTCTTTTTGTCGAAATGAATGTGATTTGGTAAAAAATTGTTCGTATTTTACTTACTAGCAAAACTAGCCAAAAGCGTACACACTCAGCTGATATGTTTTACCTTGTGAAAAGTTACTTTCGCTCGGCATTATTGTTGACTGTAAGAGAGAAACCAAATGCGATTTGACTCAGCGCAACTTTGAACAACATTTTCTGGTACAAAAGGGAGGTATGGCGAAGGGAACCATAGTGTATATACGTTTGTGAATTAAGGGGTTAGGGGTGCAAATATATATCCGAGGTAAGCCATGTTTGTTGTAAACTCAGTAGTTTCCGAGATAGTCTCGTTTTTATACCGGAAAGAGTGTAATTTTTATTCAGTCAAGGATTGTCACTCACGCAACGTTGTCTAAAAAATCATTTTAGAGAATATTTTACGGTTATAACAACAACAACAACAACAACCACAACAACAACAACAACAACAACAACAACAACAACAACAACAACAACAACAACAAAAACTATGACAACAACAACAACAACAACAACAACAACAACAACAACAACAATGACAACAACACCACCATCACCAACAACAACAGTAACAACAACAACAACAACAACATTATTATTATCATCATCATCATCATCATCATCAACAACAACAACAACAACAACAACAATAACAACAAAAAGCAGCTACCTGAGTTTTGAGCTACATTCTCTTTACCATAGCCGATGGGGCCCGAAATAGGTAAAGTTCGATCGTTCTTTAGAAAAAAAGAAATAATTCATCAACTCAGCCCTTTAACTCTTTCTAAATTCCCACTCTTCCAATTGTTACTCCGTTAATAAAAATCATATAAATTTTTTCCAAGAGGGTTCACATTTGTGAGCATAAAAAGAACACGAATATGAAGCGTAAAGAAAAATTTGCATCTAAGTGACTTTGACGCAAGGATGCTTAATGTTTTCGCACGCATAAAAATATAATATAAGCCTCCATCCGCATATGGCTCAATGTACGCGCAAACGTGCGCTTGATACTTGGCAGGCATAAAATTAATGACAACAATTTTCAAATACTTTACAATACTCAGATTTTCCGGTTAAAGGTGCGCAGGTAACCTATGAAGAGAGGATGTTGCGGAGGTTGCAAATCTAACGATGGCTGCTAAATGTGATAAAAGCCAGCCAAAGTGATAAATTTCATCAAGCGAGTTTACTTTGTAGTAAAAGTAGACAGAGAAAAGAGGAACATTAATAAGAAAAAATACTAATAAATTTTTATACCTTTCATGAACATGAAATGGTATATTAACTTTAGTCCGCAGTAAGTACATAAGTACCGGAAGGAGAAGTAATAGATCAACCCCTGCGGGTTAGGGGTTCAAGAATATATTCCGCAATATTCCCCGAAAACCAATTTTGGGAATATTTCTGCATCAACAACAACAACAGATAAACCCACCAAAATTTAAACCAATCGGATCAGAACGACGAGATAAATTGATTAAGCCATGGCCGCCTGTTTAAACGCAAGCTACTTCCTTAGGTTTTGCAAGTTTTGCCCACCCGTACGAGGGGCCCAGTGCGGAACTTGTTATGTTTTTCAACAATACTTAGTCCCGATGAGCAGGGGTTTGTTTAGTGTCGAAAAAATTTCAGCTCCAGAACAAAATTCATCAGCTGATTTATAAGAATAACTTAATTCAAATATAAAATGCTATTTAATGATTAATGGAGAGTCGGCAAAATAGTTTTCTTAATATGAAAAAGCGAGTCAGATATGTCAAATGTGCTTGAATGAGAGTTGAAATCAAGATACAAACAATGCAAAGGCTTGTGAAATTCAAAATTCCTTTTGCAAGTTTTCAGAAACAAGGGGCAAAAATGTCTGCATATTCTGAACGTAATATTAAATTTTATTTCGGTGAGAATGAGGGGGCTTTAAACCATGAAAATGACACCAAGCATTTCCCGACGACGGGAAAGAGTAGGGAGATAGATAGGTTTCAGACGACTAATATAAGGAGGAAGATTATATTGAGAGTCCCAATGCATGTTTCTCAAGGCAAATAGGAGGAATTGTTTTTGAATAGACTTTATCCTATCAGAGTAGATTTGATACCTCGGGTTTCAAATTACCGATCCATATTTCAGAATAGGTTTTACTAATGTTGTATACAAAGTTTGAGTAACATAAGGATCGTTGAACTCTTTTGATCACCGTTTTACAAAAGCCAAGATGCCTTTGACTTTGTTGACTATCACACTAATATGATGTGTGAAGTTCAATTTAGAGTCCATAATGGTTCCCAGGTCAATAAAACGGTGGACCTGTTCCAAATTGTAGTTATCTATTGTGTATGTAATTGTCTGTATGGCTCTTCGGGAGAAACACATAACCTTACATTTCTTAAGATTTAGGGCCATCCCGTTTCTTTTACACCATTCAACCCTGCTGTTTATGTCTGTTTGTAATAAGATACCTTCATTTGCCGAAGTATAAGATTTATAAAGTTTGACATCATTCGCATACATAAAAAGTTTTGAAAATTTGATCTGCGAAGTTATATCGTTTATAAATAGTGAATGAAACAGAATCGGGTTTAGATGGCTACCCTGAGGTAGCATTAATTGTATCTGAAATGGAATTTTTGAACATTACTTTTTGAGTTCGATCATACATGTGTGAGGAGATCCATTGTAAAAATTCTGGTTGGAAACCCAGTAAGTCAAGCTTCTTTATTAGCAACGAGTGACAAGCATCACTCCGTCAAAATCCGTCAAAACAGCATATAAGAGGTATTCTAAACACGTATGTATGTACGTACATGCAAATATGCTACACATGATACTGAAAATCATCGAAATCGAAGTGTGAAATTTACTATAAACTTGATATGTTCATGAAAGGTATAAATACTTCTTTATGACCTGGCATGGTTTATATTACCTCTGCCACCGTCTGATATGGCATACGCATTTACATACGTCTTCGGCATTATGCTTTGCAACGTGTAGGCTTAATTTTTGCGTTTATTTAACACATAATATTGTGGTTTTATATATACGAGTATGCGTGGTCTTTATGCTCGTATATCAAAATTAGTGCAACTTTTTTACGCTCTAAATAATATTGAAGAGTGAAATGACATTTTATGAAGTCTACATACAAGTACATATACATATGTGCACATATTCTCAAACATATAAATATCGATTGTCGCTAGAGAATTCAAGAACAAAATGTAGCAATTAAAAAAATGTAGAAGCTTATAATACTAGGGTTAACTGCCTCTAAATATCTGAGATATTTTTTTAGGATGCTGTGGTTGGCTTGCTTATGCTCATAACTGTGGCTCCAACTCCACCTTCTATTTAAAAATTGGCCCAACTGCCAACGCGTTGAAATTGTTGAAACCTACTACAAAAATGGTTACCCAAACATGGCCACGTTTCGTGCTATAAGAAAAGATTATGGTGCACATAATCAACCAACTACTCAAGCAATTGTTATAATTTTAGAGGTATTTGAAGAGACTGGATCGCTGCTGTAAGTTAAAGTTTAGCCGAAGATCCTAACGTGTCTATTTTTCAACGTTCGCAAGAGCTAGGACTGTTTTACGATATATTATGACGTATTATGCACTTGGGTTCACACCTACATCCATATAAAGTCCAGCTCACACAACAACTGAAGCCATCTCACCACTCACAATGCCGTAGTTACTTCAATTGGGTGCTTGAATAATAACAAATGCTTCTTCCAACAAAATATTCTTCAGCGACGAAAATCCTCCAATAATTGAAGAGAGACCATTACACGCAAATAATTTACTCTCTTTACTCTCTGGTGCGCTTTTTGGGGTGGAGGTATGATTGGACCCTACTTCTTTCAAAACCATAACGGCGAGACTGTCATTGTCCATTCGGAGCGTTATAGTCGTATGATAAGCGACTTCTCATGGCCTGCAATTGACACTACACGACACGACTTAGACAATAAATTGCGTAATCTCTCGTCTTGGCGATTGTCAATTGGCCACCGAGACAGTGCGATTTGATACTGTGGGACTTTTTTGTGGGGCTACGTGAAAGACTATTGTTTATGTGGATAAACCTTTAACTCTTGAGCACTTGAAAACCAGCATTCGTTATGAATTATGGCTGGAGATGCTGCCGAAAATGTGCCGAAAAGTGGTTGAAAATTACCTCAAACGCATCGAAGTTTGTCAGAATTCACGATTCGTTCATTTGAATGATGTTAGTATTTCACATATAATGCCAAGGTTCAAACTTTATAATAAAAAATGAATTTCATGGAAAAAAAAATGTTTTAAATGTATTTTATTTACGTTTTTTTGTAAACCGCCAAATGGATAACCCCCTTTAAGTGTTTTCTGTTTTCCAATCATGTGTGTCTATCTCTATTAAGGTATCTGGAGTTGGGGAAATCATGAAATATATGATGCCTTAATCGTCCGAAAATGTTACTTAGCTTAATACTACGTCCTCTTTTGCTTAATGCAATCAACGTTTTCCACTACATTCTGTTAATTGCTTTCTTAGATGGTCTGAGTAAGAAGAGATTTTCTCTCTTCTTTGGACTGGACAGAAAGCGAAAAAAATTGGATCACTCTTATCAATAGAAGATTGAACGATGAAAACATACGGCGAGTTGGCAGTTGAAGTAAAGATGATCAGATACTCTCTAAAAATGCATATAAAGGCGTTCCTTGATTATTTTCCTTGGGGGCTGGTAAGAAAGCCAAATGAAGGAACTTTGAACAACTGATGGTAAACAAGCTTTAGTACCACTTAGTCAATAATGAAACACACCATTTTTCATCATAAAATCATTTTAGGTTATGCATAACTTTTCATTAAGGACGGTAAATTTGTATATTAAAATTAGGAACAAATATTATTTGTATTTATTGAAATGAAGTATTTTTCAAACATTGCTGTAAATGTGCAAAACTATTCATTTGTTCAATTTTTTATTATTAAAAAAAATTCCCAAAAATTCTCCAAAAATTCCAGGACGAAACTTTTTCACCGCAGTGGCACGGTTGGAAAATGTTATAAAAAAATGTGAATGGTTGAAGTTCTCGGTAGATAAGCGCCAATATCGCTTCAAGTTTAGTGAATTAAAATTTAAAAGCAGCGTTTGCTTCGACATATCGCAGGGGTCCAAGAAAACACTCCAACTTTTAAAGTTACAGTGTAATATCCGCTGACAGAGTATGAGAAAAACCTCCGCTCTGTTTGAAGATCTGCTAGAAAGAAACATAGCTTCATCTGGTGTATATAATCCGGTGGTAATGGGCTTTCATCTAGAGTCAATCTACTCAATAATTATAAAACAAGGTTTATAGTATAGAAGGTTATGACAAGATCAATATCGTTTTAAGATCGTTTCAAGACGATGTTGGTTCGATTTTGTGAGTTGCCAAAGAAGTTGCATAATTTAATCCGTAAAACAGCTTAACATTTTGACTATAAAATTATAAACCCCTTCATAGTACTATTCTAAAATAAATAACAATTTGAATTAAATACGTCCTGAATTGTTTTCTATTGAAACCTTTTTTGCTTAATTTAAAAAAATATCAAAAGTGTGAAAATTAGTGTGGTTAGCATTGCGTACCACAATTCGGAAGGCCTGGGTTCGGGTGCAGGCTCGAAGCGACATCCAAAATTATAGAAAATTAATATTTCTAATTGCGGTCAGGGTAGGGAATGTCAAGCCCTCCGAGTATCTGACATAATAATACAATAAAAGCTTTTCATAAAAATCCATTGGCCGTTCGGAGGCGACTTAAAATAAACCATTTGTTGGTTAAAACATCAATGCTCAAAACCCACAAACTGGAGGAGGAGCTCGGCCGGAAATCGCTTCGGTGGTTACATAGCGCCAATACGATACGAATGGCCTTTGCAGATAATGTCAAAAACTTTGGAAATTTTCAAATATTCACGCGCATTATTTATAAAATTTTAATAAAGTAGAAACCGAATTCGCATATTTTCATTATTAGATACAAAGTCTTATAGATATCTATCTTGTGTTTAAATCGTGTTTAAAAATTTGAAGCAATGAAAAGGCGTGCAGTTAATTGCTGTGAACAAAAATTTGAGTTATTTATATGAAAATTTTCAGAAAAACCGTAGCAGAGATACGATATTGCAGCATCATCTTGTGAATCGCCCTTTTTTTTTTATAAATTTCATGATATAACTGCATACATTTTGCCCTAAAAACTTCATGTTATGGTATTAAGAAAACGTGAGAACATCGGAAGGATACGTTTATATTTCGGAAAAAAACTATGCAGAATAATTTGAAGAGGTCTTTCTCGCAACATCAAATAACGCTGTCGTACACATTTTACAATTACAGAGGAATACATTTAATTATTTGTAAAAATGTATACCAAAAATAATAAAATTTTACTCAGTACATTAAAATTTTCATAGAGAAAATATATTTGATTTTATAAAATTTTTAAGTGCAAGCTGAAATGAAATAAGTGCACATCTGCAGATAATAAATATTTCAAAGAAAACATAAAATTAATTTTCCAAGCGCACTTATCCTCATTAACATGCAATTCGAAGCCAAATCACGTTGACTTTCAAAATATTTTTGCAGTAAAATATTGACAGCTTCTGCACTGATATATCCTCTGCACCCTAGCATGAGCTTATGAGAAAATGTAAGCAATTTGAAATTTTAGTAAACAACCAAAAAAAAAAAAACAAATTTTAAATTATTCATTTACGCATTGCAATGCAACAGCTGTTCGGTACAGATTTGTGGCAGAGGCAACAGCAAGTTAAGCAACTTCGCCTTCTTCTCCTCCACACCACTACCACTACATTAGTCCACACGTTTTCTTAGTGGTACGGCAGACCGCCCTTCTGCACATTTAATTTTTGTGCGAGCGTTTTTGGTAGTTTGCCATGTGCCACATGCTACATACAGGCAACGCGCCGCTACGTAAGGGAGATGAATACCTACAAAATGCATTTTGAAGCGTTTTAAGGACACATTGAACTCTGTAAAAGATGCGGGAGCAACTGAGAGTGGCGCTTGCATATTAAATACTCTACGTGCGCTCATCAATTGCTTCGATAGTTGGCAGATAGTTAAGCTGAAACGAGAGGTTATATGTGCATATAATTACACATGCACATACGTATATAGCTGCTGCTGCTGCGTAACAGAAGGGGAGCACAAATTTTGTTTTAACCTTTAACACTTTATCTTCTTAGAGGATTAGGGGGCTCAAATCATGCTATAATAATTTAGTCGAGTTCACTTTCGGTGGCAAAAGCTATTTAAGTGAGTATTTATTGAAGTAGGGTTTCGCATTATAACGAAATCTCTCCTACTAATACCCTCAAAAGATTATTGGACAGACAAGGCAACGTCCAAAAAACTAATTAGTAAATAATTAAAGAGCATCTCACTCACATCTTTCGTTGGAATTTATGCTGCCCCAAAGTGTGTGGTGCGTATTCGAATCAAATCTAAGTATTAGCTTACACTTGGATGCCACGCAATCCCGTATCAGCTCTTCTATAAGCTGCGATGGTACTTGATTCTCGTCATAAAGCATGTAGTCCGAAACCAGCCAGTATTTGCTTCCGCCCGTCTACTGTACTATTGTGGAGCTTTCGTTACTGTTATTATATATAATAAAAACATCAACAATTTTCTTAGCCATTATACATGACCAATTCTTAACTTCACAGACTGACATGTGTAATTTGTTGTTCGATGTCTTCCGTCCACTAATAGGCTCTTCATTAACTCATGCCTCCTGGATGAGGAAAAAGTCAGGCTGCTCTGTTGCCATGCAGAATGAAGCTATTTTACTATAATGAAAATTTATTTGAAGCAATCGCAGTGGTTAAATTTATGTCTTCATCCTCTTGATAATCGCTTAAAAGCTCTCAGCTTTCTCAGCAAATACTTGAATGTAATATTAGTTGCTTATGGAACTCTCTCCTTACTAATTTAAGGAGATGATTTAACACAGGCAACTTCTAGAATCCCATATATATGTATTTTAAAAGCCATATTTCTTTCCTTTTTTAATATTTTTTCTTTTTACTATTATTCAATTTTAATTTTAATTAAAAATCTTACGTTCTTTTGTAAAGGTCCGCATGTCTAGAAAAGTTAGCTACCGCTTGAAATTTTCAGGATGGCTTCATTGGTTCATATTTAGCTTTTTGCCTAAATTAACACTGTTTATTCTGGGAAGTGGGTCTAGAACTGATCTATTGAAAACAATGAAAAATTATGATCCAATATACTTGAATTTGTTTATTTTATTTTTATCAGGAAGTGAACGAGACACCGATCATATTGAGACAAATATTTGTATGGGTACGTTTTGCAGAATTTTCGTACGAAGGTATCTAGACAAACAAATGTAGAAAATTGACGAGGGAGCAATACCTTTTTTCGGGAATGGTATCACAGATCAATAGATCGACGAAAATAGACATGATTTGGATAAAAATATAGATCGTTCATAGATCGCTGCATCATGTTAGTATACAGTCTGTTTTGAGTTTTACGATTTGGCTACATCTATAAGATTGAGAACTATTTTCTTTAGTCATCCAATTTTATTGTACACAAGCGAAGACCAAAGTAGTAACGTTTGGCTCACTTCGAGGCATTGAATATCACATTTCGTCGAAGAATTTGAGTGGCGACCAATCTTTGTTTATTTCTAGTAATAAATCAGCCGCTGCAATATGCAAATACCAAATATTGTAAGCACAGTAAATACAAAACCATATATAGAGAGGCCAATAATACAATAGGAAGTTTAATATTTAGGATTATCTGCATCATTATTTACGATGCCAGCACCGGATCGACCTGCTACTGCTTCATTCGATGCAGATCTGCATCGTGAACAGAATCACGATACTGACGATATTTTGCTGTATGTGCAAACTAATATACCAAAGCTGACGCTGGAGCAAAGAGATATTTACAATCGCATAATAAAAATGATGAATGATGGATTTGGAGGTATATTTTTCTTGGATGCTCCGGCAAGTACTGGCAAAACGTTCCTTAATAGTCAAATGGCTCTGGCTGGATTCTGGCAACAATTCGATCACAAAATGACATAACTTTGGCTCATGCGTCGCCAGAAATAGTTGCAACTTTGCTACTTGGTGGAAGGACTTCGCATTCCACTCTGAAGTTGCCACTGAATTGAATGCAATTGCAACTCCGATGTGTAATATTTCCTAAGCATCCGGAAAGGAAAAAGTATTACGACGACTTATTGCTCGGGATGAATGCAAAATGGCATACAAGAAGTCACTTGAGGCTCCCGATCAGTCGTTGCAAGATCTACATGACAACAATCAACCATTTGGCAAAGCATTAATATTGCGGGAAGAAGATTTTTGACAAACTTTGCCTGTACTTCCTCGATCAACACCAGCGGACGAGATCAATGCTTGCCTAAAGTACTAAACATTGTGGTGACATATACAAGCCCTGGAATTAACCATCAATATGCGTGTCAAACTGAAAAATGATCCATCGCCGATGTATTTTCATGCCAGGCAAAATACCAATTGGTAGACTTCCATCAACTTCTGTAATTTAGTGACGTCAAAAGAAGAATTGATTCACAGACTATTCTCGAATATCCACATCAATTATAGGGATCATGGTCGGCTGAGTGAGCGAGCATTCCGTCTGATATTCTGTTTAAATTCAAGCGACTTCAGTTCGCAGTTCGACTATCGTTTGCAATTGCTATCAACAAAGCTCAAGGTCAATCTTTGAAACTGTGTGGTCTACATTTAGATAAAAATTGCTTCGTATATGGGCAATTGTATGTAGCATGTTCTAGGGTTGGCAGGCCTAATAAACTTTTTATTTGTGTGATCGTTGGTAAAATTAAAAATGTTGTATACCCCCAAGTATTGTAGTTTTCATCCATTCCACGAGTATGTGCCACAGCAAAGCCTGGCAGAGTACAGCTTCTTCTTCTTCTTCTTCTTTGGCGTAGGCACCGCTTACGCGATTATAGCCTCGTCAACAATAGCCACTCGTTTCTTCTTTTTGCTGTTTGGCGCCTGTTAGAAATACCAAGTGATACCAGGTCGCTCTCCACCTGATCTTTCCAACGGAGTGGAGGTCTTCCTCTTCCTCTGCTTCCGCCAGCGGGTACTCCATCGAATACTTTCAAAGCTGGAGCGCTTTCATCCATTCGGACGACATGACCTAGCCAGCGTAGCCGCTGTCTCTTGATTCGATTAACTATATCAATGTCGTCGTATAGCTCGTACAGCTCATCGTTCCATCGTCTGCGGTATTCACCGTTGCCAACGCGCAAAGGACCATAAATCTTCCGCAATACTTTTCTCTCGAAAACTCCTAAAGCCTACTCATCGGATGTAGACATCGTCCAGGCTTCTGCACCATATGTCAGGACGGAAATGATGAGCGATTTGTATAGTTTGGTTTTGATTCGTCGAGAGAGGACTTTACTTTTCAATTGCCTACTCAGTCCAAAGTAGCACCTGTTGGCAAGAGTGACTCTGTGTTGGATTTCAAGGCTGACACCGTTGATGTTGTTAATGCTAGTTCCCAGACAGACGAAATTATCTACGACTTCGAAGTTGTGACTGTCAACAGTGACGTGGGAACCAAGTCGCGAATGCGATGACTGTTTATTTGATGACAGTAGATATTTAGTCTTGCCCTCGTTCACTATCAGACCCATTCGCCTTCTCACTTTAGCTCACCTCCAAACGGATGTTTGTTGGCTACCCAGAGGATACTTGGTCTAAAACCGGAAGTCGTGAGCTGCTTGAATCATATGTAAAAGAATCGTTTCTGGCCACTCCCAGGTGAATGGAAGTCAGAAGCTTTCCTAACTTGCGTGAACTTCTACACATGGCCCCATCCTCCAGCAGAGTAAAGCTAGTTAGCTATAAATTTCTTATTGTTTTTTTTTTATTAATGCATCTTTATCTCTAATTATCTGTTGTACTGAAAATTATATTGTAATCAAATTGTGGTAATGTTTTTTGATTAAATAAATAAATAAATAAAATAAATGCAACAACAGTTTTTGTCTGTTTTAAAGTCAAGTAACTGATGTCATGACCTAACCAGCGTAACCTCTGCCTTTTTTCCCTGAACATCAACAACTTTAAAGTTATGACTGTCAACAGTGATGTAGGAGCCAAGACGCCAATGCGTTGACCGTTTGTTTGATGACAAGAGATGTTTCGTCTTGTCCTCGTTCACTACCAGACCTATTGGCTTCGCTTTTTTGTCTAACCTGGAGAGAGCATAATTTAAAGTGCGGTTGTTATGGCCAATAATATCAATATCATCGGCATACGCCAGCAATTGTACACTCCTGTAAAAGGTAGTACCTGATCTGTTCAGCTCTGCAGCTAGTTCTATTTTCTCCAGCATCAAACTGAAGAAATCGCACGATAGGGAGTCACCTTGTTTGGAACATCGTTTGGTACTGAACGGCTGAATGCTGACTGCACTCGATAATATAGCCTTATAAGTTTTGCAGGGCCATATAGCCAGCTTCTTCTGGCTATCAAAGCCAGTTTAAAAATCGATGAAAAGTGGTGTGTATCGATTACTTTCTCCCGGGTCCTCTCCAAGACTTGTAGCTTGGTGAACATTTGATCAGTGGTGGATTTACTAGGTGTAAAGCCACACTGATAAGGTTAAATCAGTTGTTGACGGTGGGCTTTAATCTTTCACATAATAAGCTACATAGGACCTTTAAGCGATATTGAGGAGGCTTATCCCACGATAATTGACGCAGACAGTGGGATCCTGCTTTTAATGGATTGGACAGAGCACACTTTGATTCTAAACGTCGGGCATGCCTTCGTCCAACAATATTCTGCAAAGAAGCTGATGCATGCATGCTCGCTATTCGTACTTCGTCATAGTCTATTTTCAATGTATTTCAATGTCTATTCCATCATTTTCTATCATCTTCCATTGAAGATTCGGGCTCACAACCTCAGAGAAGTGTTCCCTCCATAAAATTAGTATGCTCTACGCATCGGTCACCAGTTTATTTTCTTGGTCCTTACATGAAACAAAATACGCGACATAAAATACCTAACATTACGATTGTTGCGAACCTGAATGCGGGAACGTAATCGAAATGTAGAAAAGCACTGGTAAGTGGTGTTTTAAACCAAAACATCCTTGCCTGGAAACCTAGTGCAAGGAGCATTCCAATTTTCTGGCGGAAGCGTGAAGTGCTGCCTTTAACGAACTGTAAGAAAATGGTAAAGTTACATATATTTTGCAGAGATTCTGAACTGCTTGGGGGTCACTTGTGCTTATATGATAACGAAAGATCTGTCTAGTTAGGCCTTTGACTATGGTGTCAGCTTAATTTTCCATTATTATTTTTTCCTTTTCAGCTACAAACATTCACGACCAAGTGCCCCTACTCCTCTTCCAATTAACCTGCCCGCTTTGTGTTTGGCGTAATAAAAATTTAAGGGTATTTGATAGGAAATAATAAACCTTTGAGTGCATTTTCTTATAAAAAATAGAAGAGAATTTGCTATAAATATCAGCGCTCCTCCAACATTGAATTTCCGGTACCACCATGCTGACATACATTGGCCCAAACACACACACACACCCCCATACACAAATAAGTATACTGGCATAAAACATGCGTGGAATATGTAATGTTTGAGGGAGCAAGTTGGTAGTAAATATCCATTATTAGCAAAAACGTTGCATCGGTGTTGTTGCTTTGAAGAAGCTGAATCTCCTTGAGGGGATTCTACTAAACGTTAACCTATACTGGCTATAAAGGTTAAATGTCAGTAGCAGGCGTAGTGAAAAACGAAAAAAAAAACACAAACATGCCATTAAATATATGCGTATGAGCGAGTATGTGGGAGACGAACGCGTAAAACACAGCACAGATAAGCTTTCGATATGTGTGTGCGTAAATGTGTGGCATGTAAATGAAAAAAAAACTACGTTTTTTTTACATATTTACAACAGAAAAGAAGTAGCATTTTAAACACGGTAAATTTAAAAGCCGCTCAGGGTAACAACGAAAGGGAAATATTACCACCATTAAGACGGATGAGCACAAGAGGGAAATGAGTAAAACGAAGCGAACGAAAAAAAATTTGAGAGGGAATAAAGGAGCTGGGAGCAGCTAAATGCATGAGCCAGAAGAACAACAGCGCAATTACAACTTAATGCGACGACTTAATGGCTTTTTAACAAGTCACTGTCGGCAAGAATGGAAGGAAAAACGAAATTCGAAGTGAACAAACATATTCATATAAAAAATAATATCGTTAAAGTGGTTCAATTTGATGTGCAGTGAAAACTATAACTTCTTCTTTTTAAAAATTATTAAATGTTTCTTAAGCAATTATTTCATCATTCTTTTGCACTAGTTTTAACATTGATGAGAGACATACAAATAAGCGACCCTTTCTATCAGTTTTGAAAGCTTTTCAGAAGTTAGTAGCGAAAAATATAATTTTTGGGACCACCTTAATGTATTGCATTTATAAAATTTACTTAACGAAAATACACAAAAAATTTAATTGACTGAGCTTTGGGAAAAAATAATGAAAATAAAAATAATATGAGGGACAATAAAAGTCGAGTAGAGTGTGCGACCAGAAGCTGAGGTGGTAAGGACAATAAATTCTTTGGGGAATGAAGTTGAAAGTAAAATTGTAATAATAAAATAATATTAGTGTGATCGTTATAAAAGCAATTGGTTAGATGAATTTTGGAAAAATAGCCTTTATTGTGAAACGCAAGTGCCATATTCACACCGTGGTTACACTTCTTCTTCTTGATTGCCGAGGCTATAATAATGCACCAGTCGTTCCTTCTCCTTTACCGTTCAGCGCCATTTGAAGAAACCAAGTGAAGACAGGTCTTGTTCCACCTTATCTTTCCAACGGAGCGGAGGTTTTTCCATTCCTTTCATTCCAGTGGCGGGCATTGACCCGAAAACTTTAAAAGCGGTAGTGTTGGTGTTCATACGGACGATATGATGAACCGGCGTACCCGAACTTTGTCAATGTTGACGTATGTCACGTACAGCTCATCGTTCCATCGACGGCGTTATTTGCCGTTCCGATGTGTAAAGGTCCACAAATGGTTTGCAAAATCTTTCTCTCGAAAACTCCGAGCGCCGCCTCATTGAATGTCGACATCGTCCAAGCGTCTTCGCTATGTTGCAAGATGGGAATGATGAGCGCCTTGTAGAACTTTGTCTTTGTTCGTTGTGAAAAGATTTTACTTTTAAATTTTACTACACAGCTCAGTCTAGCTCCTGCTTACAAGAGTGATTCTGCGTTGTATTTCAAGGCTGACATTGTTGTTAGTGTTAATGTTGGTTCCTAGATAGATGAAATTATCTATGATTTCAAAGTTTCTTGTGACTTTTAAGCCAAGTCGCCGACAATTCGTTTAATGACCCTCGTTCACTTCCTTATTTATTCGGGAGAAAGTACCAAGCTCAGACATAGCAAAGTGACATCGCAAAAGGTGAATATCTGTGCAACGACTTCCACTGGCACTTTGTCTTTCAAATAGTATGCTCGACAAGAACTTATATGCGATGCTAAGGAGGCCTGTCCTACGATAAGTTGCGGAGATTGTGGAGTCCCTCTTTTTGCGGATTAAGTAGAGTACGTATTTGGATAGCTCAGCCCGTAAGCCATAGACTCTTTGGACCTCAGCACAGTCGAGTAAATGATTGACTGTTCTATTTTAGTGTAATTCGGACTCGACATCTCCTAGTGTGTCACTTGACTGCAATCAAGCAGCTTGAAGTTCCCTCCATAAGCTCAGTTTACTCTGGACATTAGTCTCCAAATCATTTCTTTAGGTCGGGCCTACATAAATATACCCTAGCCTTAGAAGTACTTTACGTAAAATTTTCGATTAATACTTCTGTCGCTTAGCTTTTCAAGCTCTTCATGCTTGTTAATTTCTCTTTCTGTGTTCAAAGCGTACGCAACTCTAGAGCAGTGATGATATATCGACAGTCCATTGATTTGATTGTGAGATTTTCGTTTGAAAACCTACTTTTCTGCCTTGATGAGTTTTCTCGTATTGGAATCTAGTATTACAGACAATCATATGCATATAGTTAAATCGTGGTCCTTAAAACGTTTGCAATGGTATGACCAGATAAGGAAATGTTTTCATTTTCTTTTTTTCATTAGAGTTGGTTTCTACGTGACGGGTCCTAAATACAGCGACCTCCAATTTTTCCTAAGCCGCCATGCAAATCTATCACCCTCCGTCCGGTAGCACATACCGATAACAAATCGGCTACCGTTGCCGTTAACCCTAAATACCCTTACGTGAAACATATCTGCCTGCAAGATGGCAAGATGATTAATAGTAAATGTGTGACTCTGTTAGCGAAAATCGTTTTTAAATTCACAAAGACCACTAAAAATATATATAGACTTCAGCTGAAATAGATAAATAGCTTAGAAATTCGAATAAAATTAATTGCGATAATTTTTCACGAGCTTAAATAATCCTTTCGTTCTGTGCATATAAGTTTATATGTTGCTAAGGGTTATCCATTTAGTAGGTTCGAAAGTGCAGGGAAGTATTTTTACATCTGTCAAACTTAACTGTCAAATCAAACATGTTTAGGTTTAGTCAAAAGTCAGGCCATTATGAAAATGGATCGAACAAACGCTCAATGCGTTAAAATTGTTGAAACCTACTACAAAAATGGTGAAACCAAAAACGTGGCCACGTCTCGTGGCTATTGGTATAATTGTAAAGAAATTTGAAAAGACTGGATCGTTGCCGTAAGTAAAACTGTAGCCGAAAATCCGAATGTGTCTATTTCTCGACATTCTTAAGAGCTCTGACTTTCTTATGGCATATTATGTCATACTTTGCACTTGGACTTACACCTACATCCATATAAAGTCCAACAACTGAGACCAGCGACCATTAACAGCGCCGTAGTTACGTCGATTGGGTGCTTGAACACAAAGTAGTGGACCGCGATTTTTCCAACGAAGTGTTCTTCAGCGACGAGGCACATTTCTGACTCGGTGGATATGTAAATAAGCAAATTTGTCATATTTGGGTTAAGAGAATCCACAAATAATTGAAGAGAGGCCATTACGCCTAACAAAATTTACTGCCTGGGGCTTTGGTTCGGAGGTGCGATTGGACATTACTCCTTTGAAATCGATAACAGCGAGATTGTCACTGTCCATTCGGAGTGTTATGGTCATATGATAATCGATTTTTTTTGGCCTGTGATTGAAGAACACGACTTGGCAGTATGTGGTTCCAACAAGATGATGCCACAAGCCACGCAACACGAACGAATATTACTTTATTGCGGAAAAAATTTCTCGCCCGCATAATATCTAGGCTTGGCAATATTAATTGGTCACCGAGATCGTGTGATCTGATATCGTTGGACTCTTTTTTGTGGGGCTAAGTAAAATACCGTGTTTATGCGGACCAAAATTCGTCAAGTTATGGCTGAGATACCGCCCAATATGTGGCAAAACGTTGTGAAGAAATCCCTTAAACGGTTCGAAGTTCGCTAAAATTCACGAGGCGTTCATTTGTATGATATAGCGTTTCACATATAATGGCAAAGTTCAAGCTTTATAATAAAAAGGGAATTTCATGAAAAAAAAAAATTTTTTGAATGCATTTTATTTAAGTTTATTTTGGAAATCGACAAATGGATAACCCGTTACAATATATACATATGTAAATAAGTTAAATATAATAGATCTTTCAAATTCATTAATTCCCAAAGAGTATACATTGTGTATCATTTATCCACACATCGAAATTTCTCCCTTGGCGTTCCTGAGTTTCGAACCCGCACACAAATGAATGCAATTTCCTTTGTGACATTGTGTGTGAGCGTGTGAATGCAAAAAAAACGAGCTGTTGACTGCCAATGAATACGATAAAAGTTGAAATAAATGACGGTAATTAAAATGTAAATACAAGGCAAAATAAAGTACAAAATAATACATTCCGGAGGACTAAAAATAAAAAAATAAAAAATATTTTTAATGACACGAATAAAGTAGAGGCCATTGGAGGCGTTCTAATGGGTCGTAGGATTGAGGAAAATTGTGTAGAAAAAAAAATTTCGAATGTAAAAAAGCTGAAATAAACAAACAAATGGCAAAGGTTAGCAAACTCACGCTGAGCTGATAAAAGCCAGAAAACTGAAGTTTCGGAAGTAGCGGAAGCGGCTTTTGTCGATTTTGTTGTTATTTTTGCCCCTTTTTTGGTTGTTGGTGTTGCTTTTCATGTATTCCTCTGTTATCCTGTAGGCGTTACGCCAAAAGCCAAACAAATTGGCAAGTGTTTACATAAGCCACTCGCAGATAACTAGAATAAAAGTAGGGAAAATAATAAAATAAAATATGAAAGTGAGATAGTCAAACAAAAAGGCAGTTGTAGTAGTATGTACAAACACGACCATACTTTTGTCCAAATAACTTGAAAGAGAGTTTTATTTTTAATAAAAAACTGAGACAGGCGAAGCTACAATAACGTTCACAGCTGAATCATTAATATCCGCAGGAAGTATGCTTATGTGCTTTATTGTTATTTTAAGAAATAATTAAATTCAAATTAATTCGCATTCTTGAGTAAACAAGAAAATATATAAGAGAAATATTCAAGCAAAAATTCTGCTTGACTAAGAAGCGGACATAGAAACTACAGTTTTACTTGTGCTCCGTTTAGGCGGAGCAAAGCGGTTAAGATGTTCCACGATATTACTTCCCGTGTATTTTATTGTATAGTTCTTAAAATTTTAGCTTCCTCAGGTATGTATTTTAACCATTTTTAACACCGTTTTTATTTTTTGTAAAGAAAATTTCCGCAAGTACATTGAACCCTTGGGAGACATAAAAAGGAGTTCGAAGTAGCTATTGAATACCGATTGAAGGTTTCGCTAATGGCTGTGTGTGCTTTCAGAAAATATTGAAAAAGCTCAAAATAATTTCGTTTTGCGCAGTGCTATCGTTTGGAAAAGAATGAAAAAGTAAACTTTTTTTGTTTTTTAAACTTTAAATTTTATTGGAAAATTTCTTTGATTGAATATTACTTTTCCTACTAGATTTATCAACTGTGTAGCATAACTGAAAGAGGAAGACCTATTCGTTGAGTTACTATTACCTCGAACTGAAAGTAAATTCCACTCTCAACGACCGAAGAACAAACTCTATAAGCCGCTCAAAATTCCCGTCCTGCTATATGGCGCAGCAGCGTGAACATTACCTGATGAGACGGCACTGCGAGCTTTCAGTAGAAGCGAACGGTTTAAGATCCTCTGCGAAGAACAACAGCGAATATTGATGAAACGACGAGCTGTTTGAGATATATGAGGGCATTGTCATGGTTGGTTGAAATAAGAGACACCAGTTGTGTTGGCTCGGTCATGCCGTCCATGTACGTGGCAATACTACAGATTTGAAAGTTTTCGACGCAATATTCCCCGGTGGAAGCACAAGAAGACCTCCACTTCATCGAAAAAATCTGACGGAGAAGTAACTGGTTTCACTTGGTGATACCAATGATCGCCGAACGAAGAGGCGAAGAAACGATTGTCGCACTATTTTTGACTCGGCCATAATGTACATATGACAAGACTATCCATCACAATTTTTGGACGGAGGTGAAGTCAACCAGATTGGCAGCAGTACCCTCAGAATTAAGGAATTGTAGATTCCACGTACATAAGCTTAAATAGTGTTCCTTCAAACAGTTTGCAATGACCGTCGTCAGAAGTGGGGTATCTCATCCTAGGTTTGTTTAAAATTTCCATTAGAACTATCTTCTATATGGCAAGTCGCAATCCAAGCTCGCAGCCACACCACTGGTGAGCAGCCTTTGTAAGAAGACTCTAGCGAATCCATGAACCGAAAATGCCAGTGTGACTCCACTAATCGTAACCGAAGTCTTCACACTTATAAACTTTCAGAAGGAGATTTTCAAAATTAAAGGTATCTGAGCTTACAAAATTGCATCCAGCATAGAAATTTCAACCTTCATGAAGATAATTTGAGGCACTCTAGTCACTTCTTTATTCATGAAACCTTTGGTTTTTGGATTTGGAGCAATCGCATTTCGAAAAAAAAACTATTTATAATATTTTGGATGTTGGAGAGATTACGCCCCTTAAGTCTACCTAAAATACTCCTTTCAGGGCTTTGAGATTTGCTAAGGTTAGTATTTAATCTGATAGGGTCTATAATGAAAACCCGACCTACAAAACACCGAAATATAAAGACTCCACACACTTAATCCAGACACGACCAAATTCATATAAGACATATTCCAAAAACGACGATATCCCCACAAAATGTAATCCAGAAACCACACATTTCTTAAAAAAAATTTCCAAAAAAATTCCAAACAAAATACAAAAAATACTAAAAAATCGCGCATGTGTTCCAATATCCAAAGAATTTTTTTTTAAATTTTTGACTCGGCAGTTGTTATTAATAAAAACTTCTCCTATGATTCATGAAGACGATAACTTGGAGGCGGCGGTGGTCAATTTGTCCGGAACTCGGTCAAAATTCGTTTCAGTGGTTATAAGGCGACAATCGTATATACATATATATCCATTGTGATCCATTTCAAGGTTCCCTACTTTTTTTTAAAGAAAAAACACAGAAAAATCAAATTTAATGGGGAATGTTTATTATCCTTTGCAAGAGCATTCCTTGGGATTTATTTTTTACAGAATATTTTTTTTCAAATGTTGGCAGCAGCTACGTCTTAGATGGTCCATCCGTTGAGTCCAATTTTCGATGACTCCGAGCATTTCGATTGGTAACTGGCGAATGACACGCGTGATGTTTTGCTCCAAGGCCTGAATCGAAGCAGGATTGTTCGCATAGACTTTAGACTTTACATATTAACACAGGAAAAAGTTTAACGGTGTCATATCATACGATCTGTTCTCTTAATAAATCCATTGATTGATGCGATGTGTAGGAAGTGACGCCGTCTTGTTGAATCCAAATGTCGTGGAGATCACGAGTTTCAATTTCAGGTATCAAATAATCGGTTACCATGGCGCGATAACGGTCGCCATTGACGGTTACGTTCTCACCGCTATCAGTTTTAAAGAAATATGAACCGATTTTTCCGCCGGCCCACAAACCACACCAAACCGTTATTTTTTCTGGACGAAATGTCAGCTCTTGAATCGCTTCAGGTTGCTCTTCGTCCCAAATGCGGTAATTTTGTTTGTTTACATACCCATTGCGCCAGAAATGGGCCTCTTCGCTGAACAAACTTTGGCTCGAAAACGTCGAATCTTCTTGGAACTTTTCAAGGGCCCATAGAGCGAAGCGATGTCGCTTAGGAAGGTAGAGCGGCTTCACTTCCTGCACAAGCTGTATTTTGTACGCTTTCAATTTCAGATCTCGACGTAAAATTCGCCAAGTCGTTCCATACGTCAGCCCGAGTTGCTGCGAACGGCGCCGAGTCGACTCTCCACGGTCTTCGTGTAAACTCTCAGCTACGGCCTCTATATTTTTTTCACTGCGTTCTGAATGTGGTCTATTGAAAAAAGTACCCCTACTTGGATCAACTTTTAGATAAGCTAAGCTGTTGGTCTCTTGATAGTGATTTCGTAATATCGCTGGTTATGTAGAATCCTGTTCTTAATTTTCTGACATTGTCCTGACAGACTTTTGGCAATGGAAAGTTAAGGGAGCTTTAAGCGCTGGGCAATGAGCTGCGTGGAAGTACTTGTAGATGAGAATTGAAAAACCTTACGAATTTCTTAATTCCCCAGAAGATTTGGTTCTTCTTTTTGTGCCTTCGAAATAAGATTACTCTTAAGGTTTCTTTTTACGATTATTTCTGCCCTCATGTAAGAAATAAACAATTTTTATTAAATTAACCGCCCTGCACTCACATGCCACCCACACGAAGTTACAAAATGAATTTTTCTTCCATGGAATATTACTTATCATTAATTGTTTCAACTATTTTAATTGGCACCTTTGCTATTTATTTAATGGTTCAACTTATTGCGGTGTTTAAGTCTTCCCACGCTAAGTGAGTAAATGCCAACACAACAAACCAAGAATAAAAGATGGACGAGCGAAAAGGACTCAAACAAACTGTCCACCGAAGCTGAGCTATTAAATTGATACAAGTTGGGAATAACACGCACGGACATATGCACATATACATACATACATAGAGTAGATCAAAGCAAAAAAAAAACATGCAATTGGAAAAAGTCTAATAAATGTTGACGTTGTCACCTGACACACATGTTGCAACTTAAACTGACTGCCACACACGAACACACGAACTGTTTGAACATTTAAACACATAATAGTGACTGGAAATCGGTCAGTGGATTAGATATCCATTTTAATTAAATAAACTGTAAAAGTAAATTAATTTGAAATTTCAATGCAGCTGAGCAGTGGTTTTGTATTCAAAGTGTTTTTCCGGGAAACATTCATTGCAAGGAACTCAGAGAAATAAATTGCAACATTGCACGATAATTAACATAGTGACGCAGTCGTAAATGATTATTGGTTTAAAATTGGTTTTCTGTTGAAGTTTAGGGCAAGAAATTCAAACAATTTCTGGTGTGATAGGAAATGGTGTCACCTATCGAACTAAACTCTTTCTCTTCGTAAATAAAAGCTTTAAAAAGTACATTACAGCAAAATTAATTATATTAAAGGTATCAACATACCGTATTCTTACTTATACTTTTTTTAAAGTATTTTTTTTTACATAAAAGTAATAGCTTCTCAAAGTTACATGTCCATCAGCCATTTGAAGGCGACTTAGGGCACAATGCATAATTTCAAGGTAAATATATTTAGACGTAAATATATACATATGTACATATTCATTTATAGATTGACTTTTCTCTCCCAGGGCAGACAGCACGTTGAAAATTAGTTATCTTTTTATTATTTCAAATTTTTTTTTGTTTAAAAAATTTTGTTTGTTTGTTTTTGTTTTTCCGGAGTTATTTTTTAAACAGTCTCCTTTATTTCAGGGGTTTCTGATAAGTCGGTGAATTTTTGAATTGGCCGCGCAGTTACTACAACAACAATGTTGTTATTGTTGTTGTTGTAACCGGAGAAATAATCCCCAAATTGTGCTTCCGGGAATATTATGGGAGTTTCAGTCCTTGGCGGTATAAAGACCCGACTGTCGTGGGAGCTATTGGATTTTAGTCGCCTCTTACGGCAGGCATGCCTTACCGCGGGTAAATTCTTAAGCCCCTAATCCGCAGGGAGTATTACAGCAACACTTCCATAAAATTTGAGAAAGCCGCTCCTTTTAGTTTATGTTTGACAGCCATTGATATCAGATGTCCTCGTGATATTTAACGAAAATGAATTTCATGTGCTGATTAAGCTTTATTTTTTGCGTTAAAAATCATCAACGAAACAAGAAAGGACTTGATAAATAATATATGGCCTCTGCACCATCAGTTTAAATGGTTAAGAAATGGTTAACTGCGATTCGTTGTGGTCGTACCAGTACAAGTGACGCCGAACCATCAGGTCGCCAAAAGAGGTCGTCACACCAGAAATTGTTAATAAAATCTGTGCAAGGATTGAACGATCGGAGAATTTAAGTGAGTGAGGTGGCTCAGGCTATAGGTGTCTCAACTGAGCGGGTACATCACATTTAAATGAATATTTGGAAAGGAGACAGCCATCCGCGCGATGGGTGTCGCGATTGCTCACAGAAGACCATAAACGCAACCGTGTAACCACTTTAAAGGAAATTTTTGCGATGTTTCGTTACCGTAGACGTAACATGAATCCACCACACCACACCAGAGACCAAAGAATAATCAAGACAGCGGGTTTCTAAATGTGAACATCTACCAAAGAAGGCCTAGGTGGGTCCGTCGTCGAACAAGATCATGGACATAGTTTATTGGGGTTGCAGGAGGTGTCATTTACATCGATTATCTTAAATAGGGTAAAACGGTCACCGGAGAATATTATTCAAAGATTTTGGACAGATTCGATATTGATTTGGAGCTGACACGATCACATTTGAGGAAGAAAGTGCACACTTGTGTAGTCGCATGACAAACCTTGAAAAAAACCTATTATTTGGGAAGAAATAAAAAAATGGAAAAATGCTAGACTAAATGTATAGAGACTATGTTGAGAAATAAAACGCTTATTTGCCGAAAACGGTATATTTTAATCAAAAAGTCACTGACTTATCAAACCACCCTCGCAACTAGAAAATTTTCTTGGAAGGCAATAAAGTGATTATTTCTTTGATTCCATGCAGGAATTTTTGTTTCCGAAAATTATTTATCTTCTTAGTTCATCTTAGTTCTCCTAAATAAATAAAAAACCAATTAAAGGGGTTTCCTACACTAAAAGCACTTTTTGCGATCTTGTTAATCTACTCAGTCGATGCTGTTTTGCACTCATTAATCGGGACACAATCTGTTTCATTATCCTGCACATATTCACCGTTTTAGCGCTAGCCTTTGCGCAAATTTCCTAAAACTTGCAGATAATACTCCTTATTGAAAGTTCTGTTCAAGGATATGATGACCTCTGCTGTAATCATATAAAACTTTGAGTAATACTTTCGTATTCGGCTGAGCTTGTAGCTCTTTTTTTACAGTTTTGAATCAGAAGATGTGTGTTGAGAAAATTGAAGTTGCTTTCTTGATAATATATACTTATGCAAGAGCCATGGGAATTTGGGACGTAATGCACAAAGTCAAGCGATGCTCCTTAACAACGTTGTTTCTGATGGTTCAAATTAATAGATGTGGTTAAGTCTTCAACAACTTCTCTAACGGCGATTCGACGATAGGCCAATACTATTTTCGCAAGCTTGACTTGTTGCGGAGGCCAAGGTATTAGCCAAAGGGTTTGGATGATTACGCAGTTTCGTTATGTAATTTTGGGTAACGATTTCTACCTCTTTGATGGTGCGAATGTTTAGGTTTTTGAGAATGTTTTCATTACGCATGTGCCATGGTGCGCCCTTTATAGTTTTTAGAGTTTTAGACTGGAATCTTTGAAAAATATTAATATTTGTCGCCAAAGCAGAACACCATAATTGAATTCCGTACATCCATGTGGGCTTTATGATCGCTTTATAGAGCAGGACTTTATGCGCCATTTTGTTAACCATTCTTCAATTAGTTTAAGGTGCTGCCCTATCTCTTCTGTGGCTGTAGTGGGGCATTTGTGCCGACTTAATATAGTAGTGCCGCCCACAAAAGTTGACGTCATGACTTTGTTACTTGTAGGAGACAAAATATTTCATTCGTGGGCAAAAAGACGATATACCAGTTTTGTAAAGCACAACTCCTGTGAAGAATTAAGGAAATTTAAGGTTGGTAATCAAGAGGAATGTACACTAGTAAAACGAAAGAGTGATGTGCTGTCTTCAATTGCAAAATGAAAAAATTCGTTTGCGTTCAGACAGACGGACGAACAGACAGACAGACCAAATTGGTAGAGATGTAACAAAATCCCAATCGAAGTCGCGATTTTATGTTTCGGGATTTCATTATAGGCGCATGATATATTTCACTATAGACACATAATATATCACTGGACCACTACGGACCACATCTATTAAGGCCGTTCATTTCCTCTTCGATTTACTATACACAAGAGTATAGTACCCGCTCTAGCCCCACCTAATCCATTTAAATCATTCTGCTGACCTTCAAGGTCATCTTTTTATGTTATTGTATTGATTTGATTATTTTCGCAGGAAAACGAAAAAATAGTACAAATATACATACATGTTATTGATATAAATAAATAATAAGGCAAACAGGATGTCATAGTTGAGGCGGATATGGCAGTGACGTAATCAAGAACTAAAAGAAAAATTGCCGAGAAAAATCTGAAATAGCAAAAATGATAAAATTTTTTGAAAAATCAAATTACTTGTGGAAATGTTAGTATGTAAATAACTGAACTGAGCGGAAACGGAAATGTTACTATATAAATAAATATGTGTACTTGTAGGTATATTGCACACATTGTGCAGTCGAAGCCGACTAAAAGGTTGTCAGCAAACAAATAACGATGTTTAACTTACAAGTGGTCACAGGGAATCATACACACGCCCACACCCACGCGCACTTGACAATGCTTTTATATATGCATGTATGCAAATATGTATATTTACTATGTAAGTGAGCTTAAAATATTTAACAATAAATATATCAACGTACAGACACATGCACAAATGTACGTACTCGTATGTATGCACATTTTTATGTGTAGTGCAGTATTATTATATGCAAATAAAGGGTGTTTTTATAGAGGTATAGAACTTTAAGTTGGCATTACTTTTCAAGATGGCGACCGATTAACAGCTGTCAAGTGATTTATTCTCAGTTTGGTTTGGCAATTCATCATGAATAGACTCACGCCTGAACAACGTTTGCAAATGGTGCAATTTTATTTCGAAAATAATGGTTCTGTGCGGAAAACGTATCGCGCAATACGTCCATTTTAGCGATGTTTAGCGATGAAGCGCACTTCTGGTTGAATGGCTACGTCAACAAACAAAACTGCCGCATTTGGAGTGAAGGTAATCCTCAAGTGTATATTGAAACACCGTTACATACAGAAAAACTGACTGTTTGGTGCGCTTTATGGGCTGGTGGAATCATTGGTCCGTACTTTTTCAAAAACGATGGTGGCCAGAACGTTACAGTCAATGGTGATCGGTATAGAGCCATGATTACTAACTTTTTCATTCCTGAATTGAATAACCATGATGTCCAGGAGATGTGGTTTCAACAAGACGGCGCAACATGTCACACAGCTCGTGCCACAATAGATTTATTGAAAGACACGTTTGGTGACCGCCTAATTTCACGTTTTGGACCTGTGAATTGGCCTCCAAGATCTTGTGATTTAACACCGCTAGACTACTTTCTGTGGGGCTATGTAAAGTCATTGGTCTATGCGGATAAGCCACAAACGCTTGACCATTTGGAAGACAACATTCGCCGTGTTATTGCCGATATACGGCCACAAATGTTGGAAAAAGTCATCGAAAATTGGACGTCCAGATTGGACTACATCCGCGCCAGCCGTGGTGGTCATATGCCAGAAATCATATTTAAAATGTAATGCCACAAGATTATCTTTCGGATAAATAAAATTCATGTCAATCGAATAATCCATCGTTGTTTTATTGCAACTTAAAGTTCTATTCCTCTATAAAAAACACCCTTTAGTTGTAACAGCATTTTCGCACAGTTATATAAACGCCCGCTGCCACTTCATTTTCAGCTGAGGTCAAATGCAGGCAAAAGACATATTGAAAATACAAGAAGCAGAATGAAAGTAAACACACACAAACAAAACTAATCAAATAAAACGCTATGAGCGCACATCAAGCGCTCTTCGAAGCAAAGGTTAAATTAGGAAGTAAGGAAGTAGCAGAAGAAGCAGAAGAAGCAGAAGAGAAGAGTAAATGCAAAGTACAATGAGCATATCTAAGTGAATTGTTAAACGATATACAGTTTTGAAAGTATGAAAGTCAACTCTTGTTGAGCAGCTGCTTTGTTTATTAGATCATTTGTGGACGTTGAGAAAACCCACACGCTCGTACATAATATAAAATATTTTAATATATTCTTTTTTACATAATATCATATATTTTAGAATTCTCGTTTTGTGAAACTCCTCTTTTCTTTTCTACTTTTTTAATTGTTTGCTTTTCATGTCATGCAAAAATAGTAGCAATTCAATGTCACAGCGACCGACCGCCACTCAAGATGCCAACCGAGATAACTTATTTATTTAACTTTTGCTTACTTTGTTCCTATCTTTGCTTGTGCTCTCATGATCTTGGTCACTTAATGAAAATGACTTGAATGAACGAGAAATGGATACACACATAGATAGACAAAGAAATGGCATGAGTATATGCTGAAGGTCGAACCACAAACGTAAAAGTGACGGGCAGTAATAATGAATGAAAATAAAAACTTAATGAAAATGAAAATAATATGAAAAAAAAATATTAAAAAATATAAAAAATAAATTTTGTATTTTTATATCGGGTTTTCCAATAAGAGTTATATGATTTCTATAAAAAAAAAACACACACTAATTGTTCAGGAAATTCAAATGTTTTTTATTCAATGTGAAGTACAATCGATACAATTAAGTTCTGAAAATAACATCATTCAAATGGCCTCCACGATTTCTTTTCCAGGAACGAATTCGACGAATCTAATTTTTGAGCACTTTTTCCACTAAATCAAGTCGTCGTATGTCATGACTAGCACTTTCAATGTTGACTTTTAAAGCTAGAAGTGAGTTTGGTTTATTGCTAAAGACCAATGCCTTCAAAGAACCCTACAAGAATTAGTCTAATGGTGTTAAATCACAACTTCTTGGAGGCCATTCAATTTCTTGAAATAATCGAATCTCCAAACCTTTCTCGCAACAATTCGGTTATTGCACATGCTGTGTGACACGTAGCCCCGTATTGTTGGAACCAGATGTTGTTAAAATCAACTTCTTCCAATTGTGGCCATAAAAAGTTGGTTATCATCGATCTATATCATCGAGCTCTCCATTGACAGTAACGGTGCTACCAGCTTCATTTCGAAAGAAGTACGGACCGATGATTCCAACAGACCAAAAACCACACAAAACTATCAATTTAGGTGAATGTAGTGGTTGCTCATCAATAATTTGTGGATTTGCTTCGCACCAAAATAAACAGTTTTGTTTATTTATCGCACCACTCAGATGAAAGTGAGCCAAATCGGAGAAATTGATTTTCTTAAAAAACCGTTATCGTTTTCAAGTTGTTCCAAGGCAAAATCAGCAAATTCACGACGTATATGGTGGTCCATGGATGAAATTGTAAACATTACTGAATACAATGAAGAAAAAAATGACAGATCATGACATATTGAAAATGGCCAAAACGACACTTAGAAATCATATCATCCCTATTGGAAAACCCTTTACATACTTACCAAAAGCTTTTATTTTCCGCGTAGAAAGTATACATACAGAGCGGATGCTAATGTCGCATGCATTATAAATGAATTATTTGTGCATTGCATATTTTGAGGTTATCCTTTTTCTTAGTCAAGTTAGAGCCGGCTCTATGTAATTTGCATGCACTTAATCTTAATCAAATCTGTTTCCAACTCTGTGAAATTTAATCCAATTACAATTTGCTTAGGTTTTGTAGTTAAAAGAAATGATGAAAATTTTTATTTTGAAGAAATTGTAAGATGATTCGATATTTTAAAGTCCAAGAGCCAAAACCAAGGTTTCCATTTTCTCTTAGTAGAATAATTAATATGGGACTTCTTGAAAGCAATAACATCCCCTAATCAACTTGTTTAAATGACTGCATTTTCCAAAAGCTTGCTTTTTTATTGATTATATTTCTTAAGGCGGTAATTTTGTTTATTTCCTTAGTTTCTTGAAAATATTTGCCGTTTTACGAGTATGCTGTTTGACACGTGCGTTTCACTGATCCAGTCCATTAATATTCAAAATTAAAAACAGTTACTCTCTTTTCCCGCATATACACGTGCATGCAGATACGAAAATGCTGACTTTTAGGTGCCGTTAGACGTAGCAAATAATTTATTTCATTTTGCTTTTTAAATTGATAAATTTCGAAATATAATTGCAAGAGCAAAATTTCATAAAAAATTAGATAGAAATTAAATTTCGCTGGAATAACTTTGATAGCACTTTCAAAAGAAATAAAAATTGTTAGTGCAAAACGAGTAATTGGAAATTTAATTCAGAAATCGAATTTTCTTTCTGCAAATATATAAAATTAAATAGCAGAAATTAGTTTCAGGGTGGTCACACGACGAAATTAAATTTTTTTTGGCCGCGAAATGTGTTAAAGTAATAAAAATTGTATGAAAACTGCATGTCAAAATATGAAATATCGAAATATAATTGCAAGAGTAATCTCACGTAACATATTAAAATTTCATTGAATTTCAATTTCTGGAAATCAGTCTCTGACAATATTCAAATCCTTTGACAGCTAGTGCTGCACGATCAATTGGAAATTTAATTTCAAAAATCAAATTGCAGATAACTGAGTTCAGTCACATACTGCAATTTTTATTTCTGAGTGTATGAAATTTTTTAGAATTATTGAGCGAATTGAAAATTACGTGAAAATTGCTATGTCTGTAGGCACCGCTACTGTTTTAACTTTTCATTTTGCTGTGTGTGCCATTGTCACACAGCAGGGCACAATTTTATCCGGTTTCGCCACTGCATTTACTACTTTTTATACTAGATTTACTGCTTATTACATTTATTTCATATATTATGTGACATTCTTGTATTCTTGTTGCATTTTTTGGTGAATAAAATTTAAAAGAAATTATTATTTACTTTAATGTAGTTTACCATTTATGAAGCGTAGAAATTAGTTTTCTACATCCAATCTTGTGTTCTGTTCTCATTGTCTTGTTGCCTTTCTTCTCCTTCGATATACCTGTTCAACAACTCAGGAAGCTTTGAATGTATTTGTATTCTAGTTTTGTCATAATTTGAAGTAAAAACTGAATGCATTTATTTACTTTGAGAATCAAATTTATTTTCACAGTTGGCGTACATTTGCAACAATAGCACATTGAAATGTGTAGTTTGTCAAACTGAAATTCCATCAAATCCCTACGGAAATGTAACTTTTATCAACAGAAAGTCATCTATAAAGCTTTTTTGTTGCTTATGTGAAAGTTGAGAAGGTTATGAGAATAGGTAAATGTGCATCTGTATTGAAATGAAGAACAGATAATTTTAGAGAAAAATTTTAGTTATGAGATTTTATTGTGTAGGCAAACTGAATTAGAAATTATTACTAAAATAAATTCATTCCTGACTACTTTAAATAGCACCAAATTATAAATCGCAAATGAAAATTAAAAAATGAAATGGTTGTGAGAACCTCTTTAAAATTTTTTTGTGATAAACTAGTCGTTTGGTTCGTTTTATAATGAACCGAACAAATAGCGCTCAGAGTTGTAGTGGTGTTAACTTACCCTGCAAATATTTGTGGACCATATGGTCCATTGGAGTACCAACCCAAGGTTTTTTATAAACTTGGTGCGGCACGACCATTCTACGTGTTACACCGATCGCAATCACTACACCAAGTTACAATTGCGCATTAAGTTCTATACTCGTATACAGAAAATATGTGGAAATGAAACTAAGTCAGTTTCGTTTCGCTGTTGAGCTCTGTTGGTACACAAAAGGCGTGTAGAATTTATTTTTATTTCTATGAGAATATGTAGAACAAATACGCAAACGGATATATATTATATATTTATTAACAATAAATTATTAATATTAATATAAATTTATATATATATTGTCATTTACTAACTTTTCACCGAAGCAGATGAGACTAAAAAGTATATTCGAAACTAAAAAGTATATTCCAATGTAATTTTTCGCAGATACTCTAAAATATAACCCCTTTAGGTACTACATGGAGTATTCGGGTATTATGCAGAGATTGTTTACATGGTACAGCCTTAGGACATCACAATGTTAATTGGACCATATTTTTTGTATAGATTTTCGTAGATGTTGGATAACTCTATTGTCCGCGTGGAGTATATATCTCCACGCAAACCAACAAAATTTTTTTTGGTCGGAAACATGTATGTAAAAGTGGGAGAAGAGATAGACCCACCCAAATTTATACTGATTGAATCAGAACGACAAAATATGTTGATTAAGCTACGCCCATCTGTCCGTCTGTTTGAACGCAAACTAGTCCCTCAGTTTTGTCGCTATTTCAATCAAACTTTGTACGCAGATATATTTATACGATCATTTGTAAAACCTGCCAGATCGGACTACTGTAATATATACATGATCGATTTGAAATTTTGAGATTTTGAGTCATTAAGCATCCGTCAAAAAAGCGTTTAAAAGCGTGAAATTTGGTACCCTACACCCGCATATAAAAATAAATATTGAAAGTGAAAATCACCCAAATGGGAAGACTATATCATATAGCACGCTCTGCGGGTAACAGTCGGGTCTTTATACCAGAACGACCTGGATTTTTATCCGGCCAAGGACTGTGACTCCTGCAATATTCCCCGAAGCCCAATTTGGTGAATTTTCTGCGGATACGACAACAAGAACTATATCATATAGCCCCCATATAACTGATTGGTTCAGGTATGAGGTTTTGCGTCAAAAATCTGTCGAAGAAGCGTTTAAAAGCGGCAAATTTGGTATTCTACATACATAAATTCAAATAATTATTGACACTGAAAATCATCGGAATAGAACTTTGCAATCGCAATAAATTTGATTCGCTCATGAAAGGTATAAAGACCGGCGTGACCCATAAACAGCACTACTTTATCATTTTTTTTTTAATAATTTTATTCAGATTAACTCTTATTGAGTTTGAAAATCTTATTTCCGTTTTCATAACAACTATAAACACACATATGTATGTATGTATATTCGGAATTTTCAACTGTAAATGAGATGAAAATTGCTCGGTCTATAAATCGGAAGCTTCGTCTTCGTTTAGATCACACCAAAAGATGAGTTTTTGTGACAAAAACATACATTCATGTTTATAAATTTATTTATAAATTAGTTTATGGCAAAAAAAAAAAAATTTCAGAGGAATTTTTCATAGCAATTAGTGACAGACATTATCACCATTCAAAAGAGGGTGTGAATATATAAGCAATGTTAGAAAAGAACGACGATATAAAACATATCGTGTATGAGTGCGATAATTTCTCTTTAGAGGGCTGTAAAAATTGTACAAATCCATTTTAATGTGTTATATACGATTAACTGAGGCAGGCCAATATTGACAGAGCTCGGAATACGGAGGGCATATTTATATCCAAAGGTATACTAAATATTATTGTAACTCTGCCGCCATAATTAAATATATATAAAATCAAATACGAAAGGATTTGTAGTCTTTCTAAGCTGCCTCCGTAAGGCTAATGAATTTTTGTGAGGAACTTTTATTTCTTGTTAGAATTACACTCGGTGGGACTGACATTATCTGACAAGGCGAGATCGTAATTACAAAATTAATTCCTTATTTCCATTTTTGGATGTTGGTGTGGCCAGGGTCATGAACCTCCGCAAGGTATTGACACTCGACTAATGCGGCTATAAATCTTCTTCTTCTTCGCTGTTTGCCGCCACGGAGTAGAGTTCTTCCTCTTGCTCTATTACCACCAGCGGGTACCAAAACGACGTAACCGCCTGCTTGGTTTCGGTTCGTTGAGATTGGACTTTACTCTTCAATTGCCTACTCAGTCCAAAGTAGCATCTCTTGGCAAGAGTGATTCTGCGTTGGATTTCACGTGGGAGCCGAGTTGCGAATGCGATGACTATTTATTTGTTGACAGGAGATATTTTCCTATTAACCTAGAGAAAGCTGAACTTACGATGCCGTTGTTGTTGGGCAATATCATCGGCAGAAGCCAGCAAGTGCACACTCCTGTCTCTTAATATTTTAAGAGACGAGTCTTAATATTTTTTCCAGCATCAGGTTTAAGAAATCAAACGATAAGGAATCACCTTATCTGAAATATCGTTGGGTATTGAACGATTCGGAGATGTCGTTCACAATTCAGACTGTGCTTTTGATATTGTCCAGCGTCAGTTTACACAGGGATACCAAACTCAGACATAACGGCGTTAAATCAGACCATCTTTGTGCTATAGAAGGCAGCTTTAAATTGATGAAAAAGTGGTGTGGAAGCATTTTTTCTCACGGGTATGCCACAAGGTGAATATCTGGTCAATGGTGGAGTTACCGGGTCACTTATAAGTTCCAATCAGTTCGCAGATAGTGGGCCTTAATCTTACTCACAATACGCTGCATAAAACCTTATATGCGACAATGAAGATGCTTATCTCACGATAATTAGCACATACTCCGTTGTCGGGCATGCTTACACCCGACCATATTTTGGAAATAAGCTGACGCATGCAGCTTTTCAGTCTTTCGCCGCCGTATATGAATAGCTCTGAATATATGAGTACGCTCCGGTCTTGAAACCTACGGTAGGTCGCAGCATCTGTTCATATACTTTTCGAGCATTACCCATGATAGCCAGCTTCTCAAGCTCTCACCCATTTCAGCGCCTTTAATTTTGTGTGAAAATGCGTTTTGCTGCCCTTTTGAGCTTTCGATATCTATCCCACCCCGCACATGTTGTGGTCGAATGCAACGTTGCAAGATAATCAGTTCTTTTTCTCTCCACTGCAGTTCGACATTCCTCATCTTACCAGCCATTTGTCTGTCACTGTTGAAAACCAATTGTTTCCGTAGCGGCTGTACTTAAAGAGTTTTATACTCGGTGCCACAGCTAGCTTAAGCTTAAACGTTGTTGAGTTCTCCCAACAAGCAGGTGTGCAAATCGAGTAGAAAACCTGCTGGTTGTCTGTTGTGATTGCAGCTTTTCGGTGTAGACTTTCCATTGTGGTTGTTGACGGGCGTTCTTTGCTGCACAGAGGCGTGTGCATATCTTCGCTGCTACAAGATAGAGATCCAGGTCGATATTTGTCTTTCGTTCTGAAGTTCTGTCTTGACCTTTCCAGGTGTAAATGGTAGTAACTTCGCTTGTGATTCGTCAAGAGATGTTTCCGACTTGGTCGAGTTGACCTGACCGCGTGCTTAAAACGTCTCTTCAATTATTTCCGTTTGGAATGTGTTATCTGAGTTGGGTAAGGCTCCGTTATATTACAATTGAATTTCCCAAATGGTACATGTTATACCCTGGATTAGAGATAGGCCTCATGGCCATTGTTCACCAGCTAAAGAGCTAAAGAGCTAAAGAGAACTCATTGGTGATTCAGCTAAGTCCACGCACTGCGCCAAGGTGACTGCTCACATCTTACTTTACTTAAATATATGTGGGAAGGGTATGTAAGTTGTATGTATGTAAGAAAACATGTGCAAACAGCTACTAATACAGAAACACAAAACCATATAGTAGTGCACGACACTAGAACGACACATGTCAAGATTCCAAGCAAAATGACATACATAACAAAACAACCTTCTTCATATTCACACCAGCCTGTTACTTTACCATTTCATATTTTTCACCTTAGATTCAATACATATATTTATTATAGCATTGACTTTATTCTGAAACACGTTAACTAAATTTTTTTGACATTTTAAAAATTAATACAATGGAGAGTCATGCTTCGATTACGGATGTGTAATCAGAGAATTAATCATATTTTATTGAAACTTGATTAAACAATATGACACCTGCTCGTCTGAATTTGATATATTTAATTTATTGGCAGGGAATGTCAAGCCCTTCGAGTGTATTTTTGACATGAAATAAAAAGCTACTCATAAAAATCCATTTGGTTGTTCGTAGACGGCTTAGAATAAACTGTAGGTCCCTCCATTTGTGAAGCATCAAGACGCAAAACCACAAATTGGAGGATCCATTTCTAGGTTCCCTCCTTTTTTAAGTAAAAAAAAACACAGAAAATTCATATTTAATGGGGAATGTTTATTATCGTTTGAAAGAACATTTTTTCGCATTTATTTTTTGAAGATTATCTCTTTTAAATTTTGGTTGCGGCTATGTCTCAGATGATCCATCCGTTGAGTCCAATTTTATGATGACTCATTCGAGTATTCCGACTGGTAAGTGGTGAATGCCACGCGTGATGTTTTGCTCCAAGGCCTGAATCGAAGCGGTATTGTCCGCATAGACTTTAGACTTTATATATCTCCAAAGGAAAAAGTCCAACGGTGTGATATCACACGATCTTGGTGGCCCAAAACGTGAAATTATCTGCTCACCGAAGTGTTCTCTCAATAAATCCATTGATAGATGCGATGTGTGGGAAGTGGCGCCGTCTTGTTGAAACCAAATGTCGCGGAGTTCAATTTCAAGCATCAAAAAGTCAGTCATCATGGCGCGATAACGGTCGCCATTGACGGTTACGTTTTCACCGGCATTATTTTTGAAGTAATATGGACCGATGATTCCACCGGCCCACAAACCACAGCAAACCGTTTTTTTTCTGGATAAAATGGCAGCTCTTGAGTATCTTCAGGTTGCTCTTCGTCCTAAATGCGGCAATTTTGCTTGTTTACATACCCATGGAGTCAGAAATGGTCATCATCGCTGAACAAATTTTGCTCGAAAAGGTCGGATCTTCTTGCAACATTTCAAGGTCGAGCAGTTTCAGTTCTTGCACAGGCCATATTTTGTACACTCTCAATTTAAGATCTCGACGTAAAATGCGCCAAGTCATTTCATTCCAAGTCAGTCTGAGTTGCTGCGAACGACGCCGAATCGACTCTCCACGGTCTTCGTGTACACTCTCAGCTACGGCCAGTATATTTTCTTCACTGCGTGGTGGACGCTGTCTATTCGGTCGAATATTATCCTATAATGAATGCTGGATCTCAAGATTGGTGATGGTGTTGCGAATAGTGTGACGAGTAGGCCGATTATGTTGACCGAAGTGCGCGTAAAACTTTCTTTACAAAACGTGAATTTTCGTAACAAAATTTAATGAAGTGTGAACGTTATTCAGGCGTAAGTCCTGCTATGAGGAAATGCCAAACAATTCTGAATAAAAATAATATGACAGCTTGACACGACTCACGAGTGATCTGTCTAAAAAGGCTATTGAAAAAGTATCTCTACTTGGATCACCCTTTATATATAATTTATCACAAAATCGATTAGTCGTGAATCTAATATTTGATTTGAATAAAAATTTAATTTTCTGTTTAATTAAAACATGATTAATTGATTAATCCTACAGCTTTAGCTAAGAAGCGTAATTTCATATAAAGTTAATTGATTTAAATAAAATAATTAATTTCAAATGTATTGTATTAAATTATATAAAAGTTTTTGAAATGCAAAACAGGAGATTTTTCAAAAAATAACAGTTATCGGCTTTTTCATATTTATCTTCTTAGTTTATTTTCACACTACCTTCATCCCATGTTATTTTCTGATAGTATTTACTACCTTTTGCCACACGCTGTGCAATTTTTTTATGACTTTATTCCAGAATATTATTTACGACGCTGTTCCACTTTTACTATTATATTACAAAATATTATTTGCAGCTTACAGTTTGTTGTTACTTTTGCTGCGAATATCTTGATTTTCTATTTTTATTGATTGTTGCTTTGTTATTGTCACGCAGGTAGCATTGACAATATTTTCTAATGCCAACTTTTTACAATTTCAATTTTAATCCCAGTATAATATAAAAGTGGAAATCTAGTAGGGAAATTCTGACTGATTTCTTAACAAGCAAAGAGAAACTTCATTCATAAAACTTCAATAGAACACATGAGAGAAGCATTCCTTTGACATAGAAAAATCGGGCAAGGCTATATTTAGGGCTGACTAGGTCACACAAGTATCCACATTGTGATGTGAAACTGGGCCTAACTCTATTCTCACTATTTCACTAAAAGTAATTTACTTGAGCCTTTATAGCCATGTAAATTTCTATAACTACATATGTTATACCGTGTACTTTCAACAAGGTTTGGCACAAGTTTCATTTTGTTATTGAATTGACTTTTCACCTGTGTTGCCTATTTTTAGGTGTCAATAGTGGATATATGCGCACTTGTGCGTTCAGAAATATATTGTATTAGTTGTAATAACTATATTTTCGAGCTGTCAACATGCTGCGTCGCATTTATATTTCAGGAAAATATATATATCGAAAAAGCAATTGTAAAAAGGAAACATAGAATAAGAAATGTAAATGCGAATTAAAAGTTGAAAGTGTCAACTCAAACTTATTTGATGCAAAGTAGTGTGGGTGAGAAAAATATAATAACTTTTTTGTTGATACCATCATCAAGTTCTAGGAATTTTGAATGCTTTTTATATCATAATGGTAAACAAGAATATGGTAAATAAATAAAGTCGAAAATGACTTTAAAATAATTTCTGGTGGATCGGGAAATTATTTGGTCTAAAATGTGCTCCAACCGTGTTTATACTTATACCTCTCTCCTAGACGTTCTGAACCAGAAGAGGTTTCGAATAAAGTTACTCTCTGTTGTCTGATTTCTTTATCCTAATGCTGCACTGGTGATATCGAAAATCTCAATTACAGTGCCGCTAATTGACGCAGACCGTGGGGTTCCTCTTTTCATGGATTTTTCAGAGCACACTGAAAAAAGAAGCTGATGCAAGCACATATTCGAAAAAAAGAAGCTGATGAAAGCACCATACAGTTCTTTGCCAGTTTATTTAAATAGCTCAGTTAGTAAGCCATCGAATTCCGCCTCTTTTTTATTCTTCTATATTCAAACTTCATTATAGTCGGTTGATGGAACGTCTATACGATCGTCTTCGATTGGGGTTTGGGGTTCGCTATCTCCACATGTTTCACTTTCACTACTATTCAGCAGGCTGAAGAAGTTTTACCTCTATACACTAAGTCTACTCTGGACATATGCCACAAGATTACCTTCTTGGCCCGGCCTCGGTATGAGTACGCTCCGGCCTTGAAAATTTCTGTAAATCATCACTTAACACATCTTTTCATAGAATTTTCGAGCATTACTCTATTCTGCTAGCTTTTCCAGCTCTTCATAGGTGCATATTTCTTCTGTCTATTTTCTATTTGCCAATGCGTCTTTTTCCTTCTTAGCTCGCACTAAGTATCCCAGCCAACTCCCCTATGTCGTTTTGTTGGCGAGTGCTCTCAGAGAGCACAATTGAAAGTGCAAGGAAATTGCCTTGCTGTCTGTTGTAATTGTAGCTTTTCAACACAGCACAGGGCGGAGCTGTATCTCCCCGGCGACAAAATAGTGTTCCGAGTAATTGTTAGGTCCTCTGCACGTATACACATATAGGACTCTGGAAACATGCCTTCCGTCTATTACAATATGATTGAATTTCTTTCGTGATTTTCCGATGATGAATTTTCTTGTGCTGAAATCTGTTACAAAATACAACCTTATTTCGGCCATTGGCATAATAGATCAGCCTGTTTGGGTATATTTTGTCATGGACGTTGAACTTTATGACTGTAGTGCCAAGCACAATATTTTCCTTGTTTCAGCGCTCATAGACGTTCTGGGTGTTGATAGCATCTTTGATCATATCGGAAGTAAAATTCCGCTTTAAATTTAGAACTTCACTTTAATGTGGAATGTTACGAGTGGATGCCAGAGCTCACCAAATTAATCTTTCACCAACAACAAATCCAACACCAAATTGGAGGTGTTGTAAGGGATTCCACAAGTAACCACCTTCTTCTGTCCTTGGTTCATCTAACTCACTTTACAGGACACAACCAGCTGAGCAGAGGTTCTTTCGCAGTTAAGGATACAGACATTCCAGGCATATATCTTTAAATCGTGATCCTTAAAACATTTGCAAGAGTTGTTGATTGAGGTCTCTCAACCAATTATGCTTGTTAGCTACGCATAGGATTTTGAGTCTAAGACCGGAAATGGTGGGAAATCTGCCTTGGTCACAGGCAGATGAAGAGAGTGCGTAAGCCATTTAAGAAAAAGAATATGAACCGTTTGAACCGTCTATTATGATTTACTGCGCTCATATTTATAGGAGCTTTTATATTTTCGTAACAGTAATGTTAGATTCTCTTTTTTGTTCCTGCAAACATTTTTTGGTCGCAGGATGGTAATGAGTTTTACTGTGTTTCGAGCTCCTCGTACTCACGTTCAAGGAGAAAATCTGTCTTTTTCTCAGTAGCAGAACGAAGAACAATTTCAAAATTCCTATGAGAATAATAGACAAATATGTCATTTAATAACCTGAATATCGAAACGGAACCTAATTGTATATTTAGGGTACATATGTATATAATGGCACATACGTTATCAACTCAGCTTGTCGTTTATGAATTTTTCAGAAGTTTGGCGAAAATGAGTATCAAACTGAAAAATAGAGGAGTACAACTTTTTCGCTACAAAACCCCCTTTTAAAAACACACCCCACCCAAATGCCAGTTTACGCAAATCGCCCACATTGCCAGGGCCGTAAATCAGCTATAAAATGTCCCTACTTCAACAATCCCCACCTGTCACATCAACGAACCTATTTTCAGCTGAAAAATATTCAAAAATATTTCCAATGTATTTTCCATCCTCCATTTCTGTTATTATGCTGATTTGGGTACCTGTTTAGTGTTTACTAAATATACCATATTATGGGTGTATACATACATATATGTACATATATTTGGTTTGGATAAAGTCAAATTTGAGAAAATTGAAGATTATGAAAAAAAAAAAAAATATATTGGCAGGAAAGAGAAAATATACAGTGGCGGGCAAAAGTCTACAAACACCGCCTGTATTCGTTGTGTAGAAAGTACTATCTCTTTGCTGAAAAATGTGGGTATACAGTTTCATTTTAAATTCTTTTCTATTCACATGTATTAAAACAAATCCATTCTCTAACATAAAATAAAACAATTATGGTGAAAAAACGCAAAATTGTCCTTGACAAAAGTCTACATACACCACAGGTTTACTAGCAGTTATGTTGATATGCTGTGTTTTTTTGGCGGTTAGGTACCTTTTCTTTACTATTTTTTTTTTAAATTATGTTTTCTAATTTGCTAGTATTGAATTTAGTTGTGGTGTAAACGCATTAGCATCAACAATGGCTCCTCGAAAAGAAATGTCCATTGACGTAGTCTTGGTTATTCAGCACAGAAAAAAGAAGAAATCGTATGGAGAAATTTCAAACATTTTAAACTTAAGTCCGCCAAAGGTACAGACCATTTTAAAAAAATTTGAAAAGATGGATCCACCGAAAATAAGCAGTGTGTCGACCGCCCGAAGAAACTAACTCGAAGAGATATCAGCTTTATTCTGAAGGAAGTGAATGATGATCCTAAAGTTACTGCTCCAAACTTTGCCGAAAACGTCGCAAACTCATCAAGAAAATGTGTTCAAGTGTGTGAACAATTCGAAAAGCCCTGAACGATAACGGCTTCCACAGTAGAATGCCACGTAAAAAGGTTCTTATTTTTAAAAAAAATCGTAAACTTCGTTTGAAGTTCGCTAAATCGAAGTTCAATATATTCGGCAGCGATGGAAGATCAAAAATTTGGAGAAAATAAAACACTGCACTTAACTCCAAAAATATAGTACCAACTGTGAAGCATGGTGGCGGCAACGTAATAGTTTGGGGAGCGGTTGCGACATCTGGAGTTGGAAAACTTGTTTTTATTGAGGGTAATATGGATCGGTTGAAATATAAGTCATTGTTGGAAGCTAATCTCAAGCCTTCGGTGGACAGTTAGGAGCTTGGTGCAGGCTGGATCTTTGGACTGGATAACGATCCAAAGCATGCGGCCCATATTGTTAAGGATTGGTTGCTTTATCATGCTTCAAGGCAACTACACACACCACCTCAAAGCCCAGATTTGAATGTTATCAAATATGTCTGGGAGATTTTTGAGCGAAAAGTTAGAAAAAATCAGATTTCCAGCCCTGCATTACTTAAATAATGTCTTATTAAAGCTTTGGATCCCCTCCCTCAGGATCGATAAATTTAGTAGCCTCGATGCCACGATGGCTTCAAGCTGTTATTGATGCAATCGGTGAACCAACTAAACCAAAAACTAAAAAAGATCTGGTGACCTGATATTAATCAAAGTTTTTGCGCTAAACTAAGATATGTATGCACTGTTTGGAGACTTTTCTTATTGTTGGATTTATACTCTTTTTGTCATCGCTTTACTATTTTATGTTAAAAAATTATTTTTGTTTGGTTTTAATGATAAGGGAAAATAGTTGAAATAAATTGCACCGTTAAATTTTCCAATAAATTTTTTGGACTTTCAATTCAAAGAAAACAGGGAGTGTTTGTTGACTTTTGTCCGCCACTATACATATATTTGCACAAAGGTTTGGATAAAGTCAAATTTAGAAAATTGAGGATTATTTATGAATGTGTCACAGTGTGTGTGGCAGTTAGAAAGGCAGCTGAAAAAAAACATTGGCAGGGAAAGAGAAAAAATATATTTTTTGCGTATATCGATGTGTAGAAGTTTGATACGTATGTCACCTTGTGCTAGTAAGGAAAAGAGAATTTAAGCATACAGAGCCATGCATACATGCATACATGTACATGAGAGGAACGCGTCTGAACATGCACATATTTATTGCTCTCCCTAATCAAAAGTTCAGCTGTATTATGATTGTTATTATTTAAATTTAAAATTTATTTTCCTGTGAACTTTACCCATATTTGATATTTGATATACATATGAGTAGGTTGTGAAGAGGGTTTGAGACTCTCCACGTAAAAATTTTTTTCACTTTTGATGATGACTACCAAATTTTATCCATGCTATAGTTAGTCAGGTCGAATATTTGCCTGCAGGAGGCAGGGCAATTGACATCGACAGTATATTTTCCCCTAAGTGTTTAGAAGCGCTCATGTGGACTGTACACATAAAATTTTGTTAACTTTCAAATGAATATTAATACATACATATGAACACATATGTGTACACATAAAACATGATTCTGTGACCACTTTTACTTCAATGAAGTCAACGAACTCATGTAAAAGGTGTTTTCTTCATACACCTATACGTACATACATACATATTTACGTATGTATGTATATACACACAACTTTAAGAGAACATATTTCTTTAATCCTAATTTGCCGTCCACACAATATTCGCTCATATTGTTCAAAATTTGTGCAAAAATATATATTTTTATATATGTTAACACATCCATTGCCAATATTACCTGTTTTGGCAAGAGAAATCGAAAAAAGACATCTACATTTAAAAAATTTAAAAGTTATATTAGTTGAGATGTGTGTACATACAAAATACCTGCACACCCTGCAAGATGCCAACTGGCATCTTAACCAAACAACTTGAATTACTTTTGGTCGAGTTGACTGGTAAGATGAAAATTTTGTTTATTGCTTTTGTTGTTTATTGTTTATCCTTATGAAGAACAGTTTACCCGAAAATTTTCTAAAGAATCAAAAACAAAACATCAAAATTGATGGAAAGGCGTGAAATTCATATTTGATTGAAAGAAGAATTAGCCAAATAAAACAAATTAAAGAAACTTAATTAACATAAAATGAAATAAATTAAAGTAAAATAATAAAACAAAAATTGTTTTGCAACACTATAAAGTTAAATAAAGTGTAATTACATTAAAAGAAATAAAATAAAATAGATTATATATAATAAATTGACAAAAAAATAAAATAAAATAAAATAAAATAAAATAAAATAAAATAAAATAAAATAAATCTCAGAGCGTATTTCCGTCAAAAGTCACTACAGTCTGAAATTCATCAGGCTGTAGAATCCGCTGATGATAACTATACTCCACTGCGAATGAACCCGCTTTATGACAGCAGAAACATGATATCAACGGATGAAAAGCTGCAGAAGTGGTCTGAAATGGTAGTCTACGGCGTATATCGAAAAGATTTACTGAGCCGGCATGTGGACCAAAAATTGTCGCCCTTATGGCTCATAAACAGAGCAATATTCACCAAATCGGAAGGGACTATTTTTGCAATGCAAGATGGAGTCATTCCCACCAGAAATTATGTCAAGTATGAAATTCGTGACGTAAATGCTTCTGGAGACAGATGCCGTAGATGCAATATCAGAAGCGAAACTCAAGACAATGTGCTTTGCAACTTGTGCAGAAGTACAACTTTTATTAAAATAAGACACCGTACTACAGATATATTCCGAAACCAATGCACGAAGATGCCAGCATGCTTCTATATTTCGATCGAACCGTTTCAACGAATGCCACGAGAGACCACAATAAACCAGGTATATTTGTGGTTGACAAGGCTAGTAAAATAGCATTTATAATTGGTTCCTCTCAACAAAAACATGCAAAAAATTCTGACTTAGGTATTGATGTGAAAAGCCAAAGGAAGTTAAGAAAAGTGTATCTACTGCCAATCACCATATCTACGCACGGCATGGTGCATATTAATTTTAAGGAAAACATACGAAGACTCCAGTTGCCAGATCACATCATCTTCGACATGCAGAAAGCAGCCTTGCTGAATTCGAAAATTTTTGCAGTAAACGTTTATAATTAATTTAATGTTAGTTATTGTATATTTTTAAGCATATTTATATTAAATAAAATGTACATTATTGACCTGCAGCTAAGCTGTAGTCAACAAATGAAATTCACTTACTAACGGTATGCAATAAAAAGGAAAAAAATACAAAAAAATAAAATAAAATAATCCCCCCCAGATCAAGATCCCCTATGGGTCGCGTCCCTAGGTGGCGGATAAAGTAAAGCTCAATAGATATATCGGTTAGGTGAGAAATAAAATACCATCCGCGGACCAAAACTGTATAATGCTGTGGAGAGGGTTTACCCTTTTCATGCTTAGCAAACACACATACCACAGCTTAACCCTCGAAGGCCAACCACCTTCATGGGTGAAAAATGGTTCCACAACTTTTAATGGAAACTTCGGATGAACCTCGCAACGATCAGGGGCGATGCGGAACACGGCAGCCTGACCACCAATTTGACGGACTTACAATAGACCCTAACCAACTGATTACTTTGGATGTTCTATCGAGCCAATCGGTGACCATCAGAGCGCGGTATCCCATGGGCAACGCTTGAAATGGAGAAATGAAGTGAATGGGCCCAACATTCGCAGCCATTACTTAAACACAAAAAAAAAAAAAACGAAACAGCTAAAACTGGAACTCGACTACGTGAACTATTTCAATAAAAAATTCCAAATATCCACGTAACTGTGCAAAGAACAGGTGATCAACGAAGTGCAATTATTAAAAATAAATACTTACATATCTTCTCAATAACTAATTGAACTGAAACTAGAAGTAGCGAGCGAGCTCTCTAACGAAATGACAAATAGACCTGCAGGTAAAACGGACGAAAGTATCGAATCGAACAAAATGTTGAAGCTCATTTAACTCAGTCTGAAGACGAAATATTAGAAAGACTACAAACTGAATTCCAAATGGCAATGACGGAATTTAGTGGAACAGATCCAACACTACGTCTTTTTAAACCTAAACAAAAGGCAACAAAATCAGTGACCATAGCAGTATAAATGGTAAACAATTATATTTTACCAACATTTCTGTCAGAGTATGTCCTTTGAGAATCTGCAAACGGTAATATATGCAGCAGCAACAGCAATTATACGTTCCACTGGTGGAAAGTTGCGCTCTTAAATGATTGGCAAAGCAAAGATATCGGAATCTCCCTAACTAAATGATACGGAAGATTAACACAGTATATACACGGCCATCATTCCAAAAAAAAATTTTAAATGGTATAACAACCTCAAGAAAGATTATAAAATACACTAAAAGCACGATCCACCAAATTAGCATGACCAAGAATTTTTTACCATATCAAAAAGAGAAGAACTGCAAATGCTGCATTTTACAAAAGTGAAAGAAGTTTTTATATGAAACTGAAAGAAAATAAAAATAACCACCTAGCAGAAATATCTAGCAGTGAGCAAATGGAACTATTCACATAATATGAACTCGCAATGGATTTCAGATGAATACACAAGACTGGAGAGTACTAACATGTTGAAAGATGTTACGCTCGACGAAGAAGATATCAAACAAGCAGTAAAAAATACCTACAATTGGAAAACCCCAGGCTCGGATGGTATCCATAATTATTTGGCAAAAAAAGATCACGAGCACTCATGTTTTTATAGCTCATTACTTTACATCATTCCTTCGAAATGGGGCTCAAATACCCACATTTATGACGAAGAGACAAACTCAAGTTCTACCGAAGGAAGTAGAAACCACCAAAGATCCCTCAAAGTATCGTCGTATTACATATCTATGCACCCTGTATAAACTATTAACATCTTGTGTAGTATCCAAAGTATATGACTTCATCAACAGACACAACAGGTAACTCTAAACTTAACGCACAAAAATTGCCTCATAAGAAAAGTTCCAATACCTATTAAAGTAGGTATATTTCAAGATGACCTGAGCCCTTTATGGTTTTGCCTTGCATTAAACCCAGTTTTGTCTATATTAAATGAAACAAATTACGGTTTTAATATAAAAGGACCACGTTCATCTCAACATAAGCTTTCCGGCCTATTATATATAGATAACATTAAGCTATATGCGTCAAATGAACGTCAGCTAAAAACACTACTGGATCGAAGACTTCTCCAATGACATTAAAAGGCCATTTGGTACACAAAAATGCCGTAGACTTAGTGTAGAAAGTGGTAGAATTATTATGCGAGATTTTGAGTTATCAAATAATGAAAAGATTAGTGCCATGTCAGAGAATGATACAAGCACAAAGAATGCATCATTTTAAAATCGTTCGAACAACAACGCAGAAATATGTAATGCAATTGAAAAGCAGGCTGAAGTCGCATTTTAATGGTTTCAACTTATTTAAAGTTATCAACACATTTCCTATCCCAGTTTTAACATATACACTCGGAAAAAGGAAATAGTCTGACATAGACCTTTAAACCGCCAAATGGATGCCAAGGATTTTACTAACACAATTCTGAATACATCATCCGTAATCAGCCGTAGAACGTGTCTGCTTACCACGAAGACAAGGAATGCGAGGAATATTAGATATCGAACATCTACACCAAAAGTGTGTATACAATCTCAGGCTATTCTTTCATAAGCGAAAAAGCCAATTGCATAAGGTAGTATGCCTGTCAGATGTGAAATACACCCCTGTAAATTTAAGTGACACTTCAACGAGTAATATTCCAACAGACGTTCAGCATTTTCAGCCATTAATTTTTGCAATGGACAATGAAGTCAGGCCACGGAAAATATCCACATGCAATCGATCATCGAAAAATAGACACAACTGCATCCAACGACTGGCTAAGCAGACCAGGAATCTTTGCTGACACCGAAGATTTTATGTGCGCTATACAGGACCAAGTGATTACAACTAAAAATTATAAAACATGTATCATCCGTGCGGCCATTGAAAACGATCTATGTCGACGATGCCAAAAACAGTCTGAAACTATTTACCACATCACACAGGTGCATGTACTCCGTTAGTAGCCACCGAATATCTGACAAGACACAACAACGTCTCAAAAATTGTTCATCAATGTTTAGCACTCAGATATGGATTCATTACGGAGGAATGTGCGTATTTCAAATACAATCTCCAAAAGGGTCCTGCTAATAAACATAGGAGTGCCGAAAACGCATAACCTGCAAGAATACTACACAGAAAAGTGTAGAATTGTCACAATTTAGCGCATGAAGTTAAGGAAATGTGGAGACTAGATAGCGTCGATATAATTACAATTATCGCATCATCTATGGGAGTTGTTCCGAAAACTTTAAACACGAGTCTAGATAAATTAAAAATGACTGAGAAGCGAAACCTTATAGAGAAGGCGGTAATATTATCCACTACTTCAATAGTTAGAAAATATTTAAACATAGAATAATTAAAAAAAAACATACTTGTGATCAGTCTCTTGGTTATTCATAACCAATGCGTAGTATTTAGTTTATAATTTATAAAAAAAATTTGTTGTAAAACGACCGATACTTGATGTATATCTTTATAGAGAGAGAGAGGGGAAACAAAAAAAAAGCAACTAAAAAAAGAAACAAAATAAAAATACTAAAATAAAGTAAAAAAATAAAAAATAAAATAAAATAAAATAAAAAATTAAGTAAATAAAAAACTTAAATAAAGTGAAATAAAACAAAATAATATAAAAAAAAACTAAAATGAAATAAAATTATATAAAATAAAATATAAAATAAAAAAAATATATAAAATAAGAAAATAAAAAAAAACAAAATAAATAAAAATAAAATAAAAAAGGTAAAAAAATGAAATAAAATTAAGTAAAAAATAAAAAATACAATAGAATAAAAAAAATAAAATAAAAATAAATAAACTAAATTAAAATATAAAAAAATATAATAAAATAAAACAAAATAAAATAAAATATGATGAAATAAAATAAATTAAGGAAAAAATTAAAAATAATGAAAAAAATAAAACTAAAAATAAATAAATAAAATAAAATAAATTAAAGTAATAAAAAATAATAAAAAATTAAAATAGGATAAAGATCAAAATAAAATCATATAAAAAAAAAATAAAAATATAAAAAAAATAAACTAAAATAAAATATAGAAAAAAATAAGTAAAAAAATAAAATAAAATAAAATAAAGTAAACAAATTCAAAATAATGAAAAAGAAATTAATTTAAATAAATCAAATAAATAAAAAAAAATAGAAAAAAAATCAAAATAAAATCATATAAAATAAAAAAATAAAAATATAAAAAACAGAAAACAAAAATAAAATAAAAGAAAATAATATAAACTAAAATAAAATAAAATAAATTGAATTAAAAATAGAAATAAAATAATTCAAAATAAAATAAAATATAGTAAAAAGTTAAAAATAAATAAAATAAAATAAAATAAAGTAAAAAAATAAAAAATAATGAAAAAATAAAATAAAATAAAATAAAATTAAATAAATTAAATTAATAAAAAAATTAAAAAAAATAAAATCAGATAAAATAAAAAAAAAATATATAAAAAACAGAAAACAAAAATAAAATAAAAGAAAATAATATAAACTAAAATAAAATAAATTAAATTAAATTAAAATAGAAATAAAATAAGACAAAATAAAATAAAATATAGTAAAAAATTAAAAATAAATAAAATAAAATAAATAAAATTAAATAAAATAAAATAAAGTAAAAAAAAAAATAATGAAAAAAAAATTAGAATAAAATTAAATAAATTAAATTAATAAAAAAAATAAAATAAAACCAGATAAAAAAAAATAATAAAATTATAAAATAAAATAAAATAAAATAAAATAACTTAAATTAAAAAAAAATAAGATCAAATAAAATAAAACATAATAAAAAAATTAAAAATATATAAAATAAAATATATCATTTAAAAAAGTGGTAAAACACTATAAATGATGAATATCGTAATCGGATCGGCGACTGAATTTAGCAACGGATGCAGGAAAAATGTTATATGGACCCTACAGATTTAGAAATCGCGACGGATTTCGCGACAGTACCTGGATTATACAAATGGGGAAATTGAAATTTATTTACAAAAAAATTAATATATATAAAAAAAAATGAAACAAAATTAATTCATGCATGCATGCAATTCATAAAAGTTTGGGATACTCATAACGTTAACAATTTTTATTTTCCCCCACATATCCATGTATGTATTTCATAATTAGATTATTTTAATTATTCTTTTCCACTCTTTTCTGCCAATCTAGGAATTTCAAAATATTTTAAGTGGATTTTCAAAAATTTGTTTACTAAATATAAACTGATAAAATTGGATTAATCACTGAGTAATTATATTATACAAAAAATATGGAATACAGCAAAAAAGAATATTAAATAAATCGACAACCATTAGAGCAGTGTATATGAATGTATGTACAAATGTGTGTATATGTGTGTGGCCTAGTACACTCGTACATGCTAACAGCAGATCACTGGCTTCATGGGATTACAAATCCCAAAATAACAAATAACAAATAACAGATAACAATAACAACAACTACATGCAACAATTGCCAGCAATTCACAACAACAAGGCAATCTCAAAAACGCATGCAAACAAATTAAAATGCCAATACATTTATAAATAGTCAATAGTTAGTTAGTGATTGTAATTGAATGTAAACAATTAGAATGAGACTAATTGAAAGTAATCACTGTTTGACTGGAAAATGAATGGACGAATAAAGTAGTGAGTGAGTGAATGAATTTTGTTTGGAATATGTGCGCATATACATATGTACATATGTAAATGAAAAATAAAATATAATAAATACATAGTACAATATGTGTGTTGCGTCGACGGGTGGTTTGGTCGTTCCCCGCGGGAGTGGGTGAGGAAGTCCCATTGAAACTGAGGGGAAATCTAAAAATAAATAAATACGAAATTCAGAATGCAGGATTTATGTTATTATACCAGGACTTGTCAATTTGCACATATATTTGAGCACAAACAAGTAATAACGCATATATGTATGTATATGTAAATATTAATAGCGAATTGCATATGCGACCAAACAACGTACGCTAAGGGACTAATATGTAAATGCGAATACCACACACGGCTTGCATTGACATACAGCTGCGCGGCTGCTGCCACACATGTCGTGCTATATGCAACACAACAGCCGATGATAATAGCGCTGCCTGCTGCGTTTCAATTATGTCTCTTACGAGGCGAATGTTGTTCCAAATCATAGAAATAGAGACATTAAGATGGTGGTTTGAACGGTGCAGTATATGCAGAATTAGAGTTGTTCGGAAAATATCTTGAAAGAAAATTCTCCATTTTGCTGCCAGCATGCGGTCTGGTATATGTATTTAACGGGTTCTTTAAAGCGTCAAACCTTTCACATTCAATTACTTAAAGGATTTTTCACTTAATTAAACAATTGAGAATTTAATTGAATCGAATTGGCCTAAAAAAATTCAAATAATTAGCTGATTATCAGTTACTAAGTATACGATAAAGGCTGCTAAAAGGGAATACATTGCACCTATTCAGTGAAAAAGTCATTAAAAAAAAAAAAAAAAAAAACAAGAAAAAAATGCTGTCTTCAGCCATGCCGATCACTTTATACCTTTATGAAAAATCGGTTGTAAGGAAAGCCGTGATATAGTATTCCGATTTCGATGATTTTCAATTCCAATATTTATTTGAAGTTATTAGTTGTATAATACCGTAGAGGATTAGATGCTTCTTTGTCGCAAGTTTGACCAGTGTCTCATAACAAATCGGTTATATGGGGGCTATATGATATAGTCTTCCGATTTTGGTGATTTTCTGTATCAATGTGCAATTCATATACATATGTCTAGAATATCAAACTTCATTCTCTTAGATACTTTTTTTGACGAATTTATGACCCAAAATTTCAAATCTGAAAAATCGGTCGCATACGAGGTATGTACAAAAGGAAAGGTGAACGTTTTGCTCACTGTTTTCTTTGTTTACAATGGAGTTCCTGCCAAAAGGTCGCACAATTAATAAGGAGTACTACAAGGAAGTTATGCAACGTTTGCGTGAAGCAATTCGACTCAAACGATCGGAATTGTGGAAAAACAAATCTTATTTGTGATTTTTTGGCCAAAAATAAAACCGTAATTTGCCTCAGCCACCATATTCACCAGACTTGGCTCCATGTGACTTTTTCCTCTTCCTAAAACTAAAGAAACCAATGAAAGGAAAGCGTTTTGCCACAATTGGTGAGATCAAGTCAGAATCGAAGAAAGATCTGATGGCCATACCGAAAAGCGCATTTCATAAGTGCTTCGAGGATTGGAAAAGGCGCTGGCGTAAGTGCATTATATCCGAGGAGCGTTACTTTGAAGGGGATAAAATAGATACTGATGAATAAATCAGTACTTTTGTACTTTTCATTTAATCGAACTTCCTTGACGTCATTCAATAACTCCTGAGCGATTCTAATGCGACATTGCTTTTGCTCAAAATTTAGCAATTTCGGAACACACCTCCCTGCCACACGTTCCATGGCCAAAACACTCGAAAAAATTGAATGGCATGAGCCGAATGATATGCCAATATTCTCTGCAACTTCCCTAATAGTGATTCGACGATTTTCATGAACAATATTTTTCATTGTTTCGATGTTTGCTTCGCACCTTCAGGACGGTCATCGTCATCAATATCTTCTCGGTCTTCTGTAAAGCGCTTGTACCACTTATAAGCACTTTGCTGAGACAAAGTGAACTCACTGAATGCCACAGTCAACATTTTGATAATCGAATGTACATAGACCGCGAAAAATCAAAATTCACCTTTTCCTTTGAACATACCTAGCATTTGGCATGTATGAAAAGATTTGTATAAAAGCTAATATGATGAACTTCGACACGCCCTTATCCCACGCCTTCAGGTTAACTCGAACAAGAAAAACTAAAACTCGAACAGAAAAACTAAAATGAGCGTGGAAAAATAAAAAAAAATTTACATAATTTTCTCGATTCTGTTCCAAATACCCAAAAAAAAATATTCTGTCTTAGTTCCCTATGTGCTTAACATAGAATAAATCGAGCAATAAGTAATTCTTTTTGAAATGTTAAGCAGATTGAACCATGAATTAAATTTTTCAAATAGCTGATCAACAACTTCACTTCCTCGAATAAAAATTCTTCCTTATATTAATTTTATCAAAAAGCTATTGATTTACCAAACTAAAATAAATAGATCAATAAATTTTTTATTATATTTTGAAATTTCAAGTACATTCAACCATAATTTTTTTTAATGAATCGGTTCCAGGTCCAGTTCCACATTTGAACCAAATCGGTTGAACCATTCTTAATTGATAAAATACTCAAATACTATTTATACCTTTTTATGTATTATACATATATAGACAAGTTTTTTTTTTCTGAATTTCAAGAACAACGCACTATAAATACGATTTGTTTTAATAAATCGGTCTATCGTTAACTTCTCGGAAAAAATACCATTCATTTTAAGTTGGAGTGCATCGCGTTAAAACATTATATTACTTTGTGCCATAAAACCTTAGGGATAGAATCTCAAAAAAATCGTTTCTTATCGGATTCCATGATGAGTTTTACAGTTGTACGTACATTTGTCGGAATCGACCAGATCGGACCACTAAAGCGACCTAAACTTCGATAAAAAAGCACCTAGGCGCATGTAACTTGGTATTATACACATATATAAAAGAATAAATATTAAATTGGAAATCATCCAAATCAGAAGGCTACATCATATTGCACGATTTTTCAGACATGAGAATTAACATTGAATCGATGCAAGCAATATTATAACAAAGAGATGAAATCATCATATTGCCATATTTAGTGATAAAATTACTTTAATTTAATATAAATATTTCTTAGAAATAATTTTCTTTTTCAGAGAATTATATTTGAGCATATTTAACCTCCATCATTAAATTATATTCATCTAAAGTACTCTTTACTTTTCAATCATATCAATCATAGTGTTCGAAATTTATCAATTTAAGTTAGAATGGTTGGCAAACGCATTGTTCGGAATTCTAAATATTTAAATTCGACGAAGGATGAAATTTGCGCATTCTTTTGTGAAAACTTAAATTCAATAAAAGTAATTTAATTTCGAAACAATTCTTTGCTCTCACCCTCTTGTCTGATATAATACATATTCGGCCAGACAGCAATGTAATGCGATATGCAAAAAAGAAAAAAGAAGAAGCTGCAAATTCATGCTGATTGGTGAACCAATCAAGAGAGCCTAAAAGCATGAAATATAAAACAACCACTGAAATGTAGGGTTATCCATTTTGTGGTTTCCAAAATAAACGTAAATAATGCTTGAACCTTTTCATTATATGTGAAGCCCTAAATCATAGAAATGATCGCCTCGTGAATTTTTGCCAACTTCGATCCGTTTACGATAATTTTCGACCAATTTGGTACATATTGGGCGGTGTCTCAGCCATAACTTACGTATATTAGTTTTCAAGTGTTCAAGAGATTAAGGTTTATCCGCATAAACACGGTCTTTCGCGTAGCCTCACAAAAAACAGTCCAACGGTGTCAAATCGCGTGACCTCGGTGGCCAATTGAAATCGCCGAGACGAGAGATTACACGGCTGGGAAATTTCTCTCAAAAGAAAGCCATATTTTTGGGACCAAATATCGCAACTGAAGAAAATTTTGTTGGAAAAATCACGGTCCACAGATTGTTGTTCAAGCACCAAATCAACGTTAATACCAACTATGGTCAGCTGGATTCAATTGTTGTACAAGCTGGACTTTACATAAATGTAGGTGTAAGTCCAAATGAAAAATACACCATAATGTGCCGTAAGAAAATCCCAGTTCTTGAGAACGTCGAGAAATAGACACATTCGGGTCTTCGGCTACACTTTAACTTACATCAGCGATATTTGAGGTGGAACGAGCAAAACGATGATGCACATGTCTTATAATATCTGTAACCGATCCAGTCTCTTCAAATTTCTTTAATACTTTACCAATTGATTGAGTAGTTGGACGATTATGTGCACTATAACCTCCTCTTAAAGCACGTTTCAATCACCATTTTTGTATTTGGTTTCAACAATTTTAACCGCGTTGTGCGGTTGTTAAGCGCTTCATTTTCATAAATGTCTGACTTTTAACTGAAGCAAAACATGTTTGGTTTGACAGTTAAACTTGACAGATGTCAAAATACGCCTCGCACTTTCGAAACCACTAAATGGATAACGCTTTATACTATATAAATTGTTAAATATTTTTAAGTACATACATATGTATGTACTTCTAATGGCAATAAATGTTTAGCTGAGCAACAGGTTGACGGTGTATTGCTTTTATAATAGTCTGTCTGTATTAGCAATTCGGTTCATTTCATATTTATTTCAGGTGCTTCAATACAAAAGGGTGATCCAAGTAGAGGTACTTTTTTCAATAGCCTTTTTTCGACAGATCACCCGTGAGTCGTGTCACGCTGTCATGTTATTTTTGTTCAGTATTGTTTGGCATTTCATCATGAAAAGACTTACGCCCGAACAACGTTTACAAATCATTCAACATTATTACGAAAATTCACGCGGGCGCTTCGCTCAACTTATGTTCAACATAATCGGCCTACTGAGCTTGCTTTTCGCAACATCATCACCAATATTGACACTCAGTATTCATTACTAGATAATAATCGATCGAACAGACCACGCCCAGCACGCAATGAAGAAAATATAGCGGCCGTAGCTGAAAGTGTACACTAAGACCGCGGAGAGTCGATTCGGCGCCGTTCGCAGCAACTCGGACTGAAGTGTGGAACTACTTGGCGCATTTTACGTCGAGATCTTAAAATGAAATCGTACAAAATACAGCTTGTTTAATAAGTAAAGCCTTGGACCTCCCCAAGCGACGTTGCTACGCTCTATGGGCTCTTGAAAAGTTGTAAGAAGATCCGACGTTTTCGAACCAAATTAAGTTCAGCGATGAGGCCCATTTCTGGCTCAATGGGCATGTAAACAACCAAAATTTCCGCATTTGGTACGAAGAGCAACCTGAAGAGATTCAAGAGCTGCCATTTCATCCAGAAAAAAGAACTGTGTGGCGTGGTTTGTGGGCCGGTGGAATCATCGGTCCATATTTCTTCAAAAATGATGCCGGTGAGAACGTAACCATCAATGGCGACCGTTATCGTGCTATGATAACCGACTATTTGATGCCTGAAATTGAAGCTCCAGATATTCGCATCAATCAATGGATTTATTGAGAGAACACTTCGGTGAGCACATATTTTCACGATTTGGGCCAGTCGATTGGCCACCAAGATCGTGTGATATCACACCGTTAGACTTTTTCTTGTGGGGATATGTAAAGTCTAAGGTCTATGCGGACAATTCCGCTTCGATTCAGCCTTGGAGTAAAATATCACGCGTGTCATTCGCCAGTTAGCAGTCGAAATGTTCGAACGAGTCGTCGAAAATTAGACTCAAGGGATGGACCATTTGAGACGTAGCCGCGGCTAACATTTGAAGGAGATAATTTTCAAAAAATAAATGCCAAAGAATGTTCTTTCGAATGATAATAAACATTCCCCATTAAATTTGAGTTTTCCGTGTTGTTTTTTTCTTTAAAAAAATAGGGAACCTCGGAATGGATCACCCTTTATTTCTACAAATACATTTTCTTTTAAACATTCAATGAATTTAAATGAGTTTCGAGATAAGCAATTAAAAGTCGTAATTATTTATTTATAAATTATGTTTAAATTTTTAATGATTTGCATTAGTTTGAATTAGTTCAAAGTAGAGCAAATTTACTTGCCATTTTATATTTTTAAATTCTATAAAATATTTAGTTAGCCTTATTGCGTTGTCATGTTCTTCAGCCATACATTTGCTATGGCAACCCATCTCCAGCCTCATTAGCAATTTTATCTCCATTTTGTTTCCTCGTCCTTCACTTGACTTAGGTTTCAAAGGCAGTCAATTACTTACACTCAATATGTGCCCGTTTTATGTTCAGACACCCATTAAAAGGGGTCGCTAAATGGATAATTGCAAATGAATGCCTCAATGCATTTCGCTGAAACAGTTATTTGATAATAATTAATGTCGTCGTAATGCGGCTGTGGCTGTGGCGGTGCTTATTTGTGTATTTATCAGGGCTTTTGCGGAAGCATATGCGTGTGTAAGATTACGGCAACCATTACTCAGTCCAGTTAAGTGCCCACTAAGCATAGACGATTAGATAGGGAATCAAGCGGAAGAAGTAAATTATTTCAGATACTAAATGGTGGTAAAAGTTGGAGAAGAGATGACGTAAACGGCGCTGCTTTGTGCGAAAATATGTAACATATGGAAGTTGTTTTGTTTTTATTCACCTTAGGTAACGGAGTCGTACGTTTTAAGCGATTATTTATTTGCTCTGTGCTAATGCCTTACTTACCTAATTCCGCCAACGAAGTCTAAGTAGCCCACTAAGAAAGAGGTATCTTCTGTGCAGGGAATTAAGTTTAAAGCTGAATTACCTTCGAACGAAGCAAGTTGGCAATGAATTATGCTTTCGCAAGGATACTCCAACTTGGAAAATTTGTAGATTTTGGCCGTTGTGTTAAGCTTGGCAAATATGAGAGTTGTTTAGTAAACCGATAGCTAGGAAAAGCCTTTGAGAGTATACCACTCATATCCATCTCTATCACAATTTTTTCTTATATAACACAGTTATCGGCGGCCGCGATAGCCTAGTAGTTAGCATTGTGTATTGCCATTCGGAAGGCCTGGGTTCGAGCCAAGATTCGAGCAACATCCAAAATTATAGAAAATAAATATTTCTAATTTCATTCACCCCTCGGCAGGGAATATCAAGCCCTCCGAGTATATTTCTCACATGAAATAAAGCTCTTCACAAAAATCCGTCAGCCGTTGGGAGGCGGCTCTGAATAAACTGTAGGTCCCTCCATTTGTTGGTTAAAACATCAGGACGCAAAACCACAAATTGTAGGAAGAGCTTGCCCAAAAATCGAAGAAAATGAGTTAGTAGTCATTAATTACTGTGGGGTTGACGGACAACGGGTTCTCACTTTTGAAAAATCGCACATAAACACAAATTTCACGCTCCTAGATGCTTTTGAACAAATCGGTTATGTGGGAGCTATATGGTATAGTCTTCCGATTTCGATGACTTTCAGTACCAATATGTGTGTATATATGGCTAGACCAAACTTCAAGCTTATAGGTGATTTTTTGATGGATTTATGGCACAATGTCTAAAATCTGGTCTTAGATATATTATACTGATCTGATCTGGAATCGGGAATGTTGAGCGACTTGTAAAGTTTGTTTTTTATTCGTCGAGGGAGTACTTTACTTTTCAATTGCCTACTCAGTCCAAAGTAACACCTGTTGGCAAGAGTAATTCTACGTTGGATTTCAAGGCTGTCATTGCTGGTGTTGTTAATGCTGGCTCCAAGGTAGACGAAATTATCTACAACTTCAAAGTTATGACTGTCAACAGTGACATGTGAGCCAAGACGCGAATGTGCTGATTGTTTGTTTAATGACAGGAGATAATTCGTCTTGTCCTAGTTCACTGCCAGACCCATAAGCTTCGCTTCCTTATTGACGGGGCTTTAGGTGTTGCCTAACATATGTTTATAATCGATATTTTTTCCATAGGTCCATTCCTAGATTTGTCTCATAGTGGATTGTGGAATTTTCAGGCTATATAGGATCTTATATGCGATATTGACGAGGCTCATCCCACGATAATTGACACAGACAGTGGGGCCCCCACATTATTGGATTTGGCAGAGCACACTTAGGCTAAAATCGTCGGACATGCCTTTGTCCGATCGTATTCTGCAAATATATTGATGCATGCACTTTGTCAGTTTTTTGCCATTGAATTTAAATAGCTAGCAATATATTGGGATTGTTGTTTTTCAGTCGGATAATTGCCCGCATTGCAATTATCATACCATCTTTACAGTCGAGCACTTTGCTGCATTCTTTGCTGCACAGAGGCGAAAGCGTATCTTTATTGTGACTATGGTCCGGGCCGATGATAGGTTTTCGGAGCGCACGCACATCAGAATATTTCGTCCGTCTATCACAACATTATTGATCTGCTTGTGAGATTTTAGAACCAGAGATAACCAAGCAGCAGACAAACGAATTTCTGGCTCCTTTGAAGTCGATCAGCACCAACCAATTTGAGTATGTTTCGTCAAATCGTCGTTTTCTTCCGCACGGGCGTGATTAGATTGTGGCTGGACGTTCATTTCCTGTAGTGAATGCCAGGACTCGGCGACTGAAGTTCTCTTTCACCACGAGTCCTACGTCAGATTTGTCCTCCTCAATATGGCCGCTGAAGTACATATCATAGAGATCTACTCTCTTCGTCCTTGTGTCGTCTAAAACATTTCTTGGGCGGTGGTGATGCCAGCCTTTAGTCTTACGAGGATAGCAACAGACTGAGCAGGCGCACCTTCCCATTTTGGGGCACCGGGCATTCCAGGTGCATGTCGCTAAATCATAATCGCTATGCGATTAGGAAATTAGAAAATTGCACACATTTTTTTAACGTACCCCCTGCTGCAAGACCGATGCTGGCTTACAGCCACGGTTTTAATGGATAGACGCTGCAAATAGACTTCAGCCAACCCTTAAATCGAAAATGCCGGAGTGGCTTCATTAAAGCTTCCGCTCTGTTGCTGCCTTGAATCAAGACTCCTACAATATTCCAGTCAAAGCACTTGTGAAACTGCAAAATCACCCGAATCTCTTAGAAAACGTTCTGAGCTATACAGCAAGACAAATAGCCCTCCAAAGAAGGGATATATCAAGTTTTTCAACGTTTTACTACATTTTACCTGTAGTCCATTACCACTAATTACAGAATTTCACTCGCAATGAACTTAATGTTAGTATTTAATTAAGAATATTCATTAAATAAATTTCTTTAGTGTTAAAAAATAAATAATAAACCTTATTTAAAACTAATAACATTAGAGAGAAACATCAGTTACTGTAAGCTCGAAGGAGTGATGCTAAAATTTAGAGTCTGCTTTACTTGAGTATTACCTACTACCAGATGGTGTCCTCCCGGTAAGTCTTGTATAATTCCTTCCTTTTCCTCACATTTCTTTAAATATCACTTAATTTTTAATACCCTTAAATCTGGTTTTAATTGCTTTATCTCCTCTTCAGATTGTGCTTAGCATAATGAGTTGATAATTATTAAAAAAAAACCGATTAATACTTTTGGTAGTAAGGCTATCGGAAGAAGTATGCCAACAAATTCTAAATCATAGTAAGTACAACTTCAAATAATTCCAATTTTATCTATTCATAAACCTTGAATGTAGCTTACAAAATAGTATGGAAGAGCTCAGTTCGGGTGAAACTAAACTCTGTGCTGTTACAAGAATGTAATATTTCCTTACCTGCTAAAATTCCTCAAGAGTCAACGAGGATTCAATGTTTCTAAAGGGTGATCCAAGTAGAGGTACTTTTCTCAATAGCCTTTTTTTTGACAGATCAGGCGTGAGTCGTGTCAAGCTGTCGTGTTATGTTTTTTCAGTATTGTTTGACATTTTAACAGGGAAACACGTACGCCTGAACAACGTTTACAAATCATTCAACTTTATTACGAAAATTCACGTTCTGTAAATATTGTGTTCCGCGCGCTTCGCTCAACTTATGACCAACATAATCGGCATACTGAGCGTAGTATTCGCAGCATCATCATCCATCTTGAGACCCAGCATTTATCATTGGATAATATTCGACCGAATAGACCACGTCAAGCACGCAGCGAAGAAAATATTGCGGCCGGAGCTGAGAGTGTACACGAATACCGTGTAGAGTCGATTCGGCGCCGTTCGCAGCATCTCGGACTGAAGTATGGAAGGACTTGGCGCATTTTACGTCGAAAATACAGATTGTTCGACATCGTTTCGCTCTATGGGCTCTTGAAAAGTTTCAAGAAGATCCGACGTTTTCGAGCCACATTTTGTTCAGTGATGAGACCCATTTCTGGCTCAATTGGTATGTAAACAAGCAATACTGCCGCATTTGGAACAAAGAGCGACTTGAAGAGGTTCAAAAGCTGCCATTTCATCCATAAAAAACAACGACTTGGTGAGGTTTGTGGGCCATTCCATACCTCATCAGAAACGATGCCGGTGACGACGTAACCGTCAATGGCGACCGTTATTGCGCTATGATAACCGGCTATTTGCTGTCTGACGAGACAGCGCCACTTCCCACATATCGTATCAGTCAATGCATTTATTTAGAGAAAACTTCGGTGAGCAGATATTTTCACGTTTTGGGCCGGTCGATGGGTCGTCAAGATCGTTAGACTTTTCCTGTGAGGATATGTGAAGTCTAAAGTATATGCGGAGAATCCCCCTTCGATTCATGTTTTGAAATAAAATATCACGCCTGTCATTCGCCAGTTACCAGCCGAAATGCTCGCAGGAGTCATCGAAAATTAGACTCAACGGATATACCATCTGAGACGTAGCCGCGCCCAACATTTGAAAGAGATAATTTTCAAAAAATAAATGCCAAAGAATGTTCTTTCGAATGATTATAAACATTCCCCATTAAATTTGAGTTTTCTGTGTTGTTTTTTTCTTTAAAAAAGTAGGGAACTTCGTAATGGATCACCCTTTGTATCCATATATAAATTTTTTTAAAAGAATGCAGCAGAAAATTAACTGCAGCTATTCAGTTTTAAATTGTGTTACTGATTTTGGTATTCACATACTTGTAATTAAGTTGAGACATTTTATATTTAAGAGCTGTTAGTAATTCTATTTTGTTGGTGAGAAATTTTGACGGCACGATTTGGAGTCATTTGTAGCTTTTCTTAATATTAGCTAAATAAATAAAAATTTCCTGTCAATACAATTAAGCTTTGTTTCCATTTTATTTTATTTTTCATTACGTGTGGATATTTTAGTAATACTCAGTCCATGAAGCTGTTCAACTTGGTCTGCCTACAAAAATGTTTTCGGCTATTCGTTGTCCCAAATCGTTTATAATTTCAAAAAAATTGCTTCATAATGTTGAATAATCATTTTTATGCTAATTTGCGGCAATAATTTCAGCTTTTACAATGCTACATTTGTTGAAATTAGATGAGAAATTACGGAAATGCTTTCAATTAGCTAAATGAGTGCCATTGTGAACAGTGTTAAAATAAATTTTTCATTTCATTTTGTTATTATTTCATAAAACCTCTTGATTTATAATGCTAATATACCCACTTCACAAAGTATGAACGGGTATAAAAATGTAGGTTGCCTATAAAGTCTACTTCTAGGCGCACACTGACGCTATAAATTGCAATTTTCGCAACTACTTGCACAATACAATATCGAAGGCAATGAAGCATTGCGAGCATAAAGCAATTACATTTGTGCAGTCAGTTCTCGTTGTTCAATTGCGAGTAAGAGCATAAAAGCACAATTATAACGGAATAAATTGCGCTCAAGCGCTAGTTCATGTTGTTTGCGTGCGTGCATAATGCATGCATGTTGCATATAGTAGGCGGTAGTATGTGGTATGTGTGTTTGTGTAAGGGTACGAAGGCTTCTTTATAAATATTTGCTTTCATAATTCAAAAGCGCACACTCATAATAGCGCTGCCATAAAACGATTCGCTTTTATTATCGAAAAAATAACGCGCAACATTTATGTGGTATTTGCAACATGCGTTGTATATACTCCTCAACACTGGTATATAATTATATACGTACATGTGGATATATACTTCGAACCACATAAATGTACAAGTACAACAGAAATGTTTCATTACATGCTCCTTGTGGCATTGTGTTGATATTCAACGTGCTATTATGTAGCAAGTTGGTGGTATCACTCATTTGTGGCAGCCAGATGCCGCGCCAACAACAACAACAATAGCAAAAGGAATATTCCGTGGAGCCACCAGTGTACAGTTACATAACATATGCTTATACTTACACTCAACCGCACGCACACTTTGTTATCGACGGCTTTGGGTGCTGCCAGATTGAATTATTATGCCGCAAAAAATAGGCAAAAAAAAATACACCACTCATACTATGCTTCGATCACACAACTTTGTTCACACACGCACTCAATTAGCTAATTGAGAGCATTTCAGCATACAACATATACCGGAACACAACGAATGAGCTGGGTTAACACTAAGTTTGCGTGAGAGAGGCTTGAGGTGTTTTATGGGCTTTGAAATATTAGTATTATTATTATTAAATTTGTTTCATTATATATCTTTTTAAAAATACAGTTTGCAATCAACATTTCCTTTAACTGACTTGCATTTGTCTATTTTTCTACTTGTTCTTACTAAAAATCTTAGTGGAACTTTCCTAAGGAGGCCGAGCAATTAAACGTAAGAGTATCTCGCCTTAGCCACAGAAAATTCAGAAAAAAATTAATTATTTCCTATAATTATTTTTAACGGATAGTAATGAATGTGGCAACCTTGCCAGTGAAAGTTTGTTACTAACTTTAAAAAAGGGAAACATAAAAAAAATAACTCTTGAACATAGATAAGTAGTCGAAACAGTTACTAGCTATTCCGAGTTGCTATAAATATAAACCAATAACAGCTGCTCGCACTTACTTGCCACAACACAATTTGCTGCTATTGCTATTGCTAGTGCTCCTGGCGTTTCAATCTACACTTCACCTCTACCTCCGCCATCGCAATTGCTGACTATCTTCCGCTGTAGTTATTTGCTGGCAAATGAATGCATCGATAACCAGCGTCGCCATAACGATTTATGTTTGTGCAATGGCAATGCAATAAGTTTACATTAATATGGCATGCATCAATTGTGTTATGTTGTATTGTGTTGGCAAAGCAAAAAACAAAAACAATCGTAATAGCACATTCAGCATTGTTGCGGCTGTGTCGTTGGTGTGGTAATCGCATTCGTGAGCGTGTGTGGTAATCGTAGAATACGATAACAGATGAATAGCTATAATAAGATTTTTGTTCGGTGTCTTATTTGAAGCATTATGTATGATACATTGTAATAATCGACATAATATTTTGCTAAATTATGAGGCGTATTGAGAATATATGATTATTATCATATTCTCCTCCCACGGTCTATTATTTGACTGGGGTTTTACGAGGAAAAACACAATCAAAAGTAATAAAATGAAAATAAAGTCTACTAAAAGAAACTAAATTAATAAAAAAATAAAAAAATAAAAAATTATAAAAAATAAGAGAAAGAAAAAAAAATAAAATAAAAAATAAAATAAAATAAAATAATTAAAAAAAAAATTAAAAAAAATTAAAATAAAAAATAAAAAAATAAAAAAAATAAAATAATATTAAACAAAATAAAATAAATAAAAATGAAATGAGAAATGAAAGAGAAAAAAAAGAAAAGTATTAAATTAAATAAAATAAAACTTATTAAAATAAAAACAAAATAAAAAAATATAAGGAGTATATAAAAATAAAAGATAAATAAAATTTTATAGTGTAAAATAAAATACATTTAAAAATATATATACTAATAAAAAAATGAAAAAAAAAAATAAAAAATATAAATAATTTAACTAAGAAGAAATAATAAAAAAGTTAAAACAAACAAAAAAATTCAAATAAAAAAAAAACAGAAATAATAATATAAAATAAGGTCCAATAAAAAAATAAGATAAAAAAAAAAAATAAAAAAAAAATAAAACTAATTAAAATAACTTAAAAAATTAAATATATAAATTACATAATATAAAACAAAATATAAAAACAAAAATTCAAAACAAATTGAAAAATAAAATAGAGTGTAAAAAAATAAAATAAAATAAAACAAACTAATATAAAATCAAATGAAAACAAATCAAATAAATTAAACAAAACGAAGGAAAATAAAAAAAATTAAAATAAATGAATTTAACACAAATAAATAAGTAATAAAAACATGAAATATAAAGTAAGCTGAACAAAAAATATATATAAAAAAGAAATAAGTAAAACAAAATAAAATAATTTAACTTAAATAAAATTTAATAAAAGTAAAAAAAAAAAAAAAAATTATATAAATTAATCCAAGCTAAAACCAAATAAAAACTGAAATGAATAAATTAAAATAAAATAAAATGAAAAACTTTTACTAAAATAAAATAAAATAAAATATAATTAACTAAAAAAAAATAAATTAATATAAAAAAAAATTGAAAATGAAAAAAAATACATTAACAAAATTATATTAAATAAAAAAAAAATAAAAAAAATGTTAAAATAATATAATAATGTAAAATAAAAAATTTATGTGAAAATATTTAAAATAAATAAAATAAAAGGAAATAATAAAAAGCTTAAAGCAAGTTAAAATACAAATAAATAAAATAGAAATAATAATATAAAATAAAGTCAAATAAAAAAATAAATGAATTAAATAAATTAAAATGAAATAAATAATATAAAATAATAATATAAAATATAGAATATAAAATAAAAATAAAATAAAATAAAATAAAATAAAATAAAATAAACTAAAAAAGAACTAAAAAAATATAATGAAAAACATAAAATTAAATGAAAAATCAAACAAAATAAAATAAAATAAAAGATATAATTTTTTTAGAATAAAATAAATTAGAAAAATTATATTAAATGAAATAAAAAGAATAAAAAATAAATAAAAAACCAAAAAAAAAGATTAAAAAAAATTAAATAAATTAACTAAAATAAAAAATTAATAAAGGAAAATATATAAAATAAATAAATTAAAAAACAATTTAAAAAAGGCTTAAAACAAGATAAAATATAAATAAATAAAATAGAAATAAAAATATAAAATAAAGTCAGATAAAAAAGATTAGATTTAATGAAATAATATATATAATATTATTAATAAAACAAATATAATACACAAAAAATAAATTAATAAACCAAAAACTAAAATTAAAGAATAATAATAATAATAATAATAATAATAATTTGAAAATAAAATAAAATAAAACAAGTACAACAAAATGAAATAAAATGAAATTAAATCGAGCAGAATAAAAAACAAGAAAAAAGTACTATAAATTCAAATAAAATTTTTTTCAAAATTGAAAAAATATATATAATAAATAGATGAAGTACAATAATAGGTTATGTCTATTTCTATTTATTCAAAACGAACAACATCTTGACATCTGTTAAATGTCTCTTTTGAAATTACGATGTCATAATGGCTTTATATTTACTTATATATCCCACATTAGTTCTATACATGATATGCCATTTAATATGCAATATAATATGATTATCTATGCGTATAACAGTACATCTTCAGATGTACGTTTATGTGAATGTGAGCTTAGTGTATAAGTGTATATCTACGTTATCTTAGACAGATATTATGCGATTGCAGTCAGGCAAAATCACAGCAGGCCAACAGGCGGTCTTGCAAAAAATGCGATTGGCTTATTTTTAGTTCGATGTCTCTACGCTTTACTGCTTATCCTTAGCAGCTGCACAGTAAGATATGACATTGCATTTGCACACTAACATATGATTGCATATTGCATATACTCACTCCCACATACATTTAAATACGATTCTTCAATATCACAGTAACAGCAGCTGTAATAGCCGCTGAGGCTGACTGACGGCTTGAACGGTTGACTGATTATGTTGTCACTCAATTTCAGGCCACACGATTTGAATCCTTGTAACTGCCATTATGCATTCGCTATTTATTCTATTGTGCACTTTTACCTTTGACAAATGCGCATCGGATCGGTGAGTGTGAGTTCCAAGAAAATGATGAAATGACAGACTGAATATTGTCTTCGATTGCTAATATCAAGTGTTACGTATGCCAATGTGTTTGGTGTACGTATGTATTAAATGGCGGATTTGCTACATTATATATGCTTCACATTTACATAAATACATTTGAATATAAAAGGGTTCAAATGTCTTACATCATTGTGTATTTTATATTAAATAAGGAAATATAAATTAATGTAGCATAATAATTTTCGAAAAGAAAATCTATAAGAACTTTCAAAATGTTCCAAGCGCGAATGTAATTCTGAAAATAACTGCACGAGCTTTTGAAAATTTTTGTACTCTGAATTTATCCCTTAAAATGTTCGGAATTAAAAAAATTTTGAATAAATCTTCTTACTTGTATAATTATCTTAGCTACTATAGCCGAGTTAACAAAAACACGCCATTTATTTCTTCATTTGGTCAATCGATGAAAATTGGAGACACCAAGTTACCAACTGGCCTATTCCATCGGAGTGGAGGTCAGCTCCTGGACTATATTCGGCACTTTGTTAGTTTCTCGCCACCATATTGCACTAGCTCAGCGGTAAGCGATCAGCTCCCGTCGGTTTATTGTTCTTCAGGCGGGCAATTGCTATTAAGATTTTTTTCATAGTTTTGAATTTAAAGGTCTGTTACATCGTCATCTAGGGGATTGGTTTCGCCATCTCCTGGCTTTTCATTTTTACCGCCTCTAGTAGACTGGAGAAGTGTTCCCTACATAAATTCAGTATGTACATATGTAAATATGTAAAACTAGAGACGAGAGGTTGGGTTTCAGAGGTATTGAAACAAGTACATATATGCATACAGTAATCTCAAAGCAGCTCCAGCAATGAGGCTATATCAACGAACTCGAGCCTAAATAGAAAATATAGAAAATTAGCTGAAGGCGACGTGCGTACCTAAATGGGCAACATGATCCCTTCATCGCCAATGAGAGTATAAGAATTTGCTGACGAACTCAACAGAATAGCATTAAAGCTCTTTCTTCTTCGAAGAAGCTTCTAGTTTAGCAAGTGTTTACAAATATGACTCTTGCAGTAGTAATCCACCATATAACTTCTGCCGTTTTTACGCGAAATCCATTTCTGGAATATCGGGTCCTTTATTGGGAAGGGACCGCTGACCAGCTGGTTGATGTCCTCGTAAGACTAAAGGCTGACATCACCACCGTCAAAGAAGTGCGATGGACAGGACAAGGACGGATTCTTGTAGAATCTACTACAGTGGCTATTTAAAGGAGCGCAAATTTGGTGTGGGATTTGTGGTGGGAGAAAGACTCCGTCGCCGAGTCCCGGCATTCACCCCGGTGAATAAACGTCTAGCAACAATAGCCAAATTCCGCATCAAAGCGAAGTTCTTCAACATATCGCTGATTTGGAAGATGATTTCTACGATGAACTGGAACAATGAGGAATGTCGAACTGCTGCGGACAGAAAAGAGACCTCGCAAAATTGCGATCGACTACAATAGATTTGGGATGGGATAGATACCAAGAGCTGAAGAGGGAAGCGAGGCGCATTTGCAGGGGAAAAAAGAAAGAGGCCGAAATCCGTGAGTATGAAGGGATTGAAAAGCTGGTTGAAGATAGTAATGCTCGAAAATTCTATGAGAAGAACTAGTTTATATAGGGACCAAGAATGTAATCTGACGACACATGATCAGAGCATACTTAGTGTATGGAGGGAACACTTCTCCAACATGCTCAGCGGCAGTGAAATAGAAAATCCAGGAGATAGCGAGCCAGAAACCTCAAACGCTGACGATGGTATAGACGTTCCATCACCCGACTACGAAGAAATTCGAATAGACTCGAGAGAAAAGAATCGATGCATACCACATTTTCATCGATTTTAAAGCTGCCTTCGACAGCACGATAAAAAATTGCCTCTACGCCGCTATGTCTGAATTTGATATCGCCACAAAACTCATACGGTTTTGTAAAGTGACCCTGGATAATGATAGAAGCGCAGTAAGAATTGGGGAGGACCTCTCCGAGCTTAAGACAGGGTGACTTTTTAACGTGTGCTTTCTTCAATTTGATGCATAAGTACCTAGATTCCCTTTTTGGGCCTAAAATGAATATGTTCGGGTATTAAGTCCCTCTGTATGTTGTCGCAAATTTTCATAGAATTTTTCCAGCTTAATCTCTTTCATTTTCCGTAAATACGGCAACCCTCCTTCAAAGTACGAGTCGTCGATCGCAAAAACCAATTATTTCTACAGCGACGGTACATAGACAACTTGAAATGCCGTTCCACAGGTCCCTTATACCGATGCTGATGAGTGCACTCCTACGGCAGGAATGCAATTAGAGTAGAAAATCGTTTGGCTATCTGTTGTGATTGCAGCTTTCGTCGAACTTTCATTGTGTTTGTTGATGGACATTCTTTGCTGGATAGAGGGAAAATCATGTAAATTGATAAGGTTTCTTGTTCCAGGCAAAGCCGACCAGTCTCAATCAATTTGGGGTGTTTCGTCTTGGAAGCTAAATTATCCGATTGTTCCGAAGTTCACTTCGCCATCCTTGTGTTAAAATCGTCAAGCACTCATGCGCTCTTAAAATGTGTCTTTGGCTATATCAGCTTTCTTTTCTGTCAGGGTGCGGGAAAAAATCAACCATATATTGAAAAACTTCGATTTGATACAGATTACGGTGCAACCTTCATTCACCGGGGCCTGTCCTCTACCACGAATAGAACACCAAACGTATGCTCCTACGTCTTACGAGGATATCAAACACCTGGATAGCGGCACCCTCATAATCTCTTACAGTGGGTTCTCTAATTTGTGTCTTTTCCCGGATTATATATATATATTTGGCGTTAAGTAACGGCTGAAGTGATTTTTGGTCGAGCTCCTCCTACAGGTTATTGTAAGCCCTCTCCGAACGGCCGATGGATTTTTATGAGAAACTTTTATTTCATGCCAGAAATACACTCCGAGAGCTTGACATTCCCTGCCGAGAGGCGACCGCAAATAGAAAAAGTAATTTTATATAATTTTTGCATGTTGGTGGCACCTGGGCTCGAGCCCAGCCTTTCCGAATTGTAGTACGCGTTAGCATTGCACCCGGCTATCGCGGCCACCTTTGCCCGAATTGGGTTTCGTAAATTTAAAAAATGTCGCACATGAATACGTTTGTTTCTTTATTCAAAAATATCGGTTAATTAAAGAAAAGCTAAAAAAAACATTCTACTTACATTTTCTAGCTTTTTTGTTCTTTTCAAAATTGGAACCTCTAGCTTATACCTTGCCAGTTTTGTGCAAATATACAGAAGTAAGATATAAGCCCAAATATAGAAGATCCAATTCGTTTAATAATCGGATCGCACAATGATTAACCGAAAAATTAATTCGATATTATTACAGAACAGCCCTCGCAGCTGCAAAACTATGATCAACTCCGACTTTTGCATTATCGTTGCACATCATGGAAATGTAAGTTATACTTAAGCGAGAGTGAGTTATCAATCTGAGTGAATCCTTGGCTCATGGCCAAGAAAGATCCACACTGAAACCTATTTGATTTAAGAGTTTACATTATTGAAAAAGAGGCAATGAAAAGAAAGCACCGGCCTCGGATAAGAACTTTTTGAGGAACGGGCGTTCAGAGTCTGATCAAGTTCGTTGGTGTCTGAAATATAGTGGTGTGTAGCAGGCAAAAAAAGATCGGCCGTCAAACACAGTAAAGGTGCATGTCAAATAACTGCCATCACAAAAGACACCCAAACAGTTTATCCAACACTCCAGTTCTCCGAGAGCACTCTTCAAGAACTCTGCATACCCCCACCAGGGAAACTATTTGTTTTCGTTAATGCTGAAAGTATAATGGGGATAATGCTACGTTGCACTATGATCCAGGTAAGCACCTTTTGTGGCCATAATTAATAATTCGTAAAGTACTTAGGAAAATATTTTTCGATGAGGTTTTTTTTTTAATGTTAAAAGAGCCTGATCCTATGAAACAAATAAAGAAAAAATGTTGTCGTAAAACTAAGTACGAGTAAAATGGCAGTAATATGTTTCCATTCCTACTATGAAATAACTTAAAATGGCATTGTCTTAGTAGTTTGCTTCGTCTTATTCCATATGACACGTAATTACGAGTTCACAAATTTGAGGTTATGAACGTATTTTGCGAATGTGAACAGCTGATTTTAGTAGCTTGTAGCTTATCGGTTGCGCGTCTTATTGAATTTTCGGAAGCGTACCAATGTTTATTTATTTATTTATTCAGTATAATCTAGGATATACAAGCTCCTTACAGACTATTTCCGATTGAAAACTTAAATACGCCAAAACTAAATAATTAATTACTAAATAATTACACAAAATCAATTTATAATAGTTCAAGCGTACACTTTGTTATTGAAAAATCAATATCCCTCGAGTTAGGAAGCAAGTTATATTCCCTTGAAATTGGTGAGTTGGATGCATAAGTTGTTCTAGCTCTATCAATAGCGAAAAAGTCATGATTTCGTAGTGCTCGAGACGGTATATTAAAGTGTATACGGTCCAAAAGAAATGGCGAGTCAATCGTCCCTTGTATAATATCATAAACAAGTATCAGCGATAAGATTGACCTTCTACTATTTAAAGACTTTAAGTTGATCAACAGACACCTAGAACTAAATGACGGGACTGGATCCTCAAAATGTAACGAACGAAGAGCAAATCTGAGATACGTTTTTTGAATCTGCTCAAGTCGCCCAATATGAGAAGCATGGTATGGCCTCCAGGAAAACACTCCATATTCCAACTTGGATCGCACTAAAGATGAGAAAAGTAATTTTAGAGTATAAGGATCACTGAAATCCGTACTGAAGCGGCGAATAAACGCAAGCATGGAATAGGATTTCGCAATAACATAGTTTATTTGGCTATGAAAAAGGAACTTAGAATCAAAGATTATCCCGAGATCAGATATTTCATCAACATTTCTCAATATAGATTCACCAATACTGTATGAGGCCGGAATGAGATTTCGAGATTTCGAAAAGAAATGACAAAGCATTTGCTGGTATTTAGGTACAGACGATTTTTAATGCACCAAACAATTACATTGTCAAGATCGGATTGAAGCATAACGGAATCAGTGAGACTTGTGACTGTTTTAAAAATTTTCAAATCATCAGCGTATAATAAAAAATTAGAGTGTCTAAAGCAGTGACTTATGTCATTGATAAAAATAACAAATAAGAGCGGTCCCAGAACACTTCCCTGAGGTACGTCAGACGTTGCAATAAAAGGGCGTGAGCAGGCACCATCTACCCGAACAAAACAGTGTCAAAAGGACAGGTACGACTTCACCCATGATAATATACTGGAGTGAAAACCCAGTATGTTTCCTGATCTCTTGTTGCCAAACGGACGACCATAGTGCGCTGGTATCGACCACAACATATGCTGTATGAGAGAAATGCTGAGTATTCATGGATTTCCAGAGAAAGAATGAAGCAGTTCGAAGAATCGCAAAATGATAAATGATAGCGTTAGAAGTTGGCCACAATGGAAATGCTTCAAATTTTTTTGAGAAGATGCAGAGATTCATATAAGAAATCAAGTATCATTCTTATGAAGGGAATAACGAGGATATTTATGGTCAAACCATACGGGTGGAGTACTTATCCACAGATCGAAGAAAAATTGCATTTTTAAAGAACAGTAAAAAATTTGGAGCCAATGGTCTACCGGCTGATATATTCATATATGGAATTGCATTGAAGATCTGTGGGGATCGTGGTCGGCCCAATAGAGCACAAATAAAAATAATAAAAATCACTATTCAGAATAATTGTCAATGTCTACAGATTCTTTTTTGTAAATTTCAGAATAACCACACAATTGATAATGAGAAATGCATGCAAATACAAGTTCAAACGATCTGAACTCCAAGTCTCCCTGCTTTATGCCTACAAACGGGTTTTTTTAAATCTGTTTTACATCCCTCATGCAAACGTGATTTACAAGTCCAGCATATTACATCTCTGGAAGTAAAAACCCAACTTATAGAGAAAAAAATAGAAATAAACAGATAGATACTCGGAGAGGTGACCGTTAATAAAAAAATAACTAAATTTTTTTATTTAAATTAACTCTCTATAATTTTCTATGTTGGTCGAAACGATACACTCACGGCGTTTTCTTACATTAATTAGATTTATTTACTTATGGTCGAAAGGTCGTAGGTGCTGGAGGTAGGTTTTAGGGATGCTCAGGTGCGACTAGGTGATCAAAGTAGAGGCACTTTTCGCAAAACCCTTTTTTTGACAGACCACGTGTGAGTCGTGTCAAGCTATCATGTTATTTTTGTTCAGTATTGTTTTGTATTTCATCATGGAAAGACTTACGCCTGAACAAAGTTTACAAATCATTCAACTTTATTACGAAAATTCACGTTCTGTAGAGAATGTATTTCGGCGCCTCGCTCAACTTATGGTCAACATAATTGGCCTACTGCGTGTGCTATTCGCAACACCATCACCCATCTTGAGACACATCATTTATTATTGGGTAATTTTCGACTGAATAGCCCACGTCCAGAACGTAGTGAAGAAAATACTGCGGCCGTAGCTGAGAGTGTACACGGAGTCCGTGGAGAGTCGATTCGGCGCCGTTCGCAGCAGCTCGCATTGAAGTATGGAACGACTTGGCGCATTTTACGTCGAGATTTTAAATTGAAAACGTACAAAATGCAGCTTGTGCAAGAACTGAACCCGCTCGACCTTCCCAAGCGACATCGCTTCGCTCTATGGGGTCTTGAAAATTTCCAAGAAGATCCGACGTTTTCGAGCAAATTTTGCTCAGCGATGAGACCTATTTCTGGCTCAATGGGTATAGAAGAGGAATCTGAACAGATTCAAGAGCTGCCATTTCATCCAGAAAAAACAACAGTTTGGTGTGGTTTCTGGGCCGGTGGAGTCATCGGTCCATATTTCTTCAAAAAGATGCCGGTGAGAAAGTAATCGTCAATGGTGACCGTTATCCCGCCAAGATAACCGACCATTTGATGCCTGAAATTGAAGCTCGCGATCTCCGCGACATATGGTTTCAGCGCCGCCACTTCCCACACATCGCATCAATCGATGGATTTATTGAGAGAACACTTTGGTGAGCAGATAATTTCAAGTTTTTGGTTGGTCGATTGACCACCAAGATCATGTGATATCAAACCGTTAGACTTTTCCCTGTGGGGATGTGTAAAGCCCTAAGTCTGTGCGGATAATCCCGCTTCATCACGCGTGTTATTCGCCAGTTACCAGTGGAAATGCTCGAACGAGTCATCGAAAATTGGACTCAACTGATGGCTGCGGACAACATTTGAAAAATATAATTTTCAAAAATAAATTACAAACTTGTTTCGAATGATAATAAACATTTAACAAATTTGCATTTTCTGAGTTTTTTCTTTAAAAATTAGAGAACCTCGCAATGGATCACCCTTTATATGCTTTATTTCCTTTTTTGTTTTAAAGAATTAAAAAAAAAGTTTAAAACGTTGTCTTTAGTAGAAGATTTTATGACAGCTCACTTCATAGCGGCTCGTCCACTGTGCTATGAAGGGCTACCTGACGCTTGGAACTTAAGTGTGGTCTGTCCAATCTACAGAAAGGTGCGTCACTGTCTCCAACCTCTTTACCTTTTCTTTATTCAAATTATAATTTATTAATGAAATAAGCCTCCTCCCACATACAAAAATAAATGTATTAAATGTATCTAATGCTAATTTATACGACTCCAGCTGAGAGTGATTACGTGTAAACAAGTGTAACCACAACTAGAAACTAATCTAAAACAGACAAATTTAAGTTTACAAAAACAAAGCTTTAATTGTTTTTATATGTTGTCTATTTATTTTCGTATCCTTTACGCTACCTACGCATTTAACCTACACTGAAAGCTCACTAAGCATTTAAACTGGCGCATTAAAGTAGAACCTACGCGCTGTATTCACTTTACAACTATTTATTTATAAGTATATACAGATGTATGTATGTATGTATGTATGTATGTATGTATGTATATGTGAACATATGACCGGGTACCTGTTTAAACGCCTCAACCCCAACCAAAATGCAGTTCCGGTGCCGATGACTGTGCGCATTTGTGCATAATCACGTCAGCACACACACACATACACACACCTTTTACAGATAAATTGCTTGCAATTCGCGCGCATTTTTCACAATAAACTACAATGGCAACATACTCGTATAGAAATATACTATAAACGAATTCCTCCTATCGCTTTTATTGTTCATTAAGGACATTCATTCATTCATTCATTAAAATATTCGCTTGCATGACATCACCTTGCGGTGGGTTAACCACACATACACACACACTCATACAATCGCGAATTAACACACTATAAGTAGTAAGAATATGTGGTAATTGTTGTTGTTGTTTATTTGTAGTTACAAATACTTGCAATAATACTTGAGCAATGTGTGTATGTGTGTGTGTGTACGTGTGTGTATTTGTGGCGAATATTCTAGGCGACTCATTGCTCAATTGCTGACTCGTTCATTCAGAAAATTTCCAAAACGAAATACTCGCAGCGGGCGTTTTGCATGACGCCACGTATGGCACGTGAACACTTTGTTGCTTACTTTGTTGGGATTTTACATTTTTAAAGAAAGTTGAATTGGTACACAAACAAGTGGGATTTATGCGGTTGGGCTTTGCACTGGCGTGGGGCACACATGTCGTATGAGTAACCACCAGAGAAGGTAGTTTCAGCAGCGGCCGTTCGTGGGGAGTGGTGTGTCAAATTTGCTTTCCTTTCATATTTTGCCGCAGAAAGCTAAACCAAAATTTGCTTTTCTTATTCTACTTTGACTAAGAGAAGAAAGTAGCAAAATTCCTGGGTTCGCGGCACAAAAAGTAGCTACCCAAAGAGACAGACATTGCCAAAAAAGTGAAAAAAACAACTATAAAACGTGGGTCGATTGCTTATAAATTTTTGGCACTTTTTCAACAAATAAGTATTAGTATTCGAAGCATCTCATTTACTCTCTCAAGCTGCTTGTATCTTTCTCTCTCTCTATCTCTTTCTCCTTACCACTGTTTATTTAGCTTACTTTTTCTGCTAAACACATTTCGCCGCTGTCAACCTACACCTCCACTTCCTTCTAAAGTACTTTAGCACTTCCTGTGCGCAGGCGAATTGTCCACTCGCTGCTAGATTTGTGCAGTAAAAAAAATACAAAAAAGAATAAGAAAAAAATCACGCTTTGTCCACAGTTGTCATCAATTCATGCCCTACTGATCAATGACTCAACCATGTATTCGTATGTGATTGTTGTTGTTATTTGTATTGTTATTGTAATGTCGTAAATTGGCCTTAAGCCAAAATAATTTTTTACAAAAGTAGCAAAACAACTACGTAGAGAATTGTCAACGCAATGCAATTGCATAGCAGCGTCTCACAGTAGCAGCGGCGGTTCATATGCGCGGCATATATACATACATAAATACCATATAGCATATATTATATGGTGGGTGTTTGGCAGTTTAGTGAACAAGCCGTTAGACAGGCAAGCCGTCAAACAAGTCTAGCTAAGCAAGCAAGCCAAGTGACGTTACTTCCCATTGGTAGACAACTGTAGGCACCGCTATATATCGCAGTAACCACAAAAAATTACATTTGACTTTAGTTTCGTCTCTGTAGTTGCAGTCTGTGACTAGTGCGGTCAGCTTTATGCGGCGACAGACACATCAGGCTACTAGGAAGTCATGTCCTGTCGATTTGAAGTTCAATGGAAAATTGGTTATTTCTTTTGAGTGAAATATTTACACTTTGCAAAATTTACCAATTTACTAACAATTTCGGAACGAATATCAAGAGATATATAAGCTGCGGAAGAGAATTTAAAGATAAACTTCACTTTTTTAGTCTATAGGGCTTAAAACTATAAATTAAGGACCAACTTCTTTATGCTAGCTAATTTTCATTGCTCAAAGTCATCCATAAAATTTTAATTCTTTTCAATGCATATCTCACTACTCTGATCCACGCGTGTGCACAGTACAGTTGGTATAGATTGCTATCGGTATGAATGCTAGCTACTGCTCCGTCAAACTCAAAACTATCCATTTTATGTATAATTAATTTTATAGCGAAGTACGATTGAATACAACTCGTTGACTTAGTAAGCCGGGGGATGAGTTCTTTTGTGGCTTCGATCCGCTTATTAAATTAAGCAAGAAGCTGCCAATGCATAATTTGTTATCAAATATCGATCAGCAAATATGATACACTTTACGAATAGATCGGTTTCAGGATCACTTCTCGGAAAAAGAGTTTTTTTTTCGACTAGCCAGGAGCTCACTAAAGTATACAGTGGCGGACAAAATTCTACTTACACTGCCTGTATTCGTTGTGTAGAAAGTACTATCGCGTTGCTGAAAAATGTAGGTATACAGTTTTATTTTGAATCCTTTTCTAATCACATGTATTAAAACAAATCCATTATCTAACATAAAATAAAACATTTATGGTGAAAAAACGCAAAATTTCATTGACAAAAGTCTACATACACAACAGGTTTACTAGCAGTTATGTCGATATGCTATGTTGTTATGGCGATTAGGTACCCTTTTTTACTATTTTGTTTTTTAAATTATGTTTTCTAATTTGCTAGTACTGAATTTAGTTGTGGTTTAAACGCATTAGCACCAACAATGGCTTCTCGAAGAGAAATATCCATTGACGTAAGAATCTTGGTTATTCAGCACATAAAGGAGAATAAATCGTATGCTTAAATTTAAAAAATTACAGACCATTTTACAAAACTTTGAAAAAAAATGGATCCACCGAAAATAAGCCGCGTTTTGGCCGCCCGAAGAAACTAACTCGAAGAGACATCAGCTTTATTCTGAAGGAAGTGCATGATGATCGTAAAGTTACTGCTCCAAAAATAGCCGAAAATATCGCAAGCTATTCAAGAAAGTGTGTCCATGCAAGTACAATTCGAAGAGATCTGGACGATAACGGATTCCACAGTAGAATGCCACTTAAAAAGCTTCTTATTTATAAAAAAAAAATTCGTAAAATTCGCTTGAAGTTCGCAAAAGCACATTTAGACAAGGGAATGGATTTTTGGCAAAAAGTTAAATCGAAGTTGAATTTATTCGGCAGTTTGAAAGTTTGTTTTTATTGAGGGTAATATGGATCGGTTGAAATATAAGTCATTGTTGGAAGCTAATCTGAAGCCTTCGGTGGACAATTAGGAGCTTGACGCAGGCTGGCTCTTTGAACAGGATAAAGATCCAGAACACACAGTCCATATTGTTGAGGATTGGTTTCTTTATCATGCTCCAAGGTACATGCATTACTCAAAGAACGTCTTGTTGAAGCTTGGGGTAGTATTACTCCCTCAGAATTGACAAATTTATTAGCTTCGATGACACGACGGCTTCAATCTCTTACTGAGACGAACAGCGAACTAACTAAATACATGTTACCTGATATTAACCAAAGTTTTTGCGCTAAGATAAGTTATGTATGTACTGTATGTAGACGTTTGTCAGTGTTGGATTTACCTTTTTTGTCATAGCTCTACCATTTTATGTTAAAAATATTTTGTTTTGTTTTTTATGATAAGGGAAAATAGTTGAAACAAACTGTATCATTAAATATTCCCATAAAATAAGGGGTGTATGTAGACTTTTGTCCGCCACTGTACATACACACATCCAAATTCGTCCAGCCATTTAGGAAGTCAACATGACGATCGAAAAGGCGTATGCATTTTTTTGCTAAACAATAGATATTTTATATAGTGGTAGTGATTTGGATCCAACCATTATCAATTTTGTTAGTTTTACAAATCGGGTGTCATACATATTCCTCATACATATTCTTTAATATGAGTATAGAGAACTTCTCTCTGAAGTTGGATATGTGGTCAGCTGGTTCTTAAATAATCCTGGTTGGAGATTAATACAAAGTAATAGTTTGTTGATTAATGTTTTAAAATTCTACAATAAGATTCGATGACTTGCAGAAGGTTTCATTATTGGAGCATACTCTTGGAGTAACCAAAGAGGTTATCTAGCGACTGTTGCCAAAAAACTTAATATATCGGCGGTAAGGCGTGGCCATCGTAAGAGGCGACTAAAATCTAATAGTTCTCGTTACAGTCCGGTCTTTAGGCCTCGATTTTTATCTGACCAAGGATCGCCTCTACAGCGATATTTCCCGAAAAGCAACTTGGAGAATATTTTTGCGGTTTTAAGGACAACAACATTAGAATCTATGTGCGCTTTGCCCAATCCACAAAAAGGAGACTACACGATCTGCGCTAATTACCGTGGCATAAGACTCCTCAATACCGCTTATAAGATCCTATCGAGCATACTGTGTGAAAGACCAAAGTCCACCGTCAAAAAACCTTTGGACCTTTAGAAATTCACCATGCGTTAAATTTTTGAAAATACCTGTGAAAAGAGGATCGAAACAGACCACCTCTTTCTCGAATTTAAAGTAGTCTTCAATAGCATGAGAAGGAGCTGCAAAACCTATACAGCTATGTGAACTTATCTTCAGCATTTCCAAAAGATCCGTTAGGATGAGGAAAAACATCGCCGAGCGGAGATATCAGACAATATTTCGGTAAATGTGATTCGTTATAATTAGACTTCTTTAATTGGTTAATGGAAGAATAATACGAGCTGCAGAGCTAAATGGAGAAGGCGTAATCTTCTATAAGAGTGCACAGCTGCTGGCGTACGTCGAATATATTGATATCATTGGCCTCAACAACCCTGCCCTTAATTTTGCTTTATCCAGACTAGATACGGAAGCAAAGCGTATGGGACCTGGTAGTGAACGAGGAAAATATTAAATATCTGCTATCCCCAAACAAGTAGTATTGCAAGTTTTTGACTGTCATTCACCTGGGAGTGGCCAGAAACGATTATTTTATATATGGTTCAAGCAAATCCCTGCTTCCGGTTTTAGACCAAGTGTCCTGTGGGTCGCCAACAAACCTCCGTTTGGAGGCAAGCAAAAGTGAAAAGGTAAATCCCATACGGTTGTGCGTAGGGTTTAGGACCCATCACATGAGAATCCTTCCACTATGAAAAATCAACAAATGCCTAGGATGAGAGATCCCCATTTTGATGACAACCCCTCCAAACGTTTAAAGGAAAACGATTTGGGGGTATGCATCTGGAATGTCCGGTCCCTTAATTAGGAAGGTGCAGCTGCCCAGCTGATTGATGTCCTCGTAAGACGAAATGCTAACATCGCCGCCGTCCAAGAAATGCGATGGACGGGGCAAGGACGAAGAAGATGGGCCCTTGCGAAATATACTACAATGGTTATTTAAAAGAGCGCAAATTTGGTGTTAGGTTAGTGGTGGGAGAGAGACTCCGTCGCTGAGTCCTGGTATTTACCCCGGCGGATGGATCTTCAACACATCGTTCATGTGTCCCACGCCCCGACAGAAGGGAAGGATGATGTGACCAAATATGCTTTCTATGAGAGCTAGAACACACTTATGAGCGCTACCCCCACCATGATGCTAAAATTGTGCTAGGTGATTTCAACGCCAGGATGGGCGAAAAAGGTATTTTTGACGCAACAATCTGAAAATTCAGCTCTCACGACGAAATATTGCAAAAACCGGCTGAGGCTGATTGACTTCTCCGGGGCCCGAAAAACGATCGTCTGTAGTACCAGATTCCAGCACATGAAAATACATCAAGCTACATTTGCTGTCGCCAGATCGAAAAAGAAGCATCTAAATCGATCATGTTGTGATAGATGGAAGACATGTATCTAGTGTTCTGGATGCGCATACGTTCCGAGGGCCTAATATTGACTTCGATGATTATCTTGTAGCAGCAAGGATACGCACCCGCCTCTGTGCAACAAAGAACGCCCGTCAATAAAAACAATGAAGGTTCGACGTCGAAAAGCTGCAATCACAGCATACACCCAGTAGGTTTTCTTGTCCACCTGTTCTCTAAGAGCACTCCTCAGAAACTCGGTATAAGAGAGCTGTGGAACGGCATAGCAAACTCTCTACATACCGTTGCTTCGGAAACAATTGGTTTTCAATAATCCCAAACAAAAAACAGCTGGTAGGATGGGGAATGTTGAACTGCAGTGGAGAGAGATAGCAGACTGCCTACTACGCAACTTTGTGATCGACTACAACACGTGAGGGGTAGGATAGATACCGAGAGCAGACTAAAAAAGAAGTAGGCCGAAACGCGTGAGTATAAAGAGTTTACGAAGGAGCTTGTCCGGCAAGGGTAATGCTCAAAAATTCTATGAGAAGATACGTCGACTTACAGAAGGTTTTAAGACCGGAGCAAGCTCATGTAGGGACGAAAGAGGTAATCTGGTGACAGATCTCCACATATTTAGGGTATGGAGGGAACATTTCTCCTACCTGCTCAATGGCAGTGAAAGTGAAAACCCCAGAGAATGATGGTATAGACGTTCCATCACCCGACTATGATTGCCCGAATAGCGATTGCTCGCTTAAAAAATAACAAAGTGGCGGGAGCCGCTGGCTTACTGGCAGAGCTATTTAAATACGGCGGCGAAGAACTGAACAGGAGCAAGGATTATCGTGAGACAGGACTCCTTAATATTGCATATAAGATCCTATCAAGCGTATTGTGTGAAAGATTAAACCCCACCGTCAACACATTGATCGGCCCTTATCAGTGTGGTTTTAGTTAGACCTGGAAAATCCACCATTGACCAGATATTCACCGTGCGACAAATCTTGGAGATGTTAAAGCTTCCTTCGGCAGCACGACGTGCCTCTACGCCGCTTTGTCTGAATTTGATATCCCCACAAAACTCATACGGCTATGTAAACTGAACCGGGATAATACCAGAAGCGCGGTTAAAATTGGGAAGGACCTCCTCCGAGCCGTCTTTCAATCAGGACTATACTCCCATTATAATTTTCGTCAAATTATTTTTGCCACTGTATTTAAGTTAAATTATTTTAGACATTTCAAATATGTACATATAAACATAAAATTGTCACTTTAGTGCAGGAAGCGCGATATCCTGGATTAAAAAAAAGAACAAAAAAAAATACAATATATAAAAGAAGAAAATTGGCATTCCACTTGCACAAGAACTTGCCATGTAACTGTGGTCAAGAACAGACAGAAAATTACTAACAATAGTAAGTACATATAGGTTTAAGCACTTATGTACATGCTGTAAAGGCTAGGAAAATTACACCAACAACGCGCGCGGATGTAATATCCAACTTCGGCAAGTCTCATGAATATTTCATATATCAGTTGTAGATTCTGTTCGATTGCTTGAAAATAAATTGATTAAAAATGTCTGGAGCCTGTTGTGCGTAAGACAATGTCAATGCCAAGTGTAAAGTAACAATAATTTGTAATATGACAATAAAAAATTATTGCCATCACTTGATCGTAAAAAAAAACCTATCAAAATAATATAAGGGGAAAAATCTTTCGTTGAGTACAAGTTGTGTCTAGGAAAAATAAACATTTTTGGTTCCTGTTAAATACAACAACTTACCAGAAAAATAAATTCTAAAATAGCTTTTTCAATAGAGGAAGGTATAAATATAATAGCAGTTTTTGGTTATAAGGAAATGAGCTGTATTTAAAGGCCTATTTTTGTTAGAAAAATTATTATTTTTTCAATTGAATATTTTGTTATACAACAAAGAAAAATTGGTAGAAGTGGCAGCTGTTTCGGAGATCACCACATCTCCTCATCATACTTCTTTTGCCAGGAATGGAACCGACGGATTCTGGCATCACAGGCGAGTGCGCTAACAACTGAGGCAACGCCTGCCATGTAATTTGTTGTTGTATTATTCAATTTTTTACTAACCAACAACTATTAAGTGCGTTAAGTGCAAGTTTTTTGCAATCCTGCATACATTCAGGCATTAACAATCCATAATAGCAGTTTCATTTTTCTTTGAATTCTTTGACTAAATTGGCCGTGCACTCACTAACTCATAATAATTAATTCATTTTTCATCGAAATTGCCTACTTAGCTGAAGGTGGTTTCCAAGTTTATTGACAGATAGATGAAATTATCTGCGACCATCATCGACGATGTGATGGTGTATCGATTCTGTTTTAGCGAGCAGAAGGCAGTCAGGCCAAGGGTGAATTCGCTATGTCTAACTCTACGCTGATGGGCTCGTTAACTGTAGGCCCCTTTATTATGGAATGGGCAGTGCACATTTAAATTCCATCATCAGCAACGCACTCATGATGTTAGAAAAACATATATAAAACACTGGATATAAAGGGTGACCCCAGTAGAGGTACTTATTTAAATAGCTTTCTTTGATAGGTAACGCGCGAGTCGCGTCAAGCTGGCATGATATTTTTATTCAATATTGGTTGGCATTTCATCATGGAAAGACCTACGCCTGAACAACGTTTACAAATCATTCAACTTTATTACGAAAACTCACGTTCTGTAAAGAATGCGTTTCGCGCGCTTCGCTCAACTTATGGTCAACATAATCGGCCTACTGACCATCACCAACTACAACACCAGACCCAGACCCAGCATTCATTATTGGATAATATTCGAACGAATAGACCACGTCCAGCACGCAATGAAAAAATTATATCGCCCGTTGCTGAGAGTGTACACGAAGACCATGGAGAGTCGATTCGGTGCCGTTCGCAGCAACTCGGACTGACGTATGGAACGACTTGGCACATTTTACGTCGAGATTCTAAATTGAAAGCGTACAAAATACATCTTGTGCAAGAACTGAAACCTCTCGAGCTTCCCAAGTGGAACCGTGTCGCTCTACGGGCTCTTGAAATTTTCCAAGACAATCCGACGTTTTCGAGCCAAATTTTGTTCGGCGATAAGGCCAATTTTTGGCTCAATGGGTATGTAAACAAGCATAATTTCCTCAATATTCACAGAAAAAAATAAATAAATAGCTTTTAAACAGAATATTTTTCTGCGATTCTGGCACTTCTGAATTGCTTAAGGAATGTGTGATTGATAACATTGATTTTAAAAGCAAAGTTAAAACGAATTGGCTGTAAATTTGAAAGCCGATGGAGCTACGAGTATAACCATTGTAATATCCAATCAGAATTGAATATGTGGAAATGCCTCTGGCGACCTAAGGAAAGTGTATTTATCGCGGCATTTTCTAGTAAACGCCAGATAGATAGACAGATCGGTAGCAAAGAGGACATGCATCCTGATTCTCTAATACTTATACACAGTACCTCATTCAATCTTAACGCCCTTAGAATGTCCAACAGACTTAAAAGGTTAATTGATTTAATGTGACTTTGTTGCAGCTGCATGACTCCAAGATTCAACAGCTTCGCATTATAACAGTATGGGCGCTAGTGGCTTAGGTTTTAGCTCAGACCTGACTGCTATTCATTGAACATATTTGCCTAGCCTATAGTATCCTATAAGAAATCCTTTTAGTAAGTTAAGCAATTTTTGCTAAATCGTATGATATTTTTGAATCTTCTGATATTGTAGCTGTCCATAAGTTATAATATCCAATATTGTAGGGCACTTTTTCATGCATCCTCTTACGCAGACGCACGCTAATCCTGGTTTTTTTATGGCTTGGGCACTTTTGGCAAATTTTAATTTACTTTTCCTGACCAGGCAGCAGCTCTATATGTAATTATAGGTTTCACTATCATGGTATACTTCCAGTGCAGTATTTTGGGTGTACTTTCCCATATTTTGCCTACGAATCCCCTGCATATCATTCATGAACTCGCTATACTGATCGTATATTCCAAGTATCTTTTCCACGTTACTTGTTAAATATTACACCCAGATTTTCATTTCAGGAATGAGTTCTATTAGGGTATTATCTACTTATTCGTATATCCTATGTTATTCATTCTTGTGAGTGGTATGGTTGCTGTCCTTGCTGGGTTGCTGTCACGCTTCTAATCACAATTTCTTCGCTAGTGTGAGTGCTCTGTGTGTAATATCACAGAGAGTGTTTTCGAATTTTCCAACTGCTATTATTACCATGCCATCTGCATAACATGGGCGTCTTATGTCGCATTTGTTAGATGTTCCAGCATGTCATCAACTAATAGGCTTTACAAAATGGGTGATAGCACTTCTCCCTGCCGGTCTCTCTTTATAATTTTCATTTAAATGGTTTCGTCACCTGCTATCATTACTTCTATTCTGTTGTTAGCGGTCTGTCAACAGCCTCGTGAGGGATATTGTCAAATACTCCTTCAATATCTTTAAAGCAAATATTGCTTAGAATTTCTGATAGTTGAATTAGAGCTATATTGGTTGATCTACCCTCTCTTTACATGTGTTATGCATGGTTCAAAGTAAAATTTCTTAGAGTACTTGTTGTTATGGTCTGAATGGTTTAGCTGTAGTGTAGTCCTCTTTGCCTGGTTTGGTGATGAATGTAACTAAGATCTCCTCCTTGCCATAGGCACTTATGCCAATGCCAGGACTTCTCTCGATTTTGCAGGACTGCCATACTGCCAGATGGTTTGGGGCACTTTGTAACTGATTAAGCTTCTAGGTACGGAGCCTGGAAGTGGGTTTTGTACATAATTATTGCTCGTTACTTTAGTATCATTTTACTTATTACCAGCTGCTTCTGGTATTGACTATATAAATGGGTTTCCGTTTAATAATTTTGAAAGTGCAATACTGTATTTTAACATCTGTCTAACTTAACTGTAAAACTAAACATTTTGCTTCAGTTAAAAGTCAGCCATTAATGAAAATGGATCGCTTAACCACCACATAATGCGTTATAATTATTGAAACCTAATACAAAAATGCTTATGAAAACGTTTCGTGCTCTAAGAGGAGATTATGGTGCACATAATTGGCCAAATACTCAAGCAATTGGTAAACTTCAAAAGAATATTGAAGGATCGGTTATAGATATTGTAAGGTTTTTGCATCATCGTTTTGCTCGTTCCATCTCAAATATCGCTGCTGTAAGGGAAAGTGTAGCCGAAAACTCGAATGCGTCTATTTCTCGACGTTTTCAAGAGCTGGAAATTTCTAATGGCACATTATGGCGTATCGCGCACATGGAATTACACCTGTATCCATATAAAGTTCAGCTCATACAAAAACTGAAGCCATTTACGTAGTTACGTCGATTGGGTGCTTGACCAAAAGGCACATTTCTCATTCGGTGGATACACAGGGTAAATAAGAAATTTTATCGCATTTGGGGCTCCGAGAATTCTTAAATAATTGAAGAGAGGTCATTACACCCAAAAAACTTACTGCCTGCGGCGCTCTTTGGTCCGGAATTGTGATTGGACATTATTTCGTTGAAAACGATAACGGCGAGACTGTCATTGTCCATTAGGAGCGTTATGGTTGTATGATTATGACTTTTTTTGACCTGCTATTGAAGAACACGATTTGGATAATATGTGGTTCCAACAAGATGGTGCCGCATGCCACACAACGAGCGAATATGGCTTTATTGCGAGAGAAATTTCCCGGCCGCGTAATCTCTCGTCTTGTCGATGTCAATTGGCCACCGAGATCATGTGATTTGACACCGTTGAAGTTTGTTTTTTGTGGGGCTACGCAAAAAACCGTTTATGCAGATAAATCTTTAACTCTTGAGTAATTGAAAACCAACATTCGTCAAATTATGGCTGAGATACCGGCCAATATGTGCCAAAGGATGGTCGAAAATTACCTCAAATGGCTCGGAGTTTGCGAAAATTCACGAGGCGGTGAATGATGTAGTGTTCCACATATAATACCAAAGTACAAACCTCATAATAAAAAAATAATTTTTTTTACGTTTTTTTTAAAAACCGAAAAATGGATAACCCTGTACTTTTACAGAAGCTTCTAAAGTTTGACCTTTTCGTTTCCCATATTTCTTGTATAATGTGTAATTGTTCAGCTTGGGTTTGAGCTCCTCCAAACTACCATTTCTTTTCACTCTATTGAATCATTTCCTAATTTATTCCCTTAGTGCCGATAGCTGTGTTACTACTCGCTAAGTTATTGCTGGTTGCTACACAGGCAGTAAGGATAAAGATACAGCGTATCCATTATTGTAGGAAAAGGTAAATGGAAAATGGCGATGTTTAATTTTGCTTTTCTCTCCGTCAGTTGCTCTGTTTATTGCGTTAATTTAAATAAATTCATGATGATTGTTGTTGTTGTATTTTTCCTCATTTTACTGCAAAAGTATCATCGATTCGGTTCCTGGCCAAAGAAGCAGAAGATTTACTGATTCCACTAAATGATTTACACAAAATTATTTTAAATATTCGAGATCGCATTTCACTGTTATCGTCTTAAATCACCAATTTTTCTAGTGCTCAAAACACTCCTACGCTATTTTCCCGACCCCTCGTATTAGCATATAAAACCGCAAAACAATTGTCAGTGCCATCATTGATGGAGACCATAAATTTTGTTTTTCTGCAATGAAAATCAACACACAACGTCAATATCTTCAATTGATGACATCACAAGATCGAGACAAGTGAACGGTGAGAAAACACACACACATAACAAGAAGAAGAAGAAAAAAAAATAACTCAGTAAAAACGGTATAATGAAAAACAACGGTGTGGGTGAGAATATGAAAGCGGCAACAACAAAAGTGGAATTTCGAATGGCACAGAAGAGAATAGCCGTAAGCGTCAATTGTCAACAGAGCAACAACTTAAAAATAAACAGAACAGACAAATAGAAGCACTCACACACACACACGCACTTACACAAATATGCATACGTACGCAGCGCACGCAGTTCAGTAAAGCAACACAAGAAAACAACAACAAAAAAATGCGCACACTTCCAGTGAGGCGTTATTTATCTGAGGCATAGTATCTGTGGGAAAACTCGACCGACGTACAATGCCGTCAATGAAAATGTATTTTGCGCAACAAAATAACAATAAAAGCGATGGAAGTGGAATGTAGAGAAAAAAAGTAAAATAAAGATATATTGTATTGCCGAAGGAGCCGTTGCTGACGTTACGGCCGGTGCCGTTGAAAGTGTAAGGCAGAGTAGGGTGGGAGAAAAGCAACCGAAACGTCATAAATGCTGTCACAATAAACAAATAAATTTTTAAATAAGCGCACTGAAACGCAATACAGTAAACGAGTTCAGATATTCACAAATGCACACACCCACACATACATGTACTCGAATATTCCTGGCGCAGGATATGTGGTATATAAAATTGTTCACACAATTTTAAAACTAGTATAAAACGCCTACGCTTGCAGTTTCTGTATATGTTTTTTCCAGAAAATCCAGTTTAGAAATCACAAGAAACCACAACCAGACCAGACTGTATGGATATCAGTATATTAAGGCCATCTGCAGTGCTAGTAAAACTGACACCAACGTCACTTGTGGGGAATTTAATAAAAGTATAAAAAAAAACCGCATAGGGAAGTGCTAACTAAGGGTGGAACCAACATTACATGCAGATTTTCAAAAAAATTAGGATTATTTTTGTTTGTTTTTGAATTCGTGCAAATCTGTTCAGGCAGTGGCGAATTACTTCGTGTACACATCTTCTAGAGCAGTCTGCAGAGTAGCAGGTCCGTTGTTTGTTCGGTGATGGCAGATGGCGTTGTGAGAACAAATTTGCGTAAACTTTTAAGTCTCGCCGTTTCGAGGTTATATCGGTGTTGGACAGCTGTAGAATATTTTTGAACCATTATTTACAAAATCATATGGTAATTATTCAGGACACATTTACGAATGGCACGCAGTGAGTTCACGGCTTTCTCTTCTTCTTAATTGACACAGCTGGTGGTTGCGGGAGTAAAGCCGAATTAACAACAGCGCGCCGGTTATTTATGCTCTTCGCGGACCGGCGCCGATTGGAGACACCAGGTGAAATCACATCATTTTCAGTTGATTTTTAAAATAGGACTTCCTCTTACTTTGCTTCCATCAATGGGAACGGCATCAAATACTTGCAAATATCCATCCACACGACGCTGATGTCTCTTTATCCGCTCAACTAAGTTCATGTCGTCATATACTTATGTCATACTGATCATCGTTCCATAGTCTGAGGACCATAAATCTTCCATAAAGCTTTCCCTTGAAGACTCCTAAAGTCGACTAATCAGAAGTTGTCATCGTCTTTTAAATCGTGGTTAAGTAAAAGACTCTAACGAAGATATCTCGGTCTAATTTCCTAAGCCTCTGCTACGCTAAAAATTAGTATTTAAGATCCGAACGTGGTAGCGGTCCTATTAGGTGGCACTGTTATAACAGCAACGTTGTGAAGGTTCCTGTAGTTCCTTAAGTTATTAGAAGTCTCCAATATTTCGAATTTTAAACTATATTCTGGGGCTACCTGTATGAGTTTCAATGAATCTTAAACTGAAGTTTAGTAGCTCTCATTCCTAGAGATCGCGCACCTTAAATAAGGCTCGGGGAGCTTCTTTAACGTTTCCAACTAAAGCAAGGGTTTTGGGCATAATTCCTTATACGAAAAAGAGCATAGACGGCATTCGAAATATTTTTATATAACGAATATCATGTTTCTTCTCGTTTATCATATTTCAATGTATAGGTAAAAAATGTTTACACATCTCTCCAAACCATTCAGCTGGGTATAAAAATCGTCAAAGATCTTGTTGCGTTGTGACTGTTATCTGCTGCTGAACCACAAACAGCGGCCCACCCACATTTTGTCTTCTCTAATAGTTTTGCCCCATATAAGAGGTCACAAACTGTGCGCCATTCACCACTAGCACCATCAATACCACCAACACCATACATTACACTTACCGCCTACTTAAGAGTTTACCCGGGCGCTACATTGTCTTCGCGGTTTGTAGACGCATAGCGTTGCCATCCACTAAACATTGGGCAACAACACCACTAATGGCGGATATGGTGGTGTTTGTGTGTCATTAGTTAGCACACTTTGCTGCTACGCTACCACACGCTACGCAACCGACCAGTCGTAGTGGCGCGGAGAACCCCCATTCATGATTAGGTTTCTACTACAATCATACATACTTCTCGGCTGATTCATCGGTTATACTACTTATACAGTGCAGTGCCGACATGCGTGGGCGCTGCCGCCACAATGTTAGACCGTTAGTCTGCTTAACACATATGTATGCACATGGTACATACGCTGTGCGCTGGGTTGATCACATTAACTTATGTACATGTATGCATTATATTTGCTGTGTAATAGAAAAATCGCATCTAAATATTGTCGTATACCTCTAATATATGCGTATTTCTCAACGAGGGCGTACGACACAAGGGATTTCTTAAGAATATATGTTATAGAAAACTGCTTGGGTTGCTGTTGCTTTTCGATGCTGCGCTGGCAATCATAAAAATGTTTTATGAGTTGATGTGGGAAATGGTTTCCGTAACAGTGGATCGAAGTAGGCGAAGACTTGAGTAAAACTTCATGAACTCTATTCACTCTCTCTCTCTCTCTCTCTCTCTTATTTTGCATAAATCGTTTGAGTCCCTGCTCACGGAGACTTATAAGGAAATTGTAGGACAGACGAAATTGCTAGACAATTTACGTCCAAACAAATTCTTCCAGATAAATTCCTCATTGGTATGTCTCTAACTACGCTACGGTGGAAACAAAACTTGTTCTGTCCTCAATAGATGCAAAATTGGTCGGAAGGAGACTGCAGATGGTCGCGTTGCTATAATTATCGGAGAAAGGAGGAAATAGTAAGGTAATTGGGATTCTGATGTGAAATTTTTCTTGTTGAAACCAAATGTGGCGGAGATCACGAGCTTCAATTTCAGGTATCAAATAGTCGGTAATATCTGAATGAAATGGCAGCTCTTGAACGTCTTCAGATTGCTCTTCGCCCGAAATGCGGCGATCTTGCTTGTTTACATACCCATTGAGCCTGAAATGTGCCTCATCGCTGAAAAAACTTTGACTCGAAAACGTCGGATCTTCTTGGAACTTTTCAAGACCCCATAGAGCGAAGCGATGTCGCTTAGGAAGGTCGAGCGGCTTCAGTTCTTGCACAAGCTGTATTTTGTATGCTTTCGATTTAAGATCTTGACGTAAAATGCACCAAGTCGTTCCATACGTCAGTCCGAGTTGCTGCGAACGACACCGAATCGACTCTCCACGGCCGTCGCACATGTACACTTTCAGCTACGGTCGCTATATTTTCTTTACTGCGTGCTGGACGTGGTCTGTTCGGGTGATGGTGTTGCGAATAGCACGCTCAGTAGGCCGATTATGTTGACCATAAGTTGAGCGATGCGCGCGATACACATTCATTACAGAACGTGAATTTTCGTAATAAAATTGAATGATTTGTAAACATTGTTCAGGCGTAGATCTTTCCATGATGAAATGCCAAGCAATACTGAACAAGAATAATATGACAGCTTGACACGAATCACACGTAATCTGTCAAAAAAGGCTTTTGCGAAAAGTACCTCTACTGTGATCACCCTTTATGTAATTCCCCATCCAGTATTACTATTTTCTTAGAGGCTGTTCCATTACCAAACATTTCTTTGATTTTTTAAACACTATCCAAAAGATGATTTGTGGTTGAAGGCATGGGACCCAATTTATCGTATTTTTTATTCTGTAATTATTTGCTACTTGCTAAGACTTACCTCATTTTACCTTGTTGCGAGTAAGTCGGAACTTGTCTAGACCTCGCTAGTGATCAGCAAAAAAAAAAAAAGAAAACTAAAGTTTGTAGCTTCTAATTGAATTGAGAACACTGTTACCTTGAAATACGCTATAGTTGTTGCCGCAGAAATATTGGCTGTGTGGGTCGTAATCTTCTATTTTAGTAGTAAGTAGCAGTTGGAATGTCTCAATCAGAATTTCAGCAACTACTCTATCGTTCTTCCTTTCTCTCGTCGTATTCAATTTCTTTTGTCACTATCGTACCATTTCCATAACTATATAGTCATTCATTGTTAACTCACTGCAACACTAAAACTATTTCTACTACTTTTCATGCACACTCACACGTACACACATAAACTATTTTTTAACTGTATTTTTCCGTAAATGTCATTACGCGAGCATACAAATTTATTATAGCAAATAACTAGCAAGCAGGCGAATGTATTTTAAGCAACCTACTTGCTTGACCGCTTCCGCAATTCCTTACTCACCCAAACCATCATTGGGCAACCAGCCAGCGAACCAATGCACTCACAGCCTTTGTGTCCTCATTGCAGCACACACCTACACATGCTCATCGCCTGCACACTTTTCCCTCCAATTTGATCGCCAATAATATCCGCTTTTATAAGAATATTTATTGGCGTAAATAAAATTTGCTACATTTCAGCAGCAAATAATGAGCAAACTTCCGCTCTGTCCCATTTTGTTGGTCGCTACATGAATATCCTTAGTACCTATGTACAAGTATATATACACACTACTATGCATGAAAAAAGTTTATAGCATGAGTAAGAAGGAGGTGTAAGTAGGGTGCGCAAAAGGCTTAGATTTCAGTAAGCGGAATATTTTATGTATAAAATACACTCTTCTCGCGCCTAGTCTCCCGTTATTCAGTCGACATCACCTGTGGGCTGTTGTAATTTAGCGGGAATTTCATTTTATTTCTTAATGAAAATAAATATTTGCCTCGATATTTGAGCTCATTGTCGAGGCCTTTATACTAACAGTAAGGATATTTCCTTTAGACCAAGCATGGCATATATATGAGAAGGTCTGTAATAGACGAGTATATGCGTATGATAATTGCTATGTATGAGGCAATTAAAAATTCTAAGTAATTTTTAGCGATATGACCATGAGCAATTATTGGAATATATTAGCTAATTCCACGGGGATATTTTAGAGAGCTTGTATTGAGAGCGGATAATGATGGGCAGCCAAAGATGACTAGATATGAAACTTTTTACCTCGTGATAGCGCTCCAAAAATCCACAATTCTTATATCATTTGCCAAGAGTGCCACTTCGATGTAAAAGTCTCCCTGTGGGATTTGTGCGGGTTTAAAAATTTACTGCGCTTAATAAAATTTTATTAGGTCCTCAATTGCTTTTCTAATGAAAAAATTGTGCGCTTCATTATGGATTAAGTGGCACTGAGGCTTGTTTATGCATTTGGCTTTGTTACCAGCACAAAAAAAAAAATAATTGAGGAACATATTTATCTCTAAAGTATAGAGCTCTCAGTAACTTTGTAATACCTGGCAGGTTACGAAGAGCATATTAGCAGCACGTTGGTCGGCATAACTGTTGGCAAACAGTGACGGGCTCTAGGTTGGCGTGCTGCTCTCGATAGTCCTAACGGCTGATTGTACGAATATTGCCGCTACCGTAGTTGCACAATACATGAGTAGGGCTTTGGAACGCAAGCGGTGATGGTGATAAAGGTAAGGAGAGAAAACTAGTCACACTCCACAGTGAGCCGGTGGGCAGGTGTTTAGCTGGAGGAACCATATATCCAGAGAAAGAGCAACGTCTTTTTCAACTGGTAAAGTGCACGACTTACCTAAAAAGACTGCAACGTCTGTGTAAGATCGGATGTTTAATATGGGCTCAGCTATGCACTGGTTGAGAATTCCTTAATTTGAACGAAATGGTTGCTTAGTGATCAACGTAGGCTTTGGAAGGTGATATGTGTTGAACCCCGCTAAAGTGGGAAAAGTTATTGACTGTCATAAACCTGTAAGTCCTCGGAAACACATATTGCGTAAATTGTTCAGCGCCAATGCAAAATAGAGGTAATGAAAATGGAAATACCAGTCCTTCAATTGAGAAGGTTTTTAACAAAATAAAGCCGTCCTTCAAGAAATGTGATGAGCACGCCAAGGATAATATCGTGTAGACTAACATCCTGCCACAATACCCATCAATGGGCTTGGGTTCTTCATCGCTGATTTGGGCCTATACTTCGAAGGAAAGTAAGAACAACGACACCAACAATGCCAAAAAAATGCTAGATTGGGAAATAAGAGTAACTTTAGGTGCTTTCGGTGCCAAGTGCGCTGAGGTCGATCGAAATCGCGAGGGCACGAAATAAAGTTTCTGTAGAAATAGATACAAACTTATTTAGCGAGCTAATGAGAGCAAGAAAGCTCGAAGCCAAATCGAACCTGTTAAGATAGGTGGTAATCCTTCTTAAAAAGACTCGAGAGAAAAGAATCGACACACACCACCGCTTCGTCAATCTCAACAAAGTCGCCTTCAATACCACTGAAAGTATTACGCCGACTAGCATTAGAAATTGATTTTTCACTGGACTGTAGTGGGTCCCAAACCCTACACATAACCGCAGGGGATTCGCCTTCTCACTTTAGCTCGCCTCCAAAGCGATGTTTATTTGCTACCCAGAAGTTACTTGGTCTAAGACCTGAAGTCGTGAGCTGCTTCAGCCATATGTAAAATAATAGTTTCTGACCACTCCCAGGTGAATGGCAGTCTAAAACTTTCCTCATTTCCGTGAACTTCTACACATGGTCCATTCCTCCGTAAATTTTGCTTTATCCAGGTTAGACATAGAAGCGAGAAGCGAAGCGAATGGGTCTGGTAGTGAACTTGGAAAGACGAAATATCTCCTGTCATAAAATAAACAGTCAGCGCATTCGCGACTTGGCTGCAGTCGCGACTTGGCTTCCACGTCACTGTTATTTCGTCTATCTAGGAACCAGAATTAACAGCACCAAAAACGCAGAATCATTCTTGCCAGCAGGTGCTACCTTGGTTTGAGTAGGCAATTGAAAAGTGAAGTCCTCTCTCGACGAACCAAAACCAAACTCTGCAAGTCGCTCATCATTCCCGTCCTGACATGTGGTGCAGAAACCTGTAAAATGCCGATATCTGATGGGTCGGCTTTATGAGTTTTCGAGAAAAAAGTTTTGCCGAAGATTTATGGTCCTTTGCGTATTGGCAAAGGCGAATACCGCAGACGACGGAACGATGAGCTGTTCGACATTGACATAGTTCAGTGAATCAAGAGACAGCGGCTACGCTGGCTAGGTCATGTACCCGCTGGTGGAAGCAGAGGAAGGATCAGGTGGAGAGTGACGTGGTTTCACTTCATATTTCCAAATGGCGTCAAACAGCGAAGAGAAGGAATGAGTGGTGCACTATTGTTGTTGTGATGAGAAGGAGCATTAGAAATTTCATAAATACTGGGAATGACCTTTTTGAGCCGTTCTATACCACACTGCGTTTGAGAGAGGGTGACGCCATATTGCGTGCGCAGATCTGGTACCATATGAGCAGAAGACGAAATATCTTCTATATAATATCGCATCTTGGCTCTCACTTCAGTATTGGCAGCCATAACTCTCAAGTTATTGACAATTTCACCTATAGTGGAGACAGAATTATCACCATCAACAACGTCACAATTGAAATTAGATGCAGAGCCTTGTTTACCTGCAAACATTTCATTCTACTGCTTTAAACAACTGGGTTGGAAAGGCATCTGGTCAACTTAGTAATTACTGCGCTTTTATAAAGGGTGTTTTTATAGAGGTATAGAACTTTAAGTTGCAATAAAACAATGATGGATTATTCGATTGACATGAATTTTATTTATCCGAAAGATAATCTTGTGGCATTATATTTTAAATATGATTTCTGGCATATGACCGCCACGGCTGGCGCGGATGTAGTCCAATTTGGACGTCCAATTTTCGATGACTGTTTCCAACATTTGTGGCCGTATATCGGCAATAACACGGCGAATGTTGTCTTCCAAATGGTCAAGCGTTTGTGGCTTATCCGCATAGACCAATGACTTTACATAGCCCCACAGAAAGTAGTCTAGCGGTGTTAAATCACAAGATCTTGGAGGCCAATTTACAGGTCCAAAACGTGAAATTAGGCGTTCACCAAACGTGTCTTTCAATAAATCTATTGTGGCACGAGCTGTGTGACATGTTGCGCCGTCTTGTCTCCTGGACATCATGGTTATTCAATTCAGGAATGAAAAAGTTAGTAATCGTGGCTCTGTACCGATCACCATTGACTGTAACGTTCTGGCCACCATCGTTTTTGAAAAAGTACGGACCAATGATTCCACCAGCCCATAAAGCGCACCAAACAGTCAGTTTTTCTGGATGTAACGGTGTTTCAACATACACTTGAGGATTACCTTCACTACAAATGCGGCAGTTTTGTTTGTTGACGTAGCCATTCAACCAGAAGTGCGAAGACGATAAAATGGACGTAGTTCGCGATACGTTTTCCGCACAGAACCATTATTTTCGAAGTAAAATTGCACTATTTGCAAGCGTTTTTCAGGTGTGAGTCTATTCATGATGAATTGCCAAACCAAACTGAGAATAAATCACTTGACAGCTGTTAAATCGGTCGCTATCTTGAAAAGTAATGCCAACTTAAAGTTCTATACCTCTATAAAAAACACCCTTTAGATAGTCTCTGCTAAAGGACTCTGCATGGGATTTTTCATAAAATTTTAGCATTCGTTACTTGGAATTTGTGGCATAGTGTAATCTTGCCCTCAGCATATTCACTAGTTTCAATTGTTCACTAATGCTGCCTTGACGTTATAAATTTACGCCTGCGTTGAAGGCAGGGGATAGTGTAATACCGAGTTGTTTAAAACGGTGGATGGAGAAGAGATTTTCGGACCACTTCTAAAATTATTAAGTGCAGATAAACTCGCAATCCCTCATATACATTTGGAGAGCCAAATAAATTGGCATATCATTTATCAAATTAATTGTATTTGTATTTATGAAAGTTTTTTTTGCAAAGCAATGTAATTCTTGAAAAACTGCCTCTATTGAGCTCACATAAATTACTTACTTGCTAGTAACTCGTGCCACCAACAAATAGAAAAATAGACGAAATAGACTCTTATTTATGTATGTGCAAGCGCTGCCAATGACATTTGTGCGGGTGTAGAAAAACCAATTTGCGGACCAAACGCCCACGGGTAACCAAATATTTTGGAGACGACGTCGGCGACAAGCAGACAAAGAGCACTATTGCGCCAAGTATTGTGGTATGAATATGAAAGAAATCTTTAACCTCATCTCCAGCCGCTCATCGCTCGCTATGCGGGTGTTTGTTCAAAGAGCATATTGTGCTCTTATTAAAATAAGAAATTCCATAAGAAAATCGACAATTGAATGTAGAAGAATAAAATTTAATACTCGTAAATATAATTAAACGGAATGAATGGAGGTTTACTGAATGAATGTGGGCAGGCGTGAAGGATTTGCCAACTCAAAGAGCGAGAGGATTCGGGCAACGGATGTGCGAGTAAATTAAAATGTAAAATTCAAATGAGTATAAGTAAATAAGTACGGAAACATTAGCAACAACATGACTCATTAACAATTGAATGAGAAGAATGAATGACTGTATTAAGTGGATATTTTAACAAATTCCAGTGGGAAATATGTAACTAATTAATTACATTTTAATGATCTACTTTAAACAGCTTTCAATGAGCAAACAAACAGGTTAGGATAAAAGTGAGTGAATAGTTTTTGAAGTAAATATCTCTTATAGCTTTGAGCCCACAATCATATTTAAGTACATATGTAATTTACTCAATTTTAAGGACCATTTAAATTAATACTAGAATACCTTTATAATCATAATTATGGTAAACGTCAGATCCATTGCATTCCGTGAACTGCATTATCAATATTATCAGCTGTTCTGAAGTATTCAAAACATTGTTTGGCTATAGATAAAGTGATGATGAATTAGATTGCTTTTTTATTGATTCTGATTTTCTAAACAACTGACCAGAAGTAGGAATCTTCATATTTACATATCCACCTAGAGAGTTCTGCACGAATTGTTCTCGATATCGACCATTCCAACTCCACTCGCTTTATAATACGCTGTAGGTATCGGACGCTTACTTTCAATTGTACTTAGCATTTTGGCTTTGTTGAAAGTCTTTTCAATTAACTGAAACATATTGACGCTAATTAATATCAATTCTTATGCAGAACTACTCACTGTAAAGTACTAGGCAAATTATATTTAAATCATTCTTCTCGGCTAGTTCGTTTTTTTTTAAACATCGAATTATTAAAGATTTCATAATTTTTTCTGTAAATTGTGCAACCCTGCACTATACAAATACGTGCGAGTTAAATTCATACTCCTGATGTACATAAATAAATATAATTTTATTGGTACCAAGATGTACTTAAATCAATTCTAACCTGAAGTTCATGTGCTTCAGTATAATATAAGACTAACTTATTTCTATGCTTAATCCTCTGTTTATAGGCTCCGGCTTCTTTTGTTTATTGGTTGCTGATAATCTTCAATAGGAATGTTTTGGTTGCTGATAATGTTCAATCTTTTATTTGCTGATAATGTTTAATAGGAATATTTTGTTTGCTGACAATGTTTTGTTTGCTGACAATGTTTTGGTTGCTGATAATGTTCAATAGGAATGTTTTATTTGCTGATAATGTTTAATATGAATCTTTTATGTAAACTACTGATTCTGTATCATACATTGGATGATGTCATCGGTACAGTAGTGTATTTTCTGTTACACTAACTTGCGGATGCTGGCATCCCTCTTGTGGTGAATAAGGCCAGCTGGCATTTTCGCCGCAATATCCTAATGTCAGCTGATCGACTCTGATTTGTCACTGCCGAAACCCTCGCTAAACATGCACGTGTTTTTGTTAATATATATTTTATAACTCAAAATTCTAATTTTGTTAGCATACTAGTATCCCTATTTTATAACAAAACTGTGTATATATGTATATATTACATTCTATTGGACTGAATTCTTCATCTTGAGTGAAACTAACGATGCAACCACCACAAATTAATGAATGAATGCTTAACGCACAATGAAAATTCAAATTTTCCATGTTTCTCGCCACTCATGTTCATTTTTATACAATATATATTTTAATAATGAAATTTCTCGAAGTGTGCCGCGACATATATATATATATATATATGTCGTTAAAGAATAGCACGGTCGCCAAAAAAGAAAACTATGAAGCATGCAGACGTACACAAGTGCCGACGAAGGGCTAACCATAAACGTCTCAGAATTTGGAGCGGAGACTAGGCCTCTGCCTTTCCTCCGGGCACAGAAGTGAGTGGAAACCAGGTCTTTTCGTCCCATTCTTCGACATGAGCGATGGCTACACCAACGTCGCCAACGGCGAAAGAACCCCGAGCAAGACTGGAGGCCAGGACTCTTCAGCTACATCAAAAAATATATTTAGAAGAGGATTATGCTGCCTGGACTCTAACCCACACACTACGCGCTTGTATGCAAACGCAGATTCGACGATCACAACGTCGTACTCTCTCGTAAAACTGACTGACTCCATTTTCTAGCAATTCTCGCCAATAAGATTGGTATTCGGTGCAAATGTATATGCCGAAATAATGATTCCGGGCTGTCTGCGTATCCCCTTCCGAAAATTATTGGTACAGAGTTCCATTTCTGGCTGAGTACTTTCGGGTACCGTTTCCCAATAAATCATTATAATTTTATTCTGCATTGTCACATGAATTTCTTAACAAATTGCATTGAAATTAACCACTCATTTTAATATATTTCCTAATCAATCTTAAATAATTTAAGAAATTTTGAGCAACCTAGAGATATGTCGCAAGACCCAAAAAAAATATGTATATAATTTTAATTGTTATATCAATCTAGATATAAATAAATTGTCGAAGTGTCCGAAAGCATTAAGAATTATTATTTTTCTTTATAAATTGCTTATCACAACGAGCCGGCATACTTATTCCAGCAGGCTACGTTTTTCTAGAAAATTGTGCGTTCTTTGTTAAGATCTGCAGTTTGTATTTTTTTAGCATTAAATTTAAGAAGTCACATGATAAAACGTTGTCTTGTTTGAAACCTCGCCTAGTATCGACGGGCGCTAAGAGATCGTTCTCAATTCAAACGGTGCTTTTGTTGTTGCCCAGCGTCACACAATATACACGATTATACCACATAGGCGAAGTTATGAACTATAATTGACGCAGCCTGGGCGTCTTCTTGTTGTGGATTAAGTAGAGTAACTCTTTCTGTAAGTAATCGCACCTTTTGATCTTGTCGAAAACAAATAACTTTGTTGCCTGCTATACTTAGGAGCTTGAAATGCCATTCCACAGTTCCTATATACCGAGTTTTTGAGCGGGATTTTGTTTTCAGTCGCTCTTCATATTATAAGCAAACAAAGAGGAATTTCGTCAGGAAACTTTGCAGGAATGAGGAGAAGTTTGTTTCTTTCGAATATTTTAAGAAAAAAAAAATTAAATATATAGTGTTTTCCAATAGGGACGATATGATTTCTAAGTGTCATTTTGGTCATTTTTAATATGTCATGATCTGCCTTTTTTTACAATTGCATCATGGCAAGATATACGCCAGAGCAGCGTTTACAAATTATTCAATATTATTATTAAAATAGTAGTCCTGAATTTCAGATCTTTTTAAGAAAATCATCTTCTCTGATGAGGCTCACTTTCATCTGAGTGGTGCAGTAAATAACCAAACTGTCGATTTTGGTGCGAAGAAAACCACAAATTATTCATGAACAACCATTACATTCACCGAAATTGACAGTTTTGTGTGGTTTCTGGTATTTCTGTTCGAAATGAAGGTGATAGCACCGTTACTGTCAATGGAGAGCGGTATAGATCGATGATAACCAATCTTTTATGGCCACAATTGGAAGAAGTTGATCCTAACAACATTTAGTTCCAACAAGACGGGGCTACCTACCACACAGCACGTGCAATTATCACCGAACTATTACGAAAAAGGTTTGGAAATTCGATTATTTCAAGAAATTGTAACCTTGAATGGCCTCCAAGAAGTTGTAATTTAATATAATTAAATTACTTCTTAGAAAATTATTTGAAGTCATTAGTCTTTAGCAATAAACCAGATTCTCTTCAAGCGTGAAAAGTCAATATGGAACGTGCTATTCATGACATACGACTTGATTTAATGGAAAAAGTGCTCAAAAATTGGGTTCATCGAGTTCCTTCCTGCAAATTAAGTGGTGGAAGCCATTTGAATGATGTTATATTCAGATTTTAATTGTATTGATTTTACTTCACATTAAATAAAAAACATTTGAATTTCCTTAACAATTAGTATGTTTTATTTTTTTTTATAGAAATCTTATCACTCTTATTAGAAACCCCTATATTTCGACGTCTCAAATACTCCACAATTAACACTGCCATAATTAGCGCGGTTGTTGTAACTGTCTTTGACGAAATATCTTGTTAAACTCGCCATTTGGGCTCAAAACTTTGGGTATAGATTCCATCCGGTGCTACATTGGCCGGATCACTATGGTTGACCTTACGGCGTTCATGCCCATAATTTTTCAAGCATTATTCGTTGGCTTTCCAACAATGTGTATGTATTATTGTACCCTCTACGAAGTGGTTTGGATTAGAGTTATGAACAGCTCTGCCGACCGAATGTTTTCCGTACAAACTTCCAATCGTATGTCATCGCTGTCATCCTTCACTATACACAGGAACCAGTGGCCAAGTACTCTCCTGCCTAAAAAGTACGAGGAACATTATTAATTTTTATTTATTTAGTTATTTATTATTTATTTATTTAATAAACTATCTATCTGGACTATTTTTATTAGATCACCAATTTAGCCGACAATCTTTTGCTTATTTAATCTATGATTATGTTATTTACAAGTAATGAGGAAATCCCCTTACTAAATTTTCCAATCTTACTGCCGCCTGGGACCAGTGCTTCGCATAGCCATACATCAAATGGAAAATTTGTGGCAAAATTATTTTCGCATTTTCTAACCACATATTGGTGATTCGGGAAATCGTTCTCTGTGCTCGACAAGATCCCTTGTTGCCCACGGTTGTATTTCGAACACCGCTTACTAACATGTGAGTTTTATGAACTGAGTGCAGTTTTGAGCGGAAAATTAATTAATTTTCCTTAACAAATTTTAAACGCTGCTCTCTTGTACTAAATTCCAAAAGTACCTTAACGTGCTTTCACGTCTATAATTTGACTTACCTGTTTCAAGTGGATTCATTTTTAAATGATCTTTATAAAATGGTATTAATCTTCGAATTAAGCAGAAAAACACGAAGCCTTTCACTTTTGAAAAAAATTTAATTAGTGAATAATGACATTAAAATAATTGGATTAAAAGTAGTGTCAAATTTGCATTTTGTTTTGCTTTCATGTTTATCTTTTATATTTAATATATTTAATATCAGATTTTTATTATATTTAATAACTTATAGATTATTTTACCCCTTTTTGGCAAGACCTACATGGTTAGACTCCAACTATGCTTAAAGCCAATGGCAGATAGACCTTTGCGCCACGTTGCTTGAGAGATTGACTTTGACGCCTAACTCTACAAAATTACCTTCATAAACAATGCCAACAGATAACCATCTCTCATCTTTTTGCGTACGCTGACCATTCCCTGATTTTAATATAAACTTTTTTCCTTAATTTTAATGTGAATTCCCAAGAACTAAGGAGGAAAACTACAAAATAAGTCAATTCTTAATATGGCAATTTTTTAGCTTTTTGGTAGAAAATAATTGAACAGAAAAATGCTCATTGTGTATGGTATAACATGGGCTAGCAAAGTTGGAAATGTCACGTAATGCAATAAAATCCCATCGGCTTAAGTGTGAATCTGTTCTGATCACATTATAATTTGTTAATAGCGATTTTAGTCGCATTGCGCGTTAATTTAAACAAAATGTACATATATCATATGGAAGTGATATTTGCATTTGTTAAAAGATAGATGACGAAAAATGAAAATTTCCTAGAGAAATAATGTAAAGATTTAACAGCTCTTAAAATAACTTATAAACTATAATATAGAGTTTTCCATTAAGAGTGATATGATTTCTTTGGAAAATAAAACACACTAATTGTTAGGGCAATTCAAATGTTTTTTATTTAATGTGAAGTAAAATCGATACAATTAAGTTCTGAATATAACATCATTCAAATGACCTCCACGACTACATTTGCAGGAACGAACTCGATGAACCCAATTTTTGATCACCTTTTCCACTAAATCAAGTCGTATGTCATGAATAGCACGTTCAATATATAATTTTAACGCTTGAAGAGAGTCTAGTTTATTGCTAAAGACTAATGACTTCAAATAACCCAACAAGAAGTAGTTTATTATGTTAAGTCACAACTTCTGGGAGACCATTCAATGTAACAATTTCTTAAAATAATCGAATCTCCAAACCTTTCTCGTAACAAGTCGGTGATAATTACACGTGCTGTGTGACACGTAGTCCCGTCTTGTTGGAACTAAATGTTGTTAAGATCAACTTCTTCCAATTGTGGTCATAAAAAGTTGGTTATCATCGATCTATACCGCTCGCCATTGACAGTAACGGTGCTATCAGCTTCATTTCGAAAAGAAATACCAAAAACCACACAAAACTGTCAATTTCGGTGAATGTAATGGTTGTTCATGAATAATTTGTGGTTTTCTTCGCACCAAAATCGACAGTTTGGTTATTTACTGCACCACTCAGATGAAAGTGAGCCTCATCGGAGAAGATGATTTTCTTAAAAAATCGTAATCATTTTCAAGTTGATCCAAGGAGAAATCAGCAACGTTATTCTTGCGTATATCTTGCCATGATGAAATTGTAAACATTACTCAATACAATGAAAAAAAAGAAGACAGATCATGACATATTAAAAATGGCCAAAACGACACTTAGATTCTCGAAGTCTTTGCCAAATTGATCGAGTATAAGCGCACCCTCTTAAAGAGCGGCACTTTGAAACAAGTAGCCCCGGGTGTTGCACAATATTTTTCATTTGCTATTCTAAGCAGTGGGGCAACAACAATTTTGATCAATCATCCTCTTTTCCTCTAATACCCAATTAATCTTCGAAAGCTTGTGACTAATAATTAACGTTTAACCTGATAATTCTGGTTTTAATATATATAATATATATAATATATTGAGTATGAGTCAGTGGTTATGCTGTTTACGTCGTATCGTATGACAGGTTGAATACACTTACCCTTGAAAATACTTGAGTCAGTTCTTACGTTTGGAAGTAGAGAAGGAAGAGTGTCTCTACTACTATGGAAAGACTACATCGGGAAGGACCTAGTTTCACTATGTATGAGAATGCATTTTACAAAAGCAAACAAGGAAATTCTTATTAATTTATCAATTTAACTAATTTTATTAACAAATTATATACTAGAGCTCTAGATACCCGGATATCGAGCACTGCGAGCAGCTCGATGCTCGCTCGATACTCACACATTGTTCATTGCTCAGCAGAACAAAAAAAAATTAATTTTGTTTGTCAAAATTTCTTTGGCATTTAAATGAGTTTCACACTTCGCAAAAATTACTTTAAAATTAATAAAACCCGTTTTGAGTAAAATGCCAAAGTGTTTGCCAAAATGCTCCAAAATGTTTGAGCCGAGCACAATAGGCAATGGGCAGGTGTGCGAGTGCTCGTTGTTCAAATGCTCGCACTGCTTGAAAATGTTTGAGCAAAATCTGGAGCTCTAATACATACCAGGATTAACGGACAACAAATCGTTGGCAAATACACAAACAACCAAACAATAACATTTGCGCATCGACCGCATCGCAAGTTCAACACAGTCTGTACCAAAATCAAAGATAAAGTGAACAAAGAACAACAACACTACATTATATATATATGAAATCAAATGAAATGGTAAAGAAGACAAACGCTACAGCAGAGTTTACATAGGAACAACGAAGCGAGCGTTATGCTGCAACTAGCCAAAAAACAAAGCGACTCAGCTGACAAAAAGCGATCACACAGTGCAGACTTTGATAATGCGAGATTGATGGATATAGAGGAAAAAATATAAAAAACGATGACATTAGAAGGGCTGCGGATGCAGCAAAAAGTTCATTGCGCTGTATACTACAAAGAAGATGTGGACAATATACTTATAAATTGCGGATACACAGCAATTATAACAAATAATAAACGAATGATATGATGTTTAACGGATCTTTTGTATTGAATATGGTTGACAAAAAAGTTATGATAACAAATCAGATTAAATATGTAATTTGAGTGATTATATTGTGACGATTTTCGTAATTAGTTCGATGATTTTCCAAACACTTCTAAGATTTGTTCGTTTATTTTACAATACTCTATAATACACAATTACTTTCCGCTACACAGAGTTTATCCGTTTCTAAAACAAACAGCTTATTCTAATGTTAACGCCACTGCGTTTTCTACTCATCTGTCTGTGACAGCTGCTGAAGCTTCTTTTCAATCGGACGATGACCCAAACATTCCATTCACGCTGTCTTAGGACATGTTGATAACGAATGAAGTTGCGGTAACTGTTGTCGCCGCTGGGATTACCGTAACATTGCCCTTCACCTAAGTCGACGGCCTGTGGTAGTTGCTGCCACTCCTTTTATCTATCTTTTGTATGTTTGCAAAAAATGTTGTTTTACACATTTTGATAATTGTGTTTTCTTGTAAAAAAAAATGGACCCCCTGAAGTTACAATAACGTATCGAAACGCGTAGGAGACAAACAAAAAGAAAAGCAACATTAAATGAATGGCCAAAAAGATCAAAATATAACATACTCGTACAAGATAAATAATTTATAAGTAATTAAAATTATTAATGTGGGAAGCGTTAAAGGCACACGCTCCTGTTTTATTAAATTACACAACCGAGGCCGTAAAAGTCGAGTGGTTAGCATTGCGTACTACAATTCGGAAGGCCTGGGTTCGAGTCCAGGTTCGAGCAACATCCAAAGTTATAGAAAATATCGAGCCCGCCGAGTTTATTTCTGACATGAAATAAAATCCTCATAAAAATCCATTGGCCTTTCGTAGGCAGCTTAGAATAAATTGTAGGTTCCTCTATTTGTTCTTAAAAACATCAAGACGCAAAACCACAAATTGGGGGAGGAGCTCGGCGAAAGTCGCTTCAACGGTTACAAAGCGCCAAATATATTTATATATATGTATACGAACGCAGACTTCGGTCATGGAAAAATTACATTACACAGCGAAAAAATACGTACGGACCTATGCTTACATCCAAATTATTCTAATTTTTGTCTGTCTGTCGGTTATCCATTTTCCGAAAAGAAATATTTCAACCAAATTAAATGTTTCTCCTAATCCATGGCCGATTTAGATATATCATCTAAAATTTTAACCAAAACGTAGCATAAACCAATTTTTTTTCTCAATTGAATCGGTCCGCAACTAGGAAATCATTCACGTAAATTGAACCATAGATAAGATTTAGAATAGGTCAGTTCATGGTCCACTTCCCGGAGAGAAAAATGGCGATCCTACTAATCAAAGCAAGAAGCTATCTAAGTAGCAAATTTCAAGTAAATCGAAGCATAAATACGAATAGGTCAGTCCCTGGTTCACTTCCCGGTATGAAAAATAAATAAAATCCTATTCGAAGACATAACGATATATAGGTAATTTGATTGAAATTGGTTCAGCCAATTTGGAAAAGTTCGAGGACAGACACTCTGATAGGAAAATTTTATATATATATAAGTAGATAAGACATCAAATAGGCCGGTCCATGGTCTACTTCCCGTAGATAATAGTAGTGTACCTGCTAATTTAAGGAAAAAGTTATCTATGTACAAAACTTCAAACACATCGAAGCATAAATGCGATTTTTTCGGTCAGTCTCCCCAATTCTACCTTCCGCGGATATGTGACTGATGCAAAAAATAGATAAAAATCATCGTTGATGCGGATCATGTTAGAATATCAGCTCAATCGGCGCGCAAAACTTTTTGGGGTTTTGAAGCGTACACAACCGAACATAATATTTATACATATATATATCTATATATATATATATATATATATATATATATATATATATATATATATATATATATATATATGTATGTATATATATGTATGTATGTATATACATTAAATTATTTATTTAACGTTTGATTAATGAAAAATTAATTCCCATAATTAAGTACATTGGTAATGTATTTTCTCTTTCGTCAAAAATTTTTTTCGAACTAAACAAAATGGCTGCTAAATAACATAAATATGTGAGATAAATGTTTTGCTTAGTAAATTGGCATTGCAAAAGATAAAATATAAATTTACTCTGCTTCGGTATGCTTATAAACAAAATGGCATTAAATGGATTTGTCGCCCCATGTATTTGTTAAGAAATAAATTGAAAGCATGCGTGCGAGTTTATTTATGTATAATAATTCTCAATAACTCATATCCATATAACATACATACTTATTCATATGTATTTATGCTAAAATGGAATAAGAAGTATATAACTTTATATCACATTTCATATATACAAGTACATATATACTAATTTAATATTTATACATATACATACATACGATAATTTATGCAGTATATTAATTTTACTAATTTATTCATAAGGCAATTGAACACCTAATGGTGTCATTTACGGTTGAATGCATAAATATGAATATTTATGTGTAGGATTAGTGTAGAAAATTATTATGTATAGTATTAACTGTGAATATAAAAAACAATAATTGTAATTTAAGCTTTTTAAGGTTTTACATACGGGAGTAATAGTCTTAGAGAAGCAATAAATTGATAATTTCAACACATGAAATGGGCAAGAATTATGGTGGATATCACGTTTGGTATGGGTTGTAGAATGCGGCCTCTCACCAAAAAAGGTCGTTCAAGTCTTCAAAAGTTTCCTCAAAATATAACACACCCGTTACCAACCTCAATAGCTTTAAAATTCTGTCAAAAATTATTTATAATATTTAAAAAAAATAATTTTAGGATAATTAAGCACAAAAATGACAACACATGGACGAGCAATATTGGGTATGATGTTGTGTTATGATAACAATTGCAGTGATGGGGTTTCTAACATGTGGTCAAAAGTTTGAGCGGCATTATATATAAGTAAAACCACTGAAACCTATTGCGGACTATGATTGATGGGCATGTACCAGAAATTTCCGGTCTCTTAATTGGCAAGGTGCAGCTGTCGCCCAGCTGGTAGATGTACTCTTACGACTAAAAGCTGAAACAACCGCCGTCAAAGAAGTGCGATGGACGGAACAATGATGGAAGATGATGGGCCCATGTGAAATCTACTACTGCGAGGATATAAGAATAATAAATTTGATTCCGCTTTTGTGGTGGGAGACACTCCGTCGCCAAGTTCCCGGCGTTCATCTTGTTGGATGAACGTCTAGCCACAATCAGCATCAAAGCGAAGTACTCCAGCCTACCGTTGATTTGCACCCAAGCCTCAATCGAAGAGAAGGACGATGTGGCCAAAGATGCTTTCTATGAAAGCCCAGAACGTACATAACAGGTCAATTGGAAAGTCCCCGGCCTGACACATAGATAGCGCTACTAGAATTAATTAATTAATGATTTTAAGGTTGAGAGCTGTCGGATCATTAGTTTGTGAATTATATAATTTTGAGCAAAGCAACATTTGTTATTAAGAAAAAAAAGGAAAAAAAGGAATTTTGTCAGTCATCCGAATGGACAGCTGCCAAGGTTATGACGTCTGCATTTTCGGATGCGGAAAGAGGAAGAATCATCAACAGCAACTACTATCTAGCGTTATTTGACCGTTTGAAGGACGAAATCGCCGAAAAACGGCCGAATTCGAAGACTATAAACAGCGAATCACCCTTGAAGGGAACTGTGTTCAATAAAAAATGAATTTTGCCAAAAAAAAATGTGTTTGACTATGGTAGGCCGGAGACTTTTCAATTGACCTGTTATGAGTGCTTTTCCGGCGTGATGTCAAAACAGTGTATGGGGATTTTAGTGCCAGGGTGTGCAAAAAAGGAATTTTCGGCACTATAGTTAGGAAATTCAGCAACCATGACGAAACATTCCCGAAATAGCTGAGGCTGATCGATTTTATGAATGTTCGAATTGTATTTAGTACCAGATTTGGACACAAGAAAATTCATCAAGCTACATTGCACACAACCGAATCGATCATGTTTTGATTGGCGGAAAACATGTATCCAGTGCTTTAGATGTGCGTACGTTTCGATGATTAACCATCGACTCGGATCACTATCTTGTCGCAGCGAAGATACGTACCCGCCTCTGTGTAGCAAAAACGCCCGTCAACGAACACAAGGCAGGTTCGACATTGAAAAGCTGCAAACACAGTAGACAGCCATTATGTTTTCTTGCACACGTGCTCTCTCAAGGCACTCATCCGCAACTCGATATGAGGGAGCTGTAGAATGGTACGGCATTTATTCTCAGCAGTGTCAGAAACAAATCCAATTTATTTACAAGTAGAAGTAAATTGTAATGAAATGAAAATGATTATGAAGAAGATTAATTTATTAAAAGTGGATAAAGTTGCTAAATGAAGGAAGTACTGCTTGACTAATATTTAACTAAATCAAAAACTGATTTTTATTAAGTGTAAGAGGCAAGTGTAGTCGCGACCTTCCACGATCGGTCTCGGATTCAGGTCAGTTCGGGCCGTACTTGGGTTTCGGTAATCGGGCTGTTGGATTTTACGCTTACTCATAAGACGCGCCCCTCGGTCGGTTCGGCGGGAGGTTTGGCAACGCTGGGTTCGTCGTTAAAAAAACGCCCGAAGTGGGTCGTTGCTCTCCACGTCATAACTATAGCCGAGTTATGAGAGTAGCGCATAAGGGTCGCTGCAGGCAAACTCATTTTTGTTAAAAAAATCTTTTTTTGGTGAATTAGAAATCCACACATGTGTGAAAGTTCGTAGGAAAAAATACCAGTTCTTTACATGGGAAATAGATGGAAGATGAACTAGTTAGTGCAAAAATGCAAACTAGTTGGATTCTAGTTATTAACTTCCAATGATTTCCTAAAGGGTCGTTACATCTTAGTGTTCTTATTCTATGATACAGAAACTTCTGCAGAGAGATCCCCAAATAAAATAAATGAAATTAATGCATATTGAATAACATTGTGAACGTGCAGTACTAGGAATATTTGGATATTAATTTTCTGCGATGTCAATCGCCAATTTTCTAAATTTTCTCAAATCTGAAACAATGTTGCAGGAGATAAATGTACATCATTGAATAATTTGCTACAGTCTTCCCATCATTTGATGGTTTACTTCGACATCTGTTTGGTGCTTTTTTTGGACGAAACTCGTGCCGGCAATTTTTTCCCTTCTCAGAAATCGTTTTTTATCTTCTAAGCTTCATATTTGCCACTGCCTGATGTAAAATCTGTAAGAAATGTGAAGAAAAATATTTAGAAAAAATCAAATGTATGGGAAAATATGCTTGGCAGAATACCACAGAGAGATGCAAAAGGTGGGAGCTGAAAATAAAAAAATATACACATAGGAAAGATCAAAAAATTTAATCCAAAAAACTTTCTGTATTTTCGTAATAATTTGGCCTCTTTCCGTTAACAATTTTATAAATAATGAAGAAAGAAAATTATTTTGTTTGTAGAATTCTTAATAAGCTCGAAATGCTGGAACTTTCAATATGTCAGTATGCCTTGTTCGAAAATATTCACACAAAATGATAAGCTCTAAGCGTACAAATCTCTATGTAATGTAAAATGTGCAAAACGTTGCCTACAATTAGTTCAATGTTATGCCAGTGAGTAAGGAAAATGTCTTTGTGAAATCATATCGTGTACTTCTAAACATCTGGCTACTTAATAGTCAAGTAATAAAATAAAGTTTGATTTTAGTTTGTAATTTTTGTTCTAGCTTTTTAATATGAACACTAACAACTTTTGTAAATTATCTCCTGTAAGTACGCGACCAACTTGTAATTTGTTTTTATATCTATTACATCCGGCTTAGGTATTTCTTTCCGACTACAAATCGCCACAGTCTGAGGAGCGACGATATAATGTACGCAACTAAAACATATATGTTTGTGCTTAGATATATATATACATATGTATATATATATATATACAACTACAGTACCTATTATATGGTGTATTTTTGTGCAAATTTTGCGGCACGCACAAACGGTAGCAGGTCATGCTTATTTTAAGAAATGTGTTTTATTTGCGTCCTTTTACCTCAAAACACACCACAACCCGCACTCCGTACTCCGTCAAAGGGGGCGGATAAAGTGGGTAAACTTGCCATTTTGCATTGAATTCGTCGTTTTTTACTATATTTAGTAGAACTTGCGCCTAAAAGCATGCAAAACTATATTTTGCTTTGTATGAAAACGATTCGCATACACACACATATAAAATATAAGTACGGTTATGGACCTTTTGTATGCCTCACATAAACGTTTGATATGTCCCTGCGATTAACGTGAGTACTCCATGCACGCGTGAAATATATACTCTTTGTGGACTATAGCGCAAAACCGACCACAATCTATACAAATGATATGGTCTATGTATTAGGGCTGCTTAGTTTCGAATACAATGCGCTTTCGTGAAAATCTAGCAGAAACGTAATATTTATCATAGAAATTTATATTAAATTTATATAATTATTACCAAAGATTATAACATACTAAATTTGCGGTTTTGTTATATTTTCATTTCAACATATGTTCAAAAGGGGTTTCCATTTAGTGGTTTAGTGGGGAAAGTGCAGGATTGTATTTTGACATTTGTCAACTTTAACTCTAATACCAAACAGTTAAAAGTCAAGCATTTCTGAAAATGAATTCTCAAGAACGCGTTAAAATTTTCTGAAACCTACTACAAAATCGCGATTTAAACGAGCCACTTTCGTGCTTTAAGAGGAGATTATTGTGTACATAATCGTCCAAATTCTCAATCAATTGGTAAAATTGTAAATAAATTTGAACAGACTGATTCGGTTACAGATGACCGTTTTGCTCCTTCCAATTCAAATATCGCTACTGTAAGTGAAAATGATGGCCGCAGTAGCTGAGTGATTAACATTGCGTCTTACAATTCAGAAGGCCTGGGTTTGAGTCCAGGTTCGAGCAACATTCAAAATTACAGAAAATTAAATTTTCTAATTGTGGTCACCCCTTGGCAGGGATTGTCAAGCACTCCGAGGGTATTTCTGAAATGAAATAATAAGCTGCTCATAAAATCCATCGGCCGTTGAGGCGACTTAGAATAAAGTGTAGGTCCCTCCATTTCGTGACAAAAACATCAAGACGCAAAAACGAAAATTGGAGGAGGAGTTCGGCCGAAAATCGCTTCAGCGGATACAAAGCGCCAAATATATATATACATATGTAGCAGAAGACTCGAATGTGTCTATTTCCCGACGTTCTCAAGAGCTGGGACTTTCTTGGGGCACATTATGGCGTATTTTGAACGTAGACTTACAGTCAGCTTATCATTTACAATGCTGTAGTTACGTCGATTGGGTGCTTGAACAACAACCAGTGGATCGCGATTTTTCTTCAGAGAGGAGGCACATTTCTCACTCGGTGGATACGTAAATAAGTAAAATTGTCAAATTTGGTGCTCCGAGTATCCTCAAAGTTCACTACACCCAAAAAAACTACTATCTGGTGCGCTCTTAGGTGCGAAGGTGTGATTGGGCCTTACAACTTTGAAAACGATTATGTGGAGACTGTAACTGTAAGTTTGGAGCGTTATGGTCGTATGATAACCGACCTTTTTTGGCCAGCAGTTGAAAACACGACCTTTACAATATGTGGTTCCAAAAAGATGGTGAAACATGCCACATAAGAGTTACTTCCCTTCCGGGTAATCTTTAGTCTTGGCGAAGTCAATTGGCCACCGAGATCGTGTTATTTGATATAGTTGGACTTTTTTTGGAAGACTACGCGAAAGACCGCTCATTTGTATGATATAGTGTTTCACATATAATGTTAAGGTTAAAACTTTACTTTGTAATAAAAAATAAATTTCATGAAAAACAAATGCTTTTAAATGCATTTTATGTACGTTTTTTTTGGAAACCAAAAAAATGGATAACCCTGTATTAGTTCCAACTTCTGTACGTACCAGCAGAGCTCACCATAAAAATGAAACTGAAACAAATTCAATTTCATACATTTCAGTTTATGAGTAAAAAAATTACAACTTCGTGTAGTTATTGCGATCGTTAAAACACGAGCAATGATCGGCTAATAGCAAACTGATAGCGATACCTAGGCTGGTCCAACGCGGCACTACAGTGGAGTAAAGCAAGTGGTACTGAATCGTCCAAATTTTCGCAGTGATATATCCATCGTTCGTACACACGAGTACATACATGCATAAAATCATATGGATATGTACTACGCAGTGAATTTAGTCAAGTTGGTGAAAGGTATATTAATAAAGCATACATTTCGGCGTTGTGTATAATAAATTCTAAGTTGAATGACAGACGAGGTTAGCTAACTGACTGTGTAGCGGTGCGAACGCCTTTCGGCAACATGCTTACGTAGAAGTGGGTGTGTTAAGTCAGAAAACGTCTCTACAATACATACATACGTACGTACGGATGTGTTTGTAAGGTGGCTCGGCCGGTCGCTCGGACACACGGTACTTTGGTACGGTTCGATCATCGCACTTTAAAGCAAAATATGCGTGTTCGAGAGGGTCAGCAAAAGGATATGCATGCATACAGATACTTATATGTGTATATGTATGTATGTATGTGTTTAAAGCGTGCCTTTTTCTTGAGTTTCCCATATGCTAAGGCATGCGCCTTATAATACAACTCAACATACAGCAAGAAAATGTTCTAAAATTTGTAATCTAAATAAAATACCGTTATAAGAGCAACAACAATAGCAATAACAGAAAAAAAAATTAAAACCACAAGTGGTAATCCCTTGCCTTTTGCTATTTTTGCTTTTTACTTTAGTCATATACATATATATATGTCATATATATATATATATATGTACAGGTAGAGATGTGTATGTGCGTACATTGCTGTTTAGTATATTTGTGTTGGTGCATGTCAGAGCATGTGTTTGCTGTTAGAGGTCGTGTTAATGTATGTTGTTGTTGTATGCATATGTGGGAACGGCTTTGGCCACTTGTCAACACTTTCAACACGTTTTCACAATAAATTGACTGAGGTAAAGGGTCTGCGTGTGCGTCAATGGTAATTACGTGTGTTTACAAGCACATTTGTATATGTATGTAGCAGGCGTGGCCATAATAAAAAGTGAAAGCTGTTTTCTCTAATTTTAAAACAGAATTAAGAAGAATATTCCAGACCATAATATGAGAAATTTTAAAATAGTTCTTGGCAATTTTGAAAAATTATTTTCAAAATTATAATTGCTTCAACTACCTTAATGGAAGGGTATTAACAGATGGAATGTCGTTGTTCCAAAAGCCCATTACTGTGTCCATATAAGAGAATTCAAGTTCTGTATCTGGTTCTGGGCAAAACCAAAAGCGTAAGCTCTCCGAGCCATGATACTAAGTGAGATTTCAGAGAGGATGACTCTTTACCGTGTGACTTCTTAGTAAGAAGAAAATAGTAAGGAGCTGCAGAACTGAATTGGGAAAGTACAATTTAGTATCAGGCGTTCAATTCCAGTGCAATCTTTACCCAAAAGTGTGTAGTCCAAATTAAAAATCCTGTTCGCATCGTCATAACAGCCAACACATACCCCATCACTACCTTCGTAGTCGACGCAGCCACTTTGATACATAGTTACCATGAGATGGACAAAAGAGCGTGCAAACCTCTCCATTTTCCGGCCTTCGCTCTGTGGTGAAAAAAAGTCGTATTAGCTTACAAATTCCATGTGCTCCTGATCCAAAGAAAAACGGCTAACAATCATCATGTCAAAGGTTAAATGGGTTTCCACCTTCTTCCTCACTTACTTTGAGTTTTGAGTAAGGTGCCGTTATTCATGGGAACCCTAAAAACTTGCGCCGGCAAATATTATTTCACTACTTATCCTAAACCCATTTTTTTGATGAAGATTGGCTTCTTCGTGTGAAATGTTTACTAGCGCCGTCAACCCATAAAGGGTGATTCATTTCGAGGTTCCCTACTTTTTTTTAAAGAAATAAATACAAAAAATTCAAATTTAATGGGGAATGTTTCGAAAGAACATTCTATGGCATTTATTTTTTGAAGATTATCTTCTTCAAATGTTGGCCGCTGATACGTCTCAGAGGGTCCATCCCTTCAGTCCAATTTTCGATGACTCGTTCGAGGATTTCGACTGGTAACTGGCGAATGACATGCGTGATGTTTTGCTCCAAGGCCTGAATCGAGGCGAGATTGTCCGCATAGATTTTAGACTACGTATCCCCAGAGGAAAAAAGTCTAATATCGTGATATCACAAGATCTTGGTGGCCTATCGACCGGCCCAAAATGTGAAATTATCTGCCCACCGAAGTATTCTCTCAATAAATCCATTGATTGATGCGATATGTGGGAAGCAGCGCCGCCTTTTTGAAACCAAATGTCGCGGAGATCACGAGCTTCAATTTCAGACATCAAATAGTCGGTTATTAAGGCGCGATAACGGTCGCCATCGACGGTTACGTTCTCGCCGGCATCATTTTTAAAGAAATATGGACCGATGATTCCATGATTCCACCGGCCCACAATCCACAACAAACCGTTTTTCCGTTGTGCTTTCTGGATGAAATGTCAGGTCTTGAATCTCTTTAGGTTGCTCTTCATCCCAAATGCGGCAATTTTGCTTTTGTACATACCCATTGAGCCAGAAATGGGCTTCATCGTTGAACAAAATTTTAAGCGAAGCGAACTTAACGAAATGTTTCGGGAAGGCGAAACGGAAAGGACGTTTAATGATACAAATACGTGAGTAGATCAGTTATAGTGGGTGTAGTTATTCGAGTGAGGAACGTGGTTTACTCTTGTCCCCTAGACTTAGTAGTTATTGGCAAGTGTGTTGCTGCTTGTGAGGAATGTCTGATCTTTAACTGAAGGAAATTCATGGTTGTTGTGTTTTGAACTGGTGAGCCTTTTCCCATATACTGGGATCCTTTTAGGGAATAAAATTTTTTTTTAAAGAAATGCCAATCTTGTGTCAATAAATTTAAAGTTATCCGAACACTGGCTCAAATCTAAGTGCATTACTTTAAGTCCAATCAGATTTACACTAAACTAGCTTAAAAAACTTTCATAATTTATTCTCACCTCATTTCAGCACTCGTAGCTATAAGCAAACGTGTTTATATATACATACATATATAATTCAGCGGAAAATTTATGTTCGACACGCGCATAGACAAATCAAGCGGCACATTGTCCTCAAACCAGCCTACTCCTGCCATAAACCCCAATCGCTTTTTCAGAAAATATGAACCGAAATAATTTTGAAGTAGTTGCCACCGGGTGTACGTGGCATGTCGCAAGTCGACCACCATCATCATCATCAGCGCCACTTCACGCAATACCGTGATGAATCACTTGTAAATTTTGCTGACCGCTTTGCTGCGTGCTTGCCGCTTGTTGACCTGAACTAAATGAGGTCTTAAGCGTTGGTCGCTAACGCAGACGTTCATGCCAGTTGCGCATAAATTCGCTTACTAATACAATTCATTTTCAAATTTTCACTATTCAAATTGGTCAGATAGGTTGTTCAACTTAATTAATTTACAATAGAAATTTTGGCGTCTATTTTCGGCTTTTATTTATTGAATGAAGAAAAATGTGTTTTACTTGGTCAGTAGTTTGGCTTTACAGTTGTTTGTATAGTCATTAATCATAACTTAGCTAGGAAATGTGCCGGTAGTTCTATAAAACAAAAATACTTGAACTTGAAAAACAAATTTGTAGGTTGTTCTTTAAAAAAAAAATGGCGTAAAGTTGACTATATGACAGATAATCTACTAATTCTTAAATCCATAAATTCTTAAAAGTTGTTTGTGTTGATCTAAGTAGTGAGAGAGAGGAACTAAACGGGGTTGGGTCGTCGAAAGGGAAACAGCCCTTGTCGAGATAGAATCCAAGTCAACTACGGTGCGTAGAACCGGCTGTCGTGAGAGATGTAGTGGTGTCCGCCATATCACAACAGATAACGCTGGTCTGATAGACAGAATGGATTGCCGAACTATGCTGATGCTCGCCTCGGATCACTTGCCCATAATTGTCTCGATTCACAAGTCTCAGTACTTTGTTTCCGTGGATTACCGGACGATTTTAAACATGAAAAAAGCTAACTGATACGGCTTCACGGAATTTAAGGAGAACACCTTCAGTGGTCTTCCTGCTCCTACCAACGTCACCCATGGTTAAAAAATTTTCCGCTACATCGTCGTGTCTGCTGTCGCTCGCTTCATCCCGGCTGGCCGAATTGCGGAAATCCGCCATATCGTCTCCACTGAAGCGGCATTTTTAGTAACAAGGTGTGAGCGCTATGTCTAGACATCCCCGCATTAGGGAACTCAACTCGTGGATTCGGCAAAAGGTAGATCATTATAAGCGCAACAAGTGGGAGAAATTTAAGGTCCTCCAATCTCTCCTCTGGGGTAACCAAGCTCTGGGTCAGAGTCGAAGCATTGCCTAGTCCGGCGAGACGTGTTGATCGGATGGAAATTTCATCCGGTGATCACACCTGGTCGGATCCGAAGAGATGCGCGAGCTATTTTCGCCGGAAATTCACACTACATCCTTCGGTTGTCAAAATGAAAATACAAGTGACCCGCCGTCAGCTAAAACTCAAACTTTCGAACACTAGCGCGATGCTTAATTTCTCCAGTGAAGAGGTTCAGGGGGTTATCGGGGAGGCGAAAGCCTCCAAATCCATCGGCTCCGACGGAATAAGCATGCGTTAAAACACTTGGGTCCAGGGAGAGCAGACTATCTCATCAAGGTTCTCAATTTGTCTTTGACCACTCTAATTATACCCGACATGTGGAAACTGGGTAGAGTGATCTCGTTACTAAAGCCGGGGAAACCCGCATATAAAGGAGAGTCTCATTGGCCGATATCTCTCCGTTCCCCAGTAGCGAAGAGAATCGAGGTCTTGCTGCTCTCGTCAGCATGGCTTGAGATTTCAAGCGGAAAATCAACTATTTTTCGTCACTAATATATATAAAATATTCCACTTAATATTAATAATAAAGGCATTTGGTTTTATATCATCATACGAAACAATATTTTTTTTTTCTTTATGTGAGCGCCCATATCATAAGACGCCCAGACGTAAAAATGCACACCATCACAGAAGCACTTAACGCCATTAACACGCAGATATTTTATAGCCTCACCCAAAATCAGCCATGTGCGCCAACTGTCTTAGTAGCACTGGATCTGTCGAGGGCCTTCGACACGTCAAACGTGCAGTGCTACTATCGGACATTGAAAATTCATATTATCACCAGGGTTGAAGAGATGAACCATGAATTGCTTGAGTGGTCGGCAATCATCGGTTGACTTTCGAGGCCAAACCTCAAAGCTACGAAAAATTAAACAGGAGGTTCCGCAAATCCGCAACAAAATGCTCAAATCGCTAGCCGACAGCACTTGGGGTAAGGACAAAGAACAACATACAAGGCAATTGGTGGGCCAGTCGTAAACTATGATGCTCGGATTTGGACGCCGGGGACTAGCGAGACACAGTTGAAGAAGTTATAATTCTGTCAAAACACCGCCCTTCGAACCGTGACAGGAAACCTCCCGATGGCGCCGGAGCACCACTTATACAGTGAAACGTGTATGCTCCCAGTAAAGAAGCATATTATAGGTTGTGTATGCAATTTGTGTTGGGATGCTACTGTATCATCATCCCAACAGGCACTTATTGGAAGCTGAACCACCAACCAGGCACATCAGAAAGGGGGTACTTGACTACCGTGACTCCATACGGCAATACAGACAAGACCAGCTGGACAGGATCCCGTACAGACACGCTAAAAACACCATTCACCGAAAGCCCGTTAACACCTTTGTGAACTCTCTTCCTGTAAATGGTGTTCTCGGAATCCAATCACCACTTATTGCAGTAAAAGAGCTTGAGCTGCCTCGAGAGACCCCGTAACACTGGCAAAATTAATGTCTGGGTATTGTAGAAGACTCAACTAAAACTATCCAGACTCGACCCTGACATACCCAACGTATGTCCCGCATGCAATGAATAACCGCACGACACTAACCACCTCTTTGCATGCCTAGGCGTGGATAACGAGACGCTACAACAATAACAACCAGCAACAGGGTAGTGGTGGGTGATTATTTTGTCTTATTTACCTTAGAATTCTGTCAAAAAATGCCAGTATAAGATTGAACTGTCGGGAGAATATCGATGGTCGATCGATGAATCATTTTGCAGGTCGACACGCATATTGGTGGTCAATTGTAGGGTTTGCACATGTCACCACGATGTTGAGTATTTTAGGCACGCATTGATCTCGTCCGCAGGTCCGGCAAGCAATATTTGCATTTGCCAAATGATTGATTGTTATCACGTAGATCTTGTAACGATCGATCAATAGCCGCAAGTGATTTGATCTGATCGATCTGTTAATCTGTTGATCTGTTATGAACCCATTCCCGGGAAAAAGTATCATATATGTTAACCTAAACAAAAATATACCAGCGTATTAATTTCAAGCAAATCGTGCTTACTCCGACCCATAAAATATTTGCTTCAATAAGTTCGTCGGTGTCTGGTTCACTTCCTAGAAAAAAATCCTAGTAAACTGTACAATAACCTCGATATTTTTTAAAAAATGGGTGCTAAGCCCACATCCTGGAAAAACAATATTCCTTGTGTTAATTTAGGCAAAAGGCTAAATATATACCACGACTTGGAATAAACTGTAGGTCCCTACATTTATTGGGAAAATAGTAAAAACGCACATTATAAATTGAAGGAGGAGCTGCGAAATCGCTTCAGCGGTTCTAAAGCTCCAATTATATATATACGAGGTATGTTCGAAGTAAAAGGTGAATTTTGATTTTTTCGCGGGCTGTGTACATTCGATTATCGATATTTTGTTTTTATTATAATCGGACACATATGTTTATCATGTGCTTGCATTAGGAGCCAATTTCGATTAGTAGTTTGTTTTTGACAACAGAAGAGGTTAGTCACGTTTTTGTGTGGCCTTCGATTTTTGACTTTTGAAAGAAATTGATCACAGATTTGTATTAAATTTTGCGTTAAAAATGGAATAAAGTGGTCCAAGGCACTTGAAATGTTGATTGTGGCATTCGCTGATACCACTTTGTCTCCAAAAAGTGTTTATAAGTGGTACCAGCGCTTTACAGAAGGCCGAGAAGATGTTGATGACGATGAGTGTCCTGGAGGAGCGACCACGTCAACAAGCGAAGAAAACAACGAAACAGTGAAATTGTTCTTGAAAATCGTCGAATCGCTATATGGGAAGTTGCAGAGGATGTTGGCATATCAATCGGCTAATGCCATTCAATTTTCCCGAATGTTTTGGCCATGGAACGTGTGTCAGGAGGTTTGTTCCGAAATTGCTAAATTTTGAGCAAAAGCAATGCCGCATTAGTGTCGCTGAGAAGATGTTGAATGACGCTAACAACGATCCGGGTTTGCTCAAACGGATCATAACTGGGGACGAAACGTGTATATAAGGTTATGACATCGAAACCAAGGCATCACCCCAACGGAAGCTGCCAGATGAGCGAAGACCGAAAAAAGCACGCCAAGTTCGATCAAATGTGAAGGTTTTGCTCACTGTTTTCTTTGATTAAAATGGTGTGGTGCATCATGAGTTCCTGTCCAAAGGTCGTACACTTAATAAGGGGAAATAATTAATGTTAAGTATAAGTGTGTAAAGGAAATAATGAAATAACCATGAGATCATTTGCATATATAGATAGAACATAATTGTGGAAATTCAATGGTGAGTGTGAGTGAATAAAAAGTCATTAAAACTTGCCTGATGCTTTTAGTTGATAACCAATTGATGATGATTAAGAAAGAGCACTAAAAAAAACAACTAAAGTTTTCAAGCTATATAATGCGTAGTAGAGACAAATAGTAAGTGAAGAAGTTAAAATAAATAAAGTTTCTTGCATCAAATAAAGTTAAGGTAAATGACGTCAGCAAAATCACAACACACTCTTCTCCGCTTGTATTAGGAGCAAAGTTATTCAACCAGGTTAATATAAATCACTGCGCTCCAACGCCATAATTTGCCCAGAAATCACAAGCATTAAGTTGAAATGTTAAAGTGCGTAGTTTCTAAACAAATACGGGCGAGTATTTGTATAATTTCCCACTACATATGCTTGTGTGTTTTCTTTCGTTTTTTCTTTTAATAGTTTCTATTTGCAATATTTTCAGCTTATGTGGGCGTTAAATGTCAGCCTATCATTGACGAATGGTCAAATGTCAAATAACAAAGAGATTCAAACACAAATAAATAAAGTCACCTCATTCACCAACTCATTCGATTTCTTTTGTGCTTTGCTACGAAACAAGAAAGTAGGGAAACTATTTATGAATGAACTACAACTGTATGTGTGAACTAATACATAAGAGATGCACATATGTAACTTTCTTAGCCCACCAATTATTACTTTACATACGCCTAAATGTGAACAGTAAAATTTTATTTATTTCAGTTGTAAACTCATCAATTCAAATGTCATATCGCTTTGTATTTCCATATTTCATAGCTTCTGCTATGTCTTTTTCTTTTCTTTTCATGCGTACAAGTACATATATTTTTGGGACAACTAAGCGTATGCTAAACAATTACGTATGCAATTTGCTCCAAATAATTCTTGTCTATGTGTATGTGACGTCAGTATACATATGTAAAAAAAAACAAAGCATAAAAATTAATGACTATTACTGAAAAATAACTGCCAAACGTAGCAGACAGAGGAAGGTAGTAAGTAATAAATACTTTTATGTCCAAGTGCTAAGGCTTATTCTTGCGATTTTGTACGATCAAATTTCGAAATTAACTGCTTTACTTTCAGATTTTTAGAACTGAATTTGTTTGAGAAGCTTTAAAGACTATTAAAAAAAAAATAAGAAAATCTAAATTAAATAAACTAAAATAGAATAAAAAAATAAAAAAAATTAAAATTAAAATAAAAATAAAAATAAAATAAAATAAAACTAAAATAAAGAACATATTGAAGAAAATAAGTTACAGTAAAATAAAATAAAATAAAATAAAATCAACCTAAATAAAACAAGAAAGAAGAGCTATCTTTGGCCATGCTGAAATCTTCATAACTTTCATAAACATATCAAATTTATTCGTTATGGCAAAATTCGATTTAGATGATTTTCAAAGTCAATATAAACATGCATTTATTTATGTCTGTAGAATACCAAATTTCATGCTCTTAGATAATTTTTATGGCGGATTTTCGATCCAAAATGTCATATATAAAAAAATTCTACTATGCTTTTAGAGGCTTTGAAAGTGCAGTGCTATATTTTGACATCTGTCAAACTGAAATACAAACCAAACATGTTCTGTTTTTGCTAAAAGTCAGATATTTATGAAAATAGATCGCTTAATCACCGTAAAGAGCGTTAAAATTGTTGAAAATTACAACAAAAATGCTGATGTAAACGTGGCCACATTTCGTGCTTTAAGAGAAGATTATGATGCACCCACTATTCAAGCAATTGGTAAAATTTTAAAGAAATTAAAAAAAAAATGGATCGGTTACTGATATTGTAAGACCTGCGCGTCAACGTCTTGCTCGTTCCATCTCAAACATCGCTGATGTAAGTGAGGAGCGTACCCGAAGACACGAATGAATTTATTTCTCGACGTTGTCAAGAGCTAGGCACATTATGTCGTATTTTGCACTTGGAATTACACCCACATCCATATGAAGTCCAGCTCACATAACAACTGAAGCCAGCTGATCAGCCACAACCACGTAATTCCATTGACTGTACGCTTAAACAACAAGCAGTGGACGTCGATTTTTGCAACAAAATTTTCTTCAGTGACGTTGCACATTTCCAACCGGTGGATCCATAAATAAGCAAAATTGTCACATTTAGGGCTCCGAGAATCCTCATCTGAAGAGAGGCCAGAGGTATGATTGGACCAGAAGTGTTCTTTGAAAGCGATCACGCAGAGACTGTCACTCACCATCAACTCGGTGCGTTATGGTCGTATGATAACTAACTTTTTTTTAGCCTGCAATTGAAGAACACGACTTGGAAAATATGTGGTATCTACAAGACAAGTGAGAAATTATGCGGGTAAACCTTTAAATCTTGAGCACTTGAAAACCCATACACGTCAAGTTATGGCTGAGATACCAAAATTTTATCTTGCAAACCCCAAAATAAATAACTTGTATAAAATATAATTTAAAACAGGAAAAAATAATATAATAAAAATAATATATAAATGGAACCAAAAAATAGAATAATTATTTTCTTCCAACATCGTCCCCGCACATGTTGGGAGAAAAATAATTCTGGGCAAATATAATACAAAAAAAACTGCCCAGGATTGGCATTGGACTGTTAAATCACGATCTGACGGTTCGATCCTCGCCAAAAGAAGTCCCATGAGGAGATGTGGTGATCTCAGAAACAGCTGTCACTTATACCATTTTCTTTGTTATAAAATAAATACTTATTCAATTCAAATATGGGTAAAAGGGTAAATAAAATAAAATAAACTAAAATCAAACAAAACAAATAAAATGAAATAAAATAGAGAAATATTTAAAAAAAATATTAAAAAAAGAAATGAAATAAATAAACTAAAATAAAATAAAACAAAACAAAGTATAATAAAATAATTAACGAAACTAAAAATGAAATAAAAAATTAAATTAAATTTTGGAAATTTCCTAATTAGAAGGAAAACAACTATCGTTTAATCGTATATAATTAATAAACAAATATACTTTATAGTTTAATCGTACAAATTCCTTGCCTAATTGACATTACCACAACTACACGTAATTAATGAATTCTTTTCTTAACCATTCACTTGGCCTGTGGTAGAATATGATTATGAATTTATGTACAAATTCGACGCACACTTTATTTGGGATATATGTAAATTATATTCGAAAACTTTTCATTTTTATAATAGAAAAAAACGGAAGCCCACTTATAATGAAATGTTGATGCCTGGTATTGCAATACCTTAACGCTGTTGATATATATATATATACATATATATATATATATATATATATACTCGTATACACGTGTCAGCAAATATGTATCTTCCGTAAACAACTTTTAATTGCACCAGAGGCAGGCTGTTGAATAACCTACGCACAAAACACTCAATCCTTGAAGAAGGTTCGAAGGTATGATAAAATGTTGGAAATGAAGAGTGAGAAAAAAGGAAAATAACAACAAATTAAATTAGAAACAAAAAGAATGCCAGTACAAGCTCTCCCTAGGGTTATTTGCATAGGTACAGAAATTTGCTGGTAACTTTATTTAATTTCGCTATTTAGTTCAGTTTGCGTAGAGAAAAAGTACCCAATGCTATGCGCCATGAAGTATAAAATATGTTAAATATTAAATTTCTATGAAGAAGCAAGGAAGGAATACACAAATGTGCACACACAACTTTATAACTTATTTACAATAAAAAGAAATGCTTGAAGGCGCTTATGCAAGTGAGTTGCTGTGGAAAATAGATCTTTAAATATGCAAAATGTTTGTCAATATCAATAAACCAAGTGAGGGTAAAAGAAAAGCGGTTAAAATGTACAAACCCATATAGGGCAATTACTTCAATATATTTTTGCTACCTTTCCAATTCGGATTACACACACGCACACAAATGTATAAATATATATATAGGCTATGAGTTATACCAAATGGGATACTCATGAATTCTACGAAAATTGTTTGAATTGTCATAAACATAAGTCAAATAGCTAAACGTCTAGACAGCCAAAGAGAGAGTGCTGTCATTAGAAGATCTAAAATACTTACATACTTTTTGAAAAGTACACATCAAATCTGAAAATTTGCTGTCAAGTATATCCATTATTTTACATTTAAACTGTTACGATTTAAAGTGCCGTAAATCTATTTTGTCGTTTTTATTGCTCAGTGAAACCTATATACCACATTATTACCGCATTATTTTGAAAATTAAGTATCAATTTTTTTTAAGTAATTCATTCAGTTAATTCATTTTTGTTTGTTCTATTTGATTTTATTTCATTTTAATTCATTTTATTTAACTTGATTTTATTTTATTTTTTTATTTTAATTTTATTTTAACTAATTTGAATTTTTATTTTGTTTTATTTAATTTAATTTAATTTCAATTTTTTTTATTAATTTTTTTGTTTTAATTAATTTTATTACACTTTTGTTATTCAATAGAAAACCATTAGTTATCCTAAAATCTGAAAAATAGACTTACATCACCGTTATTTGCAACAGCTCTGTTTTTATGTCTTCGTCTTGTCTCTTTTTTGTTGTTGTCATTTTCCACCTTAACCGATTACTTCGTCGCTGATGGTGGTTTTCACTGATCTCTCGCACTATTCTTTCTCCTCCTCATGAACTGAAGATCTTAGGTCATAGTCTTAATGTACTACCAAATTGCCAAACTCATTTCTTTTGGTTTCTTCATAAATGTTGGCAATTCTTTTTTTTTGCTTCCTTTCACTCAACCTCTCATTCTATGTAGTTTAACTATCGAGGTGTTCTCATAACTCTGATATCAAATTTGTCTATTTTTCTACCCGAAATCATTCAAAACTGACGATTGTTTCTTGGTAGTTTTATCAGTTCTCAGGCTTTTAAAGCCTTAATGACAAACAAAATATAAAAATAGCTGTTCTTCGTTTTGTTCCATCGAGACTATGTGCCAATGTAATCAGTTGTTTTCCCATTTTATGTGTATAAATCCAAGCCCAACAAAAATCCAATCCAAGCAGCAAAATTTATTATTAAGCGGAATCAATACCTAACCTAAAACAAAACAATATAAAGAACTACTTTTAATTGGAGCTTTGAAGCCGCTAAAACGATTTTCGACCGCGTTACTCCTCCAATTTGTGGGTTTGCGAACCCTAGCCGTCCGAATGGTAGTACGTAATGCTAACCACTCGGCTATAGGAAATTAATACTGTGTATATTAATCAAGCAAATCAAAAACATATTTATTTAAAACAGATTTATTTTTATGTATTTGTTGTCACACGAGAAATTTTTCGCGTATATATTGGAGACGAAATTTTTGAAGCCATCAATTCTCGACTTAGCAGCGCCCTCGCATAATTCCCCAATCGATACGTGAGCGCTCACGTGTATTAAAAATTTGTGTCTGATAGGTGGAGGGTAATAAAATGAATATTTAGCAGTAAGGTCTTTGGCTATATTAACCGCGAATGTCTTCAACTCTTCAATATTAATATTATACCCTTCAATTAGGTTTTGAACTAAACCAGCAATTTGAGTGAACAAATCAGCATTATTAGAAAACTTCTTCAACTTCGTCCATCACTTCTCGACTTGATTATAATCCTGTTTTTTATCGAAACTTTATTTGAATACTTTTTTCCTATCTATAAGTTTGGCTTTTCCGAAGACAAAAAATCACTACAAACAGCATAAAAAATACAGTTTCCCATCAAAGCAAAGAACAAAAACGGTGAGGCTGCTTTAGCGGTGGAACACAGAGATTTGCAAATATTTGCAGCTGAAATTTACAACAAATAATCTGTGCACATTGGCGAATATTCTGAAATTAATTTGATAGTTAATCTCGATTAATTTCTCAACCAAAAGTCTAAATGAAATTTAAGTTTGAACACGAATTATCATAATTAGTACTGAATATCTTTAATTATAATATATAAATTGTGCATTGTCCGCACAATCCTGTTTTAAAGAGTATTTTAATTTTTCTTGACACCTTCACTTTCATATTGCTCATACAGCAAATTCAAAATATTTTCGTCCTCTGCTTCTTGCAGCTATCTATTTTTCTGGTTATTTAGCCAAGGTTTGCATATGGTTTGTAAAGAGCTGTATTCGGTGGTCACATTGCATCCTGTTCATAAGTTCCTCTTCATAAGATTAATATGCTACTGGAAATATGATAAAATATTTGCCGAAACCTCATTTTGCTTCCAAATTTATATGAAAATTTTTCTTTGAGTAATTTTCTGTGTGCCTCAAGTATGTAAAATATTTTTACGATTTTTCTGAATCAACCTCGATGATTTTCCAAATCTTTCGGGTACGACCAGTGGATTGTTAAATAAAAGCCACCAACTATGTTCGCAGTTTCTTTATTTTATAAAGAATTTATTTAATATTCTTTTATTACTCAGTAATTCACAATCCAATTACAATTCACTTTACTATTTACAATCACTTGTATACAACTTTCACAATGTACTGTTTTTATTACTTTTCTGTAATGTAATGACCAACGCATTTACTTTACGACTTATTGACTTGGCAGCTGAGTGTCGCTCTTATATAGTAGTTGGCTGCTCGCGGCGAAAGTCTAGAGTAATCGAATCATTCTCGATAACGAAAGTTCTCGAATTCAGCTTTAGAACATGCCAGCTATCGGCTTCTCTCTTTCATCTGACATTCGCTTCGTATTTTCGCCACATTATTTTGAATTTTTTTTACAAGGCGTAATTTTTGTTTTAAACATATTTTGAAAAGTTTAAGTTTCTTTCCTTTTCATAAATTATAATCTGAATATTTTATTTTTATTCTTTTTCGAGATATTTTCGCTTTGTATTTTAATAGAAAACTTGGCTTGATGACGAGTTTCCGGACACTGGCTCAGGAAAATCAACCATCAAGGATCGGTATGCTAAGTTTAGATGTGAGCACCGAAGGCGGTGAGCGCAGTGAACGTCCAAAAGAGGTTGTTACCGACGAAAATATCAAAAAAATCCAGAAAATGATTATGAATGACCGTAAGATATCAACTGAGCGTGTACATCATATCATTCAGACGAATATTTGGGTATAAGAAAGCTCTGTGCAAAGTGAATGCCGCGCGAGGTCACTTTTGACCAAAAACAACGACGAGTTGATGATTCGGAACAGCGTTTGGAGGTGTTCAAGCGTAATAAAACCGAGTGCTTGCGTCAATATGTGACAATGGATGAAACATTGCTCGATCATTTCACTCCGAAATCCAATCCACAGTCATCCGAGTGGACTGCACAGGATGAACCCGTTTCAAAGCACGATGAACGGCCACGTTTGAAGAAAAAGAAAGTTGTGTTTCACCAAGGCAATGCACCGTGTCACAAGCCAATTCAATGAATTGGGCTTCGAATTACTTCCGCATTCACCATATTCTCCAGATCAGGGTAACAGCTACTATTTCCTGTTTTCAGATCTCAAAAGAATGCTTGCTGGGAAGAAAGTTTCGTCGAATGAAGAGGTGATCGCCGAAACTGGGGCCTATAAGCAAAGGTAGTACGATTTGTCTTTGCTTGTGGTATCGAAAAGTTGGAGGGTTCCCTTGAAGGGAACTTTGCGAAAAAAAGTCTTTTTATTGACCTGTTAAGTGCTTCTTTAAATAACTTCTAATGTTTAGCATCTGCCTTAATTAGAGCTCAAGTTTTTTCAATATTGATTACAAAAATTCTTGAAAGCACGAGTTAGAGCATTTCATGCTTTTTCCCGCATTTTGAGCAAACTTCTTCTGCTGTTTTGTTTTTAAATATAAATGCTACAACAATTACAACAATAAAATTCAATTTTTTTTCCTGCTAATCTTGTTAATAATTCTAAAATATCAAGCAAACATTTGAACAGTTGCACGAAGAATTTCTTCTTTATGTAAAAAGTCAAAAAATGATTGTTGAAGCTTTGATAATTTCTACCAGTAACTTCTGCTACCATAGAGGAGGGAAAGCGATTGCAGCCTTTCGATTTTCTCCTTTCTTTACTTATTCTTAATATATCATGATCTGTCATTTTTTTCATTGTATTCGGTAATGCTTACAATTTCATCATGATATACGCAAAAACAACGTTTACAAATTATTCAATATTATTATCAAAATAATCGTTCACAAATTATTCATGAACAATCATTATATATATATATATTTGGCGCTTTGTAACTACTGAAGCGATTTTCGGCCGAGCTCCTTCTCCCAATTTGTGGTTTTGTGTCTTGATGTTTTTACCAACAAATGAAGGGACCTACAGTTTATTCTAAGCCGCCTCCGAACGGTTGATGGATTTTTATGAGGAGCTTTATTTCATGACAGAAATACACTCGGAGGGCTTTACATTCCCTGCCGAGGGGCGACCGCAATTAGAAATTTTTTTTTCTATCATTTTGGATGTTGCTCGAACCCAGGCCTTCCGAATGTCAGTACGCAATGCTAACCACGCGGCTATCGCGGCCGCCGTTACATTTCATTACATTAACATAAATTGACAGTTTGGTGTGGTTTTTGATCTGGTGGAATCATCGGTTCGTACTTCTTTCGAAATGAAGCTGGTAGCACCGTTACTGTCAATGGAGAACGATATAGATCGATGATAACCAACTCTTTATAGCCACAATTGGAAGAAGTTGATTTTAACAACATCTGGTTCCAACAAGACGGGGCTACGTGTCACACAGCACGTTCAACAATCGAATTATTGCGAAAAAGGTTTGGAGATTCGATTATTTCAGGAATTTGTGACCTTGTATGGCCTCCTAGAAGTTATTATTTAACACCATTAGACTACTTCTTGTGGGGTTATTTGGACTCATTGGTCTTTAGCGATAAACCAGACCCGCTTCAAACTTTAAAAGTCGTGAAGATGCTATTCATGACATGCGACTTGATTTCATCAAAAAAGTGCTCTAAAATTGGGTTCATCGAATTCGTTCCTGCCAAAAGAAGTCGTGGAGGCCATTTGAAAGATGTTATATTCAGAACTTAATTGTATCGATTGTGCTGCACATTAAATAAAAAAACATTTGAATTTCCTAGTGACTAATTAACACATTTAGGCACATGGAGGTATATATGCACATCCCCTCATATACAGTTGACAAATTCGACTTACCGGTTGATTCATTGTTACTGATCTCAGCGATGATGGAAAACACTCTCAGAGCTATAAACAGTAATTAACTTTTGCTAAGTATTTAGGTAATGAAATCAAATGTATAAACATTCTTACAGTCATATCCATGCAAATATATTAGTTTAGCCGTTTATCATTAATTTGCCCAACAACAACAATAACAAAGCCACCTATATATTCTAAGTTTAATCCTTAATTACCGTGAATTTCCCATTTATTGCATTTGGCATGATACAATTTTCATATGCTCGTATTTTGCCATTTTCCACACTTTCTAATATTGTGTTGGCATTTATGTTTGACGTGACATTACAAGTTCCATTCAATTCAAACAATCAACCGCTAACATATTCGCCAACATTAAATTCATATTAACAGCGCAGAGTGACATCGTAGAGTGAACAAGCGTTCGAGGTGGACGGGTGGGCGGGTTAATGTGCGGATAGCAGCTGATTAGCGCAGCTATACCATTTAAGCCACTGAGTTTAGTTGCTCGAAAGCTAGCGCAATATGCATGAAAAGCCACCGATGTCGCTACCGTCACCACCTGTATGTCCACAAATGCATACATGTGCACATGTATGCATGTGTGCTAACAAATATTCAGGCAATTGTGGTTGGTGTTTCAGCCTCTACTCAGCTTTCGGCTCTCTTAGCGTGTTGCAGCTTCAAGCCTCAGCTCAATGGTTCAATTACAATATATTAATTTGCATGAAAATGGTGGTAGTGGTGGCAGGGTTGTTGGTGACGACAACATTTATAACGGAACAGCGTTGCTCAGATTGGATTAGTAATTACGTAGCTGTCGCAATTTGGTCACAATTCATTATCCGAACGCAGCCGCTTTAGTGCTTGAATTACTATTGAATTATGAGTGTGTGTATTTATGCGTATGTATATGAACGCAATTGTCTCAGTCCCACAGTTTAGCGCTGTTGAGCGAATCTCAATTGCAACATTACAAATTTCTACATCAAGAGATTCTTCTTCTTCCTCTTTGGCGTAGGTACTGCTTACGCGATTATAGCCGAATAAGCATAAACGCGCCGCTTTCATTTGCTGTTTGACGCCAGTTGGAAATACTAAGTGATCTCCACCTGATCCTTCCAACGGAGTGGAGGCCTTTTTCTTCCTCTGCTTCCGCTAGCGGGTACTCCATCGAATAATTTCAAAGCTGGAGCGCTTTCATCCATTCAGACGACATGACATAGCCAACATAACTGTTGTCTCTTGATTCGCTGAGCGATGCCAATGTCATCGTATAGCTTTTCTCTCGAAAACTCCTAAAGCCATATGTCAGGACGAGAATGATGAGCGACTTGTAGAGTTTGGTTTTGGTTTTTCTCTAGAGGACTTCACTTTCCAATTGCCCAATCAGTACAAAGTAGCAATTGTTGTAAAGATAGTTGATATTGATTATTGGTGTTGTTAATGCTGCTTATAAGATATGCGAAACCATGTACGACATCAAAGTTATGACTGTCAACAGTGACACTTTGTTTGTTTGTCTAACATGAAGAAAGCAAAAGTTACTCCTGTATGAGATTTTCCCTGGTCAGTTTAGCTCTGCAGCTTGTATTGTTTTTTCCAGCATTAAATTGAAGAAATCACACGATATAGATTCACTCTTTCTGAAACCTCGTTTGATATCGAACGAATCTGAGGGATTCTTTCCAATTCTGACTGCGCTTGTGGTATTGCCAAGCGCCAGTTTACAGAGCCGTATAAGTTTTGCAGGGATACCAAATTCAGGTCTAATGCCACAGTGATAAGGTCCAATCAGTTTGTTGACGATGAGCTTTCATCTCTCACAAAATACGTTAGATAGGACCTTTTATTGGATTAGGCAAAGCGAACTTAGGTTTCATTCGTCGAGTATGCTTTCGTTCGATCATAATCTGAAAAGACGGTGATACCTTGTCAGTTCTTCGCCGCCGTATTTGAATAGGCATGCCGGTTCTCGCCGCTTTGTTTTTTTAAGCAGGCAATTGCTATTTGAACTTCATTACTTATATTGTCGGCCAGTTTCTCAAACTCTTCATACTCATGCATTTTGGCCTCTCTTTTTTTTGTCTGTAAATTCGTCTCGTTTCTCTCTTCAGCTCACGGTATCTGTTCCACCTCGCACGTGTTGTGATCGAACGCAACGTTGCAAGGTGGATTGTTCTTTTTGTCTCCACTTCAGTTCGACATTCCACATCGTACAAGCCATTTGTATGTCACTGTTGAAAACCAATTGTTTCGTAGTGGAGGTATGCAGGGAGTTTTTTATTCCATTCCACGGCTCTCTTATATCGAGTTGCTGATGGGTGCTCTCAGGAAGCTGGTGAACAAATCGAATAGAAAACCTGTCGCATCTTCCTCGTCTTTATATGTGTTTAGGTAAGCGAAAACTAGGGAATTTTTTTAAGAAATGATACATGGTCGTATTTATCCAGTCTTCATATAATTAAATACTGTAGAATTTTTTAAAATCAAGAATAGATTGATCGGCTTAGTGGTTTTCAAAATTTTAATCTCGATATGAAGATTATCTTGATATACTTTGTTCCCCCATGGAGGAAACAAAGGCCTTATTTAAGAAAGTGAAACGTTTATAGAAAAGGTGCCACCGGAAATATACAATAAAATATATTAAAAGAACTGATGGTTCTTAAATTGACTGACAACTGTGCAGAAGTTCCGAAATTTTCTCTGCTCATTTTCCATCCCATTTTTGATATTGTTTTCGTAAAATTTACAACTTCCGAAGCACTTTTCAGCCGAGCTTCTTCTTCCATTTGTGGTTTGCGGCGAGTACATTCCTTTTAATGAGGGACCTACAGAATTGAGAAGTCTTTGAAATATAAGAAGCATTTATTTTTATATTAGAGAAAACATTCTGATGATGGACGACCATACCACCATTGCTGTTTTGTTATGTCATATAATTCTCACCTCGAAATGCGATTTCAATGACCGACCGAAATAATATTTATTTGCTTGAAAGCACACACTCGCAATAAAACGAATATAATAATTGAATTTTTTTTTTTTACAAAAAATTAACATTTTCAAATTATGTTGCCTTAATTCAAATTCATTATTTTTATAACATTAATCGCATCGTTTATAATTGTAGCTAATTAATTGTGATATAAATTCACACTTGTATAATTAATTGACAGTGATTATTTAAAATGATTTTCAAAAGCTGCTACATTTCTCACGTCTCTAAATAGATTTTTACCTACATATAGGTATTAAAAATATTCACACTTCCAAATAAATCGTTATAAAACTAGTAACCTTGAGCCAGTATATATGTATGTACATAACTGGAAAGCAGGTGAATGTCGTTAGTTTTATCTCTGAAAGTATACATATGTGTTTGTGTGTGTGTGCTTTATAGTGGTTTGGTTTTGGTTTTGGTTTTGGTTTTGGTGGTTGAAAGCCTTGAAGGCGTATTAATTAATGTAAATAAAATAGTGACGTGAGAAAATTTAATTTATGCGAGTATTTGAGGCATTAATATTTGTTTGCTTTGACAAATTGACACCTCAACCTCTTAAGTTGGGAATAGAGAGGTTAAGTGAAAACAAGCTAACAAAACGGCATATAAAGCTCCCCAGCTACCGCTGCTACGGAAACAATAGGATTTCAACAGTGAAGTAAAAAGAATAGTTACGAAGAGAAATGTCGAATTGCAGTAGAGAAAAACGAACTGCTTACCTCGCAACGTTGCAGTCGACAGCTACCGTCAGCTGAAGAGGGAAGCCACACGCAGTTGTGGTAAAAAAATAATAAGAGACCGAAATGCGTGAGTATGACAAGTTTGAGGAGCTGACCAACAAGGGTAACGCTCAGATACTCTACGAAATGATGCGACGATTCACAGAAGGTTTGAAGACCAAAGCATACTCTCCTAAACACCAAGAAGTAATCTGATGACAGATGTGCAGTGAGTACTTATAATATGGAGGAAACACTTATCCAGACTGCTGAATAGAAGTGGAAGTGAAACAGCCGGATATGATGAACCGGAAACCTCAATCGATGACGATGGTATAGAAGTTCCACCATGCAACTATGATGCACAGCTTTTGAGTGCTTAAAAGTTAACAAAGCGACGAGAGCGGGCGAAGAAATGATAAGGTGTATGCATCAAGTCCTTTACAGAATATGGTCTGATGAAAGCTTGCCCGACGAATGAACCTGAGTGTTCTCTACCCAATACCAAAAAGGGGGACACAACGGTATTTGCCAACCATCGTGGGACAATTCCTTTCAATATCGCCTAAAAGGTCCTATTGAGCGTATTATGTGAAGAACTAAAGTACAACAAATTGATAGGACCTTATTACTGTGGCTTTAGACCTGGTAAATCCACCGTTGACCAGATATTCGCGATGCAACAAATCTTAGAGAAGATCGGAGAGAAAATAATCGATACACATCGATTTATCATCGATTTTAAAACTGCCTGTGACAGCACTATAAGGAGCTGTCTCTATGCCGGTATGTCTGAGTTGGGTATCCCTGCAAAACTTATACGACTATGTAAACTGACGCTCGACAATACCAGAAGGGCAGTCAGAATTGGAAATGATCTCTTCGAGTCGCTCGATACCAAACGAGGTTTCTGGCAGCGTGACTCTTTATCGTGTGGTTCTTCAATTTGATGCTGGAGCCGAGCTAAACAGACCAGGCACAATATTCTACAAGAGTGTGCAATTGTTGGCGTATGTCGATGATATTGATATAATTGGACATAACAACCGCACCGTAAGTTCTGCAATCTCCAGGTTAGACAAAGAAGCGAAGCAAATGGATCCGGTAGTGAACGAGGGCAAGATGAAATATCACCTGCCATCAAATAAACAGTCATCGCATTCGCAACTTGGCTCCCACGTCACTGCTGAAAGTTATAACTTTGAAGTCTATCTAGGAACCATTATTAACAACACTAACAATGTCAGCCGTTAAATTCAACGCAGAATCACTCTTGCCAGCAGGTGCTACTTTGGACTGAGTAGGCAATTGAAAAGTAAAGTCCTCTCTCGAAGAACCAAAACCAAACTCTACAAGTCGCTCATCATTCCCGACCTGCTGTATGGTGCAGAAGCCTGGACGATGTCGACATCTGATTAGTTGGCTTTAGGAGTTTCCGAAAGAAAAGTTTTGAGGAAGATTTATGGTTCTTTACGCGATGGCAACTACAAATACCGCAGACGATGGAGCTATACGAGCTATACGATGATATTGCCACGGTTCAGCGAATCAAAAGACAGCGCATACACTGGCTAAGTTATTTCGTCCGAATGGAGAAAGCGCTCCTGCATTGAAAGTACCCGCTGACGGAAGTAGAGGAAGAGGTAGATTCTACTCCATTGGAAGGATCAAGTGGAGAGCGACCTGGTTTCACTTGGTATTTCAAACTGGCGCCAAACAGCAAGGAAGAGGAACGAGTGGTGCGCTATTTTTGATTAGGCTATATTCGCGTAAGTGGTGCCAACGCCAATAAAGATGACCACTTTAATTCAATGAAAAGGTTGGTTAGCTTGAAAGTGATCGAGTAATTTGAACTGAAGACGAAAATATTTCTTAATAAATGAACACTGATGCAAAACTCCATTTTAATGTGAGTGAGCAAACAATCTGAGTTAGTCTGTGACTGATATTTTTTTTTTAATAATTTATGTAACAATAAAAAGTAATTCCTCGTAACCTTCGGCATAGTTTTTTATCTAAATTTTTTTCACTCATTCTCTGATTTTCCATAACTTTCCGCTCTAAAGAGCGCAATCCTCTCTAAATCATATGCATGGTGACTAAGCTAAGCTAAAAATTCCTTTTTTTAAGTAAATTTCAAAAGTTCTTTTCAAATTAAGAAATTAATTAGTAAATAACAAATATTTATTGTGATGAAATTACTTTCAGTATTTTTTCTGTTTTTATAGTAAGAGATGATCCCAAGCAACCAAAAAACCGTTGGCAAAAAATTTCCTGCAACCATGTCGAAATCCTTATACCTTTCATGGGCATATCAAATTTATTGCGAATCGCAAAATTCGATTTCAACGATCTTCAGTGTCAATATTTATCTAAACTTTCGTTTATAGAAATTTCACGCTCTTAGCTGCCGTTTTGACAGATTTTCGAAGCAAACCATCATATTTGAACAAATTGGTGTATGGGAGCTATATATGTGTCATACGACTACGTTGATTTTCAATACCAGTGTGTAACACATTATAATATGCATTTTTTGGTCGCTAATAGTCGAATTGTTGAAAATTTCGAACATACATTTTCTTTATCAAATGTTCAAGTGCCAATAAGACAAAAAACCGATCGAAGTAATCAAAATATTGCTGCCATTCAGGCAAGTGTTGCCTGAAGAAGACCGCAATTTGTCGATTCTAAGACGTTCTCAAGAATTGGGACTATTTCAAACCACAACCTGGCAGATTTTGAGAAAGGATTTGGGCATGCATCAGTATAAAATTTTTCTCACTCAAGAACTGGAGCCATTGGACCATCATAGACGTCGTGAATTTACTGATTTTGCCTTGGAACAACTTAAAAACGATAACGATTTTTTTAAGAAAATCATCTCCTATGAGGCTCACTTTCCTCTGAGTGGTGCGGTAAATAAACAAAGATATCAATTCTGGTGTGAGGAAAATCCACAAATTATTCATGAAAAATCATTACATTCACCTAAATTGACAATTTGGTGTGGTTTTTGGTCTGGTGGAATCATCGGTCCGTACTTTTTTCGAACTGAAGCTGATAGCAAAGTTACAGCCAATGGAAAGCGGTATAGATCGATGATAACCAACTTTTTATGGCCACAATTGGAAGAAGTTGATCTTAACAACATTTAGTTCCAACAAGATGGGGCTACGTGTCACACAGCACGTCCAACAATCGAATTATTGTGAAATGGGTTTGGAGATTCGGTTATTTCAGGAAATTGTGACTTTGAATGGCCTACAAGAAGTTATGATTTAACACCATTTGACTACTTCTTGTGGGGTTATTTGAAGTCATGGGTCTTTTGCAAAAAACTAGACTCTTTTCAAGCTTTAAAAGTCGTGAAGATGCTATTCATGACATACGACTTGATTTAGTGGAAAAAGTACTCAAAAATTGGGTCCATCGAATTCCTTCCTACAAAAGAAGTCGTGGAGGCCATGTTGTGATATTCAGAACTTAATTTTATCGATTGTACTTCAAATTAAATAAATACCATTTGAATTTCCTTAACAATTAGTGTTTTTTTTTAAAGCAATTATGTTACTCTTATTAGAAACCCCTATATAATTAGATGTGTGTAGAATACCAAATGCCACGCGTTTTGATGTTGTTTTAGTGTATTTATCGTGGTTCCTACATATGTACCAGTGCTTCTGCCTAAGTTTGGTTAAAATATCTTAGAAAATGAGGGACTTGTTTGCGTTCAAGCAGACGTACAAACAGAGGAACATGGCTAAATCAACACAACTAATCCTTCTGATCTGATCGGTAGAAATTTTATAGTGTCTATCTTTTCCCTTTTAGGTTTTTAAATACATCAGACTAAAGTTAAAATACCATTTCAACCACCTGAAAGGTATACAAATTTGGAATTAAAAAATATTCTTAAAAATCATATTTTTCTCTCCAACACACGCCTTGTTGAGCTCCTACCAATGTTCTCACCTTATTTAATTATATACCATCGAAATTCTCATTTTATTTACGAAATACGTCACAAGTGGAGTCGACTTACTGCCACTCGTATGTCAAAAATTTAATAAATGCTTGCAGGAGAGTAGTAAGAAAGGCACAAAAGTCACAAAGCAGTGTCACTAATTCTCACATTCGAGACCAAAACAAACAAAATTAATACAAATATGATTTTAGGAAATACGAACATATATGCTAATAAATGTAATATTTATTCAAGTCATAATATGTAGAAATATATATGTTTACTTACATATATCGGTAGCTCCATATAAATACATTTTCCACGGCGTATAAGTAACACATATATGTATATGTGCATAATATTGTAAGATTTCTTAAGAACTAGGCTAAAAATAACATTGAAAACAAATATTTTATTAGCTTCGAAATATTTTCTTTTTACAGCTTGAGCTAAAAATAGATAAATGCCTAAGAAAACCGAAAATATGTATGTATGAATATGGCTCTTTGAAATATTCATGTATGTAACATAAATATACATGAGTACATATATACAGATATAGTTACATGTATATGGCTACAAGATAGAATGAGAAGAGAAGAAAACTTAAATATTTCTACAAATAATATTTTTAATATGTTCGCATGTACTTATTGTGCGTGCTTGTATGTATGTACAAAATGTTTATCTATATGAAAGTGACAATGGTAACGAAAGTCGGCCAAAGGCTGTGAAAACGATACCAAACATTTGTACAAAATTGTGTATGTGTGTATGCCTATATACTTCTTTGTATTATGTGCCATTAAATGTGAACAAATGTGAAAGGATAAATTTATACAAAAAAAAAAAAAAAAAAAAAAAAAAAAAATTTTTTGAATTGGGAAAATCGTAAATAACGTGAATAAGCTCATACGCACATGTAGGTATGGACACACACATATATATTTTTATACTCATACATATGTAGATAATATTCATATTTGTGCGAACATATACCTTGCAAACATTTGTAGACAATACGGTCCATTGGAGTCCCTACAAATATACTCCTCTGTGTGAACTATTAGATCAACTCAAGTGTTTATACCAGCTTAGAGCGGTACGACCATTCTTCGAGTTTTACCGATCGCTATCACTACACGAATTTGCAATAACGCAATATGTTTTGTACTCGTATACCGAAAACCTATCGAAATGAAATTGATTCAGTTTCGTTTCGCTGGTGAGTAAGTGGGCATACAAAGAGGTGGTTAGTGTCATGCGGGACATGTGTTGAGTATGTCAGAGTCGAGTTTGGATAGGTAGCAGTTAAGCCTCCAACAATATCTAGACCTTAATTGTGCCAGAGTTACGCGCGTCTCTCGAGGCAGCTCGAGCTCTTGTTCTGCTATGGGTGATGATTGGACTCCGAGAACACCATTCACGGTAAGAGAACGGACTCTCGGTGAATGGTATTTATGGCCTGTATGAACGCCGTTCTCTCCAGCGGGTCTTGTCTGTATTGCTGTACGGCATCGCCGTAGTCAAGTACTCCCTTCTGATGTGCCTAAGTGATGGTTCAGCTTCCAAGAAGAGTATGTTGGGATGATCCCGACGGTAGCATCCCAGCTGATATTGCTTACACAACATAACATTATGCTATTAACTCGGAGTACAGATGTTTCACTGTGTAAGTGGTGCTCCGATGCCATCAGGAGGTTTCCCGTCACGTTCCAAAGGGCGGAGTTCTAACAAGTCTGAAGCTTCTTCAACTGCGTTTTGCTAGTCCCCGGCGTCCAAGCATAGTCCAGAATAGTTTACGACCGGCCTGCCAATTGCCTTGTATGTTGCCAACAAGGTTTCTTTGTCTTTACCCTAAGTGCTACTGGTTAGCGATTTGAGGATTTTTTGCCGCTCTGTACTTTAGTGGCAATTGCAGTCGTATGCAGGGTGAAGGAGTGCAGGCTGTCAAATGTGACTCCCAGTAACTTTGGGTTGTTCGGAATTTTAACGTCATCGAACTTCGCCTTGAGTTCTAGCCTATACTCCTTCGTCCAGCTGGTGAAATGGTGGCAGAGGATTTCGCTAGTTGTAGGTGAAGATATCGTGAAGTGGAAAGGTTGGCGAGATAACAGTTTACTTTCAAACAAAGGCTGGCCAGACACCAAAATTAAGTAGCATCGGGCAGAGGACACCACACTGCGGAACCTCCTCTTTAATTTTCCGTAGCTTTGAAGTTTGACTTCGAAAGTCAACCGATGATTGCCGATCACTCAGGTAATTCATGTTCCACCTCTGCAACTTAGACGTCAATGAGGAATCCTCAATGTCCGATAGTAGCACTGCGTGATTACTCGTGTCGAAAGCATTTGACAGGTGCAGTGCTACTAGAACAGCTCGCGCACAGGGTCCAATTTGGTTAAGGACATGAATTATCTGAGTGTTTATGGCGTTAAGTGCTGTTGTGGTGCTGTACACTTCCCGGAAGCCATGCTGATGTGTAGCTGATGGTGAGTAAGATACGGGAGCAGCAAGGCCTCAATTGTATTCGGTACTGGGGAAAGGAGAGATACCGGCCGATAAGACTATCCTTTGTTTGCAGGTTTTCCCGGCTTTAGTAGCGGTACCACTCTACCCAGTTTCCACATATCGGATATAATAAGAGTGGTCAAAGACAAATTGAGAACCTTGGTGAGATAATCTGTTCCCACTGGACCCAAATCTTTTAGCATCAGCATGTTTATTCCGTCGGGGCCGATGGATTTGGAGGCTTTCGCCTTCCCGATAACCCCTTGAACCTCTACCCTGGAGAAATCAAGCGCCGGGCTGGTGTTTGGCAGTTTGCGCAGACGGCGGGTTATTTATCTTTTCGTTCTGTCAACCGAAGGGGGCAGCGTAAGTGATCGGCTTAAATAGCTTGCGCACCTCTTCGGGTCACTCCATTATATAATCCCCTGTGGTTACTCCATGGAGTACTCGGTTGTTATGCAGAGATGGATTATATAATGCAGCCTTGGGTCATTACAATGTTAATTTGACCATATTTTTTGTATGGATTGTGTTAGATTTGGATTACTCTATTGTCCGCGTGGAGTATATATTTCACGCTAGCATGTAGTACTAGCGTTGCTCGCAGGGTAACTGTGCTGCGGATTGCACCCTGCAGAGAAATCATTGCCGCATAGCAAAATTCAATACCAATAAATTTCAAATAATAAATACTCCAATGCAAATATATTTGTTGTTGTTCCGGCAAGGATTGCTGGAACTGCGCTGTGCCTTTTAGTCACACACATATGTACTTATGTATGTGCATTTATAGATCGGTGCCAATATGTTGGTTATTTATAGTAGACTCATTCAAGGTCGTGATGGCATATTTTGTTGTTGTAATGATTTTTTTTTCAATTTTTTTTTTTGATATTTAGTTGCTTCCTAGATAATAGATAATCAGCCCATTCTTTTTCGTTTTCATATTAATTTCGCTGGAAAACTGATGCTTATCAATTGTCATTGTAAATGTAACGATTTAGGTAAGCAATTAGTGTAAGCGATTTTCGAATGTTGCGTTTGAATAAATTCGCGTTTATTTGTTTAGATAGCGCGAAAGTAGCAGTTGAAAATGATCAGAACATCTATCTGAAAGGAGTTTGAGTGGGAAATTCAATTTTCATACGAATACCACATAAAACAGAAACGAATAATACTGTTTTGTCGAAAATTAATTTCGTGTACTTACTATAAAATTCACATTGAATTTATTTCAAAATAATATAAATATTTTACTTTTACTAAAAGAAGAAAAGCAAGACAAATGAAAGAAATAACAATAGAAGGAACAGGGATAGAGACTTGTTACCAAACCAAATACATAGGGTTGATGTTTTGATCCAAGGCCTGAATCGAAGCGGGATTGTCCTCACAGACTTTTGACTTCACATATCCCCATAGGAAAAAGTCTTGCTGGCCTTTCGACCGGCCCAAACGTGAAATTATCTGCTCACCGAAGTATTCTCTCAATAAATCCATTGATTGATTGCAATGTGTAGGAAGTGACGCCATCTTGTGGAAGCCAAATGTCGCGGGGTTCGCGAGCTTCAATTTCAGGCATCAAACAGTCGGTTATCATGGCGCGATAAAGGTTACGTTCTCACCGTTCCACACCAAGTCTCGGTTTTTCTAGATGCGGCAATTTTGCTTGTTTACATACCAATTGAGTCAGAAATGGGCCTCATCGTTGAGTAAAATTTGGTTCAAAAACGTCGGATCTTCTTGGAACTTTTCAAAAGCCCATAGAGCGAAGCGATGTCGCTTGGGAAGGTCGAGCGGTTTCAGCTCTTGCACAAGCTGTATTTTGTACGATTTCAATTTAAGATCTCGACGTAGAATGCGCCAAATCGTTTCATACGTCAGTCCGAGTTGCTGTGAACGGCGCCGAATCGACTTTTCACTGTCTTCGTGTACACTCTCAGTTACGGGCGATATATTTTCTTCACTGCGTGCTGGATTGCGTGCTGGACGTGGTCTATTCGTTCGAATATTATCCAATAATGAATGCTGGGTCTGGGTCTGGTTTTGTAGTTGGTGATGGTCAGTAGGCCGATTATGTTGACCATAAGTTGAGCGAAGCGCGCGAAACACATTTTGTACAGAACGTGCATTTTCGTAATAAAGTTGAATGATTTGTAAACATCATTTAGGATGCATGAGAAACTGTCGCACAGCGGCTCTAAATCATTACTTGGGATCACACCTTACAATATGTCATAGAACAAACAGTAAAGAAATCTGTTTTAACCGTGATATGAGAAGGAACGGGAAAAGGAAACATAGTCTCTAGTAGAACATGAGATGCTTAAAAGAATTAATTTAAAAAAGAATTAGAGTAGTCTTATGGGAGAAAAAGAATCTTGGAATCAGATGGACAATATAATTAACACTCACAGGTCTGGTATACAGATGGCTCCATAACCAATGAAAGAATAGTAGCGGGCATCACAGGATCTGGAGTTAAACTCTCCATACCAATGGGACGATACCCTAGTTCTTCCATGCAGATATATATGCCTAAAACATCATTCGAAATTAATGCGCTAATGGTATGGGAATGTGTGCAACACCTGAACCTGCTGGGCAAAGACAAAGAAGTACACTTGCATGGGTTCGAAGACACAAGGCAGTGAAATAGCAGATGAGCTAGCAAAATAAGCGGCAGCAACTAATCCGATAGAGCCAGAACCCTTCCTTTCTATCGGCCTACATACAATAAAAAAGAAAAGCTAAGGGCAGAGGAGAACTATATAAGAAATGTTTATTAGTATATGCCAGCAGTCCTAAAACAAACCAAAGAACTAAGAGTCCAAAGATTTAAAGAAATTATACTGCTCAGTAAAAATAATCTAATGTATTCTATCAGGTCACTTAGATTTCATATGCACGAATTGGACATCAGTACAGTGTACACATGCCGTTTTTGCAGCATGGATTCTGAAACCTCAGGGAATCCGTTAAAAGAGTGCGTAACGGATGCAAGAAGAAGGCTTAAACACTTTGGAGCGATACAGCCTGAGTTGAGTCATATTACATCTGTTGATCCTCTCTCTCTCTCTTATAGGATACCTGAAGGTACTGGGGATATAATCGTGCGAGGAATTGCCATAAGTGCGGAGGGCACAATAGACCTAAGGTCACAGTGCAGATTCTTTATACTATCTAATCTAATCTAAATATTTTACTGTTGGCGCATATAACTTTTTTCAAAATTTTTGCTTAGACTCGAATATATATTGAGCTGAGCAAATAAATCACCCTTTTGGGCCATTTCGACGTGGAGGCTAAATTTTCACACAGTTGTGCAAAAGATCCTTCTTCTGTTGTTGTAGCGGCAAGCCCAGCCTCGTTTAGGGCCAGGAAAGTTTAGTTTTAGTCATCGAGGTCATCTAACGGGAGGCCCAGAAAACGTGCTGTTTCGACGGGATCGGACCAAAGGGAGAGGGGTGTTAGATGAGTCGGGTTAAGTGGACATGCAAAGAGGTGGTTAGTGTCGTGCGGGGATTCTTTGCATGCGGGACATGTGTTAGATATGTCAGGGTCGAGTCTGGATAGGTAGGAGTTAAGCCTACTACAACATCCAGATCTTAGATCTTGTTCTGCGATGGGTGGTGGTTTGACTCCGAGAACACCATTCACTGGAAGAGAGTTCAAGAAGGTGTTGACGGACTCTCGGTGAATGGTGTTGATGACCTGTCTGTACGCCGTCCTGTCTAGCGGGTCTTGTATGTGGTGCTGTATGTCGTCCCGGTAGTCAAGTACTCCCTTCCTGATGTGCCTAGGTGGTGGCTCGGCTTTCAGTATGATTGGGATAATCCATGCCTATTGGGATGATCCATGCGGTAGCATCCCAGTAGGTACTGCTTACACAGCATAACATTATGCTCCTTAACTGGGAGCATAGATGTTTCACTGTGTAAGTGGTGCTCCGGCGCCATCAGGAGGTTTCCCGTCACGGTCCGAAGGACGGTGTTTTGACAGGTCTGTAGCTTCTTCAACTGCGTCGCGCTAGTCCCCGGCGTCCAAATCGGCTCAACATAGTTTACGACCGGCCGGCCAATTGCCTTGTACGTTGCCAGCAACGTTTCTTTGTCTTTCCCCCAGGTGCTACCGGCTAGCGATTTGAGGATTCTGTTGCGGCTTTGTACTTTAGAGGCAATTGCAGTCCTATGCGGAGTGAAGGAGTGCAGGCTATCGAATGTTACTCCTAGTAACTTTGGGCTGTTTGTGGTCGGAATTTTGATGTCATCGACCTTCACATCGAGTGGAAGATGCAGATGTAGGTGTCGTGCAGTGAAGAAATTGGAAAGGTCGGCGAGGTAGCAGTTTACTAAAGAACATAGGCTATCAATATCCTGGCCAGACGCCAAAATCGAACAGTCATCAGCGTATGAGATCAACGAGACACCCTCTGGTGGTGGAGGAAGCCTCGATATGAAGAAATTAAACAGCATCGGGGAGAGGACACCACCCTGCGGAACCTCCTCTTTAATTTTCCGTCGACCACTCAGGTAATTCATGGTCCACCTCTTCAACCTAGGCGGTAACGAGGAATCCTCAATATCCGAGAGTAGCACTGAATGGTTTACCGTGTCGAAAGCATTCGACAGGTCCAATGCTGCTAAGAAACATGGTGAGATATTCTGCTCCCGCTGGGCCCAAATGTTTTAACATCAGCATACTTATTCCGTCGGGGCCGATGGATTTGGAGGCTTTCGCCTTCTCGATAACCCCCTGAACCTCTTTCTTGGAGAAATCAAGCTGGTGTTTGGCAGTTTGCGTAGACGACGGGTTAATCGTCGTTTCGTTTTGTCGACCGAAGGGTGCAGTGTAAAAAGCCGGCTAAAATGGCTCGCTTACCTCATCGGGTCCGACGAAGCGTGATCACCGAATGAAATTTCCACCCGATCATCACGTCTCGTCGGACTAGACAACGATTTGAATGTGGCCCAGAGCTTGGTCACCCCAGAGGAGAGATTGCAGGACCTTAAGTGCTCCTCCCACTTGTTCCGCTTATGGAGATTAACCTTGTTCCGAATATCGGTGTTTATGTAAAAGTCTCCACCATGATCTCACTCGCGATCCTTTTTTATTATGTTATAGCCAGCCCGGCTCAGAAGATCTGAGCGGGCGCTCAGTTTTGTCTCTTGGATCGCAGCTATTGGCAGGCGTTCCCGGCTCATGAAGTCGACTATCTCGTCGATCTTTCCTTGGAGACCGTTGCAGTTAAATTGTACGAGTCTAAAGTGTCTCGGGGGGACGTTCGTAACACAGAGGGTGAGGGAGTTGTGCGTAGGTCTTAACTGTTGCAGCTGTGTAACCAACTGTGGTGGTTGCCGCACATTGCTGGTAGTTTTCGGCTGCGTAGTATCTACAGGCGGGGGCAGACTACTACAGCATGGGGCAACGAATGCACTACTCCACTCACGAGTGGTGCGCAGACCAGAGCACGACCGAAAATGGCACCAGCCAGTGCATGAGTTGCATTTGACTGATGTCACATTCCGCCGTATTATGGTCTGACACACGGAACAGACTGTTCGAGGTATTAAGAGCTGCTGATTAGCCCCCGCACGGGATGTGGAGCTGGATGGGGGTGGGGGAGGTTGGAGGAAGATGAATGGGAGTCATGCTGCGGGGAGCTCCGATGGGCCGAGGAGGCCTGGGGAGAGTTACTCAAAGCGGGAAGGCACTGCCGTATGGGCCAGAGGTGCAGCTGGGCGCTGGAAGCATGAGGCCACGTAAGTCGTGGTCCACTCCCTATGGGTCTTAAGACCTGAACAGGTCTTAAGATGACTCCAACCATTGCACTGGTTGCATCTAACCGAGGTGGAAGAATGGTGAAGTCGTCTTTGGCCTGAACAGGTCTTAAGATGACTCCAACCATTGCATTGATATGCCTCCACGCCACGATGGAAGAGAAGAACGATATGAACAAGGAACCCTTTTGTGGCAGCGCTCCTTGTTCACATCGTTCTTCTCTTCCATCGGGGCGTGGACGCAAATCAACGATATTTTGAAGAACTTCGCTTTGGTGCAGATTGCGGCTACACGTTCATCCACCGGGGTGAATGACAGACTCGGCTACTGAGTCTCTCACACACCACAAATCCAACATCAAATTTACATTCCTTTATATGGCCGCCGTAGTAGATTTCTCAAGAACCCAACATCTTCCGAACTTGACCCGCGTAACACACTTCTTGGATGGTGGTGATGCCAGCTTCTAGTCTTCCAAGAACATCAACCAGATGGGCAGCAGCACCCTGCCAAATAAAGGACCGAACATTTCAGATGCATGTCCTCAAATCCTGATTCTCGGGATCGTCCTCTGTCGGGATCTCTCATCCGAGTCTTATAATTATTTTTCATCGGATTTCAAATCCCACGCACAACCGCAGGGGCTCGACTTCTTATCTAAAAGAATATTTTCACATCAACACCAACTTAATACTGAACAGTGAAAAGGATACTCATTAGTACATTAATGAGTTCAATGATTCAAACTGCATTCATACGAGCCCAGAAATTGAAGAATTTGTAATAAACAAGAAAAAAGAGCTGACCATGTCATTCCGAAGTCTTTATAGATTTCGGGAACACATCAAACTTATTGTATTTCATTTTAGGATTAAATATTAATTTTCATATCTTAATGCTAATATTTATTTGAAATTTCATCTGCTTTTGACGCAGTTTTAATTCAAAGACTGATTTCTGAGAGGTGGTATGAGGTCTATATGGTCTGGTCGGTTCCGATAAATTATCAATACATTCCAAAAATATACTCCCATTTAAGCTTTTGATATTTCTTTTGTAATTTCCAAAAACAAACAAAAGAAATATTAAATTAAATTTAAAAATTTACAAAACAAAATTACTAACGGAAACGTAATAGAAAATAACAAAGATTGCATTGATGAAATAATTTGTAACCAACAATGCCAATCAATATTGTGGGTCCAAAAAAATTACACAAAGTAAACATTAAAAACAGAAATAATTTAAGGACCACAAAAATTGACCAATAAAGAGGAAGGAAAATAAATTGATTTTGATGAGAGTGAAATAATTTCAAATATTGGGGCCACTAAGAGGACATTCAAATGGCAAAGGGAAAACTGGAACAAAGTAAAAATAAACCGAATAGAAAATTGCGAAATTGGCACACATAAAAAATGAAATGAAAAAAAGAAACTCTTTTGACACTGAAAGCAAAAGGAGTGCTGACGCATTAAACGAAAGAAAATATTATCAAAGTAAAAGAAAATATGTATATAAAACCAGAAAAATATGGCAATAAATGCTGGCAGTGAAAACAATTACGAAAGCAACAATGAATGGACCACAAACAAACACACACACGCACTCGTACGTATTCGGTTTGGTAAAAAATGGCTGCGAAATGAAAATAGGAACGAAAATTGGAAGAGAAATGCTCCGCGTGAAAGATACTCGCCGTACGGGGCAGAGAGGTGGCTTATAGTCAACGCTGACTATTTGAAAATGGCTCAAAGCCGTGGTCACATGATTCGAAGGATATAAGGACGACAATGATGATGATGATGATGGTGACAGTAATGACGAACTCAAGGACAAGTGGGCAAATCAAGAAGGAGAACATTAAAAAAATTCAAAGTTTTTGGCCATGAGTAAGGAAGATGGAATGTGGAAAAAAGTCAAGTTGAAGTGACACAAAACGACAAAAAAGGAAGAGAAAGAAACGCGTGCTCTCTTTCATTCACTCCGCAACATTTTTATAGCTAGTTGAAATAGCAGTTAATGCCCAACTTGAGTGTGATGAAATGCGTACTGAAGAGGATTACACAAAATTGATTAAGTGCGAAGAGTATGAGTATGATGAAGGAAACTCTGATTTGCTGAGATGCAGTTGACGTAAAATGAGGCGCTGGTAAATACCGCTAAGCACATAGTGAAAATCGCCTTTCGGTTGAAAGACGAAATCTCAACAGAACGCGTCCTCAAGCATCACTCCATTGAGACATTTTTCGCGCCTGCTTGTCTAACAGAGTGACGGAAGATTTGGCTTGTGGGATCCATGGCTTATACTTAAGTACTTTTTGCTGAACAACAACGTCATCAACAAAAAAGTCACTATAAGGGTGGGCAGAAGATGGCATGCGGCATGAATGAAACAATATTGGAGGTGAAGTGACAAGACGAAATGAAGAGTCAACCAGAAAATATTCGTATATTTTTGGTGTGAGTGTAGTTGTTGACCAACAACAGGATCAAAAACAGCTCAGCCGTTCCAAAAATAAATTGAATTTGCACAAAAGCAACAATTTATAGCAAGTAAAAATTGCTTTACAGTTTTTAAATATGTACAGACTTATATACAAACATATATGCCAGTTAAGAAGGGAACATATTTTCTTAAAAATGAAGTAGTCTCTCTGTGTTCGCTGTGAAAATATTTTATAAATTTTAGTAACGCTCATCCTGAAAATGATTGCCAAAACATCACGTATGCGACCTACGATACATCAGAACTGTTCATTTTGAGCCGCTTGGGGCTTTATTTTTAACTATGCCAAGTTGAAGCGAGGTATTATCAATATTCCATTTCGACTTAACTTTGGGATTTCTTTAAGATCATCTAGAGGCTTCAGATCTCTTTATTTGTGTTACCAGCATTGATTCTTACGATGCGCTTTACTGTATCAATAAATATTTATCGAGAATTTTAAATTTACGAATAATCCATTTATTCCCCTTTGTTTGTTAATATTAATTTAGTTTAGTGTAGTTGATAACCAAATCTGTAGTTGCACAATGCAAAGGCAAGTGTAACTGCGACTGTACCTGCTTTTAAGCCACCGGTGTTTTGGATTTACATTTGCACTTCAAGCGAGCCTTGGGTCGGTTGGGTAGTGGTGGGGATCAACGAATTGGCTTAAAGTTCAATTTTTAGCTTGGGAACTTAGCTTAACCTGAGCACTATTGTGGACTTTATGTGCTTTAGAGTTCCTATGTTTTGATGTTGATTTAGTCAATTTATCGATCTGTCTGTTTGTCCGTTCGTTTGAATGACAACTAGTCCCTCTGGTCTTGAGATATTTTAACCAAACTTGGTACGCATATATATTTTTATACTGCATTGATTATATGTCTGAACTGGAGAGATCGGTCCACTAAAGCTCTCATATAACCGATTTGTTATGATTGATATAAGGTGTGTTTCAAAGTCCGTCAAAAAAGCAACTGAGAAAGTAAAATTTGGAATTCTAACACTTAAGTTGAAATAAATAATGACACTGAAAATAATCGAAATCGGAAGATAATTCTATAGCTATCTACAGCTCCAACAGTACAACCGATTTTTACAGATATGAGGTTTCATTTCAAAGCGCCAATTTTGCGTTTGCTTTTTGAACTACGACCTATTTGAGCCTTGACATCTCCAATTATATTCCCGATGTGTCAAATATTCATAACAAGATTTACGGTTTACGAAATGATGGAGCTTACACTTGCAGAAAAAACAAACCGCGTAGCCCGAAATGTGCTCGAAAAGCCACCAGCATCAGCACGACACAGTTCGTAGAAAAATTTCGTGCACTTCTTTGCGCAGGACTTTGCATAGAGACCTCAGTAAGATACTTATAAAGTCCAATTGGTTCAAAAACTTAAGTCTCATGACTATCCGATGCGATTTTGCTTTGCTGAAGACCGCTTAAACGCTCAGAAAATGAGAATTTTTTACGTTACCGTGCCATGCTAATAGATTATAAGTTTCCAAACGTTGAAGAGAATAACATGAGCGAGGTGTAGTTTAAACTTTACTCTGCAGACATATGAATGAACCGGAATATTGAGGCATTTTAATTATGGCCAAAGTCTTTTGTTTAGAACCATTTAACAGCGTGTTCACTCTGAGACACTTCAACAGTGAAGATAAGCTCCTTCTTGAGATTTCACGAGCCTTGTGATAAGCGCTGATAATGTTCCGGCTGACATTTTTCTCTTTCCAAAACTCTAATTAGCACTTCAAGACGACGGTTTTTAATCGACAGAAGACATGAAGAAGAATTTGCGGTGAAAATTAAAGGTGATTCCAGAAAATGCGTTAAAAAATATTAATATAATAACAAAGGGTCTATTTTTATAGCCATATAATAAGTCTGATTGAATACTATATATTTATATTCAATTCAAACTTTTTTCATTATTCATTGACAATCACTTGCTCCATAATCGCGCTACTCATGCTATAATCTCGTGCAGTTTTCAGATATAGATTTATTTTATAAATAAATATCTCTGCCACAGACAATGCTATTGCTGATAACTTTCCTTCCTTAAATCATTCGAGTTCATCTCAATCACCTTTCCAATATTTTCATAATAAAAGTGCATAATCTGTGAAGTGAATCAGAATCGCATAAGTTTGCACAGTACTTATGTATATACACCTATACAAGTACATACATATTTACATACAGATATTATGCGTATGCATAACTATTATGTGTGTTTAACACACAATTGCATATCTATATATTATGTTAGTGCAGCTGCAATCAGGCCAAAAATATATAAGCAGATATACATATATATATATATATATACATAAATCTATGTATTTATAACTCTTGCTTTGTAGCTCATTGTATAAATTTTTTTCATATGCCTCATTGAGCTGAATATATCCATACATAGCTATGTATGTATCTATAAAAAATATTCATCTCTGTGTGCAAAAGTTTTGAGTGAATGCGAAACTATGGAGTGTGGAGCTTGGAGCATTGAGATTTGCTATTCTTTCATGTGTTTGTACATATGTAGGCATGTATGCGTGCACTTGACACATTTCAGCCGAACTAAAGGCGGAAGTGAATGCATAAGTGAATATGTATAAGGATATATATATATATATATATATATATATATATATATAAATATGTGCATATATAAGCATATATGGCTCGACACAAATGTCTGTAGACCTTTATGGAAAAAGTTGCGCCACTGTATGCGTGTGTATGTATGTGTGCGTATGTGTCTAATGCATGTCTAAATCGAGGAGACAGTGATGAACACATGTCTGAGTGAGAGAGAGATAAACGTTACCGAATAAGCAAGAAGATTGATAGGAGATATGTAGATAATGCGAGTAGAGAAGTGGAAAGTTGTGATATCCTTAAATCGAAGTGAAACGGGGGACGGAAGTTGTTATATTCCTTCTAGCTTTGGAGAAGGATTCTAAAAAAAAATATTCTAGGAATCACGTCGGTCGTCGTGAAGTCCCTGATATATCCAGAGGGATTGTGGTAAGACTTGGCAAAGAGTAACGAGGATTAATTGTAGTTCTGGATAGCTGCTCTTGGAGATTAGTAGGCTCTTCTTGTTTATTGATAAGGTTTAAGGAAGTTTTTTGATCCGGCGATCCGGTTTACTGTAGGGCGGCATCTCGATATCGAGGATTATTTTTTGATAAATTGGTGCTGGTCAATCATTAACCTTCTAAATAGAGAATTCCCAAAACTAGATACAAATCAAATTGTCAGTATCATTAGAAATCGATGAAGGCCTTTCGAATTGGCTGCGAATAATTCTAACTCCTTTGAAAGATAATAGGTTGCTTGAGACTTAGCGTGAAATAACGCGAGTTGAGAAGTTGATTTTGTCGCGCCTGTTTGGCTGTGGTTTACTCCTCGACTGATCGATTTCATGCCAAGGCGAGCTCTGCTACATTGTCTTTGTTAGCTAGTGGAAAAGGGTTCTGATAGAACACTGTCCACCTAATACTCAAGTCAACAGTGTTCTTGTATGAACTGTGGTGGCATCGAAGGAGAAATTTGTTCTCAACTGAACTGCTTTTGAAGGGCCGGGAGCGAAACACATTCTAAAATATAAATACTATATAAATATTAGGCTGTTAGACGAAAGTTTTGATGAAGCTTTAAATGTTTCAGATTTCGATAGCTTCCACTTCCCAACCGCTAAATGTAATATTTCTTTGTTTTCCTAATTACAACGTACATTTGAGCTCTTTACCAAGGCACCGTACACAGTCAAGGGAACCACAGAAACGTCTTTGAAGCGGAAGCTACATTTCACATGGTCACTATGGCGAGCAGTAACGCACCAACAACGAATGTGTTCTTACGAGAAAATATCAACAACTTGGAGGGATTAGAGCAATCGCCAACAAGAAGTGTGAAATATAACAGCCTGAGTAGAAGAAGTTGCTGAGGTAGCCTGCTGAAGTGTAGAGCGAAGTCGAACGGATGGGCGGACAGGTATGGTCGGTGAAGGACGCGTGGTAAGAATTGTATAGAAATACTCCGTTTCATTTCGCATTTTGTTCACAGAATTTGTGTTTATTTTGTTCTGTTCTACACCAGAAGTCCTCCCCATACATGCTATCGGCTTTCGTTTCGTTCGCTCTTTCCAAGCATTTCAAAGCAGTTGGTCCACTTCTCGTTTCGCATTTCATTCAGCAGAGACATTCACTTGTTTTCTTGCCTGCCAGCCGACCAGCCAAGCAGCCAGCCAACTTTGCTCTACTCTAATCCCTCATACCTGCTATTGCCCATATTGTGCTTACGTCACAAATACGCGTAGGCGTCATACTAATGGCGCACCCACTGCAACAAGAAAAAAATCAGCAGCAACATAACAGTAAACGAATGAACGTACGAATGAGGCAACAAAAGCCGAGTTGTGTCAGCCACAGTCAGTTTATGGTGGGAACATGTGAATAGAGTGAATAGTGTTGTAGTTATTGTGGTGTTTGAAAGAGAAATTCCCATACAGAGCTCTTAATGAACAGCAGGTCGTACGTTAGTGTTGGAAGAAGGAGAGCGCAAAGTCTCCACTTTGAGATTGGTTGAGTAAGCGCATGCGCTCGGTTTCGCCATGAAAAATTGTTACAGAGCACCGCAATGTGTAATTCCTAGCCTCCTTATGTATCCTTTGTGCAAGTATTCGCGTACTCGCATATTCTTTGCCACTAAAATTTTTCTCCAGCTGTAAATTTTCGTTGAGCTTGCTCTTGCGCTCTTTCGCTATATAGTTTTATTATCTATCGTCGTGCGACGGTGCTTACTTGTCACTGACACCGAATATGCTGCGTGAATGTGAAGGCATTTTTACTATGCCTGTTTTGTTTACCAACAACTAACTTGCTAAAGCTCCGTTGCTACTTGCCCATTTAACAGATATTCAACCATTCATAGGAAGGCGCTCCGTCATCGAAAATTTTGTACTCTTCTTGTTATTGGCTTTGTTGTTTTTTCATCGATTTATGTTGTTGCTTTTGTTTTACTCTTCTTATCATAACTTTATCCTTTACGTATCAGCTGTGGCTTTTTTTTTGTTTTTGGAGACTTTCAATACACTTGTGGGAATTTGGTGAAGCAACAAATTGCAACGCCAAACCGGCTTTTTTTTGGTAAGAATGTTGTGGGGATAGATTTTGTTTATTCCAAGGATATTTACTAGAGAGTAAGTATAAGAGCTTTAGTAGCAGGATGAGATCAAATTTACGGAAGGGGAGAGAGAGTCTTTCCATCGGCCGGAGAACAGTGGAATGAGATTGAAAAAGACTCAGATTTGTCAGAAGATCGCATTAGGAATCACTGCAGTTTTCCTCCTGATGAGCGTCGGAAACTAGACCTTTTCGACGCATAAGAGAAATGGGGCTTTTCATCTCCAGCATAAAATGATAGACTGGAGAGTAGGTCTCGTCTTGCCCTCGACTTATTGGCAGTTATTCAGAGAGAGTGCTGAAGTTTTTGCTGCGGGAATTATAGGGCGTAGCCTCGTACAACTGATCGTTTCATTCTCTGCGGCATTCACCGTCGCCTATATTCGACGTCTCGCAAGCCCGACTAATCCGCTGTTGTCAACGTCCACTGCTCCACACCATAAAGTCGAACGGGAACGACGAGGGAGTTGTAGGGTTTGGTCTTTGTTCTTCGAGAGTTGCTCAAGATAATCCGTATATTTTTAGTCCATCTATTGCAAGACACCTCCATTCTAAAAGTGATCTCGACAGCAGTGAATTTATATCATAGACCGGTTTATCACCCTGTAAGGTATATAAAACTTAAAAATTTGAAGCGTGTTTTACAGGAAACAGCGATCTTAGTAATACTCTCTTTGCTCGAAATCTTCATCACTTTCTCCGGCTCTCATTGCTAACCGGTTTTCTAATGAGAAATTTCCATCTCTTCTGTTTCAGCTGCATCCATCCGAGACAATCAGACGCTGCTGATACAGTTTTCAAATATATTTTGGCGCACAACACATTCCGAGATGAGGCATCAGTAGTGAAAGAAACGTGAAAGAATATAAAATGTAATAGCCAAATTACACAGAATTGGAGATTGTACATGCTCTCTCTCTCTTTCTTTCTCTATGACTCATTTTTTATTGAGCATTTCTCGACACCCACATACGGAGGATAGTATGCGCGCTGCGGAGTAAGACTGAGTTGATGGTGTTTATAAGGCTAGCGGGAAAACCTACTTTCCCACCTCACACTTTCCTTTGTTAGCCACAATGGCTATTGCTTTCCACGCACACACTTGTTAAACCTCTCAACCGGCACACGGAGCTACATGACAACCAAACCGAGCAGCGAAACCAGCTGAATGACTGATGACGGTTACATCGGCGAAGTTTATCACTGAACCGAAACTCAACTGCCTCTGCGCCTATGGCAGGTGGGCGGAAGGTGAGCCATATAAAAGCACAAAACTCTACACAGAACATTCTCCAAACTCCAAATGGTTGCACATTGCACGAGCAGACGAAAGACGCCAAAGCGAAGTGAAAGCCGGGCAACCGGGCGGACGGACGCGAAAGCTTGCAAAACAAGTGGTTGGTCCGTAAGCGACTTCTGAGCGTACAGCGAACAAACGCGTACGGACCGTTCGAGTGTGGAACACGCGATTTGTAGTGGACGGCAAATCAAAAATAAGTTCGCAACACCAGCGGTTAGTGCAAAAAGAGGGAAAATATTTGCCACGACGACAACAATAACAATAGCAGCAACAAACGCATTTGGCGAGTGGTAAAACGCCTTAGTGACGGCAATAGCTGAAAAGCATCGGCCACAGCAGCGGCAGCAGCTGAAGTTTAGAATTGTATGAAGTGGCAAGTAGGGACGCCAAGGCTCGGAACAGGTTGGTAATGAAACATGAAAACACTAACTCAGGCACCAGAGTTGGCAGCAGCAACAAAGCACACAATAGCAATGGGTCTCTGAACGGGCAGTAGGTGATAAAGGCGCGCTCAACACATACGACGACAAAAGCAACAACATTCGAAGCACGACAGCAACAGCTACGGCAATTGTTGTACGGAACGACACAAAAACGGGACACCGTCAAATAGCTATCGGCACGACTAACAGAACACACTTTGTGAGACGAGCAAAAACAACGACGACGACGACGACGACGACTAGTACCGACACCGTAGGCGCAGCGCAGTGAAGGGTAGGCAATGCGGTTAGTGGATGCCGACGCTAATACACAAACATCAGCCAGTTGACGATCCAAAGACGAGCCAACGGGCCAACCTTAGCGCAGCCAACGTTTCAGCTTTGGCGTTTAGTAGACAAACAGGCGATTCCTGCTAAGAACACACGACGAGTCCTCGCTCGCCGCTGCTAACGTTAAGAAGGACAAAAATTTCACTTGTTAAACTTTTGGAAAAAAATTTCACTGAAAATATTTCCAAAAATATTAAGTGAAAAGGAAAATTTTTTAGAAAGCGCTGAAAGTTTAAAAATTATAAAACTCAGAAATAAAGAAAGTGTTTAACGGTATAGCGTCGATTTGGTGTGTATGTGTAAATTTTCTTTTTACTTTTTATCATAAAATATTTACTGAATGAATTTCAAAATCTCAACCAAACTATACATTGCGTAGTGCATAGTGTCAGTGACGAAAATCTGTGACGCTGCAAATAAGGATTACTTGGAGCAGAAGAAACAGCTGAAAAAAAAGAAATACATATAAATTTAAGAATTTTCTAAAATACTAAATGTTGCGCTTTCAAAAAGTGACGGTTATCTTTTGAGGATACAAAAAAAATTAAAAGAAAAAAATTATATAAAAAAATTGCAGAAACGGATCAGAGCAATTTTGCTTTTTTTGTGATATATAAAAGTGTTTGTGCAGACGTGAAGGCAGTCAGTATACGATTGAAAGTGCAAGCGCAAGGAATCGGCAAATTGAATTCCACAAAACAAAAACAAATGGTTGGGAAAAGTGATTGAAGTTATTAACTTCAAATTAAAAAAATATTAATAAACCAGTAATAAACAAAAATTAAAGAATTTATGGTTTTTAAAAATTATAAACAATATTTAAGTGTTTAATGAAAACAGAAGAATAATAAGAGAATACAAGAAATTTTTTAGAAGAAAATATTTTTGAAAATATTTGTGTACTCTTTCTTGTAGCGTATTCACGCAACAGTTGTGCCAAAATAATAATAGATTTTGTTTATAGTTCTTCAACGGAAATAAATGGAAGAATAACGGTTATATTTGATATTTTAAAGCATAAAGATTTTAAAAAATAAAAAAATAAAGTTGAAAAATAAAAAATAAAAAATTTAATGCAAGGAAATAAATAAAGTGAAAATATTGCATATTTAAATTAAATTAATTAAAAATCAAGTTTGTAACAGTTTTCAGCAAATGGCATTTGAAAGCATTGAAAGCTTCTAAACATTTCACAACTATGGATAATTTGATCACAAATAAACTCAAATAAAAATCAGGTTTTGCCAAAAGTATTTTGTTGACTTCAGTTTTTTTAATACTATTATTATTTTAATTAATATTTTTTATTAAAATATATATTTATTATGTAAATTATGCTCGTGTCAATTAAAAATAATTATTTAGAAATATAAAAATGAATTAAAAAACTTAATTTTTATGAATTGTAAGAAATATTTAAAATTGTGTGATAGCTCAGATTACTAACAACTTTAGTGTTCATAAGAATCCTTAAGTTTGATTTATTTTGAGGTTATACAATTACTACTAAATTATTCTCTATTAAATGTATTATATCCCCATATTAAATGTATTATTTCCCAAAATTTTGTCTTACTAATGCAACTTTTTTAATTTCAGTATTTAATTTTTTTGCTAGTGATTTTAAAGAAAGTTCTCAATTCAGTAAATTCTCATCTTAATTTTAATTTATTTATTTATTTATTTATTTACTATCATTTTTCTTGCATATCCATTTAACATAAAATATATCGGAATTTAAAAATTAATTTGAAATTTTAAATCTTAATAACAAAAAACATTTAAGGGTACTTATGTAGCTGAAAAAAATATAAAAAGCTGATTATTGATAACAAGAAACTATTTTTCCATGCGGTGTATCGCAATATAATGTGCCATCAAATTATAAGCGGCCGCAATAGCCGAGTGGTTAGTCGCATGGCCTGGGTTCGACCAACATCCAAAATTATAGAAAATTAAGTTTTCTAATTGCGGCCGTCCCACATCAGAGAATGTCAAGCCTTCCGAGTGTATTTTTGAAAAAAAAAAGCTCGTCATAAAAATCCATCGGCCGTTCTAAGGCGGTTTAGAATGGGCTGTAGGACCCTCCATTTGCTATAAAAAATCCTCAAGACGCAAAAATATTAAGACCAGGAGGAGGAGCACACGGATATTAAGCAAAAAATATTGAAATAATTTTTTAATGTTTTTAAAAAATTTTAACCATCATATTTTATGTGTCTCTAATTTTATTTACAAATATTAACAAAAACTAAATTTGGGCAATCACAAGAGAATTCTGTAAACTCCAGCTTAGTAAGATTAGTTGTAGCTAGAAAAACAACATACAAATTTTAGACTACAAACAGATTCAGTACATTTAAAATATTCACAAAACTGTTAGACGAAAATTATTTGAAAATGACTTGCAACACCTAGTGTTTCAGCGACGGAAATTTGAAGGGAAGCAATTTAAATTGGATGTAAATATTCATTCAACTACATTTTGTAAAACAATATTTAAATAGGAGTATTATCTGTGTCTAGGAAATGCATACTATGCAAATATTTCCTATGAGATTGTGCTAGAGATCGGGAGCATCTCGGTTGCAAAATTGTATTCAAGTCAAACAAAAACAAAAACCCGGCAAAAGGCTGTTTTCTTCTTCTTACAATTTGTGTTAAATAAATTCACATAAGTAAATGGCATGCATTTCCTAGGCAGAGAGAATACCCGTAGGAATAGCTATTCGCGGACGCTCTCAGAGACAAAATAACTTTTTTTTTCAGTAAGTGGCATACAAACCTTTTTATTAACATATTTAACTTTTTTCTGTAATAATATTAATTATCATATTTTGCTTTTATCAAATATTATTATATTTTAACGAAATTATTTACCTCAGAAAATTTGTTTTTATTCATTTCTCCAATTCAGCGACCTTTTTTTTATATTATACCACACATTGGTGAATGTAATTATATTCCAAATGTGATTTTCTCCCAAGCAGCTCACACTTCTACTACTTCCTTGTAATTTTTATTACATATTCTTTTGGATTTAATCCCTCGAATTTAGCAGAATATTATGTATAAATTCTATAATTTAAACTTTCAATATTTTTGAAATTCTTATCAATTGAAATAAAAAAAAATAATGATTTTTCCTCCCAAATGTAGCATTTACAACATTAGAGTATTTTAGTCGATTAGTACATTTTATAAAAAAGAAGTTGGATGCAAAAACTAATAGCAAATCAAATGAAAATTAATTATTCTCTATGAGGTGATTTGAAAGCCTTTAAAATGTAAAAGAATTCCAATTCTTCAAGAGAAAGTTATTGCAGGAGATGCTAAAAAATGGAGCACTAAAAGCTTTTTCCCATTTAATCTTATTAAATTTTCCAAATATATGGACAACTTGTAGTTTCGTAATACATTAGCAACTGCTGCTATTTATTCATTTGTAGGTAAAATGCGTGAGTTATCTTAATACCAGAGTTTGTCCGCAACTTCGTCTGCATGAGATGTTAAATTTATTTTATAATAATACTCGCAAGTTGCCGTGTTTAAATATTTTAATACTCAGAAAATATTAATATTTTTTCAATCCAAATATTAAGCAAATCGAGCCATAGAGACGATTTTATCGAATAGGCGGGTTACAGGCTTATTTTCCGGAAAATTCACTCTTACATAGATAGATAAGAAATAAATTTCAACGCTGATAATTAAATATTGGCAATATGAGCCCATTAAAATCAATAGTATAGGCAAAAAAGATTATTTTAGTAAATAATTTAACACCGCTGCCACCCAGCGAGTAAAAAGTTATTTTTTATTTTTTGATTTATATCCGCTGCTAAGTTTTTGGTTCGAAAAAATGGTCTTAAATTCTATTAGTAATTTTTTTTCAATTTTTTGTATTATTAATTTTTCATTACTGCAGGAGATTTAAAAATATTTTTATTTTATTTATTTCATATTTTGGGCAAGCTAAAATCCTCGCCTTTGAGGCTTATGCCAAATTTTTTATATTTTCCTTACAGTTTGAAGCATTAAATAGCATACTATACTTAATGGACTCCAATTTGGAATTACTTTTTCTGCAACTCCTTGGAGTAAATTCTAAAAGTAAAGTAATATTAGTATTAAGGACAAAATTCTCTCAACAAAATATATAACAAAATATATTCTAACATTCTGTTTGAATTTCGAAGCATTTGTTTGGAAAAAAATAGTCAATCGATAGCCAATTTTCAGTACTTTTCCGATACAATGCACGCTGAATGTGTGTATAATTTTTGTACTAAAAAGTTAAGAATTTATTTTTATATAACTTTCAGAACGTAAAATTTCTTACCATTTTCGACATTATATTTTTTAGGTCAAATTAATATTTTTTCAAAATATTAAAAGCAGTGGAACATTTTTTAATTTACTTTAGAACAAGAGAAGAGTCTTGAATGTAAGTTAAGCAGGAGGGCAACATATTGAAAACTAATATAAGTATCTATATATATAAAATTCACAGTTTCAGTCATTGCTTTTGTTCTAGAACTCCTCCAAAACGGCTGAACCAATTTTAATGAAATTTTGTTATGAAAGCGAATAGTTTTTTTTATCTATTTTTCATACCAGGAAGTGTACCAGAAAAAATCGCTTTTATGATTCGGTTTACTTGAAATTTGGTATCTTTTCCCTGAAGTCGACCAAGCCGATAAATGTATTTATAGTTATTTTCACTTGAAATTCTTTCTACCTATAAGTAGACCGATATATTTGAACAAAAAAGAAAAAATTATATATGTATGGTTCGATTTGGTTAAATAATTAGATGATATGCTTAAAAGAAATAACTTTGTTTCCCGAAATTGGACCAGGGACCGTCAAAGGGACAATTTGTAGAAAACTTAGTATAATATGGACATAAGCAAGGTACGGGTATGTATATATTGTAAATATGCATAGATCCGGCATTTCTATTGACATATACTCGTACATGAAACATGTAAAAGTGGCGACTCACGTATATAAAAGAATCGCTAGATTTTTTTATTTTCCAAAAAGTGTGATATGATTTCTTAAAAAAAAAAACACACTAATTGTTGAGGAAATTCAAATGTTTTTTTATTTAATGCGAAGTACAATCGATATAATTAAGTTCTGAATATAACATCATTCAAATGGCTTTCTTCTTTTGCTGGAACGAATTCGATGAACCCAATTTTTGAGCACTTTTTACACTAAATCAAGTCGTATGTCATGAATAGCACATTCAATATTGGCTTTTAAAGCTTGAAGAGAGTCAAATTTTTTTTTTTTTTGGTAAAGACCAATGACTTCAAATAACCCAACAAGAAGTGGTCTAATGGTGTTAAATCACAACTTCTCCTCCAAAACTTTCAAGTTGTTCTAAAACAAAATCAGCAAATTAACGACTTTTATGATGGTCCGTGGATGAAATTGTAAACATTACTGAATATAACAAAAAAAGATAGATCATGACATATTAAAAATGGCCAAAACGACACTTAGAAATCATATCATCCCTATTGGAAAACCCTTTATAACAAAACTTAATATTTTGTATTAGATGCTGCCTGAGGTAAGGGCTTTTTATCATTGTAGAACGTTGTAAAACAAATTAGAATAAAAATTGGACTAAATATAGGCAGCCACAACAACTTAATATAAAATCTGTTTATTCATTATGTCACCGATAATTTCACATTTTCTGGCCCTATTTACACTCGAAATAAAAATTTTAATTTTTCAAAAGTTAAAGCAAAAAAATTGATTGGATTACAAATAGCCAAAAAAATAAAAGAAAAAATTATGTTCTTAGATACTTTCCACAAATTAAAAAAAAAAAAAACGTTTACTGATATAATAAATGAAAAAGATAGTATCGAGAATTTGAAATAAAAACAAGCACTTACCTACTTACTTATCTACTCTCCTTAGTTTAACGTCATAATCAGTTTAACTAGCTTAGATTAAGTATTAAAAATATAATTTTTTTTTAAACCTTTTAATTATTTTTATTCCATTTATCGCCAAAACCATTAATATTTTAAGAAAAGTTTGAGTTATAATTTCAGTTTTACCGTAATATTTACTCCTTACATATATATCAAATACAACAGTAATGGGTCTTACAAATAATTAACAGTTATAGATACTTATACTGTCATTTAAATTTTATCATTATTAAAATTTCATTAAAATTTCATTATTTGTCAGCAATAAATAATATAATTTATTACATATAATTTTTATCTCGTGTATAGTAAAGAATAAAAACTATTCATTAGCTTGAAGCTTTCAACTAAAATGCCAAATATTATCAATTTTTTGCTGAAAACTGCTACAAAATATATAATAAAATGTGCACAAATTCGAAAACTTCGAGATCAAGACTTAATTTACGCCTGTAAAACTTTACTGATTGAATACTTTTTATTTCAGTCTGAATAATATCGAAAATAGGCAAGTGTAAAAGACACAGACGTATAAGAGCAAATAAGTTTTAGAGAATAAAAAAACATTAAATAAAATAACAGTGACTCCTAAAGAGTATCCTTCTCTCAAATCAAGACCCTAGCTCATGTAAAAAGCTCCCAGAATAACTTTTCAACGAAACTGCAATAAACTAATATAGAATAAAACGAAGTAAAAAGTCCAAACGAATCTTGTAATTCTGCGCTGTCATCATAAACAGGAAGTGCCAAGTGAGCTCGACTCATTTTGTAGCTGATAAGTGCGCAACAAAAACAAGAAGAGAAAAAGTGTAAAAGAATCTAAAAACAAAAGCAAAGCAAAGTTGAAAACAAGTAGAAGATTGCACACAATACCAAAGAAAGAAAAATATGTGAAAAAGTGAGTTGGACACTAACCAACAACAAAAACAGCAACACCAAGTGCAGTTAACGAAACACGACGTACATCGAGGCGAGCACAAGACAGACAGTCCGTCAGTTAGTCAGTTAGTCTGCATACTCGTTGAGTCTCAATCAGCGCAGCGCAACGCAACGCAACTACCAACCAACAAACCAACAAACTAACAAACAAGCTTGACGAACAGACAGACAAAAGTTCACTTAGACAGGCAGTGCCTAAAAGGTGGTAAACTACCGACGCATCCTACATATAGAAGGCAAGCCAAGTTGTCGAGTTTGTGGAACGAGCTACAAGTAGTCAAAGCTAATCTACCTGTAAGTTTGTGTTGTCTGCTTGCTAAGCAGGCGACAGGTGAAAGAAGGTCCTAAAACACATACAAGAACATAGCGAACGCGTGCGCATATACCGTTACACAATCCCCGGGAACCTGCAGACACGCAACGCAAACAAAACAGTGGAAAAGAAATAATAGAGAAAAGAAAAAGGCAAAGAAATAATATATAATAAAAGACATAGAGGCTAAAAATAGCCTACCAGCCAGTCAGCAAGGTAGACGGGTAGACGGGTAGGCAGGCAGACAGGCAGGCAGGCAGGCAGTCGACCCAAAAGTGTTGTAAGCCAAACACTTACTTACACTTACACATATAAAAATATAAACAGTTAGATGTATATGCAAATGGTGTATGATATAAGTGGGCGCGGCGACGGTGGCATGTGTTAGAACGCGGTGAACAACAAAACTCAACCGAAACTAAATTGGCGGAAAGCAAATATAAGCCAAGAGACTTAAGTGAGGCGCAGCGGAGCTTTGGTGTATTATTATATTATTATATGTATTGTCTTTGTGTTTTTACGCCACAACAGCAAATCTGCGAAAAAGTTAAAATTGCAAAGGCTATAGAAACAAAGGAATACGAAAAAAGACCAAACGAAAAGTGATAAAGCAAAAAGATAAATAGAAAAGTAATGAGCATGTCTTGTCGAAATTGAATGAAGTTTAGTGACTAAAAAGTGAACGAGCAGACACTTATGGTGCTAAAAAGTGTTTAGAAGCAAACAACAACAACAACTAACAACAACGTTGGTCAGAAGTATCAAAAAAAAAGGATATCTAAGAGTATCGAAAAAGCTTAAAAAAGCAACCGAAGATAACCAAATATAGCGAGTGTCGCGCTCTCGCCGTGTCAAAACTAATAAAAAGTGAATTATAACGGTACACTGAGTGTGCAAGGCGTGATTACAAAGTTCCGTAAAAGCAGGCGGAGCACAAAGAAACTTCACGTTAGCCAAACACTGAGAGGTCAACAGCCATTGTGAGACCTGCCAAGCGAAAGGCAGTGTAATAGAAGTGATAAAAATAAACATAGAAACTGGGTATTAACTCGAAAGGTAATGAAAAAGGATCTCTAGAGAAATTTCGTCTCAGATACCAACAAACAACAAATACAAAAAGGCAAGCAACAGTTTGCGTGTTAGCAGAACAACAAGAAAAATACCATCTAACTGTGTTGGTGAAAGTAAGCAAGTAAATAAAGTAGATTAAAAATAAATCTCTCATAAAACGTGTGAGAAGTGCGTGTTAACGGTAACCGAACTGATATAAATACGCGTACACACACTCACACAGTTGCCTGTTTAAAAGTACATTACGCGAAGACAACGAAACTAAAACGACAGGCAACACGAGAAGGCAATTAGGTAAGCACTAAAGTTAGACGCAACGAAAGTTGAAAACCCGAAAGAAATAAAAACTAAAAGAACTGCTACAGTACAGCAGGCAGGAAGTTTAGCGACGAAACTAACGTCGAAAAAAGAAACAAAAATCGAAAAACACCTAACCTAAAAACAAACAAGCTCATATAAGGCTGAACAGTTCCTCAAAGAGTCGTCAGAATTAGAAGAAACAAAATTTTTCGTGGAAATCTCCAATAGACTACCCAACAATTTTAGAACTCAAACACTGATAAAGATCTTGGCAATACTGAGCAAGCAGCAAATAACTGCAGAGCTTAGTTTCAAAAGTTTCAAAAGAAAAAGAGAAAGTCGTATATATATAGTTCCTCGAGAGTTGGCCGTAGAAAGTGTGTAAAACCTGGTTTACCAATCAAACACATTTCCTGATGAACTCGTGCTAAATAAAAGAAAAACGATTTACATCTCAGACGCGGTAGTCAGAGCTATACTGTCTGTAACGACGAGCCGACCAACGCGTTCATTATCGATTTTGTCTCCACTGACACATAACAAGATTGCTGTGGTCTGGAGAAAGCCGAGGCGGCAAGTATTATAAAAAAAAAATATATAAAAAAACGAACAACACCAAATAGAATTAAGCGAAAAATTCTGGCAGACAGCGCAAAAGACAGACGCACAACAAAATAAACGGAAGACGTAACCAACTAAAGTCTAGTTGTGCGAGCCAACAGAATTATACAACGTAACGGGGTGTTGGTAATGAAACCTGCAAAAGCAGAGTAAGGCCAGTGACGAACAGAGGAAAGGAGTAGTTGGAAACAAGTCGCTATCGTCGAAACAACCAAACGAACAACCAAACCAAGCAAGAGAAAGAAAAAAATCAAACAAAAGTAGGAACTATAAAAATGTTATTGTAATCGTTTGGCTTACAGTAACAACGACTGAATACTCAACGACTCGACTGGTGAGCCAACGAGCCAACGAGCCAACGAGAAAACAAACAAACGAACCCACGAACGAACGACAGTTGAAGTCTGTGAAATTGCCATTTCAACGTCGTATTTATCGTGTTGCCACACTGATGAAAGAAGAAACCAAAAAATAACACCGTTTGCAAGCAGAAAAAAACCATATAACGGTATAGTGAAAAAGTAGTTAGTGGCAAATAGTGGTAGAAGCAGAAGTAGAAGAAGAAGCGAACCAACTAACGCACATCAACTAACGGAAACAGTTGAACATAAAACCCACAAAAAGCCATTCAGATATCCAAAGAAAATCAACGGACCACCAACGTGACGTACAAACGGAAATAGTCTTAAGGAAAAAAAAAACAAGCAAACGGAAACGTACTTTCTGGCAAAAGATCAAAAAGCGTCCCGTTGAAAAAGTGGGAATTCGTGAAAGCTCACAGAGCGTCAAGCAAAATAATCCACAGGAGACGACAGAAGCGGCATACCATAAGGTACCAATCAACAATTTGAAAAAAAAATCAGAAAAACAGAAAAAGTTGGTAAATAGGCGTACGACGTTGCCAAGGAAAGAAATTTACGCCGAGTGAGCGTAAGAAAAAGAAAGAAAACTTTGGGCGTTGTGGAAAATTAAGTGTCGAGCAAAGAAAAAAAGGAAACATTCTGGCATATAGCCTGTCCGTCGAAAACCATAAGCCAACGTGTGCATAGGAAAAATACAAATACAATTACAATTAATATTTACCGAGAGACTGTGAGAGAATGAAGACTTTAGTGTGCAAGCAAATTGCTGCTTAGATTCGCTTACGTAAACGTAAAACGTAAGCGCGCCCAAGATCCGTAGTACCCTTGCTTAGCGCCACAGAGCCAAAGCACAGTAGTTGAAAAACCTCTAGAGATTCTCACCTATACACACGCGCACGCACACGTGACCAAGCGAGAAATCGAACCCAAGTCCAACCTCCATATTTGGCAGCAGGCATTCCAAACGTCTCAGCTTAACACCTACACACGTAGTACCAAGTACATATAATCCCCGGCCAGTAATAACAAAAAATCACCGAAAATAGCACGTCTAATTGAGCGTTTGCGTCGCATCAACAAAAAGAAAATGTTCTACTCGCTCGTGCAGACCATCGTTTGCGTGCTGCTTATACAGGCTGGCATTTATGCATTGCATTTGAATGGTCCCAGCGGCAACACCAAAGGCGCGGGTGTTAGTAGTGCAGGTGGCGTTTCTGGTGGTAATATGAACATGCCAATGAGCCTTGGCGGTAGCGGCGCCGCACAGCTCAGTAACGCCGCGAATACGAATCAAATGCTCAACATACTCTCCGCAAATCAGCATGAGAAACATCTGCATGCCGTCGGTGGCGGTGGTAGTAGCAGTAGTGGTGGTGGCGGTGCTAGCATCAGCGGCTATGTGCTTTCACATCCTCATAGCAAACCCACTGTTAGTCAGTTGGAAAATGAGGGTCGCTTAACGCAAGAGTTAGCTGATAGAGCGCAGCTAGACCGAGAACGTCTCATGCTACTCGGTCTTGTAAAGCAAACTTCCGATACGGGTCATCATGGTCGACCCATCATTACCGGTCGCATACAGATGAGTCCCGTCGATGATGTGGATAATGATTACCAGGCTATCATGTTACAACGCGGTCCACTCTATGGTAGCGTTGTGAAGCAACCGGCCACGGATGAAGATAATGAATATGTTGATGAGGAGCAGCGCGAATATGCGGGCGCACGCTTGCGTAACGGCGCAAATGGACGACCTGAGAAGTACGAATATGGACGCATAGTAGAGCCCGCCGAACGTGAAGTTTATGAACGTGAGCGCGGGGAACCGCAGCATATGGAGGAATTGGATGATTTGATTGATGCTGAACCGGAGTTGGATGATGTGCTCACCGATTTGGATAGTTACCAGTATTTAGATGAGCTGCTGCCGCTAGAGCAACGCGATTTATGGGGTGATGAGTCGCCTGGTTATGGCATTGCTGGTGGTAATACAAGACCACATTACCTGAATGACGGCTTCCCTCTGCTATTGAACCTCTACCGTACGCAGGAGGAACTCGAGCAAGCTCCGCCACATACCTTGCAGGAGATCTTCGAAAAGGAACAGCATAATCGCGACATAAAACCACACCGCCAACAATATAAACAGCACCAGCCACAACCAAAACACCATCAGGTTCAGCAGCCTTATCAGCTTCAGCAGCCTCCTCAGCAGCAGTACGCTTTTAGCGGCGGGGTAGAGCACCGTAATGTTGGTGGCTACGGTATTGGCAGCGGCGGTGCTGGCTACAATAGCCAACCTCAACAGAAATGGAAACGCAAACGCTCACAACAGCAGCAGCTGCAGCAGCAACAACAACAACTACAACAAATGCAGCGTAATATTTTTGGGCATCAAAGGCAAAAGCAACAACAACAGCAAAAGCAATTCCACCATTTCGGTTCGCCACAGCAACGCCATACCAAACTTTCACTGGCCAACTCAGAGGCGACCGCCACAAAGCATATTCTACCGAAAGTCAGCGCCAACAACAACAACAACATCAACAATAATATAAATAAAAACAACAACAATATAAATAAATTGTCAAGTGATCTGAGCGTCAATGCGTTCCCACTACAAAGTTCCTCCAAATCGATGGTGTCGACCGACGGTATGATCATGAAAGGTGTACAGCTGCAGCAGCAGCAGCAACAGCAGCAACAACAAAATGATTTACAACAAGAGCCGACGCAGCAGCAGTCGGCCAAGGAAAATGCCGATGATAATGCTAGCACAACATCGGCTCTGTCCAAGGCAGCTGCCAAATTAAAAGCACAACAACAACAAAAACAGCAATACAAAATCCATCAAACGTCGTCAAAACAAAGGCAGGAGGCCTTCTTGCATCCCAACCGCAAGCGCTCCGGCAGCATTGGTGGTGGCGGCGGCAGCAATGGTGCAGCTGGTGCCGTTGGTGCCGGTAGCATAGCGACAAATAACGGCTACACCTCCATGGCGAGTCAAATGATGTTGCGTACGGCGCGAGGGCAGCGGCAGTATGATGTGCCACAAATAGGTGAGTGATATTCGAATCATTTTCTTAATATAATTATATTAAACAATTTTTGAGATATGCGTATTATGAGACATACTTGATTTTGAGTATAATCTTTCCGATGGTCAATTTATTTGGACCCAACAGGCAACAATATCGAGTGGATGATGGTTGGGAATTTTTCCAGATTGTTTTTAAATCATGCAATATGGCAAACTTCAAAAGCTGAATATTTTGCATAAAAGTTGCAATTTTTGATTATAAATACTGTCGAAAGTATACAAACAAGATTAATTAAAAATTCTATATCCCTAGATTTAACTAAAATCCCGGAAAAATGCCAATTATGATAAACGACTGAAAAATACAACGCAACTTCAGCTCAAGTCAGAGAAACAGTTCAAAGTTGCTTTTATTGCCTCGGCCAGATTTAGTCGCGGCTTCAATTTTTTGATATATAAGCGCGAGTTTGCATTGATTATTTCTTGCATTCATCAGCTCAGTGTACCCTAAACTTTGAATCTGCAATGATAAGTTTCAAATTAACCTCTTTTAGTGGTTATCGATTTACTCTATGCGTATATAATATGTGTACTTGTTGTGAACAAGAACTTTACTAAAAGCAAAAAAAAAAAAAAAAATACAAATGAAATGAAAACTTTTGCATTACAACTCAAAATAAATTTTTCAGGATTATTAAGTTAATAAAAATGTGGAAAAAAAGGAACTAATCCTGAAAGCTTATGTATATGCTTTTGATTTAATACTTCGTATTTGTTGGTCTCAATGGGTCTAAATCAGTTCAAAAATTCGACTCTATCTAGAGGCTTTTTTCCCCAAAATAGCTCATAGATTTTCTATCGTGCTGTATTCTGGACTACCACGTATGTATGTATGTATGTACATATGTATGTATATTCCACAAAACGGTGGGCGAATCTGTTTACATTTTTATTATTTTTTAAATGCAATTTGTTCTTATAAATTGTGATCTATTTCAAGGATACCTACTGTTTTAACGAAAAAAACACAGAAAATTCATATTTAATGGGAAATGTTTATTATCGTTCCAAAGAACATTCTTTAACATTTATTTTTTCAAGATTATCTTTCTCAAATGTTGGCCGCGGCTACGTCTGAGATGGTCCATCCGTTGAGTTCACTTTTCGATGACTCGTTCGAGCTTTTCGACTGGTAACTGGCGAATGACAAGCGTGATGTTTTGCTCCAAGGCCTGAATCGAAGCGGGACTGTGCGCATAGACTTTAGACTTTACATATATCCACAGGAAAAAGTCTAACGCTGTGATATCTCACGATCTTGGTGGCCAATCGACCGGCCCAAAATTTGAAATTATCTGCTTACCGAAGTGTTCTCTCAATAACCCCATTGAGTGATGCGATGTGTGTCGAAGTGGCGCCGTCTTGTTGAAACCAAATGTCGCGGAGATCACGAGCTTCAATTTCAGGTATCAAATAGGCGGTTATCATGGCGCAATAGCGCTCGCCATTGACGGTAACGTTCTCGTCGGCAATATTTCTGAAGAAATATGGACCGATAATTACACCGTCCCAAAAATCACACCAAACCTTTGTTTTTTTCTGAATGAAATGGCAGATCTTGAATCTCTTCAGGTTGCTCTTCGCCCCAAATGCGGCAATTTTCCCTGTTTACATACCCATTGAACCAGAAATGGGCATCATCGCTGAACAAAATTTTTCTCGAAAACGTCGGATCTGCTTGGAACATTTCTAGAGCGCATAGAGCGATGCGATATCGCTTGGGAAGGTCGAGTGGCTTCAGTTCTTGTACAAGCTGTATTTTGTACGCTTTCAATTACAAATCTCGACATAAAATGCGCGAAGTCGTTCCAAACGTCAGTCCGAGTTGCTGCGACTCTCCACGGTCTTCGTGTACACTCTCAGCTACGGCCTCTATTTTCTTCACTGCTTGCTGGACTTGATCTATTCGGTCGAATATTATCCAATAATGAATGCGCATATTCGGTCGAATATTATCAAATAAAACTGCGTCTCAGGATGGATGATGATGTTGCGAGTAGTACGCACAGTAGACCGGTTATGTTATTGTTATTATTTATGTTACCAAAAAATTTAGCGAAGCGTACGAAACACATTCTTAACAGAATGATTTGTAAACGTTGTTCTTTCCATGATTAAATGCCAAATAATACTGAACAAAAATACAAAAATAACATGACAGCTTGACACGACTCACGCGCGATCTGTCAAAAAAGGCTATTGTAAGAGGTACCTCCACTTGCTATTGCCTTTCTTAATATCTTTTGCGATTGCATTCTAGGCATTATCAGAAAATCTGAAACCTTTACCTTCTGAAACCCATGTGAATATCCGTTGTATAACAATACATCAGCTATATACAAATAAAACACTAGTTGAACTACCATTCTAGGGAAATGGAAAATAAAGGTATTCTAGCCGTGAAGTGGTAATTTTTCTGATTTGTAGATACTAGCTAAAAACTGGAATATTTACAAGGACTAAGCAAGTGAAACCATACTTCAATAATATATTTAGAAAAGAAAACTTGAAGAAAACAATCTGGAATCTTGAAAAAATTTTAGTTTGATTCGAGTTTTGTGAATGTGGAAGTTTTTGTGATAAGATAAAATTGAAAAAATTCCAAATTATGACTGTCTATGCAGCTTTCACGAGTTCCTCTGTAGACCTTTCTAAATTCAAAATATTATTATTACTATTACATGGACTTATCCGAACACGTTAGAAATTGCAGAGTTTCAATATACGAATAGAACAATTTATCGAGCATATCATTTAACATCATAATAGGAAGATATGATTAAAATATTTTGTAAAGTATTGAATTTTTTTTTCTTTTTCGAATGTCTCAATGCTCTCACTTACATTATATAAAGGTCGGCTCTAACAGTTAGATATTCCCAAACCCGAAAGAGAGCGAAAATTTCAATTACAAATGAGACATTTCCAAAAGGTCTTATAATATCTGAAAACAAAAACAGTATTCTGACGCTTGAAAAAAATTTACTAATTTTTAAAAACGTCGCTTATATATGCGCTAATGCACCGGTGACTCTTTTGACTTATTTCATATACTTGTACAGACGTACATAACAAAATCAAAAGGTCTGACCCTTTTCATATATGTAATTAGTTGTGAGAAGTTTTACTCTTTCTATTCGTTGTCACGCAGCCACTGGTTGCTTTTGCAAGTTTATATATATGTGTGTATGTATAAGTGTGGGTTGAGTGACATTCGGCTATAATAAAAATATTATAGATAAAAATATTACACATACTTTATAGATACTTTTGTATTCCACTTTATTGATTTGTGTAGCAACAGCAATTTCACTGAGTTCCCTTTTGATAGTTGACAGTCCTTCAATAAATGCACACTTTATGTGTGCACGAAAATATTCATGAATGGATTTATGTGCATAAATGATGAATGGGTAAATATAGATAAAAAATATATAAAAATAAATACAGTAAAAATTAATTTATATAGAAAGCTATATATGTTTATGTGTAAATAATATATACACTTTTCATATCTACATATATATATATGTATATTAGTATCTACTTGTTGTAGTATTATTTTCATCGCGTTAGGCTTAATGTATCCTTCTCCACCAATTTCACTTTTTTCCGTGCATTCCCAAATTAGATTTGAGTTCTCACGATTTCTCTTACTTCCATTCACATCCAATTTTGCAGTTGATTGCTTTTACATATATACACATAAATAATTATTGACACTCAAATATATTAAAACGATAGTCAAATTACAAGTAATTCGAAAAAATAACAGTACAACAATTGTCAATTATTGTTATAAGCTTTCCAGTATCCAAGTGTATTTTTCTTATCCAAATGCTTATATGTTTGTATGAGAGTGGAGGTGGGAGTGGTGATAGAGAATTTTGACGAATTGCTTCTATATCACATTTACACAGTAAAATTCAAATAAATTGTTGGGAAATATTGATTTCGACGGAATGTAAAAATATTTGGTTGCGAATGGGCGTGTTTGAGTATAGTATGTTAGTGTTGGTGATTTCTATTTTTAATTATATAATAGAATTGTCATGATATTTAAGTAAAATTACCTACACGCATATTGAAGCACCTTTATAAACCTTTATATGTTTGTTTAACACATTGTTTTCAAATAACCACTGTGAAGAAATACCCAGATATCAAAAAAAAAGATAAAAAAATAATATAAATGAAATAAAATATAAAATAAAATCAGATAATCTAAAATAAACCAAAACAAGATAAGGAGAAAAAAAAATTTAAAAAAAATTTAATGAAATAAAATAAAACAAAATAAAATAAAATAAAATATATAAACTTAAAAAAAAATTACATAAAATAAAATTATATAATATAAAACACAATAAATTACTATTACAAAAAAAAAATTAAAAAATTAAAAATTTAAATATTTATAAAAATAAAAACAAATAATATAAAATAAATAAAAAATTAAACAATATAAAACAAAATAAAATGACAAAATATAAAAGAACATAAAAGTTAACAAATAAGAAAATAAGAAATAAAAATAATGAAAGAAATGTAAAAGAAATAAAGCAGAATAAAAGTAATAAAACAAAGTAAAATTAAATAAATTTAAAAAAATATAGTAAAAAATAAAATAAAAATAAAATAAAAAAGTGCAATAAATAAAAATAATATTTAGTAAAAATTGAATATAATAGTCTAAAAAAATGAATTTCATTAAAAAGCAAATAAAATAAAAAAGTAAAAATAAAATATACAATAAAGTAAAATAATTTTAAATAAAATAAAATAAAAAAAAAATAAAAATTAAAAAAAAAAAAAAATTTAACGAAAAAAAGAAATAAAAGAACAATAAAAAAAAAATAAAAAAAAATTAAAATGTATGAGTATATAAATATAATAATATGATATAAATAAAAAACTAAACAATATAAAACAAAATAAAATGAAATATAAATAAAATGAAATAAAATAAACTAAATTAAAAAAATAAACATTAGCAAATAAGAAATATAAGAAATAAATAAAATAAAATAAATGTTAATGAAATAGAGTAAATTAAAAGTAATAAAAACAAAGTAAAATTTAATAAAATAAAAGAAATATATTAAAAAAAATAAAGAAACAAATATATAAAAAAGAAAAAAATTCAATAAATATTGATATTATATAATATATAATAATATTTAGTAAAAAATAAATATAATAAGTTAAAATAAAATAAAATAATTCAATTTTATTAAGAAGCAAATAAAATAAGATACAAATAATATATAAAATATTAAAATAAAAAAAAGTTAAATGAAATGAAAAAAAAAAATTTAAAAAAAAAAAAAAATAATAAAATAAATAAAATTAAAATAAATAAAAATTTAAAAACAATGGCAAAAATAAATAAATAAATAAAGTAAAAAAGAAATAAGGAAAAAATAAACAATACTAAATAATTAACAAAATTTTATACAGCAAAGAAAAATAGGTAGAAGTGACAGATTTTTCAGAGATCACCACTTCACCTCATCAGACTTCTTTTTGCCTGCAATCGAACCGATGGATTCTGACATCATAGGCGAGTGCTCTACCATTGAGCCAACGTTTGTCATGTAATCTGTATTGTAATATTCAACAAACAGCTGTCACTTTTACCAAGTTTTCTTTATTGTATAACAAAATATTCAATTCAAAAAATTCTAACGAAATAGGCTTTGAATAAAGCTCATTTACTTATAACCACAAAAAATTACAGGCCGCATTATACAATTCGCAAATAAAAAAATGTTAATGAAATAAAGTAAAATAAAAAGTAATAAAAAACGAAGTAAAATTAATTAAAATAATAGAATAACATTATAAAATAAATAAGGAAAAATAAATTATATTTAAAAAATTAACAAATGAAATAAACAGTGAATTTATATAAATAAAATATAATATTTAGTAAAAAATAAATATAATATTATAAAATACAAAAAAAAAAATAATTAAAAAGAAAATAAAATAAAATAAAAGAAAAAGTAAAATATTTTTTAATAAAATGAAATAAAGTAAAATAAATATAATAAATAAAATATGAAATGAAATGAAAAAAAGAATTAAAATAATTTTTACTTACTTTACAGTAAACACTTACTAGCTCGCACGAAAATGAGCATTTCATCTCTTGATGTTGAGCAAATATAGATATTTCCTTTTTCACATTTCCCAACTCAACTCAATCTCATGAGGTATTTGACTGCTAATTCTCTAACTTAAGTTTACAAATTGTTGTAATGTATACACACGCTCGTTATACATACATAATCAGTGCATCGGAATTCCTTCACATCGCTTAATGCTCTCTTCTCTTTGTACCGCTCATCACAATGACTCTCATCCTCCTCGACCGTGCACTGACTTCTTTTCTTTAGCAAACAATTAACTTACAGCAGCGCTCAATTAGTCTGTGCACCGCAGGATAATATGCATCTGTGTGTAAGTACCCACGTGAATCTGTGTATGTGTGTATACAAAAGAATACTACTTACATACTAATCTAACGCCACAGCAGGCGATTAGCATTTTACTTGCAGTCACATACTTCGATTGAGTTGCCACTGGCGTTGGTAAGCCAGCAAAGCAAAGGCGTCTAAGGATATGCCAATGAGAGCGAAGAATCCTTGTGAAAGTATGTCATTTACTAAAGTGTCAATGATATTTGAGTGCGTGTGCAAGTGAGTCTATAATCAGAAGTGTATGTAGTTATGCGTTAGCACTAATCCATTCATTCGTTACTCAACACTTACATAACAACTTCTTGCTGCTTTCACCGCTTGATGCTGCTGTGGTATTTTGCGTGTTCCTGGGAATGTCACGGTGGGCGGCCATACGGAAGCGCGTCTTTGAAGTGAAGTTGCGACACTTAAACATATTGTTTGTTTAATTTTTCTGGCATATGACGTTGTTGTTTCGTTTTTGTTGTTGTTGTTGTTCCTTTTTTTATATTTCTCATGACTGCAGCAGCAATGAAAAAGATATGTACCATGAGATGCTTTTACGTAAATATATATTTAGTAATGAATTTCTTTGTTACTGCCTAATTGCATCATCTCTATGAACATTGGCGACAATTAGTCTGCTTTCTTCGTGCGTCGTTTAAGGATGTACGAACGATTGTGAGCGTTAACAGTTGAAAGTTGTGTGTTCGGGAACTTAAACGAAATAAAAAATATTCACTTAATTAATTCACTTAATTAATTATTATTAAATTATAAGTATATTAGTGTATCAATGCATTTTATTTTCAAATTTTGAAACAATTACGGAAACAAACCAGTAAAATAAAAAATATAAATAAATTAAAATATAATAAATAAAGTAAAATTAAATAAAAATAAAAAAAAATAAAAAAAAAAAAAAATAAATAAAATTAAATTAAACTAATATAAAACTAAATAAAATAAAAAAATAAAACATAAAATGAAAAAAAAAATTAAAAAAGAAAAATAAAATAAAATAAAAAAAATATATAAAAAAATAAAATAACATAAAGTAAAATAAAATAAAATAAAATCAAATAAAAAAGTAAAAAAATAAAATTAAAAAAATATAAAAATATAAAGTAAATAAAAAACATAAGTTAAAATAAAATAAAATAAATTAAAATAAACTAAAAATATAAAATATAAAATAAAATAAAATAACATAAAAAAAAAAGTAAAAAAAAATAAATAATAAAATAAAATAAAATAAATTAAAAATTAAAGTTAAATGAAATAAAATATATATAATTAAAATAAAATAAAATAAAATAAAATAAAAAAACATAAAAAATAACAAATAAAAACAAAAAATTAAATAAAGTAAAATTTAAAGTTAAATGAAATAAATTGAAATGAATTAAAAAATAAATAAAAATAAAAAAATTAAATTAAATAAAATAAGATGAAAAAATAAAATAAAATAGATTAAAATAAATTAAAATAAGGTAAAATAATAATAATATTATCTGTCTCTCTGTACATTGGCGACAGTTTGTTTTCTTCGAATGATGTTGAAGGATGTAAGATTCATTTTGAGCGTTAATGAAAAATAAACTAAAATAAAATAAATAACTTAAAATAAAAAAATAAAATAAAACCAAATACAAAAAAATAAAAAAATAAAAAAAAAATAAAAAAATTATATTAAAATAAAATCAATTAATAAAATTAATAAAATTAAATGTTATTAATAGTGAATTTCAGTGGGCAGAGCTAAGGATGAAATGAATTTACATTTTAAATTACGACTTTAAAAATAAAATAAATATTAAAACCCCTGACCGCGTCAGAAAAGTGTGCGCCGAATATTTCGCTACCCACTCATACACTTGCATCAGCACAATTATCCACCTCAGTCGCTACGAAAATGTCTGCTCTATACTCCCTGATACTGATCTCACTATTGCTCTTGCTCCTTTTGCTCAACAACACCCTTTATGCAATGCACGTAATGGGTAAGCAGCAGAATATTCAAGCGTCTACACAAAACTCACATTCCGATGTCGATTTATCAAAACTTGTCCTGCCACCTTTGGATTATCGAGCTGTGTATGATGATGATGGTGGCGAGGACCAGCCTGAAGCTGACAATTGGCATTATCTGCAAGGAGATGAAGCGCAATCATATGCTGGTCTAAGTGAGGCAATTCAATTGGAGGCAGATTTGTTGCGTTTGCAAAAGTGGCGTCAAACGAAGCAACAACAACAACAGCGACAAAAATTGTGGTTACAGCAAATGTTGGAGCAATTTATGGAGGAGCAAAAACTAAAACAGTTCCAGCAACAGCAGAGGAGTGGTTTGCGAGTAAATGAATTGAAACAGAAGCAGCTGCTACTACAACACTTACAAAGCCAACAACATATACTGGAAGGACAGCCGGTACAACAACATCTACAGCAACAAGAAAACCAGCTTTCATTCAGCACACAACAAAAGACTATGCTACCTCTGCCGTCGTCTGAAACACCTCCTCCACATACCGATCATGATTCCCCAATTGAGCATAATGAAGTAGACGACAATATAACTGTTGGCAAACCGGATACTTTATACACTGTGCCACAGATAAGTGAGTTAACATTCATACTTACTTTTACTACAAATTGATTACTAAGCGCGATAAGTAATTTGAAAATAGAGGTTTGGTAAAATTGATATGGCGATATAACCGTTTACAAGATAAACATTACTTTAAAATCATCAAACAGTACATTGGATAGTTTAAATAAATTTTTATTCCTACTGCTTGCTGTTTTGAAATTGTTATTAACTTAATATATAATTTTCTTTAGTTATAAAGACTTAAAGCTATGCCAATGGATATAATAATTATATATATATATATATATATATATATATATATATATATATATATATACAAATATTTGTTAAGGGTGTGTTTAATAAATATAAGCCCAACAGGAGCTGCCGGAACTAAGATAAATCATAATTATTGAATTATATAAATAAATTTTCTGAATTAGTCGGCTCTTACCCTAGGCATACCTTTTAGGTTATAAATAATATTCCACATAATAATGATTCATATAATTTGAATTCTAAATAGCCAATAGATTTATTCTTTCTTTTCAATTTCTTAACATTAATATATTTACATAAACCTTCGAAAAAAATATTTTTTTTCCTCTCAAAATTAGCCAAATTATCGCCTTGGTTCCAGCAAACAGATTTTTCTTAAGGCATATTTGTGGATACTCATTTATAATGCCTGTCCTGTCGACTCTGGACTTGAACTTCATTGATTTTATTACACCATGGATTTTTGTTTTGACATAACTATAGCAACAGCTAACCGAAATTTTCTTGTAGGTTTAGCGAAATTATAATATACAAGATCCAATGGAGAGAGATGGTTTTCTTTCAATACCTTTTTTAAACGTTTTTCTCAGTTGTCCAATATGTCCACCTTAACGTGCAGATGGGTTTTTACATCTCCTAACAATCTTGGAATTAAGCAAATGTAAAACAGTGGTAATAATAAATATTTCGCCTCTTATTTAAGTGTTCTATGAATAGGTGATGTCCGGAAGATATTAAGCTCGGACCGGTAGTTGAGTCATTTGAAGCAATTATCGTAAAATTATAATATTTTCGCTACCACATTTCATCTTCGCGTTCAAGCCGGTTGATGTTTTCAATGAAACTACTTATTAACCGTTAAGCTGTTTGTGGTTAGCCCTCCAAATTTTCGTATCTGATGGATTTTACGTTTTCTTAAGTTCTTAGTTAAGTTCCCATCTCTTCTGAGATATTTGCTCAAATTAGGTTAGAAAAAAATCCCGACGAGTTCTCCAAGTCAGACCACTTTTCTTTATGTGGCTGTGTTATTGATTATCTTCCATTAGTTTTTTTGTGCACAATAAATAATAATAATAGCCTTCCGCTTTCGATGATTTTCAGTACGAATATTTTATTGAAGTTACGTGAGTAGAATACCAAATTTCACGCTTAATAGAAATTTATATATATACATATGTATACGCTTTTATTGCCACTAACTGGCTGTTTTTAAAGGGAAACAGTTTTGCGCATGATACAATTTCAAATGAAAAATGTCCAAATGCAATGTCGATAGTGGTATTTTGCCATTGAAATTAATCATAATTTTCTATTGATTTAAGTGACATAATTTATTAATTAATTTACAAGGTTTACTGACCCTCATGTGTAGATTGTTTTTTACCCTTTTCAAAATTTAACTATTAATATAATTATGTATGTAAAATTATTTGTTGCACTTTACACATACACAAACATACGTGCGTATTTCATCACTTTTTTGAATTACATAATTCAATTTAATTGCAAACATATGTATGTATATATGTTTAATACACCCTCTAGCAAACTTGGTAAGTCCTTACTTATCGGAAGTGAAGAGGAATGCAGTTCGATTCTCAAAAAGTAATAGCAAATACAATGCGTATTTGTTGTTACAGAAAACAAAGCAAGAATTCCGCTTAGCTCACAGCATTCATATTTTATTTTTATTTTACTACTAGTAACATTTGTTAATTTCAAATATATTAAGTAATTAGAAAAATTAAAATAAATTTTTATATTAAACTATGGAAGGAAAACAATAAAGTGTGAATGAATGACATGTACGACTGCCCTGTAATAAAGAGTGATCCATTTCGAAGTTCCCTACTTATTAAAGAAAAAACACAGAAAATTAAAATTAATTGAGAATATTTATTATCATTCGAAAGAACATTCTTTGGCATTTATTTTTCGAAGATTATCTCTTTCAAATATTCACCGCGGCTACCTCTCACATGGTCCATCCGTTGAGTTCAATTTTCGATGACTCGTTCGAGCATTTCGAGTGGTAACTGGCGAATGACACGCTTGATGATTGTCCGTATAGATTTTAGACTTTACATATCCCCACAGAAAAAGTCTAACGGTGTGATATCACACGATCTTGGTGGCCAATCGACCGGCCCAAAACGTGAAATTATCTGCTCGCCGAAGTTTTCTCTCAATAAATCCATCGATTGGTGCGATGTGTGGGAAGTGGCGCCGTATTGTTGGTACCAAATGTCGCGGAGATCGCGAGCTTCAATCTCAGGCATCAAATAGTCGGTTATCATGGCGCGATAACGGACGCCATTGACGGTTACGTTCTCACCGGCATAATTTTTGAAGAAATTTGAACCGATGATTCCGCCGGCCTAAAAACCACACTAAATCGTTGTATTTTCTGAATGAAATGACAGCTTTTGAATCTCTCTTCATCCCAAATGCGACAATTTTCCTTGCTAACATACCCATTGAGCCAGCAATGAGTCTCATCGCGAAAACGAAACGGATCTTCTTGAAACTTTTCAACAGCCCATATAGCGAAGCGATGTCGCCTGGGAAGGTCGAGCTTCGGATTCAGTTCTTGCACAAGTTGTATTTTGTACGCTTTCAATATCTCGACGTAAAATGCGACGAGTCGTTTCCTACGTTAGTACGAGTTGCTGCGAATGGCGCCGCTCTTCGTGTACATTCTCAGCTACGACCGCTATATTTTCTTCACTGCGTGCTAGAGGTGGTCTATTCGGTCGAATATTATCCAATAATGAATGCTGAGTCTCAAGATGTGTGATGTGGAAATTAGTAGATCTGACATCGCCGTGTTAATTTTTAGCTTTGTTTTCAGGCTTCAAATACAAATTTTCCACTTTACCTCTTCGCTTCCAAGCCATTACCATTTGCTACCAAGCAGCTATCTGCTTGTGCTGTATACACGTGTGTTTTGTACGTTTGTATTGGCATTGTATGCACATACTTATGTAAGTAAGCATCGGTTATATAATTAAGTGCTGCTGAAGATGAATAGCGTGAGTGTTTGTCCTTCCGGGAAAACGTTTAACACGCCCACGTGTGGAGAAAGTACAATAGTTATATATACATATGTGTATGTATGTGTATATATTTGTGCCTGGCTACAACCTCAACAGCACTTGCGACAGGATACGCCATAGACAAGTGTCAGCTAGTAAATAAACAAGCAACAGTTATAACAAACTTACATTTCTACTTCTGTATGCATATATGTACATATATATGTATGTACATATGAATGTATGAACTAATAAACAGATGCCATTGAGTCAAATTGCGGGAATTTTCCTTGAATCATTTCTCTTTTGTGCGGAGGAATTTTTCCGCTGATCGGCGTTTTCGCACAAAGGTCTCACGGTGGATTTCCTTTGAAGTGTGTTGGCATTGAATGCATGTCTTTACTTTTGTCAACCACTCGTATGCATGTAACTATGTGAATAGTATGTGGATCTCTCGACATTATTATTGTGTGGGTTTGTACTCATGCACGAGTGATGAAACTGCCTAGAAGTCCAGTTATCTATTTATATGCAAGCAAACCGCTTGTTAGTGGCTAATTTGAGGCTTGTTTGGTGGCTTTTGGGAGCAATTGGTGTGAGTAAAGTATTTATAATGAAAGTGAATTTGTACTTCTTGAGAAATTAATATTCCCACTTTTGGAGTCGCATTTTATTATATGAGAAAAAATTGGTCTTTAATGTAAATAATCATGGTAAACCGATAAAAAACAATTGTGATTCCATTAAAAGGAGTACAATTTATATCTTCACAAAAAATTTGTTGGAACACAATTAGTGGTCTCGTCGTATTCGTACCACCCCCTGCACGTTCAGGTCGCCAAAAGTCATCATCAAATCAGTCCATGGAGTGACATTGAAAGTGCATGAAGTGACTAAGACTGTTGTGAGCCTAGATACATCACATTTAAATATTTTGACATGAAAAAAGCAAGAAACGAGATGGACACACTCTACCATAAGCCCAACCTTGCCACTACTTTGAAAGAGCTCGTAGCTGCAAGCCGCGGAAATTTTTGAGCCAAGCCAGAAATCAATTATTGTGTACCGATTTCATAGAAAAAACGAAACGGCTACGAACTACAAAAATGTCGTTACAAAAAAAAAATTCCTTCATGTCCCCTGCATGAACCAATGGTCCTGTAGTGTTCTGTAACAGGAGCAGTCGGTTTTGTCTTTTTATGCATTACATATATCGACGATGACATAAAATTGCGTCCGTTGATTACCAGGAAAGAGCAGATTTGAGCAAATAAGAGTACATTTTTAGCTCTACTCACCAGCAGAGCCACTAATCCACTGATTTTGAGCCCGACTACCCAGGGCTCGTGGATGTGCGTCATGTCCGTTGCCGTCCATGCATTTGCATTTAAAGCAGAAAGATAGTTGTTGCTTTGTTTATGGCCAAACCATCTATAGGCTTGTCTAACGACGTTCCCCGCTCGTCGTCCGTGTTGACTTTTCCAGGTACTACGTCCACGATCCAGTTTTTTACCGCATGGAGGTTATTATTGTAGACCATGCCGAGTGATTCTTCATTTAACGTTAGCACTGCTGGTCGCTTCGCTTTGATACTTGGCTCCTCCTTTACCACCTTCCCGTCAGATTTGCGATCACCATATTGGTAACAATATATTCACTAAGATTTCCTTGACTTTTATGTTTATCAATTTAATTAATTTTCGCAAAACCGTGTCCCCTTTAGTTTTACTGACTTCGCTCCTACCCGAGGTAACGCTCGTCTGTATTATTTGATCAACTATTGCAGGGACAGGAGTATTCCAGTAATGATCTTTTCTTTCGAGTACAAGCCTATTTGTATTGTGCCGTTTTTGTTGTTGTTGCTTTTTGTTTGATCAGGAACCATTTCCATATAAAAGAGTTATTGGGGAGCGCATAGCCTTGCTACCTGAGCTTAGCTGGGTACTCTCCGTACAATGCACGGGGGAGAACGAGGCAACTTTTGTAAAGCGTCCGTTTGGCACACAAACACACGCATCCGCACACCTCTAAACGTCTTAAAGTTATTTGATCATTCGAAAACGCACACACTTTCCTACAACAACTGATATGCCATATAAGGGTCCACCGCCCTTACGGTAACCCATTTCGAAAAGTTTTCCTTGTTGTTGTTGCTGACGTTAGATAACTGACGCATTTAGCATTTGTCTCATCGTTTCAATTTACACACTTCACTCAACACTCTAGGTATTATATATATATATATATATATATATATATATATATATAAATATATTTTAGCGCTGATTATTGTTATTTTAGTATTATTGTTGTAATTCATATAATGGCTGTTAATACAATTCACTTGACACTCACTTGACACTGTTGTTTTTGTGCATACAACATACCTGTATGTATGTACGTACGTACGTGTGTGTGCGTTAATTGGTTTGTAATAAGAGTCAAGTGCCATCATCAAAACAGTCAAAAGTACTGACGAGTTAAGGTGCGGATGCGGGTGTGACCATACGAAAAGTGTGTGTGTGTACGTGTCCGCCTACACACATATCCATATTTGATAAAGTTATGTGTTGTATAAGCGGTAAACTTATGCATTTCTAAGATGCTAAGCTGTTATTACCATTATTATTTTTCCCCTTAACAGCATAAATTTGCTCAATGTATTGTTAAAAAAAAAGTAAAAAATAATAATTTTTGGATATTAAAAACTTTAAAGAATTCAAGCTTTGGAGTTACATTGAGTATTTTTTATATACCTGAAGAATATATTGTAAAGTGTGATCCAAGTGGAGCTACTTTCTTCAATAGCCTTTTTTTGAAAGATCACGTGATTGTTTAGCATTTAATCATGGAAAGACTTACGCCTGAACAACGTTTACAAATCTTTCAACTTTTTTACGAAAATTCACGGTCTGTAAAGAATGTGTTTCGCGGGCTTCGCTACACTTATGGTCAACATAATCGACCTATTGAGCATACTATTCGCATCACCATCTATTCGCATCACCGAGCATTCATTATTGGATAATATTCGACCGAATAGACCGCGTCCAGCACGCAGTGAAAAAAATATAGCGGCCGTAGCTGAGAGTGTACACGAAGACAGTGGAGAGAGTCGATTCGGCGCAGTTCGCTGCAACTCGGACTGACTTATGAAACGACTTGGCGTAGTTTACGTCGAGATCTTAAATTGAAAGCGTACAAAATACAGCTGTTGCAAGAGCTGAAGCCGAAGCTCGATCTTCCCAAGCGACATCGCTTCGTTCCAAATTTTTTTTCAGTTATGATGCCCATTTCTGGCTCAATGCATGTGTAAACAAGCAAAATTGCCACATTTGGGACAAAGAAGAACCTGAAGAAATTCAAGGGCTGCCATTTCATCCAGAAAAAAAAAACGGGCTGGTGCGGTTTGTGAGCCAGTGGAATCATCGGTCAATATTTCTTCAAAAATGATGCCGGTAAGAACGTAACCGTCAATGGCGACCGTTATCGCGCCATGAAAACCGACTCTTTGATGCCTAAAATTAAAACTCGTGATCTCCGCGACATTTGCTGGTTTCAACAAGACGGTGTCACTTCCCACACAGCGGACGAATCAATGGATTCATTGAGAGAACACTTCGGTGAGCGGAGAATTTCACGTTTTGGGCTGGTAGATTGGCCACCAGGATCGTGCGATATCACAATATTAGACTTTTTCCTGTGGGGATATGTAAAGTCTAAAGTCTATGCGGACAATCATGCTTCTTCATGCCTTTGAGCAAAGCATCACGCGTGTTATCACTTCGCCAGTTACCACTCGAAATGCTCGAACGAGTCACCGAAAATTGGACTCAACGGATGTACCATCTGACACGTAGCCGCGGCCAAAAGTAAATGCCAAAAAATGTTCTTTAGAATGTTAATAAACATTCCCTATTAAATTTGAATTTTCTGTGTTTTTTTATTTATTTAAAAAAGGAGGGGACCTCGAAATGAATCACTCGTTATTTGTACGTATATACACAACATACATATATACATAACTTACCCTAACGTGAATTACTTTTTTCTTAAGCATTTGACAGATTTCCGCAAAAAAAATCTTTTCAATTGCAAAAAGTACATGAATTATCCTTCAACGCGAGCATTCTATTTTCATTTATTTTTAGTCAATTCCACTTTTCATCTCGCATTCAATTTCATGATTAACATGATTAACATTAAAATGCAATTTCATTCTGTAACAGTAATGTCAATGGAAGAACTTTGCCAATTTTATTTTTAATTTGAGTGTGAGTAAAGCAGATTTGAGTTATCGAAGTAGGTGTAGATTCATCTGTATATTTATATGCAAATGTAAAATTCTCAGAAATCCAATGCATATATATACATACATACATATTGTGTTTGTACAAGCAAATTTTGTTGCTGGAATACTAAAATTATTTGGTCTCAACGTTTGGTCTTTGAAGGTTTTTAAAAACATAAATTAAGGTTGTCCTTTTTTTTGGGAAAGAATATTTTAGAACTTTTTAAAGCTTTTATTATGAACTTCTGGTGTCCGCCTGCACTTCACACTGCATAATTTTTCATAGTGACAAAAAAAAATTGAATTCGGAATTAAGACTTTTTTTTTTGACAAATATCATTTCTAAAACATGCGAATGACATTTTGTAATACTGAGTTTGTTTAAAAATAAAGAAGATAAAACAAAAAGCTACAAGTAGAGCCAATTTCATTACATTAAATTTTTTATAATTATATTATTTCAATACAAAATATATATCAATTCCTTTAAGATATTTCAAAATTTTGGAGGATAGCAAAATTGTTGAAATAATTAATTTTTATGAATGTGAAACAGGTTTTTTTTAACTATTAATAAAATTACAAAAGAAAATAGTGTATTTTTTTGCTATTTTATAGAAATTTTACTTAAAAGCATTTATATTTGCTGTAGTACTTTTCTGAAAAAAAAAAAACTAAATAAATACATATTTTACGATGCCGACTTTTTCTCAATTTTCTCAACATTATTTCGTTGTCTGGTTTTTCTGTCTACAAGGACCATAGAAATAAAATAAAATTAAATTAAAAAATTTCCTTTTAGCAGAACAGTTTTGGCTCTAAACTCTTTCTGCCTTTTATTACTAACAAATATTTAAATTATATCCTTAGAATAACATTTTAAAAAATATAAAAGTTAAAAAAACTTAATTTTTTAAATTATATTTTTAGTAATAAAATTTACAGATATTCAAATAATGTTTCTAAAATTATTTTCCATAGGCCTTTTCTTTTACATATACCCTTAAGCTTATTTGCAAAATAGGGAATAAAAAAAAAAATAAATAAAGAATCCTAAATAGACAAGGTATTAAATCAATATATAAAGGGTTATCCATTTAGTAGTTTCGAAATTTCAGGACTACATTTTTACATCTGTCAAACTTAACTGTTAAATCAAGCATATTTTGTTGTAGTTAAAAGTCAGGCATTTATGAAAATGGATGGCTTAACAACCGCACGACGCAGAAAAATTGTTGAAACCTAATACAAAAATGGTGAGTCAAACGTGGTCACCTTTGGTGCTTTATGAGGAGATTATTGTGCACATAATCGTCTAATTACTCAATCAATAATTTAAGGAAACCTCAAGAGACTGGATCGGTTACGATGCTCAAATATCGCTGCTTTAAGTGTATTCGAAGACCCGAATGTGTCTATTTCTCGACGTTCTCAAGAGCTGATACTGTCTTACGTAACATTATGACGTATTTTGCACTTGGACTTACACCCACATCCATATAAATTCTAGCTCACACAACAGCTGAAGCCAGCGACCATTCAGAAATCCGTAGTTAGGGCATTTGGGTGCTTGAACAACAAGCAGTGAACCGCGATTTTCCAAAAAAAAAAAAAAAAAAATTGTACCAGCGACGAGGGCATTTCAACTCGGTGGATCCATAAATAAGCAAAATTGTCACATTTGAGGCTCCGAGAATCCTCCAATAATTGAAGAGAGACCATTACACCTAAAAACCACTGTCTGGTGCGCTGTTTGGTCCGGAGGTGTAATTGGATCTTACCTCTTTGAAAGCGATAACGACAAGAGTGTCACTGTCAGTACGGGGCGTTATGGTCGTATGATAACCGACTTTTTTTTTAGCTTGCAATTGAAGAACATGACTTGAACAATATGTAATTCCAACAAGATGTTGTCACAAGCCACACAACACGAGCGAATAAGGTTATTGCAAGAGAAATTTCCTGGACGTGTTCTTTCGCCTTGGCGATTGCCAATTGGCTACCGAGAGCGGGAGATTTGACACCGTTGGACTGTTTTTTTGTGGGTCTACGCGAAAGACTGTGTTTATTTGAATAAACCTTTACTCTTGAGCACTCGAAAACCAACATTCGTCGAGTTATGGCACGTAATCCAAAAGGTTGTCGAAAATTAATTCAAACAGATCGAAGTTTTTAAAAATTCACAAGGCGGTCAATTGAATGCTATATTGTTTCACTTATAATACCAGGGCTCAAACTTTATAATAAACAAGAAAGAACGGCCGTGCCGAAGTCTTTATTACATATTAAATTTATTGCATATTGCAAAATTCGATTTCGATGATTTTCAGTGTCAATATGAACTTGAATTTACGTCTGTAGAATACCAAATTTCCCGCTTTTAGATTATTTTTGTCGGATTTTTGATCCAAAAACTCATATCTGAACAAATCGGTTGTATGGAGGCTATATTTTATAGTATTCCGATTTTGATGATTTTCACTACAAGTACGAAATTCAAAATATATATGGACAATACTAAATTTCAGTCTCCTAAATGCTTGTTTGACTGAGTTTCGACCAAAACATCACTTTGAAATTCGTTATGTATTCACGGTACGAATTTATGAAACAAAATTTTAAATCTGAAAATATCGGTTGCATATACGCTATAGTGATAACATCGGTGGGTCTATCTCTTCTTCTTCTGGTACTTACATACTTCGAACAAAAGAAATGTATAAAAATGAATTTCATGATTTTTTTTTTTAAATGCATTTAATTTACATTTATTTTGGAAATCGTTAAATGGGCAGTCCTCTACATAGCTAAGTATGTATGTGTGTCAATTTATACATTATAAGCCAATATTATAATCAAATTTATCTAATACATTAATATTACATACCTAGGGACTTTCTCAAATTCTAAAATTATACATTTGAATGCATATGCTATATACCTGCTCGTACAAATTTGTGTTCAGTGGCCATAAGTAATTGGCTCAATTTATTTCGACACACACGCAAACAGCAGCCGTTGTAACAAAATAAATGATAAAATTAAAATTTAAACAAAGTATACAAAAAAAAAAAAAAAAACAATAATAATAATCAGTAAAATGTGAACCTTAATTGGTCTGATTAAATTCGTTTTAAAATAAAATACCTTGCCTGACTTCGTATGTGTGTATGATGCGTAGACATAATTACATATTTATTTAGTTGTGCGTATTTGCAGGACTTTCATGTGCGTCAGAACGAATGATTGCAATTTAATTTATTTACTTTCATCATTTTATTTGTTTATTTGTTTTTTTTTTTTGCTTTAAAATTAATTTTATAATTGAAATATAAATATCTTGAATTGTACGACATCGAATTCGTCGACTGGAACTAATATGGCTAAGCGAAATTCTCCTAATTACGGTAAATGAAATGAAATAAAGTAGAGTAGAGATTCAGACAGACTCAGTCTGTAAGTAATTATTTCTTGCTTGAGTAACTTTATGCGCCCTACCACTTTTAAAGACTAGTAATTAAGTTTTATTTAATTTTTACTAAAATATATAAAAAAAAACTATGGGTTGTAGAATTCAAACTACACGCTAACTCTTGCAGTGTCAAACTGTACATTTTCCAAATTACACGGCCCTTGCTCTCTTTCGTTACGTTTTTACTTGTCATCTGTATGTATATATATGTATATAAAAGATTTGCGTCTTGCAACCGTTAAAGTGATTCTCGGCCGAGCTCCTTCTCTAATTTGTGGTGCGCATCCTGATGTTTTTTCCAACAAAGAGAAGACCTACAGTTCATTCTAAGCCGCCTTCCGGAGGCTTGATACATCCACAATAAAAAAAAATTTTTTTTATTAAAATTAATATTCTATAATTTTGGATGTAGATCGAGCCTAGTAGTACGCTTTGATAAGGACTCGACTATTGCGGCCAGAGATGTTGGTCGGGACTGCACTAGAACTCTGCAAAGAATAAGTCCCTTTTAATGATTAATATTAAAACTGCAACATACAAAATTCTTTTTTATATGGAATAGTTTTTAGAATATTCTTCAAATGATTTTCTATAACTCTCACAAAATTTTACTGTTATAATATAAACGAAAATAATAACATTTTCCACCTACAGGTTTGAATTTGTCTTGAATCCGAAATTTTTCTTTTATTTTAGCAAAAAATGTACATCCTTTCCTCATATATCCATAAACACATTCCATTCTCACAACCACTGTCGAACTTTGAAATTTGTATTTTTAACACCTTGCTTTTGTTTTTCATTTTTTTTTTTTCAATTTTACATAATGCTTCGACTCATCCAGTGTATTGTAATTGCACATTTTTCAGAGCACATTTGACACCTTAAATGGCTGAAAGTGAACCCATGTCAATTAGCGCCCTCCGGCGTGCAATAAATACGAGCGAGGGAGCGTATAACGGCTCAATTTTATTTCACTCCATACTTTCGTGTTGATTTAAAACACCCCCTTTTCGCTGGGAATGGGCGGTGTGTGTGGTAAAAGGACAAACTGCAGGGACAATAAAGTGACGTTCAAATGCCATAAAGCAATAAATATATATAAAAAAGGTAAAGAAGAAGAAGCAAAAATTAAAATTCGGAAAATTGTAAAAATAAATAAGAAGCAACAGTGAAAAATAAGCTAAAGTGAAAAGTGAGTGCGCTGGGCAAAAAAAAAAAAAATAAATAAATAAAAAGTAAACAGTGTGTGACGTGAATTTTTGATTGTTATGTGTGGATGTGTAGGTGTTTATAAGTGGCTTTATATAGATATTTAAACATACATATGTGTTCAAACCCTTTTTGGTTTCTCTTTTCTTTTATTTTATTTTTTATTTTTCACTTTGTTAGCACAGTGTCCTTTCGCCACTGACCAATAGGCGTGACTAAGGCGTTGAGTGATGGATAACACATGTTCCATCGGTCTACTGAGCACACATACTTATGTTTATATGTGTGTATAGTATTCAAATTGTGTGAGTTTCTCTCATATATTTATGCACACACACACATATGTATATATTTACATATGAATTTTGTTATATATTTTTTTCTTCCTACGCTTATAATTGCTTTGAACGAATGCTACGCAATTTCTGCCTGTCATCGCTTTAAACTCACTACACACATATTGACATTCATTCGGTCATATTTGCTTCGGCTGACATTTCACAATAACTCTAATGAATTCCACGAATTCTCGTTAAAACATAACCACACATTCCACAACATATTGATTTTTCTTTATTCTTGGTATTAAATTTATTGACATGTCATGTAATAAATTATATATTTTAATTAGACATTTAGTTAGTCCTTCATTAGTGCTTATTTAGCATGGCAAAACCCAATTCGCTACGTAACAGGTAGAAAGTTCTCTCTTTCTCCTCGTATAAGGCGGGAAACCTGACGTGACGTTTTCTTTGAAATATCTTCTTTTTTCACAGGATATTAGCTATTCGACCCTCTCCGTTCCAATTTCGGTTTAGCTACAGGTTAATATTTATTCTTACCTTAACCCGATCTGTATGTGAACAAATTCCTTTAGTAGCCGGAAGAATCTCCTTGGCCGTTATCTGCCCAGCAAGTTCGTCTGCCTTACAGTTCCTCTCTATGTCTCTGTTAGAAGGAACTCAAACGAGTGTTGGATTTTTCTGTTCAGTAATCTCTTGAAGAGATCTGCGATAGTCCAGTGCGAAAACAGCTTTTGCGTGATCGAGTTCAGAACCCTAATAGCCTTTCACTTCGGCCTGGTACACATTTCAATGTTCTGGTAGCTTGATAGAGAGTTCCAATAAAGAGAGAGTTATGCGAGAAAGGACTTCCTCATATTCAACTATTAAATCTTAAACCATCTGTGTATACTAAAATGTTCCTGACCGGATTATAATATTTGGTTGCTCATTTCTTCCCCCGCTTATTATTTTCATATAGATGGAGTGCGAATTCACAGTGGAAACGCAGCAGTCTGTGCTGCTTAGTAGAAAAGTATAACCCCTATAGGATTCTTGAGTGCTTTGATAATTGATAGACAACTTCTCTCATTCGGTTCCTTTAAGGTTTAGACTTATTTTCCTCAGTATTTCCCGGGCACACATAGCTATATATAAAATTTTGCCGTTAGCTCTTTTACAGGCGTAGAGAGCAGAAAAGGACTTCTGCTATCTCTAAGTTATGTGCTCTTTCCACCTCAGTTTTAAGTCTAGAGTGACTAACTAGTTCTCAGAATTAGACGAACTATATTTAGACGAAGTCAGCTAATGAACGTAGTTTTGTATTTCCTGCTGAGAACAAACTCCACTTTATTGGATTTAACACTGAGTTCACAGCGATTGCACTACAACGATACCTTATGAAGTATGTCGCTGGCAAACCAATAAAAAAAATACCCCCTATTCGTTCTGTGAAACAAGTAAGTTCAACGTGAGTTTTTAAAACATGGGTGAGGCAGCAACCCCTGAGGTTTGGGATACACGAAATCCTCCAACGCTTGCACTCGCTATTCTATAATGAAACAATTGAATTATAAAGTCCGCTTGTTGAATATATATAAATATATATTCACACCTTAATCTTCTGGATAAAATCTACGGCATCTGGTAGTAGTTCTTGAAATTTACCTCTATGAACAAGAAAGTGACGAGGCAGACCGAGATTTCTCAATGAATGAAATCTATTTGAGCAGCGTGGTTTTGACATTTTTTCTTTTCTATTGGCGTAGGCACTGCTTTACCGATTTTAGCCGAGTTAGCAACAACGGGCCGTTACTTTTTTTCTTCGCTGTTTGGTGCCAGTTGAAAATAACAAGCGCAGCTGCGTCCTTCTCCACAATTGATATTTCCAACGGAGTGGAGGAACAGAACTTTCTCTTACTCTGCTTTCTCCGGCGGATACTGCATTAAAAACTTTTAAATCTGCACCACATGACCTAACCACTGTGTCTTTATTAGCCTAACTATGTCAGTGTAAACATCGCACATAATCTGTCAATTGGGAAAGAACCATAAAAATTCCGCAAAACTTTCTCTCAAAAACTCCTTATACCGACTCATCAGATGCTATCTTCGTCCAAGTCTCTACACCATATAGCAGGATGGGTATGATGAGCGACTTGCAGAGTTTCGTCTTCGTTTGTCGAAAGAGGAGGTTACTTCTCAATTGCCTACCCAGTTCAAAGTAATAAAGTTAGTGGTGTTGATGCTGGTTCAAAAATAGACGAAACCATATACGACTTCATAGTTCTGACTGTCGGCAGTGCCGTGAGAGCCAAGACGTGAATGAGGAGATGTTTCGTTTGGTCTTCATTCACTTTCAAGTGCTCTTTTCTTTTATTTTTTCTTTCGAAAAATTTAATGGTTTCGCCGAGTGAGAGAGACTCGGCTGTATCTGCAAATAGTATCTGAAAATTAGTATCTAAAAATAGCTCCATGGTTTCGTACCCTGACCTACCCTATTGGGCTGGGCGCCCGACAGTTAATATGACTTAGCCAAACCGCCTTTGTTAAGCCCTCAAACTCATTCCAAATGTTACAACAATAAGATCTTTTTGCCTCTCTTCAAGTTTTCTTTAGATTCTAACTACGCGTCGACATCCATTATAGAAGACTGAACGATTAGGTTGCGACTAGAGGACATATTTTTATAAACTGCCAAGTCTATTTTAGGAGATTTTTGTTAAATTTTGTTAGAAATATAAAACCTTTCCATTTTTCTTCCGTATTTTTATCAACTAAAAATATCTAAGTACAAATGCGTGTATTGCTACACTTTTTTTTTTATCTAAAAGTGGACATATAACTGACATTTATAAAAATGCTGAGAGTTAAATAATGGGAGCACAGCACTGAAAGCGTTGAAAATTAAAAAAAAAATAATAATAATAAATATATATACAAGAAGAAAGAGCACCAAAACCAAATATGAGAATGTGCAAAAACAAGAAGAAGAAAAAAACAAAAGAAAAAAAAACAGGAACCAAAAATTTAATGTTTCTAGGCGGTGAGAATATTTGCTCTTTCTAGTTGACGTCAGCAGTCAGAGGTCACACGTGTGCTAAACGTGCTTTGAGGCGGATTTTAGTGAAGAGATTTTTCGCTGCTACCAATGAATTTATACACTAAATTGTGCATATGTATGTATATAAGCAAACGAATAACATCTAAAAGCTTTTAGTTAAATGAACAGAATTAATATATAACAGTTTTTAATTTTTTTCCCACAATTCACATATATTTTTTTATAACAATATGTTTGTACTAACGTAAAATAAACGCAGTTTTTAAAACTGGAAAAACAATTTATTTCTACATTATTTTTATGCATTTTCACTGCAGACACAAATTTAATGGTAATTTTAGGCTTTTACTGAATACCTTTTTAAAAATGGTTTTACGCGTTTTTTTTTGTAAAGAGACGTTGTGTTAATTGCAGGATTTACAGCTATTAAAAATTTATATTAACTTGCTGGTATTTTGTAAAAAAATTACTTCTTTTTTAACCCTTGCAAGGCGGATATTAATCAGGGGTTGTACTTCGATTCAATTGCTTTGGATAGGTCTGAGTAAATAATATTAAATAATTGGTTTAGATCACGTAACCCGGTCATTTGATCTACTCCATCTACTCCTCCCATGTTCTTCCGACAAAATTTTAGCATTTTCGTAAAAGTACTTAATCGGTCGGTGTGCGCGGAAAACTTCTAGCAGCTATTAGCCATGCCCCTTTTACGCACATTGATATTATTTATTTACTGTTTACCAAGAGACCCATTCGTTCACTTCCTTGTCTAACATGGAGAACGTTAGAATTCCCAGCGCGGTTGCTGAAGGCAATGATACCTCAGCAGCTGTAGTCTCCTATAGAAGAACTTCTCTATTCAGCTCTGCAGCTCGTATTATTTGCCCCAGCATCAAATTGAAGGAATTAGATGACAAAAAATTACTATGTCTGAAACCACTTTTAGTACTAAACGGTTGGGTGAGTTAAATTTTGCGGGGATACCAAATTCAAACATAACGGAGTGAAGACTGTTCCTTTTCGTGCCGTCGCAGGCTGCTTTATAATCGCCAAAGAGGTAGAGTCTGTCAATCCGCGGGTTTTTTTCAAGTTTTGACGCATAGTGAGTTGTAGATTTTCCAAGTCTAAAGCCACACGTGTAATACATAATCAGTTTGTTGATGGTGTTCTAAAGGCTTTCTTACAATACGCTTGACAAAACTTTGTATGCGATATTGAGGAGGCTTATCAGGCGGTAATTGACGCGGACTGTATGGTCACTATATTTGTGGATTGGTGGTAAAATTTTGAAGAGACTTGATCAGTTACAGATATTGTAAGATCTGTGCCTTATCGTTTCGTCCATTCCACCTCATATATCTTGCTGTAAGTAAATCTGTAGCCGAAGACATAAATGTATCTATTTATCCAGGTTCTCAAGAGCTGGGCCTTTCTTACAGTACATTAGAGCGTTTTTTGTACTTGGACGTACATCTACATCCAATATAAAGTCCAGCTCATACAACAAGTGAAGCCAACTGACCGTTCACAACGCCATAATTACGTCGATTTGGTGCTTGAACAGCAGGAAGTGGACCGCGATTTTTCCAACCACATTATCAGTGACGAGCTCCGAGAATCTTCGAATAATTAAAAGGAGAACTAAACCAAAAAAAAAAAAAAAAAACCTACTGTCTGGAATGCTCTTTGGCGCGGAGCTGTGATTGGACCTTACTTATTTAAATTTGGAAATTTGGAGCGTCATGGTCGTATGATAACCGACTTTTTACGGCATGCAATTTAAGAACACGACGTTTACTTTAAAAACCACGAAATGGACAACCCTGAACTAGTATTAATAAAAAATATAACAACGAATTGAATAAGTATTTTAGTAAATAAAAGGTAATTCTAACATTCTAGATCTCTAGATACCCGGGTATCGAGCAGTGTGAGCAGCTAGATGCTCGATCGATAGTCGTTTATCGCTCAACTGAAAAAGAAATTTTAATTTTGTATGTTAAAATTTCTTTATCATTTCAATGGGTACCACTTACACTTTTCATAAATGAACTTTGAATTATAGAAAAAATTCCAAGTTTTTTGTCAAAATGCTCGAGTTTCTACTCGAAAATTTTCAAGCAAACGAGTAATGAACGAGTTTGCTCGTTGCTCAACTGCTCCAGCAGCTCGGAAATGTTTGATCAGAATCTTGAGCTTTTTAAAATACAAAAAAAAAACATTGTTTTTATTGTATAAAATCTGAGGCATGGGGAAAATTCAGATATTAATAATATTTCATACATGTAACCAATATAAGAGAGTAGCATCAGTGCAATGTCTTTTAATTAAAAAAGTTTCATCAATCAATATACAAATACAACAATTTAATTATTTTATTTATTTATTATAATAATTAATATTTGTAATCTATAGGCTCAAACCCTGAATCACTAGAAACATTCTGAAAAATTTCATTCATAAAATTTTTCTTACGTTACGTTCTCATCGACGTGCATCAGCTATTGAGTCACACTCATGCAAATATGTACAAGTATATAAATATATAGACGCGAACGTATAAATTCATTGACTGGCGTGCTTATACGCCTAGTGGTACTCCTCCCAACAGACATTTTTTTCCTAGAATTAGCTTTTTAATTGAATCAACTTTGCATATATGTTAGTAAGGCTCAAAATACTTACACACACACTTATGTGAAAATGTAAATATTATTTATTTATGTATGTGGCTTTTCTACTTCACTCTTTGGCGTCGCTTTGAGTGGCCTTCATTGAAGCGCTTCATTGACTAGGCTCATACACATTTGCTCAGTGCACTAATACAGTTACGAAATTATAAGTACATATATATATATAAGTATATACAACTACGCGTATATGTTGACATGTAAAACCAACAACAATCACAAGTTGTCATACTTTAATCATAATATTAGTCATTGTGGCGCTCGTGAAGGAAAATATGTGAAGAACAAGAACAAGAAGAAAAAACGGTGAAATGGATGAAACAATTTTTATATTGGCAATATTTTATGAGAGTATATGGACAAGTATTTTATACATATATACTTGTATGTGTATGAGGTTTATATATATAAATTCCGTATCATATTTCATAATCAATGAATGGCACAGGCTTCATTGAAGATTATATAAAGCGTGTGTAAATGCGAGGGACGTGGCCGAGTGGCGAAAGTGTATTTTATTTACTTTTGGGTAAAAATATATATATATATATGACAACTATTAGCTTTATACGATTTCTTTAGCTAAAGCTAATTAGAGTAAGTAAAATCATTCCAAAAAAGGCCTCCCGAGAATAAATATTTTGTTTCATAAGCTGAAATTATTTTTAGAAACTACGTAGATTTGCCGAGAGATGAAGCATGATCTTATGCCGAAGAAACACTATATTATCAGGCGGTTAATAACAGGAAGTGTGTAATTTTTTTTAAAGTTAATTTCGACCAAATGTGGTCTAACGAATCACAACTCTGACTCATTATAGGTGTTCTGACTTCAAAATGCTCTTGCGGTAAGATTAAAACTCATTAGTGTAATGGAAGCGTAAATTCTGCCTACATAGAGAAACATTTTTAAGAGAATTTCAGTTTAGAGATCTAAGCTTTGGTCGAAGTATGATGCGGCTGAGCTATGACTACTTAGTCATCATCGGCAAGCTACTTTATTGTTAGCTGTGGACTGTTGAGGGAGAGCATGAACGAGAGAGATACGAGGTATGTTCAAAGGAAAAGGTGAAAGTGTTGCTCACTGTCTTCTTCGATTACAATGGTGTGGTGCATCATGAATTCCTGCCAAAAAGTCCTACAGTTAATAAGGAATACCACAAGGAAGTTATGCAACGTTTACCTGAAGCACTACGGCTCAAACAAGCGGAATTTTGGAAAAAGATATTCTGGATTCTGCATCACGATAATGCACCAGCTCACAAATCAATGCTTATTCGTGATTTGTTTGGCCAATAGCAGACCCGTAATTATGCCTCAACCACCGTATTCACCAGATTTGGCTGCCTGTGACTTTTTCCTACCCCCAAAAACTAAAGAAATCAGTGAAAGGAAAGCGTTTTGCCGCAATTGATGAGATCGAGTCAGAATCGAACATGGCTTATGGGCATACCGAAAAGCGCACTTCAGTAGTGCTTCGCGGATTGGGAAAAGCCTTGGCACAAGTGTGTTATATCCGACGGGGAATACTCTGAAGAGGACAAAATAGATATTGATGAATAAATAAGTACATTTCAAAAAAATTCAAAATTCACCTTTTCCTTTGAATTCAGCTCGTATAGCGATGGACGGTGGGTGCTGTCAGTAGCGGCTGAAGCTTTGTCTAAAGCGGCGATAATTATTTCGACGTGACGCCACGAGGTTATCGACAGAATGGAGCTATGTGAGTGAATAACTCATGGATAACTGATCAGCGTGTGCCAGTCGTGGTGGGTTGATTCCAACTCGCAGATAGTTTGTGACAATAAGTAGCTACGTACTTATAGTGAGGATGGTATTAATAGAAAATATTCAGAATTTTTGCTAAATATATACTTTAGAAAAGGGGATTGGAATAAGGACGAACCTAAAATTCCTATCCAGGTCTTCTTACATGCTAGCATTGCAAATGGTTTGTTTCGACAATCAACTCAATAGCATTGAATCTCCGTAAATGATTAATGACTGAGCTGATAGTTGCTCTGTCAAAGGCATCTAGTCAAAATAAAAATGCATTAACTCAGTTGATGGCTGGTCTTTAAGTCGTGTACCTTTAATAGAAGATCTAAGCTGTAAAGAGTTCTGTTTAGCTTAGCGCCTTGAATATTTAGCAACTGACAGGCACGCGCAGTAAAGTTCACGAAAGAGCACGAACGAAATGTTTGATTCTTGAAATATACAAAACACTAAAAGTTCAAAAAAAAAAAAAAAATCTACCAAAAAGGATAAATTACAAAACCAAGCAACCCAACATTACGCTACCAAAACCAACAACAATGAGCGCTTAGAGCAAAGCGTGTCGTCAAACAGGCTGACTGAGTGACTGACTATGGGACTATAAAAACTTACAGCTTCACAACTACCACAAATGCCTCATCTAAACACAAATACAAAGGAAGCACATTGTCATGCAGAGGCGTTTGTATGTGTATACGTATATGGAGCTCTATACAGCATTGTGGTGGCATCTGAACAGATTGAACATGCTGTGTGAGGCAAGAAGACTATGAAATATGACGTTGCGCTTGGCTTAAGTGGCTGGCAGCGCAGCTCTTGTACTTGTTGTTGTTGCCTCCAAGCAACTCGAAAGGGCAAATACAATAAGCTACATGTATGTAGATATATGTATGTAAAGAATAATATGTATGTATATGTGTAAGGATTTGCCTAGGCATCTCCTGTCTTTTGCAAGTATCATCACAACAACAGCAAAAGTTTTGAATGGTTCGGCCAACGTGCTGTTTCACTGCTGTCGGTTGTGCTGCCGTCATTGAGTGGCGTGCTCGACAAGTGCATGTGTGTCAGTTTGTTCTCTTGTATATTTACGTATGAATATTCATGAGCATGTATGTACATATGCTTGTGGCATATTCATGAGAATTCGAATATTTATATATATATGAGTATGAGTGGATGTGTGCGCTGGTTTTATGGCTTGAATGGATTTTTCTCACGTTTCATTCGCCTGCCGGCTGCCTGCGCTGTTGGTGGTGCTCCTGCCATTGTTAAGCAGTTCAGCAATGCTGCGTATTATGGGTTTGCTGGCAGACGCGCTGTCTCGGCAATGACGAATTTCTATAGCCCACTTAAGGAAGGAACCGAAAAAAAAATTAAAAGTTCTATGAAGGAGAAACCCACGCATGCTTTTTATTCGTACTTAACTCGCTAGCTTTTTCTGCTAAGCGCTCGCTCTTTCTTTCCTTTTGTGGCTGTATTTTGCATACACATACGCACATACGTGTACTAATATCTCTATGTGTGCTGAAAATACTGTTACTGTTGCTAACTTAGTGGCTTATTCTTCTGTTCCACTTTGGCTATTGTTGTTGCTGTTATTCTTGTACTAACACTTTTGAAAATTTCGTTGTTGTTACTATTGCTATTATTTCAATATATTTTTACGGCTGCTGATGATTTAATGCAAATATAGAATTGTGAGATTTTTATTTAGCTCTCCAAATGATGCTGCTGAGCTTGGCCGTTGGTAATTGTTGGCTGGTAACCCCACAACCATTATGCTTGTGTATGTACATACATATATACTGCTTTTGTGACGCGGCAAAGTGTTGCTTTTGTTGGTACTTCTTTCTTTCGCTGGTGCTGGTGTTGGCAAGCGATGATGTCACTGTTTATTGATTCAAAAATAATAAAAGTAACATATTTGAAAACAAAAAAATATAATAACAAAATGTGGCGTAATAGGTGAGCAGTAAGTGGTGACTGGCAAATGTTTTTCTATGAATTAAAAATATGAACAATAACACTCTGGGTATGTGAGCTTGTTGGTAGTAGTTTATAATATATAAATGGACAGTTTACAACGATAGTCCAATATATATGTATACCACATTACATATTTTAATTTAAAAAAAGAGAAAAAAAAAACATTATAACTAAAATAAAATGAAATAAAATAAGATAAAATAAAAAAATAAAAAAATTAACTAAAATGTAACAATACAAAAAAAAAAAAAAACTAAAAAATAAAACAATATAAAATACAATAATTTAAATTAAAATAAAATAATATAACACTTAAATGAAAAAAAAAATAAAATAAAGTAAATTAAAAAAAAAAAAATAAAAAAATAAAAAAATAATATATAAAAGAAAAAAATTGAAAAATAAGATAAAAAAATATTTAAAGGTAATTAAAATAATATAAATTGTTTAAATAAAATAAACAATAAAAAAATAAAAAAAATGAAGTGAAATAAAAAAATAAAATAAAGTAAAATAAAATAAAATAAAATAAAATTAAATTAAATTAAGTGAAGTAAAATAAATTAAAGTAAAATAAAGTAAAAGAAATGAAAATAAAGTGAAATAAAACAAAATAAAAAAAAATATAGTAAAATAAAAAAAAAATAAAATTAAATAAAAAAATAAAATATAAAAATAAAAAAAAAATAAAAAATTAAAAATAAAAATAAAATAAAATAAATTAAAAAATGAAGTACAATAAACAAAAATGAAATAAAATACGTTAAAATAAAATTAAATAATATAAAATTAAATGAAAAAAAAATTAAAAAAAAATAAAATAAAAAAATTATAAAAAAGAAAAAAAATTAAAATGAAGTAAAATGAAAAAAAAAACTAAAAAAATTAAAAAAAATTATATAAACTAAAGTGAAATAAAATAAAATAAAATTAAACAAAATAACGTGAAATAAAATAAAATGAAATGAAATAAAATAAAGTAAAATAATGAATAAAATAAATTAATAAAAAATAAAATAAAATAAAATGAACTAAAATAAAATTAAATTAATTAATATAAAAATAAAATAAATTAAAATAAAATAATATAAAAATGTATTAAAAATAAAGAAAAAATAAATAAAATAGCAAAAAAAAATGGAACCAGTGAAAAAAGTAAGAAGCAAAGTTAACAAAAAAATTCAGTGCTTGAATAACTTTATCTTGCTAACAAAGTTTCATTTTTAAACTTTTACGTGTAGGTTTACGGTTCGAGCTTTTTAATGAGTTATACTTATAAAAGTGTTGTAATAATTCACAAAGCTATACAAATTTTATTTTTAAACGCGAAGCACAATTGTTGTTACAAAAATATAGATTTGTATTGTAATAATATAATAAACCGCAAAACTCAGGCAAAGTTTTATCCTTTTTATGCAGCTTTGTATTGAGTAAGTTAGTTAGTTAGCTGAAAATTGCGAATTTTCGAGTGGAGCAATGTTTTTATTTTATTTTTATTTTTATTTTTCCAAATATCTCTTTTACTATAACATATACGAAAAATAATGGTGTAAAGGTCATGCCAGTGATGCAAGAGACATGTGTTGGTGTCATGAGTTTGTATGTAATAAATTGCATATGGAACATCATTATATGTGCAAAATGCGTGCGCCGAAAGGACGGCAATATTATTGACAAAATTTTATACCAATACACTTGTCTGATGTGTGCCCTAATTATCAATACATACTCAGGCACAAAAAAATAAATAAAACAAATAAAAAAATGCAGCACACACGTTGTAGTGTTCGTCTGTTCACATACACATAAGCGTAGAATTTGCTTGCTTGCCAAGAACTTTGAAGGTTAAAATTATTAAAAATATTGAAACTACTTTTATTCAAAGGTCTATATTTATAATTTGAACAAGTTGTTTTAATAAAATCTATTTTTAAAATTCGAGGCATATTTTAAGCTTTCATTCATAGGGAGGTAGGCAATTTTCAGCACAGAAAAACTTTTATTCTAACTACAGTTTTCAAAAACGTAGCACACTGAAGTGACAAGAATTACTCTGTTGACACATTTTTTAATTTCCTCGTTATTTACCATATTTCGTTTTTAAAGCAAATGTATTTTTAGACAAATAATATATGAATAAAATGATCTTTGTTGCTTTTTTTGCATATATACATATGTATACAGAAAATTGTATGATTTTGAACTTTTCTTGATTGTATATTATTATAATCGATTTGAATACTCGAAACGAGTTTCCTCTGCGGATACGGGTTATTTCACGTCGAACCATTGACCGTGGCGCGAAGAGTGTCCGAGAGCAGCTTTTAGTGTGCAACTCATTTCTCTCTCTCTTTCAAATAGCTACCCGGGTTGCTACACTATAATTTTGCCCTCGGTATGAGTATTAGATTTTGGAAGTCCACCACTTTTATTAAAAATTCTTAGTTATGGTTGTCCCTGGATATTCCCAGGGGGATACCTGTTTTCAACACCATCACCAAGGTTGGTGCTTAAGCCCTCTTTCGCTACATTTTAAATTAGGCTCTAATCTACACATACGTACATATACATCTCATGGACGGATACGACTGGTGGAAAGTGCTTATTGCAAATTTTTGATGAATTGTAGTTGCTCGAAAAGATTGTACTGTATTCTTTGGGGTTTTACGCTGTTTCCATGAGTGCATTTGAGTTTTAAAAATTTCAGCTAATATGGTATAAAAATATTTCCCGCATAAAATCTTTACTGGATCCGCAACTGTTATTTGCAATAGGATTACCGCTTACTTAAGCAATGTATGAAACTAATGCTTCGAAATGGAATATATTTCAAAATGTCAAAGAAAAATATAATTAAATTATTAAAGAAATAGTTGCCTTCTTTTTAGGCATTATTACATTATATTAATAATAATTATTAGTAAATACTAAATTAAATCAGTACTTTAAATTTATTCAGGTTCCTACTTTTAAGATATTCAACAAATTTTAGTTTAATTTTGATCAAAATTTAATAATAAATATACATAAATATGTACATCATATTGGTAAAATAATAATTAAATATTTATTGCATACTTATGTGGGCAATAAATAAATCTTATAAGCTATAGGTGACGTTGAATGAATTAATTTAACGGCTACGTGATGGTCAAATATTAAGATTAATTAGGATATAACGATTTCTATCTTTAGTTCATTTGGTTTTATATGTATAAGTACCCACGTGCATTTATTATTCAGTAAGCGACATTAGTTGGCATATTTTTAGAGGCGAAACCACGCATAAATGGACACTTGAATTAATGACGATTTAATGACACAGTGCTGTATGTACATACATTTGATGATACAAAAAGTTCAAAATAGTTTCATTTATTGACATTTATTGTTCTTGCACAACGTCTGACACTAAATAAAATGACTTAGTAATTGTATTAACAGACATTTTTCGTTAAACAGAACAGCATATACGCATAAAAAAGGAGTTTAATAAAAATTCAGTTTCAATTACAAAATTAAATGAAAAGCAATTCTTCTTAAAATTATTAAATAATTTCTTGTAATATTTTTCCATTCACCAAAACAAGTTTTTTTTTTGTAGCCTAAGACCACACTAATAATCCATATTTTTCGTAAATGTGCAATTAGTAGAGCCGTATGCAAGCTTAGTGAACAAAATATTTTATTTTCAATCAAAAAAATAGAAAATAACATGTACAAGAATTTAAAATTTTATTTCAACCATGCAAATGCGAGGCTGAAAAAATAAGAAATATGATAATATTTGCCCCATGAAGCCCATATATTATGTACCAGCGTCCGAAAATAACTCGTCAATATATCAGTTGCCTTTTTGAATTTTTTTTTCAACAAAATTCACTTTATAACTGCTCAAATCTTCAGTCGACGTTGAGTATCGCAGCATTTGTAGCTCTTACAGAAATAAATTCTTCAGTGATATAATTAAAACGGGCAATAATATATAATCACTTATGCGGGCTAAACGATTCTTGGATATCGCTTACATTTAAAGCGTGATCCATTTCGAGCTTCCTTAACTTTTAGGAAAAAAAAAACAGAAAATTCAAATTTAATGGGGAATATATACTATTGTTCGAACGAACATTCTTTCGAATTTTTTTTCGAAGATTATCTCTTTCAAATGTTAATCGCGGCTACGTCTCAGATGGTCTATCCGTTGAGTACAATTTTCGATAACTCTTTCGAACATTTCGACTGGTAATTGGCGAATGACTTGCTCCAAGGTCTGAATCGAAGCGATATTGTACGCCTAGACTATAGACTTTAAATATATCCACAGGAAAAAGTCTAACGGTGTGATACCTCACCATCTTGGTGGTCAATTGACCGACCCAAAATGTGAAATTATCTGCTCACCGAAGTGTTCTCTCAATAAATCCATTGATTGATGCGATGTGTGGGAAGTGGCGCCGTCTTTTTGAAACCAAATGTCGCGGAGATCACAAGCTTCAATCTACGACATCGTCGGTTATCATGGCGCGATAACGGTCGCCATTGACGGCTGCGATCACACCGGCATCATTTTTAAAGAAATATGGACCGATGATTCCACCAGCCTACAAACCACAGCAAACCGTTTTTTTTCTGAATGAAATGGCAGCTCTTTAATCTCTTCAGGCTGCTCTTCGTCACAAATCCGGAAATTTTGCTTGTTTACATACCCATTGAGCCAGAAATGGGTCTCATGCTGAACAAAATTTTACTCGAAAACGTCGGATCTTCTTGGAACTTTTCAAGAGCCAATAGATCGACGCGATGTCACTTGGGAAGGCCGAGCGGTTTCAGTTCTTACAATTTAATATCCCGTCGTAAAATGCGCCAAGTCGTTCCATACGTTAGTCCGAGTTGCTGCGAACGGCACCGAAACGACTCTCTCCAATGCCTTCGTGTACACTCTCAGTTACGGCCGCTATATTTTCTTCACTGCGTGGACGTGGACGTAGTCTATTCGTTCGAATATTATCCAATAGAGAATGTTGGGTCTCACAATGTGTGATGGTGTTGCGAATGGTATGCTGAGCCAAGCGCGCGAAACACATTCTTTACAGACCCTGAATTTTCGTAATAAAGTTGAAAGATTTGTAAACGTTGTTCAGGCGTAAGTCTTTCCATGATGAAATGCCAAACAATACTGAACAAAAATAACATGACAGTTTGATACGACTTACGGGTGATCTGTCGAAGAAAGGCTATTGAAAAAAGTATCTCTACTTGGATCACCCTTTTTTATCATGATATATACTTACATTTAGCAATGCAAGAAGTCATATACTCACTCCTCACTTCAAGTATTCCTCAGCTTTTTAAGAAATCGCAAGCGAAAGCATGACTTTATTTTAATTTTGAATCTAAAAGAAAAAAATTTTGAATTTTCTGTACAATTTATGCAAAGTTTCCACGAAAAATTATATTTACTTTTATAGATGCATATTCTTCTAGACGATTATACGTATATTCTAAAATCATTATACATATAGTCTAAATTGCGTTGTCACTCCGCGTACTTCCTGCGCATCTCAGTGCTTTAAGTGGCTCATCGATACTACGCAAAACTATGATTGATGAGAAATTGTCAACTGCGGCGGGAGTTTCTTACGTTGTTTTCAGTCTTTCTACCGCCTCGTAACTTTTCTCATAGTTTTATTTGTTTACATGACTTTATATCACTTTACATATATAGAGGCGAAAGTGTGGCTTAGTTTCCTTTATTTTTTGCTTACTCTCTTAGTTTATTTTTGTGACAACTTGACTGCATATATCTCAAAAGTTATGTTTTTTTTTGTTTTGTAATTTTTTTACATTTTTTTTTTGTTCTGCTGTTTCTGCGAAATGATTAATGATTCGCATTTGGTTGTTACGCTAAGCATATTTCTAGGCGCTTCGTCAAAAATATCACGCTTACAAGTTGAGCATGCCGCCCACGCATTTTTCTGAGAATTTACTTAGGTTTTGTTCATGAACATGATAAACTCGTTTTGGGAATTTGGACTTACGTAGAGAATTATTTACATATGGTTGTATATATCTTATGTCGATAGTTTCCTTTTCTCTATTCCCTGGAAGCGGCAATTTGCTGATTTTATTAGTGAGAGTGCAGAAAAAAATTTAATAAAACTATTTTGACTTGAATATTTTTTTTGTGTCTAAAAATTATTTTATCTTTCATTAATTTAAATAATTTGCTCTCATAATATGAAAAAAAAATTAGTTCACTTCAAATTAATCCGAATTATCACAACATCCGCGTTTTAAGTCGAAACACGGGATACATTTCATTTTTATAACGCTTTTCTGCTTCTTAGTTTTACGTTGAATACAAAAACAGCTGATAATACATATAACTAAAAAGCAAAAAAAATTGCATACTTTCCGGCGCTGCAGCACAATTCATTGCTTTTCTCACAAATAATTACCGATAAATAATATTATAATGCACTTTATTGTGAAATTCCACACACATTAGCAATTTAAATATTTTATTCATATTTGCACACCACCTGCATTAGCATTGCATATTTACTCCGTTACACATAGTTATTTCCACACAAAAAATGTACAGAAGTGCCTCAAAATTGCATAATTTTTGCTCCAGCCTCTGCAGCCGCTCTGCATAAATATATACAAACCAGTTTTGTGGCAGAAACTTTTACATACCCATATATATGTGTATGTGAATGCATATTTTCAGATGCATGCATGCTCTACATATAGCAACTTTGTTAAAAAAAATTTTTTTTTTTGTAAATAGCACAAGTGCCAACACAAGTACTTTGTATAACCATATGTCGTACTTACATAATCACACACACACACATATATATATATATATATATACTACATGCACATGCTGCTGCAACACTTGATACATCTGTGCGTGTTATTTTTGGAAAATATTTTATGCATGCAAGTGGTATAAGTGTAGCAATAATCACTTTAGTAGCACTACACTCTGGCAACATTTTGCACTTTTGGTGCTCGAGCAATTTGTGAAATTCATGCAGAGCTGTGTTGGAGTTTGATCCCATGCTAGTGGTGGCCTCCACTATATGTAGTTGTGTGTTAATGTGTGCGCCTAATGTTATGCTTGACAAAAATATTTTTTGCTTTCTTCAACTGCAGCTGGTAGATTCTGGAAGGTTGGAAGGCCAACACCTGAAGATACTCAATTACTTCATTTTTTAGCCACAAATATGAATATTTTTTATTTAATTTTTTTAGAAGTTCTTCGCTCAAAATGCCAAAATCAGTGATACTCTTTCATTCCATCCAAGGTAATTCTCTTCTAACGGCTGCTTAAACTTCCACAACAAAATCATTCTACTACTACTTGTGCTTTTAACACTCCATGAATTTTAAAACTAGGTTGATTAAACAATTTTGAGATCAGTTAAATATGTATATGTTTTCTGGTTGTTTTGTTTCCGTTGTTATACATAAACGTTGTATAAGCCCCTGTTTAATATCATAATATATATACAAATATTTATCACTCTTATTTATTATTTTTGCTATAATTTTTCTTTTGTTTTTTCCATTTTTATCTATTTTTATTCTTTTCTTTCTATTTCTAATTTTTACATGTATTTATTTTAGTTTTGTTTTATTTTACTATTTTTTAATTTTATAAAGGTTTCTAATATATTAAATTTTATTATAATTTTTATTGTTGTTATTATAAACATTTAAATCGAATTATTGCTTTTATTTTTAATTTTTTTACTTTTAATTTTTTTAGTTTATTTGTCTGTATATTCGTTTTTAATTTTCTCTTCATTATCCTTTTTCTTTTTGTTTTTCTTTCTCCCCCTTTTTCCTTTTCTCTTTCTCTTTTTATTTAAACTTTATATTTATTATTTTTTTAAATTTGTTTTTTACATTTCCTATAATTTCTATTTTTTTATTCTGCTTAGAATTGTAAATTTTTTTAAATTGTTTTTTTTTTTTTTAAGTTTTAATCCAAAAAATATATTATTTTTTTTTTTTTTGCAGAAGTGAAATGTAAATAACATTTAAGTAGCACTCGATTTTTGGATAATTAACCTCGCATATCATGTTTTTTAATTTATTTATCAATGGCATAATAAACATTTTGCTGTTATACCTTTAGCCATTTTTCGATAGGCTTTGGAAGAATCGAAAAAAATTGTAGTCAGATATTGCCAAGTCGGCTTAACTGTGAGCATTTCTTAAAATGACTCGGTTACCGCGTTGCATTATGAATTTCATCCATCTGATCAACTGGCAAGAAGGAGTATTGTTTATTTTTTATTTTATAATAATTCTTCGTGAAGTTTTTCGCTAAAAATAAAAACCTCAGAGAATGGGCTTCAGTTTGCTTATTCCATGATAGTTTGTGGACTATGATACGAGCCTGTTTAGGTTAATTTCCTTAAATTGGTGAGAAACCTACATATAATAACGGTTTTTTTTGATATCTTTAATTTTCCGTAGCCAGTATTGGTGGACGAGGTATCCATGTGTGGATAATATATCCTTTTCAAGCAATAAAATATGTCCTTTTCCAGTTTAATTTGTAGCGAAACTGTTAGGCGTAGTTTTCCATGGCAACCTTGCCCATAAAAGTCATATTTTCTATTTTTCTGTCTTTTCATTTTATTTTCTATTTTCGCACCGACATGATTCCCTTCTGATCGGATGAATTATTTTCAAATAAATCCTTAACAATTTTTTCATGATTTCCACTTTTTGATTTCCCAAAAGTTCTTCAGCAATCATTTTCAAAGACTTTTAAGCAGATTTTCATTAACACTTAGAAGTCATACAAATTGGGAAATTTAAATGATTTTACGGATTTTTAGGATAACGCTTATACTTCTCTCAGTTTTCCTAGAAACTGAATGCACTGGATTCGTCGTGTCCAGAAAGTGCTTAGTATTAAACGGAGCATCCATGTTTATATTTATGTATATTTTTTTTGTTAAATGCCAATGTCTTCGTAATTTAAAATTAATTATCTTTATCCTGACCACTAGCTTCTTTCCGGCGCATTAGCGAAACAAATTTAAGGTGTTTGTATTTCTCTTGCTAGCCACTAGAGCTTACGCAAAAAGTATGAGGCAGCCATTTTGTATCTTTGTCTTTTTTTATTATTTTTTTTCTAATTAATTTTTCATTTTGATTTTACATTTACTTTTCTACCATTGACATTAATGCAATTATATACTTTAATTTATATATATGTACAATATTATGTGCATTTTTTTCCGATAAATAATACCTAAAGAAAATTGGAAAAAAATGGAGCGGTCAAATCTCTGCAAGTAAATAAAGGAAAGCTGTGTGATATTTGCTTTGATTCAACAACACTCTCCTTTTTACATACATATATACATACCTATGTACATCTATAGGTATTTGCTAGAGACTTATATATTAATAAATATTTCACTTGCATATACATACAAGTGTACATGTATACAACGTATTTGTGAGCTAGTAGTGATTTTGTTTATGCCTACTACTAATACAGTACATAAATATTTCCAAATATTTCTGAAGTTTGCTTGTACTCTTGGTACTGTTGCTCCTTGTATAAATACGCGTATATACTTGCATGTGTGTAATGCGCTGAACAAAAGTTAAGGACGCACTTGAAGTTATCGAAAAATAAATAAACAAAATATACGCTTTTTATTATTTAATATAATAACATATCAAAAGTGACAATGTAATGGATCAAGGACATTAATTTCTTTCACAAACCTTGACGTGCGTTGTTCTGATTAAGTAGGTAGTGGAGAAATAACAGTGATTTTAGTTATTTTAGTTAAATGGAAATAAATATACATATACATATATATATTTATATAAGTTTTTGTGTGTTTTTATAATTTGTGTGAGGTTATGGTTGAATTTAGCTATTCATAAAAGACCTCTGCGCTGCGTCTTTTGATTCAACTGAAATGTGGAAAATTATTAAATTTCTTGCTTGTACTCACAGAAAATTACATAAAATTATTTGAAAAATTTGTTTCTTCTAAAAAATGCAGGAACGGAAAACACGGAGGGGAACAATCTTCAACATAAGCGAATAAAATATTTTTAATTTTTTTTTACCAAAATTTTAATCAATAAAAATCAGGAAAGTTGTGCTGTTTTCAATCATGCCAAAGCCTTTAAATCTTTCAAGAACACAATATACTTATTGTATAGCATGCTCGTTTCAAATGAACTCGGTTGTGAGCTCGGCTATGAGATATAGTCTTTCGATTCTTAAAAATTTCAGTGTTGTTGTTTATTTGATTTTACAGGTGTTAAACACCAAATTTGATGTTCTTAGATGCTTTTAATGATTTTTTTTTCTTAATTTCATAAATACGTCTTAATTTCCCAAAAAAAATTTCATACCAAATTTCTAATTAATTCCATATTTTCCATTAAATTAAATGAAATTGAACTTACGAAGGGTTTTATTAGCATATTTCGCTTTTTTATTATAAATATAATTTTTTATAAAACAAACCCCTATATAACTTCAGAGCAGTATTTTTCAAAAAATAAGAAGGTAAAAATTGTAGCTACTTCCTAATGTCATTCAGTGTTTCAAAAGTTCATTAAAGCCATGTACAAATACATCTAAAACCGTGCTAATATAGCTGGCGTGCATACATATTGAATTTAATGGAATTAAATATATTTACCACAGGTTTGGGGATTAGTAAAAATAAGTGATATTTACGTATACACACACATATATATATATATATAGATATATATATACATATATATATACATATATATAATGCCTCTTCGCATATTAGAGCAACCGAACAAGAAAAGCAAGCTTAAAAAAAGGCATTAGAAAACCGAAAGAAAATAAATATTTTTGTTCCGTACACTCTTTTCGGGCATAAATCTAATGCCATAGCAAACAAACTGTCATATTTTGTTAATTTTTATTAATTTATTTTTGTATTTTATCTATGATATCTATGTGAATTTTTACTTAGAGCATACGTTGAACATTCATGTTTATATTTATATACGTAATTCGAAGTATTGTACAATCATTATATTACTTTTGACACTCACAAATTACATATTGATTGACATTCATTGTTGTCAAATCAAATAAATAATAAATTTCCGCCTTATGTTTGCTATGATAGAAAATCGCCTAAATACGTACATATGTCTTCACGCATGTGTGTGTTTGAAGGTGCGTAAATGCAGTTATTTTTTGTAGAGTAATTATTACATGTTATGTGGCTCTCCTTGTTTTTCTTTTTAAATTACATATACAATTTTTAACAACTTAGAATTATAATCAAGAATCATCATCAAAAAATCGATAATAAACAGTAAATAAAATTAATACATTTACCCTGTTATTAAGTGTAATTACTTATTCGTTACCTTTTCTATGAGATCTGAATATTTTTTTAGGAAATCTGAATAGTAATAGCGGTGATTTATTAAGCGCTACCTTTAGCTTGTAAAAGTTTCAAGAAAATATATAAAATTTTTGAAGATCTACGAAGAGTTGTAATCGATGTCGTCATAAAATTTTCTCTTAAATTTGCCAAAACAAAAAATTTAATAGTGTATTTTGAATGTATGTGTATTTCTTGGTGCAGGCGAAGAAAGGCCATTCGCCTCGCTGCCACTGGTCTAGATAGTTTTGACGTTTTTTTCATTAATTCAAAGATCAACTCTCACATTATAAAAAGTGCAAGTGATTTTGCTCTATATATATAAAGATTTTTTTTTTTTTGTAAATACTCTGCTAAATAAAATAAATTAGTGCGCTCAGTTGCCTATTTTGACTATTAACAGGAGTGAACAAAAAGCTAAATGTAATTCTGACAAATTCGTGCTGATTATTTAAATGAATAAATAGACCAAAAAACCAAAAACCAAAAAAAAAGTGGGAAAAAAGAAAACAAAAACGTAAAAACAAATTGTTTATTATGGTGTAAGATAAAAGAATATATATCTACATATATAAAAATATTATGTTGGTTTGTATACGCTTAAAAAACTCAAAAATTTCTGCACCGATTGAGCTGAACTTTTAGCGTGATATATAATCTGTTTCAAATTTTGGAACTGACCACTGACCGAAAAAATCGTATTAATGCTATGCTTTGCTTGAAATTTGATTTCTTTACTGGAAAGGGTTCACCGACAGACAGACGAAAACTAGGATATTTTGGATGTAAGCATAGGTCCGCGCGTATTTTTTTCGCTAACTCATGTAATTTTTCTGTGACCGAAGGCTGCTCTCGTTTACTTTGAAGCTTTCATATTGACATTTTCGTGAAAGACTTTAAGTAACGAATTAGCGAAGCCCATAAATACGTAGCTAGATCAATATTACAAAATAATAAAAAGCCTTTTAAATTTCATATATTCCGCTAATAAGTTTGTAAGTTGTTGCGCTAAAAGTGATCCTAGTTTCAATATCTTTAATAAATGGATAAAAACCATTTCCTTTTTTAATTTTACACTTCTGTTTTATGACCAAAAAATGCGGTTCAAGCAAAACAATGCCTTGAAAAGTGTTATGAGGACTTCACTCAAACAGAAACAACAACAAAGCCACAAATCGTTTTGAGCAAACGAATTTTTTTTTAGTTGTTTACGGTATCAAAAAAAGTGTTAGTTTTTTTAATTGCATCTCATGCATGACTATGAGAGAACTCTGCTCTAATTCCCGCGTTTGCTCAAGATTGATCAAAACGCAGAACGTATGGGTGATTCTCAGGAATTTTTGGCAATGTTTGAAAACAGCAAACTGGAATAATTACATCAGTATCTGACAATGGATGAAGCTTGGATCTTTCACGTCACACCGCAATCCAAACGAACGCCTTCTGAAGGGATAGCAACTGGTGCACTGCATTCAATGCGCCCGAAAGCATGACAGTGGGCTAGAAATGTAATGGCATCGACATCTCGTGCTGTCGTAATGTATTCATTGACTAACTTGAGAAGGGGAAGTCCATTAACAACGAACGTAATACACATAGCGTTTTTGGAGCCTTTGGAAGGCTGAAACTGCAAAGAAATGACTGCATTGGGCAAAAAAAAAAAAAAGAAAAAACACACAGCCACAAGTCAATTGAAAAAATGACAAAAATTCATAAATTGAAATTTGAATTTCTTAGGCATCCACTGTATTCGACAGCGACTACCGAAAGCTTGAGAGATTTCAAAAATTTTTTACCGTTAAGAAATTTGCTCGAATGAATAGCTTATCGTGGTAATGAAATGAAAAAGAGGCGTTGAATTGAAAGTTAAGTTGATGATTAAAGCCAAATTTGAACAAAACTTTCGTTTGAGTGCCGAACTATGTTTAAGTGCTGAAATAGGCTTGCAATATATCGCTGATAGCTCCCATCTAGATTTGATATAGTTCCGTACTGACCGCGGATCAATATTTAGTAATTAAATTGTGCCTAAACTGATGTTTATGGACCAGTTTCTACTTGGTTTTGAAATAAAATCTTTTTATTCTAAAAATAATTCTAAATAGTAATAAAATGTTTCTGTAGTTGCTTTAAAATGGTATAACATAAAATTACTTTTAGTGATCTAAAGTCTACTGGTTCTGAAATAGTATTAAACAGTACTTAAGTTCCGGAAAGAATTTTAAGAAAGCATTTCGAGTGTAACTGCTCATAAACTTTAGACGGGTTAGGAAATCGTTCTAAAACGGTTATAAGATAAACATTGCATGCTATTACACAAGTTTCAATACATTCTGAAATATTTTAAAGTTCATACTGAATTTTTTTATAATAACCGCATATTAGTATCGAGTTTGCTTCGCAAATTTTAGATCAAAAGAGAACATTTTTTCTATTGCCAAAATCATTCAGAAATGTATTTGTAATCCAATTTTAAAATAAAATCTTAGAAAAGATTATAGACATTGCTATACAGGTATAAGAAGTACGTGATATATAATTACTTAGAGCTATAGTACATACATACAAGTACTTGTTGCAAATACTCAAATTGTATGCATAAATTTTTAAAAAGTAATATTTTCGGCTAATTTGCCATGCATGTTGAGCTTGTTAAAAAATGTTGAGCTCTCATAACTCATATTCACATATATATATAATAAATCATGCTGCACACTCAAGACCAGTGGGAGCCTTATAAAGTAAATAAAATATGAATTAATGTACGCTAGATACACATATTTATGTAGCCATGTAGACGTGTGTGTGTGCGTTTGGCTTTTCGCTACTGCAGACTTATGTTTTATTACTTTGCATCTTCTAGCTGTTGGCAACAGGTAGCTAGACGTTCAATATACTTTCCACATTCAACTTTCCACTTTCCACTTTTTCATCTTTCATCTTTTTAATTTTGTATTTATTTATGGAAGGCAGGTGAGCAACCTGTAAAAGAAGGTATTTGTGCTTAAACAGCAATATGTATTTTAAATAGAAGCTTACTGTGTATTCATCACGTAGCAAAAAAAAAATAAAAAAATAAAAAAATAAATAATAATAATAATATTAATAATGTGAAAGCGAAAAAAACGAAAATTTATGCAAGTAAGTACGTATACCTAAAAAGAGAGCAAAAAAAATGCTGTTGGCTGATTTTGGCAAAATAAATAGAAAAAAAATATATATATATATTTGCACAGAATGTGTTAGAACACAGTGAGCTGCACTACCTAGCTGTTACCAAACACACACAATAGTAGCGAAAATTCAGGAATGAATTTAAATAATTTCATTAGTATTAAGAAGAAGAAGAAATAAATAAATCAAAATCACATATAACGTTATGATCAATTGTTATGTACGTCTCTCTGCTTTAAAGCAAATTTTTAATGTTTTTAAAATTTATTTTATAATAAGTAACAGTTCTCATATATATAACAAACTTTATTTGTAGTTAGGTGGAAAAAATATCTTTGCTTTTTTAGATTTTATCGATCTCTTGCCAAGATGTGCATTAAAACATGCTATTTTGACTCATCTTGTAAGTTGGGTTATGTGTATTTAGCCATTATATGTTGCGTATACGCCACGTTACACTGTCGTTATAGATGACGTACGCTTACGTAGGTCCTACTATTTAAATAGGTGTGGCGTTAACTGTTGATTGGAATTTATACACATAAGTGCTCATATACCAATACATATGTGATATCTATGATATGCACGTCTTGCCAGCGCGCTTCATGTCATACGTCCCATGTTGTTTGACGTTGTGTGGCTTTTGCGGCGTTCAGCCTTTGCAAAGTTGGTGGATTGCGACATTAAATTTCCAAGAATTTTTCATTACACATGACATGACTTAGAGCAAATAATAATATATAAAAAGATAGAGTGAAATGGAATAAAAAAGAAAGATGAATAAATTACTCAAAATAAATTACAAAAAATCAAATGTAAAAAATAATAAAAAAAATAATTAGAAATAGGATTAAACAAAATAAAAATAAATAAAGATAAATAAATATAATAAAATAAAGTAGAAATAAAAATAACAGAAAACAAGGTATAGCAAATAAAATGAAAATAAAGAAAACTAAACTAAATAAATCAAATTAAATTAAATAAAATAAAGTAAAATAAAATAAATAGAAAAAAATAAAATAATATTAACAAAATTACATAAAAAATGAAATTATGCCAAATATAATTAATTACATTATATTAAATGAAGTACATTTAAATGAAAGTAAATTAGTTTAATAAAGTTTAATAAAGATTAATTAAATGAAGTAAAATAAATCAAAATAATTTAATAGTATATATGAAAAATTATACTAATTAAAATATTAGTGGTATATAAAAAAATCTAATTCAATTAATTTAATTTAATTAATTTAATTTAAAAAAAATTAAAAAAACAATAGATTATAATACATCAAAAGAAATAAAGTTAAGTTACCAAAAAAAAAAAATTTAAAAAATATAAAATTTATTAAAATATATAAATTATAGTATATAATTTAAGTTAAATCAAATTAAGTTAATTAAATTAAAGTAAACTACATTAAGTAATTTAAAATAATACAAAAAAAAAAATAAATAAATTAAATTAAATAATAATAAATTAAATGTAATTAAATTAAACTGAAGAATATAATATACAACAAACTAAATAAAAATAAAAATTAAAAATAAATAAAATAAAACACACTAAACCAAATTAAATGTAAAGAAATAAATCTTTTTAAATAGAAAATGAAATTTTACTACATTTAATTAAATGCAGTAAATTAAACGAATTACATTTAAACGTAATTAAATACGTTTTTAAAATTATAGTAAAGTAAATCGAAACAAAATAGTAATAAATAGAAAAAATTATAATATTTAAACTAATATATGGTATATTAAATAAAAATCAAATTTATTTAATTCAATTAAAACAAATAAAATAAAATAAATTATAATACATTAAAAGAAATTAAGCTTAATTAAATAAAATAAGATAAAATCAATTAAAAAATAAATAAATAAATTAAAAAGTATAAAATAAATTATTGTATACAAAGGGAAGTTAATCGAATTAAGTTAATTAAATTAAATTAAACTAAATAAAATAAGTTTAAATGATATATAATTAAATTAGAATTATAATTAAATTAAGAAAAGTATAATAAATTAAACTAAATTAAATTAAACTAAATAAAAAACAACGAAAAAGAAATTAAAACAAAACTAAGCCAAAATAAAAAAAGATTATTAAAGTAATATAAAAGAATAAAATTATTTAAAGAAATAAACTGATTAAATAACATAAACAAAATTATAGTAAAAAAAGGGAAAACAAAGCAAATTAAGTTAATTAAATTAAATTAAACTAATTAAAATCAAGAAATATAATAAAATAAAGTATAGTAAATTAAAATAAATTTAATCAAACTAAGTTTATTCATTTATATTGAACTAGAAATAATTCAAAAGAAAATAGATTAAATTAAAAACTTTAACTGAATAAAAAAAGTTAATACAAAATTAATAAAAATAAAATAAAGTAAAATTCTATGTAGTTTATTTATAACACAAAATTTGTGTAACCTAGAAAAAAAACATACCAAAGTTAAATACAATTTTGTGTTCTTGAGTGATATAAATAAAAATAAATAAAGTAATTTATGACGTCAGCCAACGAAATGTAGCAAAATAACCAAACATGCAATCACCGGTACAATCAGATAATTCTGAAATCATCCTTTTTGTCCTTTTCACCCAAAATAAAACATGAGTTCTCTGCTCTGTTTGTCAGTCGGTGCTAATTTCATTCATATATTCATTCATTTGTGCACACATTTGAGGATGAGCATACATGTACATATGTGTAGCAACACTTTATAGTTGTTGTAACGCCTCTTTGTTGACATTCTTAATTACTTTTGTGAGTACATTTGCATGTATGTTGGTATATATTTATACAATTCTATGTGAGTGCTACTCATACGGTTGACCAGCAACATACTGATATATATATATATATATATATATATATATATATATATACATGATCCTATATGGTGCACATATATGCAAGATATTTTAATGCCGTATAATCAACTCTACAAAGCCATATACAAATGCAAGCGCCAGTGTGGTTTATTTTATTTATTTATTTTAATTATTTTCAGTTGTATATTTTCTATGCAACCATGGTAGTATTGGTAGTGGCCTGTGGCAACATATCCTTACTGCTCCACACATAGCCGTAGGTGTTAATGAAGCTACCTGCAAGTCAGCAAGGGTAAAAAAATATCCAAAAGCCTTCCAACTTTACTGCGTAATTTTCGTAAATGTCAAATGTCACTCGACTTTCGTTGAATAGCTTTGCTGCTGCTCACTCCTCATTATTCGGCTTGTTTAATTTAGGCTTTTACAATTATTTACTTGCATGTAAATATAATTTAATTTTATTTGATTATATTTTCTGCTTACTTCTACCGAAACATTTTAGGCAGTTTGATTTATTGCATTTCCTCTGTGTTTGTCACAAATTATGCAAATAATTTGAAATTTACTTTCTTCTTCTCTAAAGGAAATTCTTGGAAATTTATTTATAATTGTCGTCTGCGTGTTGTTGTGTTTTGTTTTGCGGGTGTGCTTTATTTACTCTCTAATAGTTTTTGTCTTCAAAACTGAATAGTTGAATCTTCAGGAAATTACATTCTACTTGAGTATCTTAATACGTGTGTGTGTATATGTAATGAAAAGCAAATAAACTTATGTGACAACCACTATTGCGTAACATGGAAATTTATAAATTAAAAATAACTTTTGAAAATATAATTGGTTTGACAACTTTCATTCAATAATTGAATTTAAATTAATTTAATTGTATTAAAAATTTGAGAATCTGAATTTCTGTTATTTTATTTTATTTAGTTAAATTTTTTTTACTTTTAATTTTTTTATTTTATATCTTTAGTCTGATTTTATTTGTTTTATCTTTGTTATTTTATTATTATTTTTTATTAATTTAATTTATTTAATTTATTTTTTGGTTATAAGTAAAGGAGCTGTATTCAAAGGCCTAATTTTGTTAGAAAAATTATTTTTAATTGAATATTTTGTTATACAACAACAACAAAAATTGGTATAAGTGACAGCTGTTTCTGAGATCACCACATCTTCTCATCAGACTTCTTTTTCCAGGAATAGAACCGATGGATTCTGGCATCACAGTCGAGTGCTCGAACAACTGGGCCAACGTCTGCCATGTAATCTGTTGTTGTATTATTAAATTTTTTACTAACCAACAACTTTTAAGTGCGCTAATATTTAGCCGCTATTTTTACTTAATGTTGGGTTAGCGAGTATTTTGCAATCCTGCATACATTCAGGCATTAATAGTCTGAGAAATGTATATAAGTAGGACTGCTTCTCGGGCTCGACTTATATATTATGGATTATGGAAAATGAGCTGTTTTCAAACGCCTCTTTTTGTTAGAAAAATTAATTAATTTATTTTATTTCACTTTGTTTTATTTTGTTTTGTTTTCATTTTTATTTTTTGTTTACATTTAATTTAATTTTATCGTATTTTCTTCATTTATTTTTTTATTTCTATTTATATAAAAATAATAACTAAAATCCTTCAAAAGAACAATTTAAAGTACTTGCAAAATTATTAAACATTTTTATAACGAACCGAAATTAGGTTGCCATTTATTTGAACTTGTGAAACACTGTTATTACTAAACTGAGCCGGTTATATGAATATTTTCTGAAATTGTGAAACATTCTTTCTTATCAGTTACTGTAAAATTAATTAATATAAACTGAAAGCTTTTCCAGCAATTTTATCTATGTAAATATATATTTTAAATTTAAAGCCCAAACCTAAATAGCAACTTCTTCTTTGCTTGTTTCATTTCAGGTAAGTGCATGGAACTAAAGTTCACGACATTATAATATAACTACTATGAAAATTATTGTCTACTAAGTGAGTACATTCAAAAAAAATAAATAAAAAATAAAAATTATAATAATAATAATAATAAAAATTAAATAGGTATAATAAAAATAAGCTCTGAAAAATGAAAATAAAATTTTTTAAGCAATAATTCTTATAAATTTACAACAATTTTTTATTTTCAATTAACATTTATTTTATATATGCGTAAACTGTTGCACTGACAACAAATTTAACTCATTTATACTACTGTTCTTTACTGATTTTATTTAGTTTTTTGCATTGATACAATCCGCCAAACTGCGCTGACCCGTTGACCGGTGGGTTGAGCATTGAAAGCAGGAAATGGCTTCAAGTGGGATTATTTTATCAGCGTTTGGTGATTATTCGTGATTTTGTTACGTTGTACTGTTTCGTTTTATGCCCAAGTATACAACATATTTCAATATAAATATTTACTAGTTTGTATTACAACAGCTTGTGTGTAAACAAATATGTGTGCCTAGCTTTTGACGATCAGTTGTAAACGAACAGTACGAAGCGCATTCAAATGGTGGGATTACAATTATTCCGCTGTCATAAACCGATTTACTACGAAGCTATTTTTTAACCGATATGCTTTTTTCGAAGCAGACAACGTGTTTTTGCTTAGCATGAAAGTTGATATAATTAAGTAAAAGATAGAGGAGAATATATATATATATATATATATATATATATAAAGAAATTTTCTGCAATTAAAGAAAAGTTAAGATTAAATTTGAAATTAGCAACGAAAAAAAATTAATATATAAATAAAATAAAATAAAAACGAAATGTTATATTAAAAAATATATGTATAAAAATAAATAAAAAATAAATAAATAAAATAAAACAAAATTAAATTAAATTAAAGTAAATTCAAAAAAAAAATTAAGTAAAAACAAACAAAAAATAATTAAGCTAAATTTAGAAACCAATAAAATATTTGAAATAAAATAAAATAAATAAAACAAAATTTAAATAATAAAAGAAATAATAATAAAATGTAATAGAACAAAATAAATAAAATTGACAAAAGTAACTAATAGAAATTAAAAAATAAATTTAATTAAAATAAACTAAAATAAAATAATATAAAAAAATGTGTGGTCGGCCCTGCCTTCGATAGCTTCATTGTATATGCAGGACGGTTCTTATGCTTTACCAAGTTTGTGTAGGTATTTTCGGATTTATCCATGTCCGGATAACATCTGAGTGACAAAGTCGTTCTTAATTAGCCTAGCGGTCCATCTGCCGCAAGTTCCTTGTCCCCAGCAGCTTTGCCCAGCGGTTTTAGATAATCTCTTGTATTTTCTAACATTCCTTGGTTCGTCAGGTCCTAAATTTTCTTTCTGGTGTGTTGCATTTGTACCCAATAAGTTAACCTTGGGTCCAGTCATATGCTTTAATGGTTTACGACACTACATCTCTTCAGCTTGCCGAATAAAGTATACATGTTTATTTCTAACGGGATGTGATTCACTGTTAGCAGTAACAGCTCGGAATTTTTTGTGGCTAACTCTCAAGCCACGAGTCAAGCCACATTTGGACTCGTATAATGACCTGATTTAATTTCCTTCATGCGTCTTCTGTATCACGGGCGGTGATTATTGCTGCAATGTCATCTGCATATCCCACTAGGTATGTATCGTCAGGCATAGTTTGGCTTAATATGTCGTTGTAACTGACATTCCGCAGATCAGAGCCCAATATCGTGCCCTAAATTTAATTAAAGTAAATCAAATAAAAGAAAATAAAGTAAAAAAATTAAAAAAGACTTTAATTAAGTTTAAAAAATAAATAAAATATATAAACAAAAAAAAAAGCATAAGAAAATAAAATAAATTAAAATAAAATGAAATAACACAAAAAAAAAATTAAAATTAAATAAAATGAATTAAGGTAAAAAAAATTAAATAAATTTAAAATTCAAGTAAACATTTGAAATAAAATAAAGTAAACCGATATAATTTAAAATAATATAATATGAAATAAAATAAAAAGATAAAACAAAATAAAATAAAATAAAATAAAAAATAAAAAAATAAATAAATAAAATAAAATAAAGTAAAATAAAATAAAATAAAATAAAAAATAAAAAAATAAATAAATAAAAATAAAAATAAACCAAAATAAAATAAAAATAAGCTTTAATAATGGAATATAGTTATATTTATTTTAAATTAAATAAATTATTTGCGCAAAATAAAATAAGATAATATAAAACAACAAAAATTAAATTAAATAAAATGAAATAAAAATTGTTAAAGAATAAAACAAACAAAATATAAAATTAAATAAAATAAAACAAAAAAATTTAAATTAAATTAAAAATTAAAGATTTTTTTAAAAACTAAATAAATTAAAATAAAATTACATTATATTGCTAATTGTTTATTGCCTGTGACTGTTTGTTTTTTGAATTAAGTACAACTCATTGAAAACAGCTTTAAGCGTTCAGATTTCAAAATGAAAGTAAGGTCAACATTTCATGTTAAAAGCACATAAGTAACTCCTTTTCAAAAACCGATTTGTTATTAAATAATTCGTAACAAAATTATGCTCCATATATCCATTTTATTGTTCAGTAAACTCGTCCTGCCAATACATTCAATATTTATTTATTTATTTATTTATTCAAGTGCAGATATTTAAAAGTAATTGGTTTCATTTAAAGTTATTTCTTTGATCTCAAAGGCATTAAATACATTTGTAAATTGATTGAAAGCTTTCTCAAAATGCAAATTTTTTCAAAACCCACACATAGTCTTGTAAAATTTATAACAGTAAAGAAGCAACAAAAGAATTTCCGTAAGCCGTTCTTAATTAAAGTACATCAGCGTGTGTACATTTCAGCATATGTTGCCGTTACTATTTTTCTTTAAAATTTTTTTCTGCAACAGCTTGTAGTGCGTAGGCGCACACGCTCTTTAACGCCTAAAGGTATCGTCAGGCTAACGCAACTGCCAACTACTGAATAGTGGGTGAGTGTAGTATACTCGTACATATACCTCTTCCTCATTTTCTGCTGTTGCTCTGCTGCGCGTGTATAAAAATATATATTACACAGCTGCCAGCTGGTTTTTTTTCCAAAGATAATTATCAGCCTCTCCGCCCAAACCCCAACTTAACTCGATCAGTGTTTTCTGCTAGGCTGCGATTTTTCTCTTCATTTTTTCTTCTCTTCTCATTTATCCCGCAAATTTTTTTTTGTTCGTTTACTGCCGAGCGCAATTCATCATAAATTACATTTTGCATTTATTTGCATTTATCAGCTGCAACCAACGGCAATGCCAGCTGTGATTGCCAAACGATATTTGCCATGTGCATATTTTGCCAGCATAGCAAAATGCTCGGCTGTTGTATGCTGTTGTGTGGGTGTTCGAAAGGATTTTTTAATTTACATAAGAAATGTGAAAATGTGTTGCGTTGATTTATGAACGGGATATGAGCGCATTTAATTAATATTGTGCCAATATTTTAATTGCGCTTTTCACATGGCCAATTTGCGTTCTCTGCTGTTTTATTTATGTGTTTTTTTATTTGTTTTGTTTTGCTTTTACTTGTGCAACACTTGAGGCCATGTTTGATCAAATTGAAATATAAATGATTTAAAATGTTTATATTGACTTGAAAGCAATTCTTCGCAGTTTGTTTTTAATATTGAATATTTATTTTTCAAATATTTATATAAATTTTTATATGTTTTAATTTGTTATGGATGTAGCATTTTTCATTTAAGCCATTATTGTAGCGCTCGCGCTGCCTTATGTGAACTTTTGACACAACGATAAACCCGCTATACGCAGTTTGAGAACATTGCGTGTTTGTTATTTCATGAAAGTCTTAAATTTTTTTGGTCTCTTTACCTGCTGACTACGAGGAAAAGGTGAATTTTGATTTTTTCTAAAAAGTATATTCATCAATATCTATTTTGTCCTCTTCAAAGTAATCCCCCTCGGGTATAATACACTTTGGCCAAAGCTTTTTTCAACCCTCGAAGCACTTCTGAAATGCATGAAAACGCTTTCCTTTCATTGGTTTCTTCAGTTTTGGGAATAGGAAAAAGTCGAAGGGAGCCAAAAAAAAAAAAAAATCACGACTTAGCACTGATGTGTGAGATGGTGCATGATCGTGAAGGAGAATCCACGATTTGCTTCTACAATTCCGACCATTTGAGCCGTATTGCTTTATGCAAAAATTGCATAATTTCCTTGCAGTATTCCTTATTAACTGTACTACCTTTTGGCAGGAACTCATGACGCACCACACCATTGTAATCAAAGAAGACAGTGAGCAAAATCTTCACATTTTATCGAACTTGGCGTGCCTTTTTCGGTCTTTGTTTATCTAGCAGCTTCCATTAGGATAATTAGTCCTTGGTTTCGACGTGATAACCATATACGCACATTTTGTCACCAGTTATGAACCGTATGAGCAAACTCGGATCGTGGTTCACGTCATTAAAAAGAAAATTTAGCAATTTCGGAACAAATTTTGCTGCCACACGTTTCATGCCAAAAACATTCGAGAAAATTGAATGGCATGAGCCGATTGATATGCCGACATCCTCTGAACTTCCCTATTGGTTATTGGACGATTTTGAATTACAATTTTTTTCACTGTTTCGATATTTTCCTCGCTTGTTGACGTGGTCGCACCTTCAGGATGCTCATCGTCATCAACATCTTCACGGCCTTCTCTACAGCACTTGTACCACTTGTAAACACTTTTTTGTGACAAAGTGGACTCACAGTCAACAATTCAAGTGCCTTGCAGCATTTTATTTTATTTTTATCGCAAAATTTAATACATTTACATTGATCCATTTCTTTCAAAAGTCAAAAATCGAAGAGCACACAGAAACGTGACTAACCTCTTCTGTTGTCGAAAATAAATTACTAATCAAAATTGGCTCCTAATGCAAGCACATGATAAACATTTGTGTCCGATTATAACAAAAGTAAAATATCGATAATCGAATGGCCCACGAAAAATCAAAATTCACCTTTTCCTTTGAACATACCTCGTACTCTTATAATTCGTGCTAAATGGATTTTTGATATTTAGAAAAAATATTTTTTTTTAGTAAACTTACTTTTAGTGATACTTTTTCATTTAAACAATGACTTATAGTTTTATTATATTCTCGTTGCTACGCTGAATATTTTCCCTACTCAACTATTCATAAATATACAAAAATTCCCTTTCAATCTGCTTCGCTTAACTTGTGAAACACTTTGCGACTTTGCCTGTAGGCTTTCAGTTGGGAAAATATTAGTCTTCAGTAAAGTAAACAGAACAAATTCAGTTTTAACATGAACGTGCTTTTGTACATTTCGCTTATTTAGTGTATTTTAAGGTATTTTGTATAAAATATTAATATTAGACATATTTATTAAGTGCGTAAGTGTGAGTAAGGATACGTTAAGAAGGAGTTGCAACAACAGAAATTCCACATTTTTTGATAATACCAACAAAAGTAGACCGCAAATACTGTTTTCTCATAACTCGCCTGAGCGCCACCAATTGACATTTATATTTTCATCCAAATCTTGTAAATATATATTTTGTGACAACTTCGACAGCTTAAATCCCCAACGCACAGTCGCCTATGAACCGATTAGTTTTCGACAAAATCGAAAGAGATGGTTATATGGGGATTGTAGCACCGAAAGGAGGGGGGCGGAGCTGAAAAATAAAACTCCCCATCTTTTAACGTTGTGATTCGTGTTTTTGGGAAAGATACCGTGTGTCGAAGAGGGAAGCAAGATGCAGAAGAAAGCAGAGAGAGTCCGAAATGTGTGAGTATGGAGAGCTTGAGTAGGTGGCTCGCACGGCTAATGCTCGAAGAATTTATGAAAATATCAAGATACGAGTACATTCTGAGTTTCTGAGCCAACATTTCTCCTGCCTGTTTGCAGTGTAAATATTACATCTGGAGATAAGGAACCCGAAATTCCTTATGATTAGGATGGAGTAGATATTACAACACCTGATTATGATGAAGTTCGAATAGTGATTGCTTGATTGAAGAATAACAAAGTCAGGGTGCCACTGACATACTGGATGAGCAACTCAAATACGGAGAAAAACACCCGGAAAGGTGTTCTCGTATACTTAATTTTCTGGACGTTGCTCAGGGTAATCTGATAAAAATAATACGAGATGAAGAACTAAGTCTCGTAGTGAAGCAGAAAAAGAGTTTATGAAATAGTCAACACATTCGCGTTTTGGATCATAAGTTCTCTATAAAATTTAATGTTTGCTTAATTTGGGGTCGATACTATGACGCTCTGCACTCTGATAGCACGCACTGCAAACCATATATTTATATTTGAAAGAAAATAGCTACATATGAAAATTGGGTTTAAAGTAGCTTTGCAACTGCATCGAAAATTTTTGCTTTGATCGAAAATTAGTAGGTTTTTGAGAATAATATTGGAATTTAATTTAAACTTTTTCACCTACATACACTTTTTAAGATTGCCCCTATTTAAAAAATATTATTTCTAATGTTATCAGCAAAAATATATCCGGTTTTCAAAGTCTCCAGGATGAGATTTGGTTTATTTTCCCCATACGACGAACCGAAGTTTTAACTATTTTAGTGTAACATGGGAGGGCGCTATGCTTTCATGCACAGGCTTTGCTAGTTCATCCGCTAAAGCCGATGCAGATGTGTTTTTGTGTCGCTTTGTTTGCAGATTAACTTTGACGTTTTCTACATCCGAATCTAACACGTCAATTAAAAAGTTTCCGGCCTGACACATATGTTTCCATCTACAGAACAAATTCAATCTATATGATTTGTTGTTAACCTTAACCTTCAAAAGACGTGAGTATAAATTTGACAGCTGTCGGATCATTAGTTTGTGATCTATAGCACTTTGAGTGAAGCAGCTTTTTTATTGTGAAAAAAAATGGATAAAAAGGAATTTCGCGTGTTGATAAAATATTGCTTTTTGAAAGGAAAAAATACAGTTATAGCAAAAACTTGACTTGCTCACGAGTTTTCCGACACTGCCCTAAACAACTAACCATCAAGGATTGGTATGCTAAGTTTAGACGTGGTGAAATGAACACCAAGGACGGTGAACGCATTGAAGGCCCAAAAGAGGTTGTTACCGACGAAAAAATCAATAAAATCCACAAAATGATTTTGATTGAACGTAGATAAGAATTGAATGAAATAGCAGGTACCCTAAGATTATTAACTGAACATGCGCATCATACTAATCACGAATATTTGGGTGTGAGAAAGCTGTGTGCAAAGTGAGTGCCGCGCGCGCTCACTTTTGATCAAAAAAAAAAAAAAAAAAAAAAACGACGATTTGATGATTCGGAGTAATGTTTGGAGATGTTCAAGCGTAATAAACCCGAGTTTTTGAGTCGATGTGTGACAATGGATGAAACATAACTGCATTATTTTACTCCAAAGTACAATCGACCCGCTCCAAGACGTGGAAAAACGTAACAGTTGACTGTCAAGGTTATGGCGTCTGTATGCGCATGAAATAATTTTCATTGAGTACCTTGAAAAAGGAAAGTCAGTGAAATCGAAGGCAAAAATCTACGAATTGGGTGTCAAATTACTTCCGCATCCACTGTATTCTCCAGATCTGGTATCCAGAATGCTCGCTGGTAAGAAATTTCGAATGAAGCGGTGATCGTCGAAACTGAGGCCTATTTTGAAGCAAAGGACAAATCGTACTACAAAATGGTTGCTATAATCAGTGAATCAACTTTGATGGGAATTATTTTGATAAAAAAAAGAAATCAAATGAAGATTCAAATCAGCTACGGTCACTGCGCGTAAAATAATGACATTTGGCTAAAATTTCTCACATAAGCAACTCTGATGCCTAGTCAAGGCTAAAAGTCGGCCAAATGGCGGGCAAAATCGCTTTGAGTGTAGCAGATTTGAATTTTCTTTTGTTTTCATATTTTTTCTTAATATGATTTCACGAACAAAAACACATAAGAGCTTCACGCTCAAATATGTCGAAAAAACTGAGAAAGTGCAATAAAACTAATTTTAGATTCTGCCACTGTGCATAAAAAAATAACTTAGTTTTCAAATATTTATTTTTTAATTTTTGATAAAATTTTTTTAAATTCTTTGGAAACAAAACCAATTAGTGCAGCAAGTCACCTCGTAAGCTAGATTAAAAGACTAATGCGTTAAAAAAATTGCTTTTAGGAATTCCCTTTAGTAAACTATCATTCTGTTCAATAATAAATTATTATTTGTTTTATGGTTTCACCGCCAGTATCGATATTTGACTAAAATGTAATATTACAACCAACGCAGAACAACGATATTTACCAATCCATATGTAACTGCGCAATTTTGTCTTACCTTTTGATGCTCACGGCAAACCGTTAGTTTTGGGCTAACGAAAAAATAATATTCCCATTTCCTAATAAATCCCACAGCAATTTCGAAAATCCTCGCAAAAAAATTACTTGGAAATATATACAAGTTTGTCCAGCCAAGCGCGCTGACAGATCCATAACATTGTTAACCCTTAATTGAATTTCCACCAAATGTCAGGAGCACAAATCAAAACAGCTAAAAAGAAAATGTAGCCAAAGCAATTAAAACAACAAAAACAACAACCAAATCAAACGAACAAAACTCGACATATGCTAACGCGGCTAAGGCGAATCGAACAAATGTGGGTTTACCCAGTCATGGTAACGGTTAAACCCGTAATAAGGAAAAAAAAAAATAGATGGAAATAGAGATGGGAAAGAAGTGAGCACAAATAGAAATATAGCGAAAACATTGGTTGTAGTTGTGTGAAAGCTAATAACAGCAAAACTCAGAGATTTCCATGACAATTCACAACCAGCAGATGTACAGCAGTAGCAGCCGCAGATCTTCCTCTCATTCGTTCACTACACAGCGCGCTCATTGTTGGCAGGTGCGATAAGGATGCTGATTGCTATGTATTCAAGGAGCGGCAAGAGTGAAGCAATGTATTGTGTGCAGGTTGTCATAAAGTGTCGTGTAGGTGTGAAACACGTGCAGGAAGTAATCAAATATACCTACACACCCCTCACTCACCCAGCTTCAGCTTGCTGCCAGCGCTCTTCCTTTCGCTGCAACCGCAACGAGGTCAGCTAATGTGGGTGACCAGCAAGCCAGGTAGAGTCAATAAATTGTTTGTGGAAAGTGTAATTAAATCGTACTTCTGCTACAACTTGAAAGTCGGTAATCAAAAATTATGGTGGCTTAAAAATAGAATTGGTGGAAGGTGTTGTAAGTGTGAGAGAGAAAGAGTGGAAATTATAAGAAAATTTTCATTAACCACAAAATACGAAACTCAATAAACGAAAAAATTACCAGGTTATATAAAACAGAAAATAAATGAAACTTGCTTCTCTGGAAACTAATTCAGCATTTTGTGGGTAGTTCAGTGCTTTTAAGCGCGACTCACTGAGTTAAATTATTAATTTGATGAGCAACGCAAAGAAATGAATTTGAAATAATGGCAAAAAGCCATGAGTTGGACGGCACACAAGTTGCTACCAAACTACAAAACCTTTCCAAGGTACCATTTCATATGGAAATATAAAACGTTGATACGCAGGAAATCAACAGAGCAAACTTTATTCAAACAAAAGGAAATGATGATGATGATAGAGTGTACAATTGTTGGCGTATGCCGATGATATTAATACAATTGGTCATAACAACCGCATCGTAAGTTCTGCGCTCTCAAGGTTAGACAAAGAAGCGAAGCGAATGGGTCTGGTAGTGAACGAGGGCAAGACGAAATATATCCTGTTATCAAATTAACAGTCATCGCACTCGCGACTTGGCTCCGACGACACTGTTGACAGCCATAACTTCGAAGTCGTGGAAAATTTCGTCTATCAAGGAACCAACATTAAAAGCACCAACAATGTCAGCCTTGAAAAAATAAAGTTCTCTACCGACGAACCAAAACCAAACTCTACAAGTCGCTCATAATTCCTGTCCTGAAATATGGTGCAGAAGCCATGGCTATACTACGACATTGACACAGTTCAGCGAATCAAGAGGCAGTGGCTATGCTGGCTAGGTCATTTCGTCCGAATGGATGAAAGCGCTGCAGCTTTGAAAATATTCAATGGAGTACCCGCTGGCGGAAGCAGAAGAAGAGGAAGACCACCACTCCGTTGGAAGGATGAGGTGGAGAGCAACCTGGTATCACTTAGTATTTCCAACTGGCGCCACACAGCAAAGAAAAGAAACGAGTGGCGCGCTATTGTTGACGAGGCTATAATTGCGTAAGTGGTGCATACGTCAAAGAAGCAGAAGAAGAAAAGAAAATGATGAGGCTCCGTCCATTGAAATTTTAAAATTACTTGCATGAAGTAAAATCAAGAATTAGCTTAGTGAGTTCAAAATAAAATACATTCATGCCTATTAAGGTAAACTTCAGATTAATTGCGGCGGGGATACACTCGATCCGCTGTCGACTCACTTTTTTTTTAGGAAACGTTATAACTGATGACCACACACATATATATATATATATATATATATATATATATATATATATATATATATATATATATATATATATATATATATATATATATATATATATATGGTGCTTTGTAACCGCTGAAGCGATTTTCGGCCGAGCTCCTCCTCTAATTTGTGGTTTTGCGTCTTGATGTTTTTACCAACAAATGAAGGGACCTACAGTTTATTCTAAGCCGCCTCCGAACGGCTGATGGATTTTTATGAGGAGCTTATATTTCATGTCAGAAATACACTCGGAGGGCTTGACATTCCCTGCCGAGGGGCGACCGCAATTAGAAAAATTTATTTTCTATAATTTTTGATGTTGCTCGAACCTGGGCTCGAACCCAGACCTTCCGAATGGCAGTACGCAATGCTAACCCACACGATGCAGTGTTGTAACATTTCCTTGCTTTTTAACGTTTACTAAATTTAAATATAAAAGTTATACTTTAATTTTTTTAATTTTTCAAGTGCCACACTTTCTTTATTAGAAGTTTATGTCGTTTCAATTCTACTAATGTTTTTTGAGAATATCATTGCTTTGCTAATTTTGCTCGCCTAGCCGCTCTACAGATTGGGTTTTTTTCTTTCCAATTGTTGATTTTTCTTGGTTATCAACATTCTCCGCCATTTTGTGTAAATTTTTTATTTTTATTTTTGTATATTTATTCGCTGGTCTAGCATGTCAAATTATCCATGTATCCTTTTCCAAGCTCTTTTTTTACTTCGGGCGACAAGTGGCAGTTACGGCCTACAGCTTGTCACATTAGATGAATAACAAAAATGCTAGAAAATTGCTTTTGCGTAGGATGCTTGCATAAAATCCTGTGATTTATTTGTATATATTTGCTTATATATATATATATATATTTACAACTGTCAAGTAGTTTACACAAATCCTTGTAATATTATTCCTTTTATAGATATAGTTTTTATATTTTAATTTCCGGTTTTTATATAATGTTTAAAAAAATTTAAAACTAACCTAGAAAGTATTCGCAGCAATAACTAGAATACACACTTGAAATTTTATTAAATATTTAATATTTTGAAAAATTGTACAATAGGTAAATACGTAAAATATATATAAGTACGTAATAATCTGATATTTTCCCCATCTTGATGAGGTCAATTTTGGCAACTTAGGTGTTTCACAAGTTCACATTTTCGTATTTTCGATCACATCGATTATGTAGGCGAGTGTATTTGAATGGGGTTTTTGTGGATCTACAGTACGTCTAGTTTTTTTTTAATTTCCAGAGAGAGGGAGAAAGAGAAGAAATCCATAGGTCAAGTTGGTAGAGTGAAAGACTGAAAAGCAGATTTATATAATTTGTTAAGAGTGAAGAGGAAAAATATTAAAAATCACTATATGTCAAAGTTGCTCAACAATGAGCGTCAATGAGCTTCTACAAAATAATTAATTTTTAAATTTTCAGTAGCCTTTTAAAACAAATTCTAAACAAAAAGTGTTTGATTGTTAAGTTTGTTTTAGTTAGAAAGCAATTTACATAAGTAATGACATTTTTCTTCTAATTAGTGCTGAGCACTTTATTTTTGCTCTTCTCTCATTTCACAATTCAATTTGTACTTACATACGTACCATGCAGTGAATTTACGAAACGCATGATTAATGCAGCAAATCCGCTGTGAACTTTTGAAACAGTAATGAGCACGTTTCTAGGCATAACCTTAAAGTCATTTGCCGCAACACTCAACTGAACTTGTGGAACATTTAAAGCCAGGCGCTTCATTCGTTACAAAGTGCCGTCGCGAATTAAGTAAAAATTAAAAGGAAAAAATAATTGTTATTAAAAATGTAGCGAGCCATATTTTATTGCGAAAGCCAAATATATTTCTTCTTCTTAGCTGAATTTTTACATCACACTGTTAAATGTGTTTCACATTGTCTGTTCCTTTTTGTTTTTTGTTTTGTTTTTTGGTTGCCCTAATTTTCATATAATTTTTTGCACATGACATAAAGGCCATGGTGAAACTCGGCTGTCTAGACGCCATCCGCTGAGAGCAAAATTTGTTAAATAGCTACTGTTATATCTATTTAAATGTTTGTAAAAACAAACACACACACATACTGCGCATTGCACTTGACCCTCGCAGCTTGTTTAGCATTCCCTTGAACTGAGCAGAGCTGGCTGTGACTTCTTAATCGACTTGCCTTGACTTTCCCTAATTTTACTCGGATTTCCTTAACAATGTTTTAAGCGCTTGTGAAAGAATTTTACAATTTGTTAGTTATATAGAAAACAAAAAAGGGGAAACTGTTTTTTTTTTTTGTACAGCGAACCCTCTGTAATCGGCAAGTTTGGTGGTAAGCGCCAACAAGCGTTCAGAAAAAAAGAGGGTTCGCTCTTTGTGCTTGCATTACTCGGCACTTCGGATGTCTAACTCGTTTATGCTGTGGCAAATACAACTTCACTAAAACGCATGAAATTCCCTGAGAGTGCAAAGGGGAGCAAAAATTACACAAACATACGTACAAGTCCATGGCAGGGTTCGCATGCAACTCCATTGAAAACGAAGTGAAATGTGCGTCGTCCCCTAAACAAGACGTACAATTTTCAGAAGACAAAAAGACAAGGGAAATAGCTGGAGACAGACAATGGGCAGACAGGCAGGCAAGCATTGCGAGTATATGGTCGTTGTGTGCATAAAGTTTCGTTCCGCTACTTCAATTGCAATTTGGTGTGAAAAAGGTGTTTTGTGCGAGTGCAACTGCTGCTAGTCTTCTACCAAGCGTGAGGACTGGGTAGTCTTAATTGGTATAAGGACATAGCGGAGTACTCAACTGTCAAATGAACGACAACGGTAACTACGGCGACAATGACGACCCCGACGAACCCACAATGCACGAATGAGCGCTTCTCAAGTGTCTGCCGGTGTGAGTTAGTGGCAATGTAGCGGTGGAGTGTACAGCACCACTGCAAAATTGAAGTTACGAACTACATGCAGCCCAGCAACCAACGACTAACTTCATTTCAGCACACGACAGCTCTGGGGCATTGCAAATTTACCGAAGGGGGAAAATAGCAATCACCTCAGTCCGAGGGTGACAGACGAGCGTTTGAATAGCAATTCATTAGATGTCTTCTGTTTCAGCGTTGGAAGTGTAAATTGCATTAGCAACAATGGCAATTGTAGCGCATGAATAGCAGTAAAGTGAGTGAATGAAAAAAGGGGTTACAAAAAACGACATCGTGTGTGTGTTTGTGTGTTTGTGTGTATATGAAAGAATAACAGGAGCAAAGTTGACAATCCGCAGACGGTTGACACTTAAGTGTGCGACCCTCTCGAATGCGTCCGTGCAAGGGATAGCCGGATGAGGGATGCATTTTGCAATAACAGTATCGGCCTTTACTGTTAAGAGAGTTGGAGGTTATGTTTATTCCAATACTTTATATTATTCTGATTTGGAAACGCTAAACTTTTAGTAATTAGTTTTAAATATTTAAACTATAAATAAAGAAAAATATATCAATCTGAATTTATTTTGAAGAAACATAGAGAAAAATAGCTAAATTGTTCTTGTTTTTGTGAAGATGTATTAGTTTTTTAACTTGTCAAGTTTCTGAGGAAGCTTAGAATAGGAGAAACCCCACACCTGGAAACGCTGACTGAGAGCTTATAAAGCTTAATATAAAAAGTGAACTTGTGAAACACTTTGCAGGAGAAATTGAAATTAAACCTAACCAAGCCTGCATATGTAATACTATATATATAAAAAAGAAACTAAAGGGAACTTAAATTATAATGAAATAATGAATACTCTTTCTTTCTAATTAAAGGTAAAAATACTTTTCAGGGTGGTTTTTGACCAAAAAATAACGTGCGTAAAAAGCTGGAATTGAAATTTATAAACAGAAATAATTATATATAACAACAGTGATTTGTAAGAGTTACATCACAATTGCATACCTCGTACATATATTTTGCTATGAATTCACTCTACGCAAAAAAATTTTCTGTAAATTTTGTTACTCAAACAAACTGTAGGCCGCGAATGTCATTTTGTCACCAGATATAAATGAAGGACTTGCAATTTTCGTGGGCAACTTTTATTTTTGTAACTCACTTGACGTCTCTGAGATACTTCAACAAGTTTTCATTCCAAATATACAACCTTTTCATTACCTCGTTTAGAATGCCACTCCTGAGTTTTCGTCTTTGAATCTCAAGTACATGTAGTCATTTTAAATTCGCTCAAGAGTGGAATGACAAGTTAGTGCAACTCTTCACAAAGTTTACTTTTCTTTACTTTCTTTCTCGCCAACAATAGTAAAATAAAAAATAAAAAACTAAATTGAAATAAGGTAAAAAATGAAATACAAAATAATATAACATAAAATATAATAATATAAACTAAATGAAACAAAGCTAAATAAAATCAAATCAAAAATAACATAAATTAAATTAAAAAAAGAAAATAATATAATGTAATATAAAATAAATAAAAACGACATTAAATCAAATAAAACTAATTAAAAACTAATAATATAATATTAAATAAAATAAATTAAATTAATATAAATAAAAAAATATAAAATTACACAAACTAAAAATAAAATTTAAAAAAAATTAAAAATATTTATAATAGAACAAAATTAAAAAAAAAACAACAGTAATAAAATAATAAAAAATTAAAATATATTAATATAAAATATAATATAATAAAAAAATAGAATAAAAAAATTAAAAAAAACTAAATTTAAAAAAAATATAATAAAAAATAAATAAATAAAATAAAATAAAATACAATAAACAATTAAAAATAAAAATAAAAAAATTGTATAAAAAATAAAAAAATTTAAAAACAATAAACTAAAGTAAAAATCAAATAAAAATAAAATAAAATAAAATGAAATAAAATAAAAATAAAAAAATCAAAATAAAATGAAATAAAAGAAGATAAAACTAAATGAAATGGAATAAAATGAAATGAAATAAAATAAAATAAAATAAACATAATAAAAATTTAAATAAAATAAAATAAAATAGTTTTTAACAAAATAAATATAAAAAAAAACATATCAAAAAAATTAAAATAACATAAATTAATATAAATTAAAACGTAAAGATGAATTCAAATAAATAAATTAAATAAAAATAAATAAAGATTTAAAAATTTTATATTTTTATTTAAATTTTACTTCATTAAATAAAAATTCTAAAAAAAATAAAAATATAAAAAAAAGGTAAAATATGTAAAAAAAAAATAAAATAAAAACATAAAATAAAGTAAAATAAAAACAAATAACTAAAATAAAATAAACACATTAAAATTATAAATAATAAAATATAAATAAAAAATTAAAATATAATCTAGAAAAAATAGAAAATAAAATAAAATTATATCAAAATAAAATAAATGAAACTTAATTGAATTTAACTTCATTAAATAAAAAACTACATAAAATAATAAAATTAAAATAAAATTAATAAAGTGTAAAAGAATAACAAAATAATGTAAAACAAAATAAAATAGAAAAATAAAATGTGATCATAAAATAATACATATAATAAAAGAAATAAAGCAAAAAATAAAACGAATTAAAATAAGAACAAAAAAATAAAATAACATAAGAAATGAAAATAGTATATTATTAATATAAAAAAATTAAAATTTTATCTAATAAATTAAAATAAAATAAAATTATAATATAATAAAACAAGTGAAATTCAATTAAATTTAACTTTATTAAATAGAATGAAAAATAATAATAAAAAAAAAAATTATTAAAATTAAATAAAACGAATAATACAAGAACAATAAAATAAAAAGGTTTGTAAAATAAATAATAAATCTAATAAAAAATTAAATTTTTTAATCAAATTAGAAAGTATAAAATAATTATTATATACTAAATTGAACTAAATGAATTAATATTAAATAAAATAAAGTTAGGCCAAATTAATTTAAATAAATTTATATGAAATTAAATAAAAAATTATTTTAGCTTTTTGAAATAATTAAGATTGGAAATATTTTATATAAATTGGAGTGATAGTTTTTTTTTATTTTTTTATGTTTTATTTTCTTATTTCTTGTTTTCTTTCTTTTGTTATTTGCAAATTATGCACTCGTCAACAAAACATTCCTTCTTTAAATATTTGTTAGAATTTTTCACATATTTTGCAACCTTTTGTGAATTAAATTTCACTTAGTGTGAAAATACCTGTCTAAATTTATACTTATAGTAATTTATTAATTCAACTTTTCCCAATTTTTGAGGAATGAAATAAAAACACATTCGTACTTTACCTGCCTTATTTTCTTAAAGCCTGCTTTTTTGCATTAATTCTTTAATTGCGTTTAAATATTAAATTTTTGTTAAATTTAAATTTGAAATCGACACCTGTTCAATGTCAACAACAGCTTAAGAGTAATACTTAAGAGCAATATGATTAAGAAAAAAAAACATCCTTCGTTTGATATAATGATTGAATAGAATACTTAACCAATTATCTACGAAAATAGCGTGGAAAACGTGAAACTCTCAGCACTTGAAGAAGAACTTGTGAAAAGCAAAACAACGAAATACCATTATAAGTAGAATAACAACAATAACAACAAGTTATAAAATAAAATAAGGAGACAAGAAATGCTATTGTATTACAATTTGTGCTGAATTAAAATAAAATACACCCACCCATCGTGACAATCGAAAGTCAACTTTTGCCTCAACAACGACCGAACAACACTAACCAACGCCACCGTTCCAAGCATTTTATAGATGGTAAAGTGAATCTCAGTACTTGGACTCGAATAAACTCAATTTGAAATTCCTTGTAAAAATATTTACCACTTAGAAAACAGTGAACAGACAAACTGCCAATATATATTCATTTATAAACACAAGAGTAATCTGAGGGGGAAAAATACAAAAAAAAAAAAAATAATAATAATAAATAAATAAATAAATAAGCTTATGTGTATGTATATAGTATAACAAATGCTGGGTGTTGAAGGTCGGTCGGTCGGCCAGTTTATTCTCTTACACAAATTATTCGTATTTCTCTTTTAGCCAACTATCTAATATGTATATCTGCTACATGCTTGCTTTCCATCATTCAACCAGTTTAATTTGAAGAAGTTTTGTAGAGAGCTTTTTGCTCCCTAAGCCCTGTTCGACACGCTCACGCTTTGTTGTTATTGTTATTTTTATAATTATCATAGTTGCTGTACTAGTCCTTTATATATGTGTACTAGTGCATATATTTGTTTATAGAACTTCAACGATACATACTCATATAACTAGAAAGCGTAAATACCTCCATATGCCTCACCTGTGGAGGTATTCGTACGTTTTTTATTGCATACAAGTATGCATGAGAAATTGTTGTTTTTGTGGTTGTGGCATTGCTTATTTGAACGGCCGTTGACGTAAATCACCAATACATTCAAATGATGGAAATTTATATAGTCCATACATAAATGTTACATATAGTTACATACTCGCAAACATATAAAAGGCTAAAGGGTAGGGAATGGCAGGCAATATACATATATAGAAATATATGTAAAATCCCTGTAGTCATTTTTTCTCAGAAACGACAAGAATTATTTAGAAAACTCTTATCTAATATTTATTTACAAAAGTTAAAGAAGAGAGTTAAGGATATATGTAAGTATATACATACATATATTTGCAATTTATAGACTTTCTTAGAAAAGTCATGATTTATCATTCTCTTAAAATTCTGTCGAAAAATCCCAACTGTTGTTCTGCTGGCAATTCGGATGCTCACAGCAAAATAGTTGACGAAGTACCTTTTTCTACAGGATAAATAAAAACAAACTAACGGTTTGCATAGTTGGAGACAAAATAAAATGCAAAAAGCGTATTTTTGAATAATAAATTAGTAAATAAATAAATCGATATAAAAATAAACAAACAAAAAATATTAATAAAAAATTAAAATTTAATGTAATATAATGTTAAATATCAAATATATCAATAATTAAAATAACGAACAAAGAAACTGATTTAATAACTAACTAAAAAAAAAATAATAACTAATTAAATAAATAAATTAATAAAAAATTAAAAAATAATTGATTAATTAACTATAATTAATATGTAAACAAATATATTAATCAATTTAAAAAATATATTAACTTATAAAAGATATAAAAATGTTAATTAACAAGTAGAAAAATTAATTAAACAGATAAATTTCATTATATAAATATATAAATACACAAATAAAATAAAGAGGGCGTAAAATAATTACTTATTTTAATAAATAATTAATAAATAGAAAATAAACTAACAGAAAATTAAAGAATATTGATTAACCAGTATATAAATAAAACAAAGAAATGAGAAAATAAATAAATAAATTAATAAAAAATTAAAAAACTTAGCAATTAATTAAAATTTTTACATTTACGAACAAGAAAGAACGGCTGTCTTCGGCCAAGCTTCGTTTTTCTTTACACCTTTCATGACTATTTTAAATTTGTTGCAAAACGCAAAAAAGAAATTTTAATAATTTTCAGTGTCAATATGACTTGAATTTACGTCTGTAGAATACAAAATTTCACGCTCCTTGCTTAGTTTTCGGCGAATTTAGGATTCAAAACCTCATATCTGAACAAATCCGTTGTATGGGGGCTATATGATATCGAATTCCGACTTCTATGATTTTCTGTACCAACGTGCAATTCATAATATGGATTTTTCACCCAAAACCTCTTAACTGAAAATATCGGTGTCTGTGAGCTATATGTTATATTCGTCCGATATCAATGATTTTCAGAAACAATTTGCAAATTCGCTATGTATGTGTAGTATACTAAATTACAGGTATTTTATTGACGAATTTATGACCCGAAAATTCACATCTGAAAAATCGGTTGTATATATGCCATAGTTGTCCGATCTGGCCAGTTCCAAATGATCGTTTAAATATATTGTGATTCTGGTACGACCGGTATTAATTTCGGTGGTTATATCTCTTCTCCTTCTGGTACTTACATACTTCGGACCAAAGGTAATATACCATTTTATGTACATAAAAGGTATAAAAGTAGTAATTTAAAAAATTAGCCGATACAAAATTTTAGAAAAATTCAACTTTTAATTTTTGTGTGTGGAAAATTATAAAGTATTCTAGTTTATAACCACATAATCAAAACAACAAAATAATACATATTTCATAGAATGGATTTTTTATAGAAATATCTATAAAAAAGACTTGATTTTCGCATTTATATTTATGCCGAATCGGCGACAACATATACTTCACAATAAGGGTCGGTAGATACTATAAAAGTAAATGCAAGGAATTTGCACATTTTTATTTTTCTTAAGTTTTGAAAGCTTTGGTGCAATCGTTACTCCTAATTAAAATTTTTTTTCTCACAGCTAAATATTTTTCTCGTTTTAACTTATTAATTTTTTCATAGCAAAGGTCGGTATGCACCTCTAGCGAAAAAAACTCATATATTTCGTGGATGGAAAAATGTAGCAGGCACGGAAATTTGACGGATGATTTTCTATAGTGAACAGCTTTTTATATAGGAAGAAGATATGCGCCGTAAATATTTGTCGCTGATTATGTATTCTGACCTTTTTCATGGCTAAGAATAAATAAAAGGTGTAGAAATTGATGAAGAAACTAAAAACGTTACATAAATTGCTTTATAAGCTTGCTTTAATACGTTTGAAAATCAGTCTTCCTCTTGTTTCTCGCGAAATATATATGAGACTATTTATTTTGCTCGGAAACCTGTGTTGCCGTGCTTTCGTATTTTAGAAATAGGCAGTAGAAAATGGAGTTTTTTTCGTTCGAGGTGCGTACTGCTTCGTAAAAAATTTTGGAATCGCATCTTTGTTTGCACTTTCTTATATGAAGTTTTTGGCTTTCGTTAGAGCTGCATACCGACCTTAACTGAATAAACACCACATTTTTATGTCACAACTTTTTTAAATTTTTTTGCTTCGTTTTGTTTTTGAAAAAATAAATAAATAAATTAAGAAAATATTACACTGGGCTTAAATTTACAGGAATTTATGTATGTAAATAAATTCATAAGAAATACAAAGTAACAAATTCCGAAAATCACCATAAATAGCCAAACAACCCAACCACGTGACAATTCTTATTATAAATGGACATGCTATACAGCTACAGAGCAAGTTTGAAAAAAAAAAATTTAGTTTGCAATTTTTAACAAAATTTGCTGAGGAATTGGTCTTGAATAGCGTAATGTGGTTAAAGTTCATTACAATATTTGCACGTTACCTGAAAAAGGCTTGGAGTTGTCATGTGGCTAAGGAAAATTTTCATAATTACTGTAAAATTTTTTTTTCCGTTATTTTAGGCGCCAAAATCAATATTCGCTTTATTGTTCGCCTAGTATACTCGTATAGGTACAATAACATATATATGTACGTTTGCACAACTTCATCATAAAATCAATGACTAAAATTATTTCCATAGAATGTTAAAAATAAATATGGAATGATAATTCGAAATATTGTGAATAAACCATCATAGCAACAATAACAAGCTGAAATGATAGACATGCAAGCACATACTACATACATAAGTAATGTAACATACAAATAGATATACATAGGTCTCTCTCAGATAGCAGCAGACAAACATACAAAAGTAAGGATATATGTATATCGTGTAGTATGTATGTTTATGTAAAGTATGTAAATAGATATTTGTATTGAAATTTTTACTAACTCAACTTGTTCTGATTATATTTATATCAATCGCTACTGTAGTAGTAGTAGTAGTTGTTGTTGTTGTAATAAAATGCCTCCTAGTTTATTCACAACCTGTGGTTAGTTAGTTAACCTAATTTCCAGAGCATTGGTACTTTGCTATTTTCTTCGTTTTCTTCTTGCCATTACCTACCGCTGTAGCTTCTTTCCATCAAATTTCACCGACTAGTGCCATAATCAGGTGCCACTCAGACTCATACCGCAGGGTCAGTGCTCAATTTGTAGTGTCTGAAATGTAGTTGTATATTCGTAATTATATATGTATATATGAGCACTTCTGTATAAATATATATATATATATTCAGTATATACATATATCTAAATAAGTAGACATGTATTAACACCTAACGGAAGAACGAGCGGAAGGAAAGTGCGCGCACTTGTAACATGAAAGCAATTTCCGTTACAAATGTAGAAAATCGTGGAGTTGCAGGAAAATAAGAGAAATCAAATGAAAAGAGAGAGTCGCGAGAGTCGACCGCTAAAAAGCAAAAGCTTACTAACATATGATTGAACTGGGGCCAGTTTGTAGTCGCCAGCTTCGAGACAATTCTTTCGTAGTGCGAGGCTTCGGCTCGTGTCTATTAATGTGCTTAAGAATATGCAACGTAATTGCGGACGCTTAAAAATAGACGCAAAATAATAAACATGTAGCAACAAAAAAAAAAAAAAAAAAAAAAACGAAGACGTAGACGAAGGAAAAAAATAAGTAAAGGTTAGAAAAATTAAAAATAAATCGAAACACATATAAAAAGGAGGGCATGTCAACATCGCTTGAAAATACTTAGTGGACTTTTTTTTATATAGAATTCACCTTTATTTTAATTACATAGCGTTGTTGTTCTAAAAAGTTAACTTTCTTTATGCTAACTATAAATCGAAGTTAATACAACCAATAATTTGGGCTGAGAGAACAAAATCATGAGTTTTAGTGTTATTGTTTTTTCGTAGTTACAGTAAATATAGCACCGCTTCGTCAACTGTTATCGATGATAGTCCTATTTTTTGAGTAAAAAAAGAATCACCGATACCAACGAAAGACTTGACAAATACTGTGGGAACTCTACACCAGCAATTTCAATCGTTTACTCAGTTCCGTTGTGGTCATACAAGTGACACTGAACGTTCAGGGGTCGCATCCGTTCCGTGAACGTGCAACTCGTCGCTTAATTTTGTGTGTTGGGTATGACTGCATCCGTGAACGGACGCATGTTACGAACTGTCAAACGAATGCAATAAAACAATCTTATAAATACGTACGCACAATGAAGTGAATCCCATTCATTTCTTATAGGAAACGGATCACTTAATCTTGTTTCGTACGAACGTTCATCCGTTCATGGATCAGACGATTCGACTCCAGGTCGCCCGAAAGAGGTGCCAAAAATCGTCTATAAAATCCATGGAATGATGTTGAACTATCGGAGAAGAAAAGTGCATGAATTGGCTGAGGCTGTAGGCATCTCAATTGAGCGCGAACATTACATTTTACAAGAATATTTGGACATGAAGAAGCGATGGGTGCCGCGATTGGTCACACATGACCATAAGACTAACCTCAAAGAAGTAGTTGGTAATATTCAACAGCAATACAAACTAATTTTCGTTACCGTAGGTTCCATCCAGCACAGAAGGTTTCTCAGGGTAAACGTCCACCAAAGAAACCCAAGGTGCGTCTATCGGCCAAAAAGGCCAATGCCAGAATTTTGTGTAAGAAGTATATTTCACACCGACTAACTTGAAAAAGGTAAAACCACACCAGCGAATGTTATTCATAGCTTTTGAACAGACTCGATATTGATTTAATGCAGCAACGACTGCATATAGGGAAAGAAGTGCGGTTCCATCAGGACAATGTACGGATGCACACATATCCGTACTCACCATGGCAAAAGTTAGTAAGTTGGACTACGAACAGTTATTCTCCAGATTTAGCTCAGATTTAAAAAAAAAATACTTTAATATATTATGAAAAATTATTTTTTTCTGAGCACAGTCAGCTGTCAACATGCTAAATTACAGAAATTTTATTTAAATAAAAAATTTAGTTCATATTACTAAATGGTAACGCCCAAGATTGCCCTTAGAGTATGAAAATAAATACACTTATGTATCTTTTAAATTGTAACAAACAAGAAATAGTGTCATCCCCGTCATTCCGACGTCTTACATCTTTCATGAACATATAGGGTTTTCCAATAAGAGTGATATGATTTCCTTAAAAAAAACATACTAATTGATAAGGAATTTCATATGTTTTTAATTTAAATTGAAGTACAATCGATACATTTAAGTTCAAAATATCACATCATTCAAATGGCCTCTACGACTTCTTTTGCAGGAAAAAATCTGATGAACCCAATTTTTGTGCACTTTTTCCACTAAATCAAGTCATATGTCATGACTATTGACTTTTAAAACTTGAAGAGTCTGGTTTATTGCTAAAGACCAATAACTTCAAATAACCCGACAAGAAGTACTCTGATGGTGTTAAATCACAACTTCTTGGAGGTTATTCAATGTCACAATTTCTTGAAATAATCGAATCTCCAAACCTTTCTCGCAATGATTCGGTTGTTGCACGTGCTGTTTTGTTGGAGCCAGACATTGTTGAGATCAACTTCTTCCAATTGTGGCCATAAAAAGTTGGTTATCATCGACCTATACCGCTCGCCATTGACAATAATGGTGCTACCAGCTTCGTTTCAAAGGAAGCACTGATCGATGATTCCACCAGACCAAAACCCAAACCAAATTACCAATTTAAGTGAATGTAATGTTGTTCATTAATAATTTGTGGATTTTCTTCGCTCCAGAATCGACAGTTTTGTTTATTTACCACCGCCACTCAAATGAAAGTGAGCCTCATCGGAGAAGATGATTTTCTTAAAAAAATCTTTATCGCTTTCAAGTTGTTCCAAGGCAAAATCAGCAACGTATATCTTTCCATGATGAAATTATAAACATTACTGAATACTTTTGAAAAAATAAAATTACAGATCATGACATATTAAATATGGCTAAAACGACACTTAGAAATCATATCATCCCTATTGGAAAACCCTATATTTCTGCGTACCAAGTTTGGTCGAAATATCTCAAACCCTGAGGCTCTAGTTCGCGTTCAAACAAGCTACATCTACTTAGTTTGTCGTTCCAATCCCATTGGTATAAATTTCGATGGGTCTATCTCTTCTACTACAGGTACTTACATACATCGGACCTAAGTTAATATCGCATTTCGTATTCATGAATGGTATAAAAATTCAATTAAAATGATGTTGTGTCAACGATGAAAAAGTGGGCATTCAATAAACCAAAAATATGAGTTTCCATTTCATTTTTATTTAATATTTATTTTCTTTTATTTTTGCCTTGTCTCGGTTTGGCTTAAATTTTGCATAAGCCAAATCATGCTTTCAGGCTATTTTGTTGCGAGATGCTTAAATGTGTGTTGTAAATTATCTCAAAGTTGAAATTAAAGTGAGATGTATAAGGATTTTTTATATAGGATTTTGGTGTAAGGAAAATTGTGGTTGTTGAGTGAACATATTATATTTCTGGGGTAAATATGAGTTTGTGGATTTTATTAAATTTTCTTTTATTTTATTTATTAAATTTTCCTTTTTTCGTTTTCCTTTTAATTACGCAGCTTTATGTGGTAAAATTGCTTTAAAATTATATATTGCTGTAATAAAGAGTGTGAAAATGCTATATTTGTTCTAATGAAAGCAAGTTTTACTTTTCCAGAAAATATCTGAATCGAATAAAATTTAAAATATTCTTTTGCTCTACGAAGCGTTTGAGTTTAGAAATATTTTTAAAGCAAATTTACGAATTTTTACTATAACTGTGAATCAAAGCATAAATAAAATCAATTAATTTAAAATAGTCACTACAAAAAAAAAAAAAAAAAAAAAAAAAAAATTTATAATAGAAATAATAAGAAATTAATATTCCTGAATGACAAAGGCGATATTTAGTATGCAAGTGTCATGAAATGTTTATAGTTTTCTAAAATAAGGTGATATATAGCTTCAAAAAATTTCTTTAAATTTAAAAAAAAATTATTTAGTGCTCAAGCTTCCCACTGTAAGCGCTAAAAATGAAAATTTACGAAAAATAATATTTTTTCGACTCTTCCTCCTGCTTATCCCAAAAAATGTGGCTCCAACATATTTTCTTACAATAAAATCAATGCCAAAAATTTCACTTAAATCTATTATAATAACTATTATAATTTATAAAGAGATTTCTTAAATATAAAACCGAAAATAAACCATTTTCATTCTCTTACTCACACACACAGCAATTTGTAAACGAATTAAAACGTTTATTTATAATGTTTCATTAAAAATTAAAATGCCGCATGAAGCGTGCCAGGTGGTGGTAGATGGTGGTTAGCCGAGTTGTGTGTGTCGGTGCATGACGTTGCTAAGAATAACGTTAGCGTCGTAAAATTGCAAAGAAAATGGAGACATTTATTATTAATTGAAAGCCTGTCGGGCTTGACTAACTGGCATCTTAAATGCTTGCAAAGTAGAATGGCTGAACTAACCTAAGCGGCAAACAGGGCACGCCCACCCCATGCGTTCGCGTATAAAATACAATACTAATAATCCTTCCTTTCGCTTGTCCAACGTTTTCTGCTTAAATACATATAGTTATATGTTTGTAGCCAGTAATTACTCCAAATGAGGCAATTACTGCCCAGTGCTGCCCATCAACTAAAAATTGGTGGATGTGGAATCAGTTAGTTAGTTAGTTATTTATGCGTGTATCATAACTAAATTTTTTTTAAATTTGTGAAATAACGTAGCACGTAATGCCAGTGCTTTTATTCAAGCGATTTTGAATTTTGACATTTTAAAATTTAAAAAAAAAAACAAGTTAAAAAACATTTGTGAAAGATAATGCATTTTTCAAACTCAGCCTATTTATGTTTATTCATCAGTCTTTGATTTTTATTTATTTATATCAACCTACGAACCTCTAATGGGCCGTAATTAGGTCATTCAATGTACTTTAATTTTTCCCCGTTTTAGCTTTCTGCCTATATCTGTTAAAAGTTTGCCGTAGGAAAACTTATTTTACCAATTGAGTATATTTGAAGGCTTTTATTTTTAGCATATAACAATAGAATTCTCTTAGTCTCTAGTTATTTAGTGACCACTCATATAAGGAGACCACTTATTATTATTATAATGATAGTTATCAAATGCTATTTATATATTATTGTATTTGACAATACAAAAAAGTTTGATTGCTTGATTTCACCTGGTACAATATTTACTAAATTTATTTTTCTATTTTTGACTCATCATCTTATCTATATATTTATATGTATAGATTAATTGCTGTTTGCCTCATCAAAACTAGAGAATGACTGAACCAATTTAGCTAATTTCAATCTAAAATTATTTGTGAAGTTTACGTGAAGGTTATTTGGTTATAAACGGGATCAGGGGCTGACTTACTCGAAATAGATGGTTCGATTTTCTTGAAGTTTGATATAGAGCGAGTTTGGAACTGACTTATTCTGAAAATATGAAAATTTCTATGAATTGGAAAATTTTTTCTTTCTAGGAAGTAGAGTACATATCGACATTCTTGAACAATATTATTTCAGTTTCCACTTGTGTGAAATTTTGTACTTAGGTATTTCTTTGTCTAGACAAGCATGTATAAAACGTTTGCTTTCCGAAAGAAGGATTAAGAACCAGTCACGATTTACTTAAAATCTAGCAAATTTGATAGCTTTTGCGTAGGTTAACATACTTTTTTCCTAAGTAGGGTATCATAGTTCGATGGATTATATGACTTGTATATATATATAGATTAATCGTAGGTTTGTTTGGTGCACCAGTTATATAACGGGTGTTTTTTATAGAGGTATAGAACTTTAAGTTGGCATTACTTTTCAAGATGGCTACCGATTTAACAACTGTCAAGTGATTTATTCTCAGTTTGGTTCGGCAATTCATCATGAATAGACTCACGCCTGAACAATGCTTGCAAATACTGCAATTTTATTTCGAAAATAATGGTTCTGTGCGGAAAACGTATCGCGCACTACGTCCATTTTATCGTCGACAAAATCGTCCATCAGAGCAGTTAATTCGATTAACCATGGTACGTTTTCGCACCACGTTTACTCTTATTGATAACTCGCATCCCCAGAGACGCCGTACGGTGCGTACAGAAGAAGCTATTGCTGCTGTAGAGCGTAGCATTGAGGAAGACCCGAATGAGTCCATCCGCCATCGAGCACAGGAATTGGATGTGTGTCCATCCACTTTATGGAAGAGTTTGCGGAAGGATCTTGGTTTGCGTGCTTACAAAATCCAACTCGTGCAAGAATTGAAGCCAAACGATCATCAAGTAAGGCGTAGATTCGTCGAATGGGACGTTGTTTCCGATTTCCATAAGCGAATTTTGTTTAGCGATGAAGCGCACTTCTGGTTGAATGGCTACGTCAACAAACAAAACTGCCGCATTTGGAGTGAAGATAATCCTCAAGTGTATGTTGAAACACCGTTACATCCAGAAAAACTGACTGTTTGGTGCGCTTTATGGGCTGGTGGAATCATTGGTCCGTACTTTTTCAAAAACGATGGTGGCCAGAACGTTACAGTCAATGATGATCGGTATAGAACCAGGATTACTAACTTTTTCATTTCTGAATTGAATAACCATGATGTCCAGGAGATTTGGTTTCAACAAGACGGCGCAACATGTCACACAGCTCGTGCCACAATAGATTTATTGAAAGACACGTTTGGTGACCGCCTAATTTCACGTTTTGGACCTGTGAATTGGCCTCCAAGATCTTGTGATTTAACACCGCTAGACTACTTTCTGTGGGGCTATGTAAAGTTATTGGTCTATGCGGATAAGCCACAAACGCTTGACCATTTGGAAGACAACATTCGCCGTGTTATTGCCGATTGGACTGCATCCGCGCCAGCCGTGGCGGTCATATGCCAGAAATCATATTTAAAATGTAATGCCACAAGATTATATTTCGGATAAATAAAATTCATGTCAATCGAATAATCCATCGTTGTTTTATTGCAACTTAAAGTTCTATACCTCTATAAAAAACACCTTTTACAATTATATCTATAGCTTCTTTTGAATTTGCTTCCATAATATTCCATGAGGTTCCATAATAATATCGTTATTTTGCAACAGAGGCAGACAAGGTTGTAGCGCTTAGCTTCTTTAAAGTCATTATATTCCTATTTTCGTGGAAGAAATTAAGTAGCGATTAAGCTTTGACTATATCTGATATATTCATCCTTACGTTGGTAAAAAATAGCTTAGTTGCTGTAAAATGCAACTGATAAGTATTATGATATTTAAATTGAAAAAATAGAAGCAAGGCACAGCAATGTGTGGGCGAAACAAATAATATGGTTAAAAATTTACTGTTCATAAGCCGATTTTTAGGATAAAATTGCTTTTACTAAACTCTGTTGCTTTTGCGGTTCCTTTTTCTCAAATCACAGCGAACAGGCTGAAAATACTAAAAATAAATTTACACTTAAGAATTCCAAAAAAAACTTTTCTTAAATTTAAATTAAGGAAAATTCTTTATTTTATTTTTTGCTTTTATTTAATTTTATTTAATGTTTTTATTCAATCCTAACTATTTTATTTTAATTCTTCATACATTATTTTATATTATTTTTTTTAATTTACTTAATTTTATGTAATGTTATTTTCTTGTATCTTATCTACATTAATTTAATAATATTTAAATTCATTTAATATATATTATTTTATGTTATTATTTTGTAAATTTTTTAATTTTATCTTATTTGTTTTTATTTAATTTAATTTATTTATTTTTATCAAAAAATATTAATATGATTTTATTATATTTAATTTATTTCGCTTTATATAATTTTATTTTATTTCTTGATTTAGATAGATTTTTTTTATTACATTTCATATTGTTTTGTGTTATTTTATTTTATTCTTGTTTAATTTGATTTAATTTTATCTTCTTTAATTAATTCTATTTTATTTTTTTTTTCTGATTTTTTTATTTTATTTTAAATTTTATTTTATTTCGTATATGTTATTTTATTTTATAATACTCTTTAATTTATTTTGTCTATTTTTGTAATCTATCTAACTTTATATTATTTATTTAATTTTTAATTATATTTTATTCTGTTTAATTTAATATTCTCTTTTTGTTTTGTTTAATTTAACTTAATTTTGATTTTTTTTTAATTTCTTATATTACGTTGTATTGACTGTGTATTTAATTAGTTTATTACTCTTAATTCTATTTTAATTCTTCTTTTAATTTTATTTTGTTTCATTTAATTTAATTTAATTATAAAATAATATATTTAAATTTTTTTACTCTATTTTATTTTTTTATATATAGTTTATTGTTTATTTTTTTATTTTTATTTAATTTAAAATATTTAAATTTTTTTATTTATTTTTTTTAGTATATGTCCTATTATTATTTTATTATGTTCTATTGTTTGCTTAATTAATTTTTTGAAAGTTATTTTAGTTAATTTGATTGTTTTATTAATTAATAATAGTGGTAGTAATAGATATTACTATTTTATTTTATTTATTGTTACTATGATTTTATTTCAATTTAATTTGCTTTCTTTTAATTATTTATTTTATTTTACTTTTTTGATATTTATATATTCAAATTTATTTTATTTTTGTTTATTAATTTTTTTCTATATATTATTACTATATATATATATATATATATATATATACATATATATATATATATGTATTTTTTATTTAATTTTATTGAGCTTAATTTTTGTTTACTTTATTTCAATTAATTTTTTATTATTTTATATTTTTTGTAAATTTCTTTTTATATATTTTATTTATTTTTAAATTTGTTTACTTAATTATTTATTTTGTTACATTTCATTTTGTTTTATTTTTTAGTTTTATTTTATTTAGGTTTATTTAATTTCGCTTTGCATATTATTTTATTTATTAAAATTTTTCCCATTCGTGACCATAATTTCAACTTCCATATATATATACAATATTTCCTTCAGGCCACCTTAGCGTATGAGTTACCTAAAATTAATATTTCTCTTAAATTTTCAAGTCTCTCTTTCATTTGGTCTTCATATTTCATTATTCATTTAACTGCTTGCGCCAACCAAAGCGCACAGATAATGATTAAATGAGTGCCATGTAACAAAAGTATCGCGGTGCTAAGATATTCCATCACTTCACTTCTCACTCCTCCCTGCTTGTTGTCACGCTTGTCGTGTCAGCGGCAGCGGTTTCATTAAATTTGAATTTTAACAAAGTCACAAAACTTTCTGCTATTACTTAAAATATAATCTTATATTTTTTACAATTTTGATAATTTCTCTTTCTCACTTGCTCAGTGGTGACTGAGTGCGGTGAGCGGTAGTAGGTAGGTAGACAAGGGATTTGCGTGGTACGCGCGAATGTTTTTACTAATCTTTTGAAATTACATTGGCGTGGAAGAGTAGCTGTTTTTTTGGAGAAATCATAGGTCACCATAGAAGAGTGTGTGACTTTGAATTTTGAAAAGTTTTTTGCTGTTTTTTTTTTAGAAAAGTTATTTTTTACAGAAAACCATCGTAGCTCAGGCACATTTTTTATTATTACATTATTTTTATACTTTTTTTACGCTATTTTTGTTTAACTTTTCTATCTCTCTTTCGTGTAACGGTTTTCGCAATTAAAATTTGTGATTAATTTTTTTCCATACTTCATCATCTGCTTGTTATTTGAAAATTTAATATATTTCAGATTTACATATTTCCGCATTCGCGACAGTGAATATATGAACCGCCAAATAGGTCGCAAGTTTTAATGTCCCTACGGCGAACAGCTGAGAATGAGGAATAATTAAAAGAAATTTTTTGTAGTTTCTATTCGGTATTAATTTTAATTAGGATATAGTATTCGCGTTAGTCCCTAAGGGAGGTCAAGTTATAAATAGGTTTATGGCGGTTATTATCAATACACGTTAGGGTGATGAAGATTTTCTATTGAGAAGAACATATATGTATACCTTTTTTTACTTCAGTATTTGTAATGTCTATGGATTTTCAAATTTTGTGCTTTGTTGGAATATGGAACGAGCTCAAGTCTTCTTCGCGGAAGATATTTTGTGCCGACCTAATGTGCCTGTTAATTGGAAAAGTACAATTATATTAATTTGTATGTATGAGCAGGTGAAAACTTTGCGGTAAATCTGCTAAGTCTTTTAATAAAACTAAAAACCTGCCAACGAAGTGCTTGTTAAAGGCATAAAAGGCGCTAACTTACATACATACAAACAAGCATCAAGTGCTTGTCTTGTGGCTGATTGACCTTTTAAAGCCGCCTTAAGCCTTACTTAAAAACTTTCTTTTTTCGTGACAGTAAATATTTAAAAACTACGCGATCCCTGTTGCGCCTTTTCATATATATATACACATATTTATTTATGTATGTATAAGTGGCAAAGAATATTTAAGTTTATGCGCAAGTATCTTCGAAATAACTTTTTGCATATTTTTGTTGACAAAGTCAACTTATGACAAGTCAAATTAGAGAGTTTGGTAACATATCGATTACTCGCAGCTCAGAACTAAAATAACGGCGTTTGTAAGCAAGTTAACCACAAAAGAACCTGTCACTTCCATTCTACAGCGTGGGTAGTGATAAACTTAACGAAGATACAAAACTCACAGTGAAACTTTTATGCTCTTTCACAGTGTATGATATGCTTTTGGCAAAAATGCCAAAAGTTAGTGAAGTTTTTCGATGGTGAAAACATAAATCTTTCGAAAGGTGTTTTTTTTTGAACAAACTAAATTATGTACGCGTAAAAAAGGAATTATTTGTTTAAGCTCAAAGCATATTTTCGATATGAAAAATCGTTTTTGTTGAGTTATTTTAATGTCAGGCCCGGATCTTAATTGTGTTATCTTTTAAAATTTGATTTTCAATTAAATTTTATAAAAAAATATTTATCGTTTTGTCTCTTATAGTGCATATCAAAGATGCTGAGCTTAAATAGGCCATAAAACCATACGGCAAATATGGCCTTCCTTAATATAAATATTTTCATAAAATATGACTTACCATAATTGAGCATTAAGCATAAAATTTTAATCAAAAAATTATAAGAAAAAATAAAATAAATTAAAAACAAATGCAAAATATTTCTTAACATAAAAAATTGCTTAACATAAATGAATACAACATTTAAAATATTTTAACACAAAGAACATACATTTATAGAAAAAAAGTAAAAAAACGCGCATAAAATATTGCTTGCCATAATTAGTATCCAACATAAAATAGTGCTGAACATAAATTATATCAAATATTTCTAAAAAAAAAAAAAATTTATAAAATAAAATAAAATTAAAAAAAAATGTTCCAAAAATTCCTATCCATAAAATATTGCTTACCATATTGGGTGAATATACAAAATTAAATATTCTGCACTATTTTAATATATAGTTGAATACAAAAATAAAAAATAAACAATTTCTTAACATAGAAAATTACTTAACTATTAATTATTATATTATATTAAATTAAAAAATAAAGTATTGTTGAAAACAAATCACTGCCAGAAAATATAGCTTACCATAAATAAGAATACACCAAAATTTTATACCTAACATAAAATATAATCAAAAACAAAATATCACAATCGAGTTCATGTAAAATTTCTAGACATAAAAAATTGCTTACCACAACTAAGTATTGAACATAAAATGTCGACGATCATGAAATATAAATTTAAAAAAGTAATAATGTAAATAAACCACAGTCATAAAATATAAACAAATATAAAATATAGCTTACCATAATTAATTATTGCTTACCATAAAGCTGAACGTTGATTTATGATGAGCTTATATAAGTGAAATAAGCCACTAAAACCCCTACTGTCACATATATGGGTAGTCGCACAGGTGTTATTGGTGTTGTTGTGCTGTTGTTGTTGTAATTACACACTCGCACACTCTACTGATCAATTTGACGAATTTAGTGTACCACTGCCTTTCAAGGCATTCACTCACACGTCCACACGTTCATTTAACTTTTAACCGGATGAGGGTATGACAGCTGCCAGTGACAAATGTTCTTTTGAGAATACCATTATGGGCGATCATTTCCAATTCACAAATGGCGCGGTTGTCACTTCCTACGGCCGCACTGGTCACTGATGAATTTGAATTTAGCGGAAATTATGGAATTCCTGCTAACCATTAAATATATCTTAACGTTAACAATCGTAAAATGCATATATGTACAGTGGCGGAAAAAAATGTCTACATACACCGCCTGTATTCGTTGTGTAGAAAGTACTATCATTTTTCTGAAGAATATAGGTATACAGTTTTATTTTAAATCCTTTTCTAATCACATGTGTTAAACCAAATCCTTTCTCTAACATAAAATAAAACAATTATGGTGAAAAAACACAAAAATGTCCTTGACAAAAGTCTACATACACCACGGGTTTATTGGCAGTTATGTCATATGCTGTGTTGTTAAGGCGGTTAGGTACCCTTTTTATTAACCTTTTTTTTTAAATATGTTTTTCTAATTAGCTAGTATTGAATTTAGTTGTGGTTGAAACGCATTATTATCAACAATGGCTCCGCGAAACGAAATATCCATTGACGTAAGAAACTTGGTTATTCAGCACAGAAAAGAGAAGAAATCAGTGAAGAAGTGAATGATAACCCTAATGTTACTGCTCCAAAATTAGCCGATGACATCGCAAACTCATCAAGAAAGTGTGTCCATCCAAGAACGATTCGAAGAGCTCTGAACGATAACGGATTCTACAGTAGAACGCCACGTAAAATCCTCTAATTAAAAAAAAAAACGGAAACTTCGCTTGGAGTTCGCTAAAGCACATTTTGACAAGGAAATGGATTTGTTTACAGACGAATCGAAGTTCAATATATACAGTAGCGATGGAAAAGCAAAAGTTTGGAGAAAAGAAATTCTGCACTTAACTCCGAAAATATAGTACCAACAGTGTGATTCATGTAGTGGCAACGTAATGATTTGGGAAGCGATTCTGAAGTTGGAAATATTGTTTATATTAAGGGTAATATCGTGCGGTTTAAAAACAAATCATTGTTGGAAGCTAATCTGAGGATTTCGGTGGACAATTTGGAGCTTGGCGCAGGCTGGATCTTCGAACAGGATAACGATCCAAAGCACACGACCATATTGTTAAGGATTGGTTGATTTATCATGCAACAAGGCAACACACACCACCTCAAAGCCCAGATTTGAATGTTATTGACTCAATATTACTGAAAGAACGTCTTATTGAAGCTTGGGACACTATTACTTCTGCAACATTTACAAATTTAGTAGCTTCGATGGCACGATGGCTTCAAGCTGTTATTGATGCGAACGGTGAATCAAACATGCTAAAAAGATCAGGTTACCTGATATTAACCAAAGTTTTTGCGCTAAGATAAGTTATGTATGTACTGTATGTAGACTTTTGTCATTGTTGGATTTACTTTTTTGTTGTTGTTGTTGTTGTCAAAGCGTTACTATTTAAGTTTAAAAAATTAATTTTTTTTATGATAAGGGGAAATAGTTGAAATAAACTGTGTCGATAAGTTTTCTCCAAAAATTTTGGTCTTTCAATTCAACGAAATTAGGAGACTTTTCTGAGAATCAGAATTTCTAAAAAATAAAAAATATAACCGCAAAACATAAGCTTAATAATGTTTTACAAAATTTATATATTCTCAGCGAAAAAAATTGTAATAAAGCAAATCTGTTTTTCTTGCTCTCGTTTCAAAACTATCGTAAAATTTCTTACAATTTAGTTGTTTTGTCAAGCGTCTACATACAAGTAGATATATGTACATAAATTTATGTGAAATGTTCACTTATAAAGATACCGGAATAAATTATAATTTTTTTTTTTAATATTTCTAAGTATTTTAAGATTTAGTTGTTGATATAAAGTTTCTGGAATACAATATTACCTCGCTCCTTTAACCGTTGAAGTCATATTCTTGGCAACACCGTTGTTATTATTTGTGTACTCATACTCGTTGCAACTGATTATGCTGATGTTTTGTGGTTGCTGAAGTTGCAAAGATTTTCATTTTTATTACATACTTTCACATATGTTTTTTTTTTGTTGCTATTGTTATTGACTGTTTACCAGTTTTTTGTAATATTTATGACTTTCGGTGCATTACATGACGATCACAAATTTTGTTTTCCTGCATAAGGTTATGCTTTTCTCTTATTTGGTTGCTATCAAATTTTGAATTTGCTTTGGAAATCACGGTTTCTTTGGTCTTCGTGTAAATAAAAGCTGTTTGGATTTGTGATAAGTCTCAGAAACATAAAGAATATATGCCCATGTGTTTTGTTTTTGCTTTGATGTTGTGGTTGTCAAAATCCACGAAGATTGGTTGGCTTTAAAAAAAAAAAAGGATAAACTGAAAATTCATTTTGACAATCTCTATGTGCACTGAGTGAAAAAACTTGAATCGCTGCCGTAGTGAATTCACCTTGTTAAATTTGACTTGGTGAAAACTCAATTCAAACAGAAAATCAATTGCCTACAATTTTCATACAACCTTTTTTCGTTTAAAATATTTATCATTCATAAGAGGTGGCCTATGGTGATCTACGAATGAACTTTATCCAAATTTACGAATAACGTGGAAAAGCACAACACAAAATAAGCAACTTGAGTTTTAGTTTACATCACTTAAACAATACGCGACCTGACTTGTAAAGTAAAAAAAAAAATGGTGCTATTGTGAATGAGCCACAGAACAAAAAAAAAAAAAAAAAAAAAATGGAAATTCTCTGGAAATATCATACCGTTGGCAAATTTTAGTCAAACTTTAAAATTCAGCAAAACTTCTAAATGGAAGAGTAACTTTTATCTAAGTATATTTATTTACTAAAGATTCTACGGAATAAACCCATTTTGTTTTACTTTTCTCTTAAATATTTCGCAAATAAACTTTTTATACATTTTGACCGCTAACACCTGTGTTGCAAAGTAAATGCATAAACCAGTTGAAGCTTGAGGCAGCTGGGCGTTCTTTTGCTTACCGGATGGAAAAGCAACCACCCAAGATTTAAAAGATCCCTGAAATTCGAACTTAATATTTCGAACCTTGAACCTTGTATATGTTGAGGGGGGTATCAGATATATGACAATGAGGTGCAGAGCTTATTAGTCTGGGTTACAACCGTTAAGTCTTATGCACATAAAACATTCTTCGTCTTGTTTGACAGTTGAAATGTTAATTGCCAGTAGCAACCCATGTATTATTGATAGAAACATACTCTGTTTGAGTTGATGCATAAATTTTAGAATAGTTCATTAAAAGCGGCTCATTCGAAGAGGGCAACGATATTACTAATATATCCTGTATTCCAGCATCGAATTCAAAGTCTTCCGTATCAAAATTAAGCACACAAATCATTGTCTTATTATATATTATCTAGTTCACCACCCCTTTCCCATTTTCCTTTTGCCGTTTCTTCATGTGGCACTTTAAAAAGTTATGCCTGTCACTTGTCCACGTCGTACCACATAAAGCACTGGAAACATTAAGCTTTTCTAGATGCTAAAACCGCATTTGAATATTGCGTTCAAAAACGAAATACGAAATGTATTCAAGCTCTAATAAGAACTTTTAAATATCGCGGACTTGGAGAGTCCGCTTTTAAACTATGCAATCAAAGTACGTCGAAGGCCATGAAGAGGCGTTAAGATGAAAATAATGAACGCCCTGGACGGCCCAGCCCATCAACTTGCAAAATTTTTAAGAAACGGTTATAAACGACCATCGAATCACAATTACAGAACTGTTTGAAGATGCCTTAATTAAAGGAACGAATATCGTGTGAATCAATTAGCCTTAAAACAAAGTACTAAGTCCCCATGGACTTTCACTATCAGTTGTAATACTTTTACCAGCAACTCTCGGCTAAAAATGCTTTGATTAAAGGAGCAAATGTGCTGTTAATTAGTTAGCCTAAAAAGAAAATATTAGGTCCCCATAGACTTCTAATATAGGTGAAATTCTTTTACCTGGAACTTATTATTCTTAAAATTCTTTCAATTTAATAAAAAAATATTTAAAATTTCCCTAGTTTTTTTTGAGTGAATTATATTACAGTGAGCAACACTTCCAATAAGACTGCCGATTTTGTCAAAATTATTTGTTTGACGTTGCTATCGATCACACTGTTTCTGATTCATCAATGCTTCAAACATATCTTCCAAAACGCAATTCTGACGTAAAACGAGACAAAACTCCAATGTGAATCGGCTTCTGCGAATGCGAGAGCATCGCCAAGCTTAGAAATACCCGTTTTTGGTATGATCCATTTATTTTTTTTGGGTTTTACGATTCAAGATTTTCAGGATGGTGAAACCTTATACATAGTTTGACTGCGTTACAATAAATAAATAAAAATTAATGGATATAATTTCACTTCACCCATTCCACCAGTATTTATTGCTGACCTCTGTTATGTATTCTGATTCGTCGAAATTGAGTGTTTTGGAATTCAGAAATAATGTCAACCGAACTGTAGAAGTAATACACTCAGCGCGAAATCGCTAAGGCAATCTTTCAAAATTCACAATCGAATTACCGTTTGAAGTTTCTTGATCTTGATATTCACACAATATTTGAGTTTTGAAGAGCCTGTCGAAGGCATTAATAGCTTTTGCAATTAATGAAGTTAAATCTATATAAGTGATATAGTTGAACAATCATCCGAATAATGTCAGAAGTGACAATATGCTTTCAAACGAAGAATTTCATGCGACGAACATAACGGAACAGAAAAAGTGCTGGAAATGTGATTAGATGCAAATGGGAAAGCTGTGGAAAAATACAATGCGGAGTCAGGGATGCCAGCAAAACATTTCCTCTTATGAGCTACAGTTGTATCCTCGAATATCACACAGACGACTAAAAATTTGTAGAAAGGCAAGCGAGGAGTTTTTCAAACTTACATACATGGTAAGCTGAAAGAGCGCATGAGCTTTAGTTAACGATTAAGTCGACGTGGTCGGATTTATATTCGAGCTCGCAAGTTTTTCAACACACAATTAGTTATTATTATCGAAAATAAATGTGTTATGTCAATGCGTTGTTGTATAGATTCGATTTGATTATTTTATGCCCTCCGAAATCTAAGTTATTAAAGATTCCAAAAATCCTTAGACTTTACTTGTAGTCCTCGATTCGAACTCCTGGAAAGGTGTGCCTTCAAGAAGTCAATAATTTAACTGTAAAAGAGAGCACAGTTATATTCATATCAAAGACCTTTTGTCCGGACTACCACGAGAAGCCAGCGCAAGCCGTGTTACAATTAAAATGATTAGCTTTAGCCGTACAAGGTTCTCCTGCAATATGGTGATGCTTTAATTATAAATATATTATATTTTAGCGTAAAGTTGATGGTGAAAATGTTGGCTTCCGCAGTAGCTGAGTGATTAGCAGTCCTGTCATTCAGAATGCCAAGGTTTGAGTCCTGGTCCGGTCAAAGTTTTTACATAGTTTTAAATTGTAGAAAAATAATTTTTCTAACCTCAGCCGCAACTCGATAGGGAATATCAAGTACTGCGAGTGTATTGCTAACATATAAATAAAGAGCTGCTCACACTTAGAAAAACAAAGTAGTTAAAGGTGGGGAAAAGAGTAGTCTCCAATTAGTGTAAATCTAAGACAGCTCTCCCAGCCTTATCTTCTTTATAAATATATTTTTTGGAATCAATACGACTTGCCTCAGCTTCTTATCAATGCCTTTAACGCTTCGTACTGCAATTTTATTTTTGGAACTTAATTGCTCATAAAAGAGCTAAGAGCCTTATTGTGATTTAGTGTACTATTTGACGTCCTCTACGACTTTCTATCTTACTGGGTACACGTAAAGTGAGTATTTAATAAAAGTTTACTTGAAGAAAGAAATTTAGTTAGCTTTGTTTTATCATCACCTTTCCACATATCCGGCAAGTTGGCGTTATTTCTCTCTTTTGTTTTATATTCTCTATTTTTATGCATATTTCGTGCTAATTTTTATACCAGATTTTAAGAGAGAAATCCATGCATATACAAACATAGTAGTTAGTAACTACAGCAGTTTTATGGAATTTCCTACGGCCACGCATACTTTTTTATTGCTTTCGAATGTTGACTATAGCCGTTTGTGTAACTTAACAAGATTTCTATTTTTAGACAGAGTATAATTTAATACTTAGAAATTGCATTTGTTATAACTTTTTCACAGCTTTTTCGTTATTTGTCACATTTTTACGCTCATCTTGACTACGCTCTTTGAATAATTATTGCTATCATCACTTGAGAAAGCTTTTGTGTAACAGTTTGGCTGGTTGAAAGTAAATACTATTAATAGAATTGAAAAATAGTGCTAGTGATAGTATTTTTCTTTACTTGTTTTAATTTTAACTTCGCTTGAAACTAAAGTTATTCTTTGTTGAGGATCCTATTTTCAACAAAAAAATTATATTTATTCATTTTATTTTTTTGAAAAAAAAAAATATATATAAGATTTGTCGTTAATATGTCGAGATTCTATTTAACTTAACAGGCCCACAAACCCACGTTGTTTTTTCTGTATGAAATGGCAGTTATTGAATCACTTTAGGTTGCTCTTCTTCCTATATGCGGCAATTTCGCTTGTTTACATACCCATTGAGCCAGAAAGGGGAATGATCTCTGAACAAAATTTGGCTCGAAAACTTTTCAAAAGTCGATAGAAAGAAGCGATGTCGCTTGGGAAGGTCGAACGACACCAGTTTTTGCACAAGCTGCATTTTGTACGTTTTCAATTTAAGATCTCAACGTAAGTCAAGTCGTTCCATACATCAGTCCGAGTTGCTGCGAACGGCGCCGAATCGACTCTCAACGATCTTCATGTACACCCTCAGCTACGGCCGCTATATTTTCTTTACTGTGTGCTGGACGTGGTCTATTCGATGAAATTTTATCTAATAATGAATGCTGGGTATCAAGATGGGTGATGGTGTTGCGAATAGTACGCTAAGTAGGCCGATTATGTTGACCATAAGTTGAGCGAAGCGCGCGAACACACATTCTTTACGGAGCGTGAATTTTCGTAAAAAAGTTTAATGATTTGTAAACGCAGTTCAGGCGTAGGTCTTTCCATGATGAAATGAAAATGACACGACTCACGCGTGATCTGTCAAAAAAAGACTATTGAAAAAAATACCTCTACTTGGATCATCCTTTGAAAGCAAATCTAATTTAAAAGAGGGTATATTAAGCTTATTCGGCCGGAAATCGCTTCAGCGTTTACAAAGCGCCAATTACATACATACATAATATGATATTTAAAAAAATATATCATTTAATAAAAAAGCTGACATGGTTTAGCCAATACAAATAGCCACCTCTTTGTATGTCCACTCAACTCGACTCATCTAACACCCCTCGTCCTCTGGTCCAAACCCATCGAGCAGCACATAGACTAGACTGGTTGTACCTACCCTTAGACGGGGTTGAGTAAGCCGCTAAGACAACAAAAAAAAAAAAACCAGCAACAACATCAACATATCACCGTAACAACAAAATATATACATCAAACAAAGGAATCGAGAGTTAACTGCAGCAGAGACAGGCAGCACCCTCACTATTAGCTTAGGCACTACTCTCTATTTTAGTGTTAAGTAGAAGGTGAGAAGCTACTCTCTCTCCTTTATTATATCAGATTATGTATTTAGATATTGGGGTTCTACTCCCCGCCTTTACGATTTTTTTTTAAATGAAAATATGGTGTCATCACCATACTCACCCTCCGGTAAGGTAATTGCGGGCACCTGCTACTCTATCCTAAGGACGCGTACAAAGAAGGACATGTGCAACGAATGCAAACGACTACAAATTATATTCATATCCTTGTGAAATACCCCGGAATTCGGAGTACGAACGTCAGCTACATCCCGGAGCTCCTCATAGCATCTAACGAAAGACCTTCAAGGAAGGTTATTGTCAGAAAGATTTTTTAAGAGAGCTACTAATTCATACTGTACGCTTAAACGGCGCTTGACAAATCCGTGAGCGGCATTAATATACATATTTTTTACCTTATACATATATATAAACACCAAAACTTTTCTTCAAATCCATCACTGCAATCAACTTTCTCACATTATCAGTTGCAAATAACTGAAAAAATCTCAACATTTTCCTCTAATCAGCGCGATTTCGAAGCTCCTCTTTAACATAAAAGCAAAAATAAAAAATAAAAATAAAAAAAATCAAAGTTAATTGTATGTATTCAAAATTGTGTGTGTATGTATTGGTGTTATGTCTCAGGCTATGAACCAGCGTCAGCTTGACGTCATAACTGTTAATTATTATTATTTTTTTTCGTATTTTTCATGACTTTCTTGATTTTCATTTCTATTTTCTGCCACTCATTTGTATGCGCATTGGAATCTAACGGTAATTAAGCGTAGCATGGCGTGTACACAGAGGTTAACCCCATTGCAACTAAACTAATGGGTGCCTGTGCTATGTGTAAAGGTGAGAAAAACCAGAATCAAGCATGAAGAATAAAGAAAAAATTAATCAAACAACAACAAAAACAAAGAAATAACACACTCATACTTCCAAGCTAAATTTTGTGCCACATTGAGCAGCATCAGCAGCCAAAAAGCATATTTCTGTGTTGTGCTCGGTTGACATTACGTTTTACTTTCACCTTTCGTATGTGTTGTTGGTGTAGTTATGTATGCTGTTTTAAAATTGCTTTGCTAATTTTAAATGTCACCGCGGTTGTGCTTCTATTTTTGGCTTCTTGATTTACTGCAATTTCATACAGACAAACATATCTACATACCTAGTTAACATTTCTGTTTGCTTTTGACAGGTTAGCAGGCATTCTTCTGCTGAGTTCAAGGTAACGTTAATTACTGTTATGTCATAAAGTCGGGGTAGAAAAAACAATATATTTCGAATCAGTTTTAGAAATTTTTTTTTTTTTTTTTTTGATTGAACACAAATTAATCATCCATTTTTTAAATGCGATAAAATACAGATAGAAATTCTATCAACTGTAGACTCCTCTAGGCGGCAGTTGCTTAGCAAAAGCTCTTTTCCTGTTTAATATATTGCAAAGAGAGGACCAGAGGGACCAGGATTTCACCCTAATAGGAGAGATTGTAGTAAGATCACCTTTGATGCTAGCGTATTAGCGGAATTCTTAGAGGAATCTGTTGCATACTTCTAGGAGATGGTTTGGTTTCTGTTATTTATGGACTTCTATATAATTCTTCATATATAGAGAAGACGTCCGGTAAATTTTACAGGAGGATATTTTTTTTTAGAACGGTTAAGCGCTCTAACAGCCTTTCGAACTTGTTTTTTGAGGAAATTCTTGTTTAAGGGTAAACAGGATCGAATAAAAGCTAACGAGTTAGAGTGAATGTTTTCTCATGAAATAACAGTAGCAGATAAAAGTCTACATACACTCCCTTATTTCGTTGAATTGAAAGTCAAAAGAGTTTATTGAAAATTTAACGACACAGGTATTTCATAAAAAACCATAACATAAAATAGTAAAGCTATGACGAAAAAACGTAAATCCAACATTGACAAAACTCGACATACAGTACATACATAACATATCTTAGCACAAAAACATGATCTTTTTCGTATTTTGTTGGTCCACCGTTCACATCAATAACAGTTTAAAGCCGTCGGGGCATCGAAGCTACTAAATTTGTGAATTCTGAGGAAGTAATACCGTCCCAAGCTTCAATAAGACGTTCTTTGAGTAATGCTGAGCTGGAAATATGATATTTTTTCTAATATTTCGCTCTAAAATCTCCCAGACATGTACAATAATATTCAAATCTGGGCTTTGAGGTAACGTGTGTTGTTATTGTTGGAGCATGATAAAGCAACCAATCCTTAACAATATTGGGCAGTGTGCTTTGGACCTGTTGAAAAATCCAGCCTGCGTCAAGATCCAAACTGTCTAAGAGGAAGGAAGAAGGAAAAATTAGCTTCCAACAATGACTTATATTTGAACTGATTTATATTACCCTCAATAAAAATCAGCTTTCTAAATGCCGCAACCGCTCCCAAAACCATTACGTTGCCGCCAGCATGCTTCACTGTTGGTACTTTATTTTTGGCGTTCAGTGCAGTGTTTTCTTTTCTCTATACTTTTGCTCTTCCATCGTTGCCAAATATATTGAACTTCGATTCGTCTATAAACAAAACCTTTTGCCTAAAATCCATTCCCTTGTCTAAATTTGGTTTAGCGAACTCCAAGCGAAGTTCACGATTTTTTTCAGAAATAAGAGGCTTTTATCTGGCGTTCTACTGTAGAAGCCATTTTTGTTCAGAGCTCTTCGAATTGTTCTTGAATGGACACATTTTCTTGATGAGTTTGCGATATCTTCGACTAATTTTGGAGCGGTAATTTTAGGATCATCATTCACTTCCTTCAGAATAAAGCTGATGTCTATTCGAGTTAGTTTCTTCGGGCGGCCAACACGCTGCTTTTTTTCGTGGTGGATCCATTTTTTTAATAGTCTGCACTATGATTGACTTAAGTTTAAAAAAAATTAAATTTCACCATATAATTTCTTCTGTTTTCTGTGTTGAGTAACCCAGTTTCTTACGTCAATGGAGATTTCTTTTCGCGGAGCCATTGTTGACGATAATGTGTTTAAACCTATTCTCTAATCTCTTCTTATTTATATATATATGTATATATATATATATATATTTTAAGTAATGATTCTGCTAAGCAAAGGAATGGAAAATTCAGAAAAAAAAACTGAGCAAACAAATTTTCAACCTATGAAAAACATAAATTCTCATACTCAATAATGTGTATGTGCAAATATGTTTCATGTCGTTTACACGTGCCGAGTATAAAAATAGATTTACGCTGAAACTTTTTTTTTTTTTTGTAACGAATGAAAGGGAATCACAGAAATCGGCAGAATGAGACGCGTCTGCAATGCGACATATAATCATAACGGTAATATTTTAATAGATAAATACAGATGAGGTGCTGAAATTTATAAAATGCTACACATATGTATGTATGCGTAAGTATGCATTTCTTGATTATTTGCACATACGCATTTATTATTGTAAAATACAGATAATCAGACATGGCATATATACTTGAAAAAAAATATGGATTTATTTGAAACAAAAAAACTGCTTTGCTTATGTTGAAATTACATAAAATTTGAACAAGTTATTAAAAGAATTCCTAAAATTTCTCTTAATATTTCATTTGAAAAAAATTGTGTGCCCTTGGAAACGGAATGGTTAGTTCCGCTTGAACAGCAAAGCTCATAACAATAATTTGAGGCAAAAAAAATTCTTTTCGTTATTATTCCAAACCAGCGTTTATTTAAATAATTAAAATCGAAGTCGGTGTCGAAACTACGAAAGGTCACAATATTTGTTTTAAAGGCGAAAAAATTATATTCGCAATAAATAGACGAAAAAGTGTATACTTCTCTAATTGTGTATATCTAACAAATCAGTTCTATAAGTAAGGATTACTCATTTCTTTTATATCAAATTCATGATATGATATTCCCTTGTTCTAACGATTTCTTTAATGAATATCATGTATTTTAGATAAAGGAAAAGCACATATTGGTACAAAAGATGTAATATTGGTTACAGAGGTTGAACAGATTTATTCATCCAAGTCCTTAGTAGTCGTATATTGCTGCTTGAGCAACCTAAAAAAAATTAAATGTTGTGTTTTGGTTCCACGAGTGGAATTTAATCTTATAATTTCGACTTAAATCAATATTTGTTTAGTATTTACCTTAAATATTTTGCTCATTGGCTTCAGTAGTGTCATAACTCAAAATACCTGATTTAAACTTTAGCTTTTTCTACATAGTGACATGTAATATATATTATAAAAAGTACGCCTAACGTACGAGATTTACAATTTTTTCTGAGAGAAAACCAGACTTATATATTTTATTTAAAAACTAAATTTAGTTTTTACTCAGGAGAAATTTCTAAATTTCGCATTTTAGTCGCGCTTTCAGTTATGACATTATTTAAATAAAAAAATTATTGCAATTTCTCTGTAATTGCGTCATTGTTGTAGAAAAATTAAAATTATGAATATGTCTTTTATTCTCTTAAATATTTAACTTAAAATACAAGTAAATTGAACGAGAGAATTTTGGAATTCATTGCATTTGAAAATTTTGTTATATGAATTTCATTTTTGAACTTTAAAAGTTTTGTTTCTAAAATAATACAAAAAGAATTAAAATATGAAATTAGTCAAATTTGATACTTTTACAAATTGTTTTTTTTTTTTTGATTTTTGATAAAACAATAAAACTGTAGAATTAGTTTCTTTTTAATTAAATCGTTAATATATTCTCTTTTGTTATTAAGGATTCCGATTTTGAAGTGGTTTGATCCGGTTAAATCAACTGGTATCTTTGTTTCTTATTCGATTTCACTACAATAGCTTCACCGAGCTCTTGCTCAACGTTCGACGTAAAAGTAAAAACAAAAAAACGACAGAGTAAAGAGAATCTCGTTGAACTTTTAGAATCTAGAATCTTCGCTTTAGAGGGTTCTGATCCCCCCCCCCCCCTCATATTGAAATAGGAGACCAAAAAAGGTTATAATAGGAAATTTCTTGCACTAAAAATAGGTTTCCAGTTTTTTTTTGACAGATCTAATTATTATAATAAATGCTGAAGTGCTATATACTGGACAACTTTTGAAATTTTTTTTAGTTTTTCTCAAGGTTTAGTTTTTTTCAATAAGGGAATGGGCTGAATCACCTTCAGTTTGAGTATGACCTTTGTTGAGGTATTTGTGATTGATATGATTTATTCCCAAATGTCAAACATTTCTATTTTCTCAATGTTTCCACTTATCGGTTTTATAGTGTTGTATTTAGTTTAATATTTCATTATTCTTTATAGAATTAAAATAAAGTTTTATCAGCAGAGGGCCTATTTTAAAATATTCTTAAAAAAAGAAATAAAAAACCTTGAAAATCTTAAATATTTCACATTAAAATTTCAAAACAATTTAAAAAAATAAAATCCAAAATATAAAAAAAAGATTTTTTGATAAAAAATTAAACAGTGTTTTGTAAAAAATTTAAAAACATACATTTATCTTTATTGAGTATTTAAACTATGCTTTGTGGTGGAGAAAACAAAGTTTCTGAAAAGTTATTTGCTAAAAGAGTAAATGAAAATTTTTGAATTTGTAAATTTACATGCAATTTCATACGGAGTTTTTCTTCACGTTGAAAGATGCTATTAAAGACACTGTACCATTTATATGTATGTCTGTGTATGTAAAATTAATGTTTTTTTTTTGTCTAAAATTATAACTTCGTTGGTTTCTTGGTAATATAACATGAGTAATAAAATATAACTGTATGTATATAAGCATATAAATACATATATACATATCTATACATGCATGTACTTTGTAGCAAAAGGCCCAACTAGTGTGAAAAAAGTCTAGTTAAATACTAGTATTTTCAATATGAAATCGTTTCAATTCGCTTATTGTCGGCTCAGGAGTAACGTTAATAATCATAATTTTCACCATTTCACCAATGAAATATTGTGTTAGTTTTTACCACACCACAGATGTGCTTAATTTTTTGATATCCTCCGCTGAAGTGCGCCGTGTTGTAAATAGCAGTCGCTATCTAATGAAGAATGAAGATGAACTAGTTAGTGCAAGAAACTTGAATTGTAGCATAACTAGTTAACAACTGGTGTTTTTTTCAGCGAGATATCTAAGAATTTTACACAAAATCCTCCAACACGTCCTGACAGTCAAGCGTCTTTTATGTTTATTTCCCGTTGGTGTGTGGCACTAATATTCATAACATGCGTTTTTTGTGTATGTGTGTGTGTGTGTGTTTTCAGTTACACATGTATGCGTCTAAGTTTCACTCCATTTATTTGCACACTCTCTTATTATTACATTTTATTGAGTAGCGTACACGCGCCGCGCCAAAAGCAAGCAAACAAACAAATAAATTGAGGACATGCACACATACACGTATATACATATGCTATGTGTGCATGCATAAAACATTTAACATATGTATAACCAACATATTTCTTTATACAACTATAAACCTAACTAGAGTATAAAGATAATGGTTTCGGAAATAACACACAAAAAACACCAATAAAAAATATTTTAATATAATTTACTGCAATTTCTACGTTTGCATGGTCTCTTCTTCCTCTTTGCACTCTCATCTAACTTACATACATACCTGTTAATTTATATACCTTTGGGGAATAATTCGTGTCGCATGTTTTCCTTTGCAGATGTATGACTGTGTGTGTGTGTGTTTAAGTGCTTGCATTAAGTATTACAATTAAATCAATGACTTTTGTTAACTCCGGGAATAACTAATCATTTAGTCAGTTAAACTATTGTATTGACTGAATTAAGTGCTCTGACACCAAAGTGACTTGGGGACGAGCAAAAGCTTTGAGTAAGCTTTTCTCAGCCTAAATTAAATGTAATGGTTATACTGAAGCTATATATGTATGTATATATAAGTACATACATAATATGCTTCTTTACTAAATTAACATTAAATAAAATTAATTTCTACTGACTACTTCAAAAGTCAAATGTAATTCATTTACTTTGCCCTTTAGGTAGTTTTAAGAATTCAGGAATATGTATAAGACCATAAAAACAAATGCAATTCTTTGCCTAAAAATTCGAAAAAAATCAACAAGAAAAAATCATAACGGAAAAATCCAAATGCCCAGATAAGTAAACACCAACCCTCATAAATTTGAAATTTAATTGAGATTACAGTCATATTTCTTCAGAAAAATAGAAATAAAAAACCATTATAAAAATCATTATAGCCTGACAAATTGCCCAAGAGCAATGGAGCTAGTACGGCGATGCTTCCATCAGGCATATCGTGAATTTTCATAGGTCGCGGGACGTCACTGTTCTGATACACAGCTCAGCAGAAATTCGCATCAGACAATTTTCTCATAATTATCTCGGTCGACCGCCCTCCCGAATTTGTTTCTGTGGATCACAATATCTATGTGACCTTCAATCAAATTGGTTGATTCGGTTTTACGAAATATACTAAGAACGCCTTGAATTACCTCCCAACACTTTGCGGAAATCTATCCAAACAAATCGACTGATATCCTATCAAGGCTTGACTATCTTCGCCAAGTAGAACTTAATTTGGAGATTCGGCGACAAGTACACAAAGTTGCAACCTTTCCTCTGGTGCAAACAATCTTTTTATACATATATGTTTGTATGTAATTAGGGTTTTGAGTGGATCATACATTTAATTCTATACGCCTCCAAATGGTTGATTAAGTTTTATAAGAAGCTTTTTTCTATAATTTTGGATACTAAGCGGAATAGGACTCGAATTCATGACTCTCCGCATGGTAGTAAGCACTGATAATCACTGTTGTTGTTGTTGTTGTTATGGTGGCGGCTAGCCAACCCCGCCTAGGGTCAGGTAGGTCCAGTCTTAGCCATCGAGGTTATCTAACGAGAGGCACAGGAGACCTGCGGTTTCGACGAATTCGGACCAGAGGGAGAGGAGTATTAGATGAGTAAGGATAGGTAGGAGTTCAGCATGTTACAATATCCAGACCTTAATTATGCCAGGGTTACGCGGGTCACTCGAGGCAGCTCGAGCTCTTGTTCTACTATGGGTGGTGATTGGACTCCGAGAACACCATTCACAGGAATAGAGTTGACAAAGGTGTTAACGAACTCTCTGTGAATGGTGTTTATGGCTTGTCTGTACGCCGTCCTGTCCAGCGGGTATGCTCTGATGATCACTCAGCTATTGCGGTTGCAAGTAAGCTTTGTGTCAGCGTAAAAGCACTGTCAAACCCGACGGAATGCGGTGATGGGTTGAAATGTCATTCAATGAGAACGCCTCACAGGGCCCTAATAAGTGCGCAAGCGATTTTAGCTAACTTTTTACACTGTAACTGTTGACTGACAGAATGAAATGAGTAAGTGACGTAATGCTCACACAAATCGCCATGAGAGAAACGTTTCAGAAGATTTATTTAGGAAAAAGTATAAAAATCCATCGTTCCCGTCGGAAGAAGCTTACTGATGCTAAAACATCTGGGACCACAAATTGTCTCTGACAACTCTAGCAATATACGACATGTGAAAACAGGCTAGAGTGGTCCCGCTACTAAACTGGCGAGAACGAGACAGAATTTTCTATAAAATCAAATTTTCAAACGGTTTTTTTTTGAATTTATTGAGTGTAATTTTTCCTTTTCTTCTATTTTCTGATTATGGTGAATTCTTAGAAATTATGATAATATAAAATTTTTGGAAACGAAACAAAAAATTAACTTATTTACCAAAAATTCAACTGAAATCAAACGTGTTTAAAATAAAATCAAGTCAAATTTTTATGGAAAAAGTTTATTGGAGGATTGTAATGAATCTATTTGACCGGTAAGAATTTTTTCTTTTAGTTTCCATGGTAAGGGTGCACTGCTGGATTTTTAAAATTGTTGAATTAATTACAAAATGAAAACTAATTAATTAATTAATTATTAAGAAATAAAAGCTAAAAACATGAATTTAATGCATAAGCTAGTTTTGCCATTTTCCGGTTTTCAGTTCAGTTCATTTCAATTTTTTTTTAATAATACTGTTATTCCATGAAAAAATATATGCCACTCTCCTCTACAACATAAAATTATGGATGCCTACGGCATCATTACTGATCTGCTAAAATATTCTACCTTTTTTGAATTAATTATTACACGTTAAAGCAGCTAATGAAAATTTATGACAAAAAAGACATTACCCACACTGAAAAAGCAGTAAACGCAACAACAACAACAACAATAGCAATAACAAAAATAGAACATAAAACTTTTCACGCTGAAATTACAAATTAAAAGAAAGTTTCAAAGTACTTTAAATTAGTTTTAGACATCTAACAAACTACGGCAGTAAGCAATAAGCGGCTAAAGAAATTGTTGATGACAGCAAAGGAAGGCAAACAGTGAGAATGACGCCCACACAAGCACGCACACACACTAAAGAAAAAACTTGCAGACACATGTTGCGACTCGAATTTTTTTCATTTTTTTTATTCAGTTCATTGACCATAGTCCTCTCTGAGTTTACCTTAGGCCAAGTTAAAGTGAGTTAGTTGCGCAAAAAAAAAAAAAAACATTAAAACTAAAATTAAAAATGTGAAAAAGTCGAAAGAAGTAAAAAATCAAATAAAAGGTTACAATTCCAAATAAAACAGTTAGTCGTGGGATGCGATAACCTGAAGCGGTAAGCAGAATCGTACTTACAAAGAAACTTATTTATTTATATAGTTTTCTTTTTACATTTTTTTAAGAAAAGAGAAAAGTTTAAAATGAACTTTATTCGTATGTGAATTTATGGCGTAAAAAAGTTGAAATGACATTTTTCTGCAACTTGCTGACTGTCGTATAACGTATGATGAAGGAAAATAAGAAGAAAAATAAGTAGAAAAGAAAAGAAAACATGGATAGAAGAGCAGAAGCGACGCAATTGAGTTACTCGAATATTTACAGCACAAGTTTTTGCGCATCAATTGATTGCTGTCCGCAAGTAAAACAGCAAATGGTAGAATAAGCACACGAAGTAGAGATGACAAACTTAGAAGGTAGGTTTGCTGCTGTAGAGAGACATTGCTGATTCCTTCCCATGGGAAGCGAATTAGTTGGCAACGGTCAGTAATCCCAATGAAATGCAATAAAGGTAGCATTAAGATAAATGCGACAAATTCTACAAAATCCAGTTGAGTTAAAGACTCTACCCCACTCCTCGCTCATTGCGTGCTAAATTGTGACTGGGCACACGAGCGTATGTATGTTATGCGCAAAACAAATTTATTTCGCTGCTTGTGAAAAAAACCTTCATTTTATAGTTTTTGCTTTGTCTGTTTGCGCGTTTAATTCTTGATGCGTGCAACCTAAAAGCAATAAAATTGAATTGTAATGATGAAATGTGCATTCGCTATTGTCCGCTCTTTGCGCTTTGCTACAGGTATTATTGGCTTTAAAAAAATGTTTAAATTAAACGCGCGCGCAGGCCGACGGCTATAAAAAAATTTATATATTTTTTTTAAATTTAACACATCCAAAGTTTTTAGCGGCGGGGCTATCTGAGTGTTAAGCAGTTGGAACCCTAGTCAAAACAACATACAAAATAAGACATGAAAGAATGGCTGTCTTCGTCCATGCCGTAGTCTTTATATAGGGTGTTTTTTATAGAGGTATAGAACTTTAAGTTGGCATTACTTTTGAAGATGGCGACCGATTTAACAGCTGTTAAGTGATTTATTCTCAGGTTGGTGTGGCAATTCATCATGAATAGACTCACGCCTGAACAACGCTTGCAAATAGTGCAATTTTATTTCGAAAATAATGGTTCTGTGCGGAAAACGTATCGCGCGCTACGTCCATTTTAGCGATGTTTAGCGATGAAGCGCACTTCTGGTTGAATGGCTACGTCAACAAACGTTTTCGAAATAAAATTGCACTATTTGCAAGCGTTGTTCAGGCGTGAGTCTATTCATGATGAATTGCCAAACCAAACTGAGAATAAATCACTTGACAGCTGTTAAATCGGTCGCCATCTTGAAAAGTAATGCCAACTTAAAGTTCTATACCTCTATAAAAAACATCCTATACTTTTCATGAATATATCAAAATTATAGCAAATGGCAAAATTCGATTTTGATGACTTTCAGTATCAATATAAAAGTGAATTTACTTCAGTAGAATACTAAATCTCACGCTCTTAGATACTTTTTTCACGGATTTTTGACCCATAACCTCATATCTGAACAAATCGGCTATATGGGAGCTATATTTTATATATTTTCGGTTTGATGATTTTCAGAACCAATTTGCAATTCGTTATGTGTGTGTAGTATACCACATTTTACATTCTGAGTTACTTTATTTATAGATTTATGACTTCAAATCTGAAAAATTGGTCGTATATATATATATATATAGATTTCAACAAATGGTCGTTTAAACGTATAGGTGTATCTTTCCATCAAGTTCGGTTGAAATATCTCGAAAATTGAGGTACTAGTTTGACAGACAGATTTGGCTAAATCAACTCAGCTCGTGATTCTTATACGATCGGTATAGTTTCCAGAGAGTACTTTTCTGAAACGTTCATCTCCACTTCATTTAACAAATCGCCTAGTAAATGTTACAAATCTTCAAAGGATTCTATTGATATTATTTGTTGATGCTTCCGAGTTGGTAAACATACACAAACCGAGAGTCCAAGAGTCGTTAACGCGCAACAGTTCCGAAGAAATCTTATACAATTCCGTGGTTTGCCGCAGACAACTTCAAAAAAAATGATGTGTTCTATACCCAAGTCTCCTGCTCTCCAAGTAATCATTCCAAATTTTACCGCTCACCATTAGTTCAACCAGTGCATTTATAGCCGATTGATTAGCTGATGTAAATGTTGGCCTATCTCACATTAACTCTGACTTGCAAACATTTGTAATTTCGAAGAAAAAACTTTGCTTCGATGGATAATTCTTCATAGAAGACAGTCACTTCGACCTCCGACCCATCTGTAAAAAAAGCTGATTGTTCCGTTCCTCCAGTGGCTCTATACTTTCCAATTCACCTGTCAAAGAATTCTGGTGGAGAACGAGTCAGCCTCAATCAACTCAGCTCGCAGATTCACTAATACGTGCCTGGGGATATATATAGTTAAGTCCCTCAAGAATAGCGGAGTGTACCATGCTCAAACCGCATTTTCACCTGATTAGATAATTTAATACTTTCCAGCGACTTCTACCATACGAAAGCTCAGTGAGATGAAAAAAGGAAAAAATTTATAATATATTTATCAGCATTTTATGACATTTGTTATTATTTACGCAGACACACCTCGTTAAATATGTTGGTCAACCGCACGTACTTAACTACGTATTAAGGCACGAGTATATACAAGTATATGTGTGCCTACGAATTAGTGAAGAAATGAAATTTGACAGAAATGTCTTAATCCAAAACTACGCACATATGGAATATTAAATAAATTGAGACAGCTATTTAATAAATTATGTGACCTAAATGTATTTACTTAAATGTGTGTGTGTGTGTGTACACTTTAACCTTTTTCCAACCCACAAATTATTTTATGTTGTGCCTGCCTGAGAGATAAGGATTACTCTATTTTTCACACTTTCTTATCTCTTTTATGCTGTGTCACTCACTCACCGCACGACATATGTGCAAAAGTAATGAACTACTTAGGCAAGGTACTTAGAGACACGCCTAAAAGTAGATGTTTTACGCACACATGTGTGCGTTAGTGTTGCTATTAGTGTGTGTGTGATAATAATGTTATTTGTTTATTTGGGAAAGGAAATTCTGGTATTAAAAATAGAGTAGGGAAAGTGTCAAATTGGAATCACTTTTAATAATTTTATAGAAATAATAAAATTTAATGATTTTATTTATAACCTATATCCATTTATTTTATATAATTGGCATATATTTATAAAATTGGAAATGAAAGGTCGAGTGAATACCCAAAACGGGCAATTAAATTCAGAGAAAATTCTTTAGTTTTGGACCTTCCAAGAAAAGAAATTATATTAATATTTATTTCGTTTAATCTTCAACCTTAAAAAAGGGAATAGTTTTTCTGTATTATTTTTGTAATATCTTTTTCTTTAATATAAAAATCACAATAATTGTCATAATAAATAAATAATTGCAAACAAAAGATAAGCTTTTATTTGAAAGAACAAAAATACATTTAGAATAATAATTTTTATCCATGAAAAATCTTACTTCTTGTTTCACTTTTTCTTCTAATGCTTAGATTTAATAAAAGAAATTTCATAAAAATATATATTTTCTGCTTTAAAAATTTAATTTATTTAATTTTTTGTCCAAGTACAAATATTTAAAAGTTTACAAAAAAAAAAAAGGTGAGAGGTGAGAGCTGATTTGCACTTTTCGAGTAATTTTTGTTTTGTCTTTTAGTATGTGCAATCCCAGAACAATTTTTCATTTTGCCATCAGCGTCACCTTTCCTAAGAATGTAGGTACCTATATTTAACAAGTTATTTCTTATTTAAAACACATTACCAGTAAGCCTAAATACATTACTTTTCCCCAGTGGAAACCCTTTTGGGAAAATTTCGCTTGTAAGAAGCATCTTAAGGTCTTTCTGAGAGCGTCAAACAGTAGTCTGCCAACATTGGGAGGCTTCAGGTGCTGTGTTATGTTTTTTGCATCTCTTTAATGGCTTGGTGTAATTGTTCACCTGGCTCATAGCTCACACTTAGGCACATTTGCCTAATTTTTGGAGAGTAGTCGGGATGAGAGTTTTAGAAGATGTGCTTTTGAACTCATAAGGAAGTTTAAAACATTAACATTTTAACATTCCTTTGAATACTTTTTTGTACTTACTTTTTTCTTGTTATATACTAAAAATGTATCCAGGACCTCTCTAAACTTTTATTTTAAGTATTTCCTCTATTAGAAGTAACTTTACAAATTTCTTAAAACATCACAGCTTTCACGAGTTATATAGTTTCCTGCAGAACTTTCTTCTCACCAAATTTAAGCTTCCTCGATTACCACAATCTTTGGTTTGTTCGCACTCTTCTATCTTACAGACACCGAAAGCACGTGATTTCATTAGAGCCAGATTGCGACACGAACAACAGAACGACTTGAATGGCAGCATAATATCGCCACTGTGAAACAGATGCGAGATTTAAATTAATTCATCAAACCTTCTATAATGAAATAATAAACCAAGGCATTCTAGCTCACTAGCAAGTAAATTGCCTCTCACCATAACTAAACTAGAAGGAAGATATTCGTGGCAAAAGTAAGCTCCTGCTTTTGAGCCTTTATCTAAGCAATTCAGCAGTGTTTTTGGCATTATGCATTAAATTATATCGCTCGCCCTGGGGAAATAATTTACTGCCCTTAAAACCAGTTTGAAAGGTCTTCAACCCATAGCATTTAAACCATATTAGGTACTCAAAATTTATACTGCTTCTCCTAGATAATTAAAAACAACTAGACAACATTTTTTGTTGCAGACCTGCCTAAGGATTAGCAGTCATTCAGAGTTCGAGAAACTGAAGCTATTGAATGCATGAACAATAAAAAGTAGTCAGTCTTCTTTCATCAATTTATTTAGAAGATTACTTTCTTTACTAAATATATTTAATTTTTCTCTTAGTAAATTCGTATTATTTGCTATTTCTCTACCTTGCATGAATATGAAATAGTACTTTGAAGCTAGTCCGAAGCATAAAAGTGCCAGAAAGAGAAGAGATAGGCCCATCAAAATTTATACCGAACGTACCACTACGGCAAGCTAAGTGGATTTAGATATGACCGTCTGTCCCATCGGTGGTCGGATCAGATAACTATAGCATACATACGAACGATTTTTCATATTTAAAATTTGGGACCAAAAATCCGTCAAAAAGCATCTAAGAGCGTGAAATTTGGTATTATACAGAAGTGAGTTCAAGTTAACATTGATACTGAAAATCATTGAAATCGCAAGTCATATTGCATCCTACAACCAATTTTTCAAATATGGGAATGAATATATAATTCAAATTTTGAGTATATGTCCATGAAAGATATGACTCTGGTATAGTCGAAGACAACACTTTTTTTTGTTTAAATATTTTTACTTATCTTCATTTTATTTTAATTTTAATTTTATTTTTAAATTAACTTTTGTTTTTATTTTTATTTTCATTTTCATTTTAATTTTAATTTTAATTTGTATTTTTATTTTAATTTTAATTTCTATTTTTATTTTTATTTTTATTTTTATTTTTATTTTTATTTCTACTTTAATTTCTACTTTAATTTTAATTTTTATTTAAATTTAAATTTTAATTTCAATTTAATTTTAATTTTAATTTTAATTTGTATTTTTATTTTAATTTTAATTTCTATTTTTATTTTTATTTTTATTTTTATTTTCTTTTTCCTTTTCATTTTCACTTTCATTTTCATTTTCATTTTTATTTTTATTTCTATTTTTATTTTTATTTTTATTTTTCTTTTTATTTTTATTTTTATTTCTATTTCTACTTTAATTTTAATTTTTATTTAAATTTAAATTTTAATTTCAATTTAATTTTAATTTTAATTTTAATTTGTATTTTTATTTTAATTTTAATTTCTATTTTTATTTTTATTTTTATTTTCTTTTTCCTTTTCATTTTCACTTTCATTTTCATTTTGATTTTTATTTCTATTTTTATTTTTATTTTTATTTTTATTTTTATTTTTATTTTTATTTTTATTTCTATTTCTACTTTAATTTTAATTTTAATTTAAATTTAAATTTCAATTTCAATTTAATTTTAATTTTAATTTTAATTTGTATTTTTATTTTAATTTTAATTTCTATTTTTATTTTTATTTTTATTTTGTTTTTCCTTTTCATTTTCACTTTCATTTTCATTTTCATTTTTATTTTTATTTCTATTTTTATTTTTATTTTCATTTTTATTTTTATTTCTATTTCTACTTTAATTTAAATTTTAATTTAAATTTAAATTTTAATTTCAATTTAATTTTAATTTTAATTTTAATTAATTTTTAATTTTAATTTTAATTTTAATTTTAATTTTAATTATAATTTTAATTTTAATTTTAATTTTAATTTTAATTATAACTATAATTTTAATTTTAATTTTAATTTTAATTTTAATTTTAATTTTAATTTTAATTTTAATTTTAATTTTAATTTTAATTTTAATTTTAATTATAATTTTAATTTTAATTTTAATTTCAATTTTAATTAAATTTTTATATTTATATTTAATTTTATTTTTATTTTTATTAAAAAAATTTTTTTTTAAATTTTTTATTCTAATTTTTTTAATTTTTTTGTCTTTTTTAAGTGATTTTTTAATTTTTTTTTTTTTTCAAATTATTTCAATTTTATTTTATGTATTTTTTAAATTTATATACAATTATATAAAGTTTTATCGACAAACTATCTAAATTTTTTTAAAATCATTTGTGAACGTTAATTCCATATGAAAAAATTCTTTGTAACCAAATATAGACCATTAAATTTTATTAATATGCCTTCCAGCAGCTGTTGCAGGTCTTTAATTTATAATTTATATGCGAAGCTTCATAGTTGGATTTTACATAATTTCTCACAAAAAAAAAAGAAAAAAACCTGAAAAGAAATTGTCCCAATTACGCTGTGTTGTATTGGCACAAAAACAAAATGGTATGTAAAAAAACAACAACAATAACTATTACTATTATAGCTATTACACTCTTTACAGCAACCACACATAGCCACACATATATGCTCGTATGTACATGCATGTATGTATTCTTTGCACCTGCTGAGCAACAATTATGCCATTGCAGACGTGTGCACTCAAGAGTTTGAACACTTTCTGCGCCCATTAAACAAAAAGTGCAACCCTTTTAATTGCATTTCGACATGAAAGCGCACAAAACACACACCAAACATACACACAATATGTAGATGGAAACATCCATTGTAAAACTATGAAAAATCAAAACACATGCAAGATGACAAGAGTGGGGGAAGAAGAAAAAAAAAGAAATATGTATGTGTGTACAATGCATCCTGTGAGGTGCAAGGGGCGACAAAAACTATTTTTATGCCAAGCTTCTACTATGCACGGTCGCTCTTGTCGCCGGAACTGACGAAGTTATGCCGAAAATAGTTTTATAATTACAAGCGAACGAACATTAAAATTTATTTTTGAATGTGGCGAAATTTGTGGGCTACAAAGTTACAATATAATAATAGAAAATATATATACATATGTTGGTTTGTATATTAGTACAGATCAATTTAAAGGCAACACTTTCGGCATTTTTAAAGGTTTATTCATGATATTCGGAAAATTGGCTGAATAGCTCTATAGGCTCTATTTAGAACAGTTGAACTTTCCAAATTAAAAATATGAAACCAATGTTATTGCTCTTTTATATTTCTTCCCCCATTTTCATAGAATTCTCTAAGTTTTTCACAGCAAAATAATAATTTAATTTTTTCAAAATAACATTTTTAAACTCGAATTAAACTCATATTCGAACTCGCTTGAAAAGGAGTTTCGAATTTCGCCTTTATTCCATAGACATCTGACACTTCTCTTCTTATTCTTTGCAAAAGTTGTTGTTAAAGAATTTTTTTCTTTCAAAAATGTATATACAATTTGTATTAAAATACAAAATGTGTGTTTCTAAGTTACGAAACTCATTTTTGTGCCGAAATTGTACGCAAATAACATAAAAATTAAATAAAACTTAAACAAAAAAATTGTACGAAACAATGTTGCACCCTATTTTCGAGGGTGACATCCCAAACATACATATCGCACACCTTCCGACGATTATCATACGTATGTACTACATATGTATGTATGTATGTATGTTAAGCATATACATATACATTGCATGCTTGAAAGCCATTAAAGGTATGATGGCTCAAAAAAACTAACGCCACAAAAGCACAACAAATTCAGCAAAGCAGTACATGAAAACAAAACAAACACCGTTATCCAGACTATAGCCGCGACGACAATAAAAAAGTAAAATTAAGAAAAAACAATTGTTACAAAAAGGCGCACAAAAGCCATGCAAAATAGCAAAGCCTAGCCGTAATGATATTCAGTTGAATATAGAGTAAAAAAAAATTTTTTTTTTAGTATAAAAATAACATGCAAAGATATTGAAAATTGTGAAAAGTGGGTGTGGTGGCATTTTAATTTATGTAGAATTGAAACAAAAATAATAACAGTTTTAACTTGGTAATAATTGAAAAATATTTCCACGAATGCATGGAAATAATTAATAGACATTGTACCAAGAAAATTTTTTGTTTTGTTGTAGAAATTATTTTAAGACTTGTTTGAATTGCAGCCATTCACTTTAAAAATTTATTAATGTAGTAAATTTAGCTCAATTTATATTTAGGAATTTTCTAATTTTATTGTCTATAACTACATATGAAGGAAAATTATGAATTGCATATTGGGCATGAAAAATAAGGGCAAAGTCATTGTTATTACAAAAAGCATTCCACTGAAATTCGTATTCGATCTTTGTGAACAAAAATATCTGACCGTAAATAGCCAGAAATTTTTCAATATTTTTTTAATTAAGAAAGAACAGGTTTAGGATACCAAATTTCACGCTCCTTGATGCCTTTTCAACGGATTTTGTACCCAAAACCTCATATATGAACAAATCGAATGTATGGGGGCTATATGATATAGCAGTCGGCTTTCGATAAATCGATGTATTGGAGCTGTATATTGTAATCGTCCGATTTCGATGATTTTCAGAACCAATATGCAATTCATTATGTTCTATAGTTGCATCTTTCTACCAAGTATGGTTGAAATATCTCAGAAAGTGAAGGACTAATTTGCATTTAAACAGACAGATGGACAGACGAACATGGCTAAATTTATTCAGCTCGTAATTCTGATGCAATCGGTATAAATTTCGCTCTATTTCTTCCCCTTCTGGTTTTTAAATACACGCAATTGCAGTTAATTCAGAGGTTAAGTATTGCAGCTTTTGTATTTCTAACAAACTTGAATCATAAAATAATAAGAAATAATCAATAATGGGTCCCAATCTGTCCGTGGATTGTTTTTTTTTCTTACACTTATTACTTTCCATGCCTTCTTAATTCTTTCTCCAATGAAAGATTATAACTCAAATCCTTCAGAAGTGTTATTTTATTAGCAGCTATGTGGTAAGGCAGGTAAGAATTTCATTGAAACTACCTTAAATTAATAATAAACCGAACCTAACACTATTCTGTGGTAAATGGTAGATCAGACTCATTCTAGGCCTGGTTTACTTCTCACGACTTGTGGTTCGTATCATGCAGTATTATATCCAACATTTTGTACGATACAATTTGGGTGATATTATAACACGAAAAATAGTTATATAATCTGACAAAATAGAACGATCTCTGGCTTTTGGCTAGTTTTATACTAGTAATAATTTTCTGTTTCGTCATCACATCCGTATTCAGACAAACCTGAAGCTAATTATTAATTCTCAAGTAATGCACGTACGTGTGCACAATTGATAAAGCCGCCCGGAATATATTTACATCTTTAATTCGGGGGCATCCCATAATCCCGGCTTTCAAAATTCAGACATTTATAAAAAAATCCATCGAAGACACAATCCCGGCACTACAATAAATATACACAACGAAATCCTGACCAGAAAAAATACAGAAAACACAATATCCAGACAAGACAAAATCTCGACAAGATAAAATCTCGGCTAGTAAAAAAAAACTTCTCGTTTTAATTCAAATTTTTCCATCAATTTACTGAAAACATTGAAAGTATGTTTTCGATTTGCATGAAATATGCCATTATATTCAGAAATACAGTGGCTCACAGCTTATTTCATACAAGTTCTATTGCAAAATTTGAAATATATTGCCAACAAAAACACATATCGAAATAATTCAAACGCCCAGTTGTTGAAACTTTTATAGCACAGCTTATTTCATGTAATGTACTTTTTTACCAAAAATAACTTAAATGATTTAAATAAAACTTGTTTAATACTCAGTGTGATATCCGTTAGCTTTTAAGACAACTTTTAGTTTAGCTGGCATGGACTTAATTAGTTTTTTTGTACTCTCTGTTCCTATTTTGTTTCACTCTTCTCAAATTGCACTTTTTAGTTATTCTTTATTACTTATGCGCTGTTTACGGATGTTATTTCTAATAAGGACCATAAATTCCAAATCGGGTTTGTGTCGGGTGATAGGGTCGGCGGATTCATTACATGTGGACAATTCCATATTAGGATCGTTATCCTGATAATACCAGAAATTTGACGTATCCCAAGTTTCGCCGCATTTGGTGTAAATTTTCTTTTAATATATTAAGGTACAACATGTTATCCATAATACCCTCAACAAAGACCAAAATTTCCCATACATATGCCCATACCATAACACTGTCCCCATCATCACCCCATTTAACAGTTGGCCTAATGATACATCTCTGAAGCTCAGTATTGAGTTTCCGCCACACGGAAGCCATTCCATCTGAGCCGCAAGGGATGCTCCTTGGGAAAGGCAACTCGGGCTTTGCTTTTTTTTTTTTTTTTTTTTTTTGGCTAGTGAACGAACACGTAATACCCGACAATGATTTACCTAGTTTCCCCTGAAGCTCTGCGGTTAATTTGGCTCTGATAGGCTGAGATTTTCTTAAATTTTTCGTACAATTAAGCGTTCGTCACGTTCATTGAAAGTTTTATTTGATACATTTCGGCCTGTATTTTGCATACGATTTTCATGAACGAAACGCTCCATTACATTTTGCACTGTCGCACTATTTAAATTAACTATCTCAGCAATTTTTTCACTGCAATTTTCCATATTTGAAATGGTTTATGACCGGTTCTCGTTCCCATTCATCTGAAATTAGTACGTTGGTAATGTGAAACTCAAAAACACTCTCAAGCTGGCCTCAAACTATTATTGCATGTCAGTTGTAGGAATTAGAAAAGCCTCCTACCGTTATAAACGCAACTGCCTTTCGATGAAGCTTAGACAAGTGCGTGCATGAAATAAGCTGTGAGCAAAATTCCTGGGAGTTGTACACTGCTTGCTATATTAGTAAAACATTGCGGAATATATATATATATCAACTTTTTTTTTAATATTAATTATTTACCATTTTATGGCAATATAATTGGAAAAGTTTAATCTGCATGAAATAAGCTGTGAGCCGCGGTACATTTATATTATCACTTTATAACCATTAAAGCTATTTTTGGCCGAGTTCCTCCTTCGATTTGCGGGGAGCTTGATGTTTTACAAATAAATGGGAATTCTCATATAGTTTATTCTAAGCCGCCTCCATAAGGAACGCCATATTTCATGTGGTAATCCATTCTTGTTTAGTTCTTAAGCACATTTTTTATGGATAATTTTTAAGTCTGAAATAAGCGAAATATAAAATTCAGACAAAGTATACAAGTATTTTTTTATTATTTTTATAATTTGTTGGGATTTTCGTCGTCATTTTTTGTTTGATTTGTGTCTTATCTGAATTGATCGTATCTGGATTTTGTATATTGGGATTTGGTGTGGGAGTTTTTATTTTAACACTCCTTTAATTCATCTCCATAGATAGTTTTCAAACACACTTTTCGTGTGTTTAGTATTTATTAGACTTGTGTATTTTTCATTTTCTATTTCAACCTCCTTACAGCTCCTTTGTATATTTCACATCCACCAAAAATCGTATGTTACCGACCGTGTGAAACGTGCTTCCGCTACCATTGTTCTTATTATATTCCGTTACCCCCCAGCCGTAGTTAATGTAACTCTAATTTACCAATTATACCTTCATTTATAGCAATTTCTCATGTATATGTATACATATATATGTATTTTTAGGCAAATACATAGAATTTCAAATACTCGTGTACCATATATGTATACTTATAGAGTCTAATAGCCCAGTCTTTTTTAGTGGTTGAACAACTTCCGCTTTTACGAAATGGAAATTTATTTGCTTTTTTCCGCATTGTTGGTTTTAATGATTAATTTTTATTTACTTTTCTGCGCTTTTTTGCCTTTGCTTCTTTTTTTTTTTTTGGTTATTTTCAACGCTTTTAATAACAGTAAATTCAAGGCAGTGGAATAAACTGCCACTTGTTGATGGAGAGGATTATGTAAAATTGCGTGGCAAGTGGAAATAATGTGGAGGAAATGCTTTGTTATTGAGGAAAGCAGCATTAATGTTTACATTTTTGAAAAAAAAAAAAATTATAATGATAACTTACAGCACAAACCATTTATCCCCATACCTTCCGCTTAAAAATAATTTGAGAGGGATTTACTACCTATTTTTAATATAAAAGTATGCAAGAAAAAATAAAATTCAACTTAAAAAAGTTAACAAACAAAAATATTTCTTTTATAAGAAATTTTAAAATTAATTGAAATATTTTGATTATGAGAAGCAAGAAATTCCGTCTCAACTGTTTTTATATAGGTAATACAAATTGTTATTGCTATTTATGTGGTCTCTTATATATATAACAGCATTGCATACGTTTGTGTAAATTTACTTTATTTTTACCAACAACAAACCGTTAAACCAAAAGTCTTTGCCTGCATTTTGTTACCTTTCCGTTACTCCAACGCTTCATTAAAGTTTCACTTTTATTTTTAGCAACAAAATAATTAAACTTCAAGGTAAATTGGCCATAAAGGAGTATAATTAAATAAATGGAACTTTGATGTTTGCAGGCGAACATTGTTGTTGTTGCTGCTGCTGTTGTAGAGCTTTCTGTTGACGTTGCAAACGTGATTTCTTGCAGAATTTCGTTTAGGTAAACATAAAAGAAAGTACACACATGCATACATATGTGCATGTTGTATCTATGTGATCAAACAAGCACAAAAAGTAATTTCAGCAAAAACTTTTTTATAATAAAAATTAATTTATTTTTAACTTTAAATAAATGAGATTTTTAGAACTGCGTTGTTCCGCTAATTTCTTTCTTTTTTTTTTGTTTTGTTTTTTTTAGTTTCTATATTATCTCCATCTCGGCCACAACCTTTTAGCTGTTTGCTATTTTTAAGCCGGAAATTAATAGCTTATTTGCATTTGTTGTTTATAATTGAAAAATAAAATGTCTGCATAGCAGCACATACACATCCATAGAGCAGACACCTGCAAATAGATTTAGTTGCATAGTTTGCGGTGCAAAATCGCTAACCTTTATTAGCTGCCTAATGAAAGAGTTTGTATATTTTCTAATAATTTTTTAATTTTTTTCCTAAAAATACTTTGCTACACTTTTAATGAGATGTAGATTGGATTTTGAACTAAAAATATCTGAAATTAGTTAGCAATTTATTAATGCATAAATTACAAAATATTAAATATAATTTCGTGTGCATTTTTTACTATAAATTGTATATAATATTATGCTATATTGAAAACATTACTTAGCACATCAAGTTGAGAAGAAGAAATTTAGAACTAGTTTTAAGTAAAGTTTCATAGTTAGCTGCGGTAAATAATTAAATATGTTTTAAATTAAATAAAATAGCTTGGCAGAGAGGTACCACAAAGCTTTGAATTTTTACTTCCTCTGTTTTAACACAATGACTCACTTAGAAGTATAAATTGCCTCACTATCAACGTACTTAATTTCAAGCAAATAGATTATGGTCCATATCCGGAAAATAAAAATTTATACACAATTATCTAGACATACCTTCGTCCGAAAATTTTAACCAAATTGAACTATAAACATAACTTTAATATTAAGTTTTGCAAAAGTATCGTTGTCTAGTCCTGGAAGAAAAAAAATCTCATATTAACTCATACAATAAATACGACTTTTATCGAATAAGTCGGTCCTTGGTTCACTTTCAATGAGCAAAAAGCGGCTTACTTGCCTAATTTCTCATAAATTGAACTGTAAATTATATTTTTGCAACAGATCGGTCTCAGAACCCCGAAAGAAAAAATATTCCTTGTGTTAAGAAAAAAATCTTAAAAAAAGAAAAGTAAATCGAGGCATAATTAGTAATAATTTTTAGAAAAGATCGCAGATCAAGAATCCACTTCCCGGAAGAAAATCGGACTGAATGAAGTAAGCGTAAAATTGCCTACGTATCAAATTTGAAGAAAATGGAACCAAAATTGGTTTTTTTTTTTAATAATTCGCTCTCTAATCCACTTCCTAGATTTTTATTTCGGATTCTTCTTCTTTGGCTGGACACCAATTCGAATTGGACCGAAAAATCGAAATCGATGCAAGCATTCTAGAGTTATTAAGAACTTCCCTCTCCATATAGCAATCAGCTACACAAATATGAATAATGTTCAAATATATTCGAACAAATCTTATATATAGGGTGTCTTTTATAGAGGTATAGAACTTTAAGTTGGCATTACTTTTCAATATGGCGACGAACTTAACAGCTGTTAAGTGATTTATTCTCAGTTTGGCTTGGCAATTCATCATGAATAGACTCACGCCTGAACAACGCTTGCAAATAGTGCAATTTTATTTCGAAAATAATGGTTCTGTGCGGAAAACGTATCGCGCACTACGTCCAATGATACGGACCAATGATTCCGCCAGCCGATAAAGCGCACCAAACAGTCAGTTTTTCTGGATGTAACGGTGTTTCAACATACACTTGAGGATTATCTTCACTCCAAATGCGGCAGTTTTGTTTGTTGACGTAGCCATTCAACCGGAAGTGCGCTTCATCGCTAAACATCGCTAAAATGGACGCAGTGCACGAAACGTTTTCCGCACAGAACCAGTATTTTCGTCTGTGCGTGAGTCTATTCATGATGAATTGCCAAACCAAACTGAGAATAAATCACTTGACAGCTGTTAAATCGGTCGCCATCTTGAAAAGTAATGCCAACTTAAAGTTCTATACCTCTATAAAAAAAACACCCTTTATTTATATTGTAAACATTCGTTGTTACCTTTTTCTCTGTTTCATTCTAAAGTTTGGATTCAAAATGTATTAGAGGTCTAGTGCGAGCAGCTTGATACTCGCTCGATACTCCATCATTGCTCAATTGCTCAACAGAACAAATAAATTTTAATTTTGTTTGTCAAAGTTTCTTTGACGTTTCCATAATTTTTACACTTTGCATAAGTAAATTTAAAATGAAAAGAAATTTTTTTGAGGGAAAAAAATCAAAGGCTTTGTCATAGTACTCGAAATGCTCGTGCTCGTGAGCAGGTGTGCGAGTACTCGTTGCTCAAATGCCCGCACTGCTCGAAAATGTTTCGAGATCTCATATGCATATATATTTTTAAAGTTTGTACTTGAAATTCAGGCAGAACAAATTTTCTGTTAACTGGCAACCCAGTTGAACAATTGAGTTTATGATCCTAAAATTATGTCGTTGGATAGCATCAGAAACATTAATCTACATTGTGATCTGGAAAAAAACATCTGTATTTTACAAAATATATAATACGAATGTGAACTTTCACATGAGCAACATTTTTAGTTTCCTATATACAAGGGCTGTTTGGAAAGTCAGTGACTCTTTACATTTGCTGCGCAATTACTGTAAATACACCACTGTCTGCTTAATAATTTAAAAAAAACAATCACCGTAACCAAGAAAATTCCTGATAAGTTCAATAGAAATTATGCACCATTAATTTCAATGGTTAACAAGCGGCTTACTGAGTTCCGTTGGGGTCGTAGTAGTACAAATGACGCCGAACGTCCTGGTTTCCCAAAAGAGGACTTCATTGCAGAAATCGTAGACAAAATCGATGGAATGATATTGGACGATCGGAAAATAAAAATGAATGAGGTGGCTGAAGCTGTAGCATCTCAACTGAGCAGGTACATCACATTTCACATGAATATTTCGACATGAAAAAGCCATCCCCGCGATGTGGGGCCGCGATTACTCACTTACACGACCACAAGCGAATCCTTGTAACCGCTTCAAAGGAATGTTTGGCAATATTCATCCGCAATATGAAGCAATTTTAGCGCCGTTTTGTTACCGTAGAAACCAATCAGGACAGATGGTTTCTCCAAGTGAACCAAATAAATACAAGGTGGGTCTGTGGGCCAACAAGGTCGGGTACACAGTTTTTTTGGGACGTTCGAGGTGCCATTCATATCGATTAACTTGAAAAGGGTAAAAGGTTCACCGACGAATATTACTCAGAAATCCATAAATTTTGCTACGAACTGCTACCCCATCCAGAATATTCTCCAGATTTAACCCACTGCGACTATTTCTCGTTTCCAAATCTAAATAAATGGTTGCGCGGCAAGCGATTTGGATCAAATTAAGAGGTCACCACAGAAACTAATGTTTATTTTGAGGGCCTTAAAGAAAACTATTACTTGGAAGGTATTCCGAAATTGGAAAAACGTTGCACTAAATGTATAGTGCGGAACGGAGACTACGTTGAGGAAAAAGCCCCACATTTGCTGAAAAAAATATATGTTATTCAAAAATTCAATGAATTATCAAACTACCCTCGTATATGTATATAACATATAATTGGCGATTTTCGGCCGAGCTACGCCATTTTGTGCTTTGTGCCTCTTTACTACAAATGGAGGAACCTAGTTATAACTCATACAAAGACGTATCCGAACGGCTAATGCATTTTTATTAGAAGCTTACACTCGAAAGGTTTGACATTGCCTATCAAGTGGCCACCTCAAATAAAGAAAATAATATTCCACAATTTTGATTGTTCGAACCAGGAACTCGAACTCTGACCTTCCAAATTGCAGTACGCAGCGCAAAAGTGTGCTATACATACTATAAAAAAAGGTGTGGTAGATCGATACAAAGTAGTAATAAAATATATTCTATATATTTTGATATATGTTTCATTCGAAGCTAAAGTAGGACAACTACTTCTGCTGAGTTATGCTGTCCAGTTAACAATCAGTTCATATTCTCTAAACTTTTTTTTTCTGAAACCAAAAATGTGACCCAAAAACTTTGATGTAATCAAAGTATATTCGAAAATTTTCAGAAACTCACTTAAATGCCAATTTGCTGTATTATATAAGCTAAAAATATATTCCAATTTAAATGTACAAAAAAAAAAACATACTTCTTTTGAAGGAAAAATGTGTTGTTTTTTACATTTGCTTAATGAAGTTTTCCTGCACAAAGTCATCACATGCATATGTACTCGTTTGTATAAAAACGGTAAAAGCCATCTAAACGCTTGTAACATACACGACGTATATATGCACTTTGTGGCAACCACAAAATCAATGTCACTCAAGAGATACGCACATACAAAATTCTCGAAATTTTTGCAATAAAGTGTTTTTCTTTTTTGACCACCGTAAGTAATATGACACTTGAGAATTTGAAAATTTACTGACATTCTCGGGCAGTGTTGTCAAAAACGTAGATACTTGAGTATATGTACAAGTACATAGTTGTAAGGCTACGAGTATGTTTGGCCAATTCTCAATATTGCAAAGCATAATTTGGTTGAATGCTTTTGAAGTGTAACAATTTTAATTGCAAAAATTTCAAACGAAAATGTTACGTATTGAAATTTTGTTTGTCTTCGTTAATGAATTGCATTGTGTATATGTATATATAATAGCATTCCGTATTCAGCTCGTCATTGCCACATTTGGATTTTTGTATGTTTCATTTTCAAGTTATGAGTAATATTTAATTGTTTTTTGATTTTCCAAAGATCTCATCTATTATCCGCTTCTTTATGTTGGTTAGATTTTCACTGTCGGTCTTGAGTTCAATTTTCCAATTACTGCAAGAGATTTCCACATACTTGAAGGCTAACACTTCGGTCATATCTCACCGTACAATTCACCATATCATCGTAAAATGTCAAGATATCATATTCATAAATCTCGAAACCTTTCTTACGGAAATTTCAGAGAGGTATGTTATTAAGGGCTATGCCCTCTGGTCTTTGTACGCATCTAACAACCGGTATTTTTTAGAGGAAATTCCAAAAACTGACGTGTCGAGGTAAAAAGAAGTTATTACCAGACATATTGGCTTCATTTCTTTGTTTACTGTGAAGAAAACAGAAGCCACTATGTATTTCACAGACAACACTGTAAGACTCTTCTCAGGGTGATCCAAGTAGAGGTACTTTTTTCAATATCCTTTTTTTGACAGATCACGTGTGAGTCGTGTCACCCTATTATGTTATATTTGTTAAATATTGTATGGCATTTCATCGTGAAAAGACTTACGCCCGAACAACGTTTACAAATCATTCAACTTTATTACGAAATTTCACTTTTTTGTAAAGAATGTGTTTCACGCGCTTCGCTTAACTTATGGTCAACATAATCAGCCTACTGAGCGTACTATTCGCAACACCATCAACAATCTTGAGACCCAGCATTCATTATAGGATAATTTTGGACCGAATAGACCACGTTCAGCACGCAGTGAAGAAAATATAGCGGCCTCAGATGAGAGTGTACACGAAGACCGTGAAGAGTCGATTCGGCGCAATTCGCAGCAACTCGGGCTGCCGTATGGAACGACTTGGCGCATTTTACGTCGAGATCTTAAATTGAAAGCGTACAAGATACAGCTCGTGCAAGAACTGAAGCCGCTCGACCTTCCCAAGCGACATCGCTTCGCTCTGTGGGCTCTTGAAAAGTTCCAAGAAGATCCGACGTTTTCGAGCCAAATATTTTGTTCAGCGATGAGGACCATATCTGGAACAATGGGTATGTAAACAAGCAAAATTTGGCGCATTTGGAACGAAGAGCAACGAAGAGCTGTTGGAATCATCGGCACATATTTCTTCAAAAATGATGTCGGTGAGAACGTAAGCGTCTATGGCGATCGTTATCGCTCTATGACAGCCGACTATTTTTTGCCGGAAGTTGAAGCTCGTGATTTCTTCGACATTTTGATTTCCCACACATCGCACCATACAATAGATTTATTCAGAGAACACTTCGCTGAGCAGATGATTTCACGTTCTGGGCCGGTCGATGGGCCACCAAGATCGTGAGATATCACACCGTTAGACTTTTTCCCGTGGGGATATGTAAAGTCCCACTTCGATTCAGACCTTTGAGCAAAACATCACGCGTGTCATTCGCCAGTTACTGGTTGCAATGCTCGCAGGAGTCATCTAAAATTGGACTCAATGAATGTACCATCTGAGACGTAGCCGCGGCCTACATTTGAAAGAGATAATCCTCAAAAAATAAATGACAAAAAATGTTCTTTTGAATGGTAATAAACATTCCCCATTAAATTTGAATTTACTGTGCTTTTTTTTCTTTTAAAATTAAGGAACCTCGAAACCACGCGTTACAACGTAACTTCTACGAGGTTTCCGCACTCGCCGTTGCAGTAGAACTTAGTTGAGATATACCGTTAACTTCTGTAACAACGTGGCATCGATAAGTAGTTCTTTGGTGCTATGTACGCTATGTGTTTTATTCGGCTTTCTTTCTAACCAAAAAATTACGTTTAATATGTTGTCTGAAATTACGCAAACTGTCTGAGAAAATACCAAGAATGGTAAATTTTATTTTGTTTCGGAAGTGTCATGATCTAGACAAGATATGCAAAGACCTTTAAAAGAGCTAAATATCATATATTGCGAGAAACCTTAGGAGAAGGAAATGAAAAATGTTGGATTCTGTCCGCTGAAATATTTATTTATCAGAATATTAAAGTGAAGGCTAAAATAAAAATATTGAAGATTTCTTACCGCATCTGGTATATTGCAACTTTTCTCCAGATCATTTATTATTTCTCATTTCTTGCTAATAATTCGGAATACATCTTTTTAGTTGATACTTCAAATGGTAATCTCATTTCAGTTTTATATAAATATTTCAAATTAAATTTAGGGTTATAGTTTCGTCTGGATTAAAGTGTATCAGAAGTGTACCAGCACGTATAGATGATCTTGGGGAACAGGGCGAAAGGATAAATATCCATAGAAAGTTGGCTTCAGTGCCCTAACTGTGACGGACGTACATGAGAGACATTATATAGCTAGAACTAAACGTACAGTTCAAATTAAAAAAGGAGAAGTTCTGCCAGGTGCAAGCCACCTACCTTTTCCGCCTGACCCCGTCCTATCGTTTAAATGTTGGTTAAAACAGTTGATTCTAGAGGACACTAAAAGAAGCAATTCGAAAGTTGGACAGCATAGATTGCAGACAGACCAGATTTTTGCCGGTTGTAAGCAAAATAGAACTTATTATTCTTGTAGATGTACTGACGCGGCATCTATCTCTCAGCTAACCAAAGGTGGACGAAATGCTGGAAATGCATTCGCTTTGCGTGCATGTTCCGGCTTTGGGCCGATTGAGACGACAAATAATCCACGGCACTCCGAGCTCCAGCATTAAAGAGATGGGTGCACATGGGTGCCTAAAATTAAATCAATTCACTAAATCGAGCGAATTGTAGATAAAAGCAGAATTGGGATAATCAGGATTTTTCTTAAATTAGCCATTCAACCAACAGCTTTCTGCATCTACTGAAAGATTTGAAAGTTTATCTATTGAATTCTTGAATACTTTTCTAAACCTAAGCCATATTCTTTTTCTGTTTTTAAATCGAAAAATAACTTTAAGAAGAAATCATTTAACAGATTAATCTGCATTGCAGCCGACTGTTGTTGTAGTTATTTTATAAACATTTCTTCTTCTCTTCTTCGAAAGTAGAGAAAAGACTTTTTGGTCGCCAACTGAGTTTCATATTAAAAAAATCATATATAAAAAATTAAAGAAATTAAATTATAAGCAAATAAAAACATTTTTCTTCCTTCTCACATTTTCCATTAATGTTGGTTCTATTCATAATTTACTAATAAAATCTGCCGTTTTCGAAACCACATCAGCGGTAAATGTGTTAGCTCATATAGTCAAATAATACAGCTGTCAGCGGTTATTCAAATGCGTCGTGATTAGCTGTACAAACTTGCTTGTGGCGAATTTCGTTTCATGCTTTCACTGCATACGCACATTAGCTTGCTATAGATACTCAGATTTAAGTAAAAAAAAAAGCCAAAAAAAAAACAAAAAAAAAACCGAAAACTCGTATTTGAACTAATGCACATATGCAAATATGTATTTATGCTATTCGCGCATATAGGGACAAAAACAATAACCAAAGAACAACAGCAACTCGAGGATAATATAATCAAAAATTTTTGCTGCGAATTGAGGCTTTTCTCACCCACACACCTGCTTAGTTAATATTTATTTATACAATTCGCTGACGATTTGCCAAACAGTTGTTTTTGTTATTTTTACTTTTATTTATTTCTCTTAATCTGTGTATGTTTTTGTTATATTTTCTGTATTTTTTTTTTTTTTTTTTTTGGTTACTTTGTATAGTTTCAGCAGTTTCGATTGCTCATGCATTGTATGCAATCAGTGTGGTATTGCGTGGAAAATTATCAAATTGTATACGCATTCTGGTGAATGCGCTCGAAATTATGCAACGATTGTGGTTGGGAAGAATGAAATGAGAGCATGCAAATATGCAAATATGGAAATAAATATTGGGTGTCAGCAGGAAATTTGTTTCTGTTTTTGTCAAAGGCAAAAAAATCTATTTATAAAATTTGTTGATTTGAAAATGCGTTATTAAAACATTAATGGAAAGCTAAAAAAAATTATTTATAGCAAATCAAGCTAATTGAAAATATTTGCTTTATCTAAATAAATGTTTTTTTATTATTCTGCAATTTGTTCCTACTTGCCATTTCACGCCCTTTATTATGCCTACTCGCAAATAAAAACATAATAAAATAATGTATAAATTCAAATATCATGTTACTGGTAAATAGTAAGCATATTTGTTTATTTCAAAATTTATCTCATGCAAATTTATGCCATAACATTAAAAACAATGTATTCCCAATAAAAAAATAAAATAATATGCATTTCATTTGCTTCAGGTAATACAATGCTTGTTTGGGGAAAAAATATTATAATTTTTTTTGTGTGATAATAAAATGGTAATATTTATTTTAATTTATATATATAAGAAAGTGATGTTATATATTACACTTTTAACTCAAGGATCACAGAGAATCCGAACAAAGTAATCAGGGAAGTAGAATATGGACCGACTTTTCTAAACAATTGTATATTTGGTTTATATTTTTTTGAAACTTGGTATGTACAAACGTAGCTTTACACTTAGCTTAGCACGACCGATATATTTTCTTCCGGGAAGTAGGCCTGCGCCCTGTGACTTATTCTAAAAAAAATTTAATAATGATTCGATTTTCTTAAAATTTCTTACAAAGGCAGCCCTTTGCCTAAGTTAACATATGAAATGCTTTTTCTTCCGATCTATTACAATAATCTTATTTTTTTTCCATTTTTCTATATATATATATATATATATATTTATATATAATAATAATAATAATAAAGAGAGTGATGGTAGCTATGCTATGCTTATAACTCCATAATCACTGGACCGATTCTCCGCCTGAACAAGAAGAATATAAAAGAAAAATCCGGGAAGTGATTTAGGAAACCACCTATTCGAAAAAGTTGTATTTTTGGTAGAATTTTCTTCAAATCTGGTACGTAGCTGGCTTAACGCTCATGGGTGAGCTCATAACGCTCATAACGCTCATTGTGAACAAGGGAAGTAGCGCCGGGATCAATCTTTTGAAAATATTCCACAAAATCGAATTTATGAAATTTATCTGAAATTCAATACGTAAGTGATTTTTTGCTCAGTATAATATGAACGCTGATTTTTACTGACCTTGAAAAGCGAAAATGTATTTAATCTTTGTCTATATCAGTCACGCATCTTTATGATTGCGAAAAAATAACTCAGTCGCTGTAATGTTTAAACTCCGAATTTGAATGCTCATACATTATTACATACAAGTACGTAGCTAGATCATTAATACAATGGGAAATTTCATATTTGGCACAAGCTAAATATAAATTAAACCTTTTCTTTATCCCTTACATATCACTTTCCTTAAGATACCAGCTATAAAAGCTAAATTAAATAATATACAGAAAGCCGCAACAATGTGGGCCGGAGCTTTTAGATTTTATATATATTTCAAAATTTGAACAGACCTTAGGTGGAGCATTTTTTACACTACTAAATATACCTTTGGCTGACTCAAATACTAAATTAAGTTCTTTCTCATGATTAAGATTAAAAATACTTTAAGAGTTTTTTTTTTGTGCTAACGCAAAAAAGATAATTTTTAAAAGATATTTAATTCTTAAATTAAAATACGAAATGTCCTTAGAAGGTGTAGGTATGATGCGAATTTCTTAAGAAAAGCACAGAATTAGTGACTTCAGAATATCTGAATTTGAGACACACAAACATTTTGGTGCCACTCCAACATTCCAGTACCATTTTTTGTGAATATAATTATCTTTCGCCTCGCAATAATTCCTGTATTCCAACGAAATCCCCTACGGGTGTGAATATTTTTTGAGGCCTATGAACAACCTGGTCTGGAAATATGATGGATGTTGTAGAATTTCGAACTTAAAGTTTTCTTCTTGAAGATGTTATATGTTTCATGAAGATGATACTGTATATTAACTGTGGTCCGAAGTATGTAAGTAACAGTAGGAGAAGGATAGACTCATCAAAATTTATACAGATATGATCAAAATAACGTCTATCTGTCTGTCTGTCCGTTAGTTTTTGGGGTATTTGAACATAACTTAGTATGTGGGTGTATTTTTTTAATGCATTGATTCCATCCAATCATCCAATTTAAATTTAATATTAATTTTAATTTATATTTTTAATTTTAATTTTGTTTATTTTTTTAATTTTAATTTTTATTTTTTATTTTAATTTAAATTTAAATTTTAATTTTAATATTAATTTTAATTTTAATTTTAATTTTAATTTTAATATTAAATCATAATTTTAATATTAATTTCAACTTTAATTCTAATTTTAATTTTAATTTTAATTTTAATTTTAATTTTAATTTTAATTTTAATTTTAATTTTAATTTTAATTTTAATTTTAATTTTAATTTTAATTTTAATTTTAATTTAATTTGAATGCTTTTTAAATTTAAATTTTAACTTTAATTTTAATTTTAATTTTAATTTAAACCTTATTTTTAACTTTAATTTTAGATTTAGAATTAATTTTAATTTCAAACTTAATTTTAATTTTAATTTTAGTTGTATTTTTAATTTTAATTTTAATTAAGTTTTAATTATAATTTTAATTTTTACTTTAATTTTAATTAAGTTTTAATTATAATTTTAATTTTAATTTTAGTTTTAATTTTAATTTTAATTTTAATTTTATTTTTATTTTATTTTTTATTTTAATTTTAATTTTAATAGTAGTTCTATTTTTAATTTTAATTTAATTTAAATTTGAATTTAAATTTGAATTTAAATTTAAATTTTAATTTAAATTAAATTTTTAATTTTAATATTAATATTAATTTAGTTTTAATTTTAATTTTAATTTTAGTTTTAATTTTAATTTTAATTTTAATTTTAATTTTAATTTTAATTTTAATTTTAATTTTAATTTTAGTTGTATTTTTAATTTTAATTTTAATTAAGTTTTAATTATAATTTTAATTTTTACTTTAATTTTAATTTAATTTTATTTTATTTTTTTGCATTTTATTTATTATATTATTTTTAATTTTATTTTTAATTTTAATTTTAGTATTAATTTTAATTTTAATATTAATTTTATTATATCTTTTAATTTTAATTTTTGTTTACTATAATTTTAATTTTAAATTTAATTTTAATTTTAATTTTAATTTTAATTTTAATTTAATTTTAATTTTAATTTTAATTTTTTTTTAATTTTAATTTTAATTTTAATTTTTGTTCTAACTTTAATTTTAGTATTAATTTTAATTTTAATTTTAATTCTAATTTTAATTTTAGTTTTTATTTTAAATTTAATTTTAATTTTAATTTTAATTTTAATTTTAATTTTAAGTTTAATTTTAATTTTTATTTTTATTTTTATTTTTATTTTTATTTTTTTAAATTTTGATTTTAATTTAATATTATTTTTAATTTTAATATTAATATTAATTTTAATTTTAATGTTAATTTTTGTTTTAGTATTAATTTTAATTGTAGTTTTAATTTTAAATTTATTTTCAAATTTATTTATAATTTAAATTTAATATTAAATTTAATTTTAATTTTTTTTTAATTTTAATTTAGCTTTATATTTAATTTTATATTTAGTTTCAATATTAAATCTTCGATTTACTATAATTTAATTTTTCTTACGTTTATAAAAGTTTTGAAAATTCAATTGTTATGCATATATATTTATATTATATCAAAAACCCCATATAAAATCATTAAAAATTTAAAGTCCCAATTCTTCTAACAGTAATTTGAACCGTCACCTGCACGAGAGAAAATATTAATATATAAGTACTAGCGTATCTTTGTATGCACAAAATAAGCGTGTTGATTGCGGCACGAGATAAGCAGCACATACAGACACGCTCACGCTCAAACACATACCTCAAGAAGCACTTTAAAAATCTATTATTCGAATTGGAAATACGAGTAGCACCTGCCATTACCACACGCGAACACAGCACACTCATATCCTGGCAATGACCACATAAAGTCACCGATAAATGAAAATTTAAAAAAAAAATTCAATTTTCCCAAGAAGGTAAAATTATCATTGAAAAAAATTATAGTTGGCGCGTGGATTGTGGTTTGTGTTATGGAGAAATGTTTGTATATTTTATATATGTACATACGTAGATGCAAGCAAACGTGTGGTGTGCTACATATATGTTTGTTTGCTTGCAGAAAACGATTTCCTGAAAGGAAGCATTTTCAATTGTAATTTTAATCGAAATCAGTAAAATTCAATCAGCGCGACGCAGCAATAAAAAAAGGCAACAACGCAAAGTTGCACTTGCGTGCACGTGACAATCTCAAGCAAAGCGTACGCCATTGAAAGGTACATATGTAAATGATAAAAATGTAATAATAAAAAAAAATTGAAATGTGAAATTAAATCACAGGCACACTGAAGGAGCTGAAGTGCAGTAAATTTCTAGTCAGTCACATACATATACCACGCCGACACTTGAAGCAGACATGATTATTTTCTTATTGAAAGGTGAATAAAATGAGAGGAAAAAATTCAATAAGCACTGCAGAGCTGTCTGTCATGGATAAAAGTAAAGTTCCCAGCTTCAGTTTTGTTGCTTTTGTTATATTTTACTGTTTTTTTTTTCTGACGCCACTTATATTTAAATACAATATAGGAATATTCTTCAACTGTCTGGCTCTGCAGCACATCTTTATTTTCTGTATGCTTTGATGCTACTGTCTGTCTACTAATTTCATTCAATTTTCCATCCATTCATATAAATTATAGCTTATATGCACTGCGAAGTGCTTACAAATTCGCTTGACTGTTGGAACGAATCTTGTGTTGTTGTACATTTTTACGTTTCGTTCATAAGTGTAACACACACACTTCCTCACTCGCTCACTCACTCATTCCCTCACCCGCTCATTCACTCATTCATTCGTTGCTTGCAAATGTGCATTCATTCATCATTTCTTGTAATTCTATTAACATCTTCTCTAACGACTTCATTGCCACCGTATTGAAGTTGTTTAATTGCATTAGCCCGTTTTCAGGTGGCATTTAGTACGTTTGAATGCCTAATATAGGCAAAGGAAAAGTTGATTGCTCTCAGCCGTACTCATATTTTAAGAGATTTGCTGTGCAAGTAAACACTGTAAATAATGTTTGGTTGTTTCACACACGGACTCCAGGCTGTACTTTTGTACATTTTTTTTTTCTTTTTAATTTCTCTGAAGCCACTACTGTCAAATGATTCGTGCTCAAGCATGCAATTGAATTTGCAAGGGTGTTGGTAAATGCTCAGTTTCAAGTATTTAAATGCTCAAATTGCCTTTAGCAAATGAAATGAGGAAAATATTAACTAAAAATTAAATTAAATGAAAAATAAATGGTAAGGAATTCAAAAGAACTAAAAGTGCATGTAGGCATGTGGGGATATGACTTTCATTTAAACCAAATGTAACTGGCGTATTGTTCCGAAATATAGGCGAAGGATCTGAAATATAAACTGTAACTAACATTTATTATTAAAATATAAACTAAATTATTTAAAAATTTATTTTCAAGTTCTTAAGTTTTAAAAACAGGTTATAAATTGAATAAAAATCCTTCAAATCATTGAATTTTTCTGCCTGGTTTTTTTTTATTTTAGTAATAATTTAAGATGCAGACCGAAAACCTATAAAAATATTAAATAAAATATTCTTCCTCATCTTTCCAGAGGCACCGCTTTTCGCGATTATAGCGTTTCATTCTTCCCTTCTTTTCCCTGTTTGTCGCCGAGTGGTCACTCTCCATCTGATCCTTCCAACGGGGTGGAGGTTTTCCTATTCCTCCGCTCCCAACAGCGGGTACTCCATCGAATTCTTTCAAAGCTTGTGTGCATTCATCCATTCGGATGACATGAACTAGTCAGCGAAGCCACTGTATCTTAATTCGCTGAACTATTTCAATGTCGTCGTATAGCTCTTACAGCTCCCCGTTCTACCGCCTGCGGTATTCATCGTTGCCAAACGCGCAAAGGACCATAAATCTTTCGTGAAACTTTTTTCTCCAAAACTCTAAAAACCGACTTATCGGGTATCACTATCGTCCAAGCTTCAGCACCATATAACAGGATGGGAGAAATGAGCAACTTTTAGTGTTTGGTCTTGGTTTGTCGATACAGGATTTTACTTTTCATTTGCCTACTCAGTATAAAGTAGCACCTGTTGGCAAAAGTGATTCTGCGTTGGATTTCGAAGCTGATGTTGTTGATTTTGTTAATGCTGGTTTACAGATAGACGAAATTATCTACGACTTCAAAGTTATGAATGTCAGCAGCAACGTAGTAGGCAAGCAGGGAGTGCCTTGAGTGAGTGCTTGATGACAGGAGATATTTCAACTTGCCCTCTTTCACTACCAGACCCATGCGCTTTGCTTATTCGTCTAACCTGTAGAACGCAGAACTTACGGTACAGTTGTTACGGCCAACGATATCAATGTCGTCGTCATACGCTGAAAATTGTACTCTTGCAAAAGATTGCATCTGGTACATTTAGCTCTGCAGCTCATATTATTTTTTGCAGCATCAGTTTGAAGAAATCACACGGTAAAGAGTCACTTTGTCTGAAACCTCGTTTGGTATCGAACGGCTCGGAGAGGTCCTTTCTAAAGCTGGCTACGCTTCTGATATTATCCAGAGTCAGCTTACAAAGCCAGACATAGCGGCGTAAAGGCAGCTCCTTATTGTGCTGTCGAAGGCAGCTTTAATATCGATGAAAATGTACTGTGTATCGATTCTTTTCTCTCGAGTCTTCTCCAAGATTTGTCACATGGTGAATATCTGGTTAATGGTGTATTAATCAGGTCTAAAGTCACACTGAAAAGGTCAAATCAGTTTGTTGTCCGTATACTTTAGCCCTTCCCACAATACGCCCGATAAGATCTTATATGTGGGGCAAAATTCGCCTTCGATTTTGTTGAAATTTACACAAGTTGTTGCTCTTATGACTCAAATGCTCAAATTTTCAATAATATTTTTGGAGTAATGAAACTGCTGGTTTTATTTGTTCATATATATTTATAACGGGAAAAATTTTAAAAGTGTACCAAGTGAAAAATTGATTGTTACCGATTAAATTAAAACTTTTTTTTATCTTCATAAATTTATGTAAAAAAAAATGTTTGTAACTATCTAATAAATATGAGTTTTTGTCATACACAATTATTTTGAATCCGTAAACTAACATCTACTTATACTACCTAACAATGCGTCCGTCAGTGAAGTAGCTACTCGATAGGCAGGGCCGCGCATATGCAAATACAAAAAAATGCCCTACTACTTATTCGGCTCACACTAAATTTTTTATATGTTGAAGGTCACTAAATACACTTTAATTTTAGGCTATTTTGAAGAAAAAATATATAAAAAACCATTGTCCATAAAAATGAAAAATTTTGCAAAATTAAATATTTTTTTGCACAATTTTTTTTTTCAAAAAACTTCAGTGGAAAGAATATAAAAAATCATAAAAGTTTACTGAATATGAATATTTTCTGAAGGGATTAATAGAAGTTGTGAAGTTTAGAATAGAAAGCGATCCGAAGAAAAAGTACGAAATTGACAAATTTAAACACTTTATAACTTTTGAATGAGCAATCCTAGAGCAAAACGGGGTTTCAGCCGTGATTCTTCACAACAACTTGTGTAAATTTCAACAATATCGGAGACCAACATTTTTTTGACCTTGTACACTTGGCGAATTTTGCCCCATGTATAAACGAAGAGGTTTATCCCACGATCATTTGTGCAGACTGAGGGGTGCCCACTTCTGTTGATAGGACAGAGTAAACTTAGGGTTCCATTGGTCGGACATACTTTCATCTGATCATATTCTGTAAAAAAAAGCTGATGCATGCATTTTTTTAAGTTTTCCACCGCATTTGAATGGCTCTGCCTTTAAGCGATCGGCTCCCGCCGCTTTGTTATTTTCTTAACCAAACAGTCGTTATTCGAACTACATCATAGTTGCGTAATCGAACATCTATAACATAGTCATTGATCGGGATTTCGGGTTCGCCATCTCCGGGATTTTCACTTCCACTGCTATTGCGCAGGTTGGAGAAGTGTACCCTGCATACACTAAGCATGCTCTGAACATCTGTCACCGTATTACTTCCGTGGTCTCTATATTAGCATATTCCGGTCTTGAAACCTTCTGCAATTCGCCGCATCTTTTTATCGAATTTTCGGGCATTGCATTTGTCGCTCAGCTTCTCAAGCTCTCCATTCTTACGTATCTTTCCCCCTTTCTTTTTTTTTTTTTGTCTGCATGTGTATATCGTTTCTTCCTTCAACTCTCGGTATCTGCCCCACACCGCACGTGTCGTCATCGATCGCAAGATTGTGAGGTAGGCAGCCTCTCCTGCACAGTTTGACATTCCACATCATTAAATAAATTAGAAAATATATAAAAATAAAGTGCTAAGTTCGCAAAATAAATAAAAATTAAGCTGACTTAAGATAATTTTGAATGATAGAATAATACGGATTTTGAAAATATCATATTTATAATTCTTTTTATTATTAATTGCATTTCAACTATAATTTTAGTTTTCTTCAATTTTTATTTTCGTTCCAAATATGTACTTAGCGTGTATTAGGTTTATTCATTAACTGTTGAATGAATCGGTTTAAATATTTATTTAGGTTAGATATATCCATGTATATACAAGTATATGTATCAAGCTGCATGGAATGACGAATCCATTTTCGCTATGTCCGTCTGTCAACAGGTTCGTCGACCAGCCTACACAATAACTCAAGTAATAATTGAAATATTTTGATAAAACTTAATTTACACATTCTTTGGGTCAACAGTATGGACACTACTGCATATGAGTGATATCGGTTCAAGTTCACACCAGTGTCCCGTATACTGATAATTTTTGGAAGTATGAAAATCACGAAGTTCAGTAACTAATTTTGTCATATCCATTATGCACAATCGCTTTAAATGGGAAAATATGAGAAGTGGAAACAAATTGTGGGTGTGCGTGTCACCAACAAGCCTTTTTTTCGTAAATAAAAAATTTCGCACCACGTGAAATTAGATTTCCTTACTTACTACCAGTCTTACTTCATTTACTTTTTATCAAATATAATAATGATTTTTGTTTAATTCTAAACATAATTTTCACTATGATAATTATTATTAACTCCAATTAATTAATTTCTTTTATCTTTGCTTTTAAATTAATTTTACTTTGGTCCGAAGTATATAAGTACCAGAAGGAGAAGAAATAGACCAACCAGAATTTACACCGATCGTATCAGAATGCCGAGCTGAGCTGATTTGGCCGAGTCTGTCTGTTGGTCTGACCGTCTGTCTATTTGAACACAAACTAATCCTACAGTTTTTGAGATATTTCACGAGACATGACAAGCTGATGCGTGCATGCATTTGAATGATCGTTTGCTGGAATCGGCCAGATCGGCCCACTATAGCATACATATGCAGTTCATATATTTATATAGCTCTCATACACCGATTTGTTCACAATTAAAACTCAGTCGAAAAAGCATGTAGGAGCGTGATATTTGTTATCCTTTACAAGAAAATTAAAATAAACATTGAAAGTGAAAATCATCGAAATCGAAATGCTATATCATACAGCCTTAAAAACAGCGATTTGTTTGAGGTTTTGCGTCAAAGTTCAGCGTGAAATTTAGTACAGACGTAAATTCAAGTTAATATGGACACTAAAAATCGTGAAATGACATTTTGCAATTTCTAATAAATTTAATAAGTTCGTGAAGGGTATAAAGCCTTCCGAATGGCCGAAGATAACCCATCTTTCTTGTTTTTTCTGTTCAATATAATGGGGTAATTGTAGTAACGAATTATTCAACATATTTGTTGGCTTGGCTTCAGCTACTCACTCACCAGAAATAAGCCGTGGAATATTTCCCTTTAGAGTAACTAAAAGACAGAAAGTACAAAAACTAAGAACAAAATTGCCACATCTAATACTAGTTTGATTGATTGATTGATTGATTAATTTTTTATACTTTTATGATATTAACTCTAATTTTTTTTTATTTAATTTAAGTTTTAATCGAGTCTAAGTTAGAACAGTTCAGTAAACAAACCTAGTAATTAACTCCAATTTGTTTAAATTTTTATTTCATTCAATATGAATTGTTTAATTATTTCACTATTCCATATTAATTTTAAATTTTATTTTATATTTGAATTGCAAATTCCGATTTTAAAATCTCTTAACGAACGTGCCATAATATTACATAATATTACATAAGAAATAAAAAAAAACGAAGTACCCTAGCGCTCTTTGGCCCATACATATCTACGCTTCACATACTCTCCCTCCAGCACTCATCAAAGAAAGGAAATAATTAAAATTATACTCGTAATATATTCATTAAGAGCATCATTCCAAATGTGCTTTACGACTACTGATCAAGCACAACTCTATGGGTATTTATTGCATAAGAATCTACACAAATCTTTATATGCTCTCATATATATGTATATACATATATTGTTGAATAAATTCATACTAAATATGAAAAAGTCAATTTATGTGAATGAGCTGTACGGTGATGCGATGAATACTGGTTCGAAAGTAAACTTGGCCACAATGAACGTATACCAGCTACAAATACACACATACACACGAAATTAATGCTAACTTATTCAAAATAGCACAGCAATGAGTTAAAAAAATATTCGTCTCATATTGTATATATGTTTGCATATACGTATGTATGAATATTCAATGTCTACTTGAGGAAGCGCGCTTTGAAACTTTTCCGTTGTTTATCTTACGAGAATTGTATTTTCTTCAATTTTCTTTATTTATTTCTTTTTGCTCTTTACTTTTTGTTATTGCAGTTTTTCGTTTGCATTTTTGTTCATTTTTGTTGTTGTTATTTTTCTTTTTCTTTTTTTTTTTTTTTTTACTTGTATTTGCTTCCATTCGTTTTTTTTTTTCATTTTTTTTTGCGTTTTATATTTTTATTGGCGCTGCAGTGGCGAAAATCAAAAATTGCATTGAGTCATCGGCATCGCCAACGCATAAAAATAGCATTCGACAACAACAACAAATGCGAGAAGCTGCTGAATGAAGTATACAGCGCATAGCAATAGTAGCAGCTTCAAGCTAAAACAGTTCAACTGCCGCCAACCATTCAACCCATATTACGACTGCCGCTGCCACTGCCACTGCTACTGCAACTGACATTGACGCCAAAAAAATTTTTGCAAAACTTTAGTTTCATTCTCTTTTTTCCTTTTTAATTCTTATATATTCGCTCTCATTCGCTCTTTCGCCATCTTGCACGTTATATACACATACACACATATATTCATATATATATATATAAACACCCTCTCATGCCACTCCGTCTTTACGTTTGCATGGATTTGTGTTTGTGCATTATGTGAAAGTTATTTTTGTCAACGATTTTGTTATTTTTGTATGTTTTTACTGCACTAAAAATGATACTTTTGCCTGCACACTTCACACACTTCAGCTAAATTTTGCTATTGTTGCAATTGTTGCTGTTATTTTCAATAGCAGTTAGTTGCTGTTGTTGTGTTGGTGCTGGCAGCAACACAAATTTTTAGGTGGCGCCATGCTGACGAGACAGCTGTCGCTAGGTAGGCGGTGGTTAGCTAAAGCAATGCCCACAGTGCACAAACATACATATATGTATATGTGTATGTGCGTGTGTGTGTGTGCATGTATATATGATAACATAACAAAATGATTACAAACACACACACATAAAAATATGATGTGAGTACAACGCCGTGTTTGTGATGCAACTGCACCGACACACACACACAAACTCGCCTACATATCTGTCTCATTTTCTTCCTCTACCGTTCTTGGCGCACATATACGTTTAAGATGAAAGAAAGCAGCAGTAAAACCGTTGAAAATACACATACATACATCCATATATACATGTATAACAAATACACTACAACGAATCTTATGCATATGTATGAATGAATGATGAGAAGTTACTCATACGCTCTGTCTGCCCGCGCCAAAGAGTCACATAAGATTTGTTATTTTTAACATTTGCTTATAGTTATGTTCCATATGCCTTGTTGTTGTTTATTTCTTCTTCTTTTTTTTTACTTGCAAGCGTATATATGTGCGTGTGTTTGTGTGTCTGCGTGACGACAAAGGCTAAAGGCAGTTACAGCACAATAAACAACGTGCACATACTCGTACTTACAAAAGCTTACAAACGACCATAGGTACTAATATATTCATATATATGTGTATGTTCGCATGCCTGCACATGCAATAAACAAAGTGGACCAACAAGCAGCACGCGACTTAACATAAGTCAAAAAGTTCACAGTTGTCTAAGTCGTTTTCAAGTTTTCTTAACCGGCAAAGAAGTAAATAGTTTCTTTATGGCACATATATGCGTACTTACATATATTATGTATTCAAATACCTAGTTACATATAAGCATGCATAAATATTTTAAGTTGGCTGTGACTGTGAAGTCATGTAATTTGGTTTGTAGTTCTACAACACTAAGGTTTAAGATGTTTCTGTATTTTTCGAGAAATCTCCGAATTTTTTTTCTTCTTTTAGAATTATTAAGAGAAGATTCATATTTTGCAATGTTGGAATTTAGTTTCTATTTAGAGACCGCATTTCGATACCAAGTAGGTAAGAATAAAAGGTGTTAAAAAATTTTCATAAAATAACTGGCGAGCTTCTCTTCCGCTCTGCTGAGTTGTTTATTAATTTCTTACAAATGGTGTGGCTTTCTGAAATTCTGAAAAGCTTTTTAATTTGATATTAGAATCATAGTTGGTATTCATATTTACTTTATTTCAATCAAATTTTTTATAAGAATAATTAATAGTTCAAACAACTCCATTGCCCGTTCCGGTGCATTTAATTAATTATGCAATGCTTTATAATTACTAGGTAGCGTTTTTATGTTCGCGGAATTGGGGATAAAAGGTAGAAATAAAAAAAATTCAATTACTTTTCCTTTTCAATATATTCACCCCCAGGACGGGTACATTTACCAACTCTTTTAATGAATTTATTTGTGCCCTCTAAAAAAAAAGTTTTCTCTTTATATACAAAATACACCGACACTACCTTCCAGTTTTGGACACAGGCTATAATCACTCCGGTCTGCGGTCTGGGCAACAGTATGCGTGTTTCAAAACATCGAAGACCATGCAACGTGGTTGTTGTGGACAGGCGCGTTGTCGGGCACATTTCGTCAATTTTGGCCATCTTTCATGACTTCTTTTATCGCTTTAATATTGAAGCGTAGTATTCCCCAGTTACAATGGGTGACCCATTTCGAGATTCCACACTTTTTAAAATATAAAAGCACACAAAATTTAAATTTAATGGGGAATGTTTATTACCATTCAAAAGAACATTCTTTGGCATTTATTTTTTGAAGATTATCTCTTTAAAATTTTGGTCCCGGCTACGTCTCAGATGGTCCATCCGTTGAGTCCAATTTTATGATGACACATTCGAGTATTTCGACTGGTAAGTGGAGAATGCCACGCGTGATGTTTTACTCCAAGGCCTGAATCGAAGCGGGATTGTCCGCATAGACTTTAGACTTTATATATCCCCAGAGGAAAAAGTCTAACGGTGTAATATCACACGATCTTGGTGGTCAATTGACCGGCCCAAAACGTGAAATTATCTGCTCACCGAAGTGTTCTCTCAAGATATACATTGAAGCTATGTGCGGGAAGTGATGCCGTCTTGTTGAAACCAAATGTCGCGGATATCATGAGCTTCAATTTCAGGCGTCAACCATCGACTGTTACGTTCTCGCCGGCATCATTTTTGAAGAACTATGGACCGACTATTAAATTGGCCCACCAACCACACCAAACCGTTGTTTTTTTGGATGAAAGGCAGCTCTTGAATCTCCTCAGGTTGCTCTTCGTACCAAATGCGGCAATTTGGCTTGTTTACATACCCATTGAGCCAGAAATTAACCTCATTGCTGAACAAAATTTGTCTCGAAAAGGTCGGATATTCTTGGAACTTTTCAAGAGCCCATAGAGCGAAGCAAAGTCGTTTGGAAAGGTCGAGCGGCTTCAGTTATTGCACAAGCTGTATTTTGCACGCTTTCAATTGAAGATCTCGACATAAAATGCGCCAAGTCGTTCCATACGTCAGTCCGAGTTGCAGCGAACAGCGCCGAATCGACTCACCATAGTCTTCGTGTACACTCTCAGCTGCGGCCGCCATGTTTTATTTAATGCGTTCTGGACGTGATCTATTCGTTCAAAAATTGCCCAATAATGAATGCTGGATCTCAAGAGAGGTGATGGTGTTGCCATAAGTTGAGCGAATTACATGAAATACATTCTTTACAGAACGTGAAGTTTTGTAATAAAGTTGAATGATTTGTAAACTATGTTCAGGCGTAAGTCTTTCCATAATGAAATGTCAAAACAATACTGAACAAAAATAACATGACAGCATGACACGACTCACGCGTGATCTTTCAAAAAATAAGGCTATTGAAAAAAGTATCTCTACTTGGATCACCCTTTAGAAACTCCTTTGTCTTAATAATAGACCAATAATATTCTTTTTGTGTCACAATAGACAGTTGCCATGAGCATCCCAGCTGACTGTGACACCTTAGACATCTTGGGAGGTGCTATGTCCTTTTGGTGCCACTGCCTGGAGTCTTGTATTGACATTCAAGTAGTTTCAAACTAATCGTTGAACTTGAGGGTATTACTTATGAATATTTTTTTTATGTGGGCCATCAAAAGTATCCGCTTTTATCTTTTCTGTGCTAAGTCTAGGGGTTTTTTTCATTATATAAAGAAATCATTGACAATTTTTATCGAATGCCTTCACAAATTGATTTAAAAATGTTCGAAAGGGGGAACATAATTCTCTTTATTCTTAACCAAAGGTGGTTTTATTACGATCTGCTTTCACACTTCCAATATCTCACGTACAGACCAATCTCTTTTATTGATTAGCGCAACAATCCCGTAGACAATAAAAACATGGGCACTTGGTATATCAATTTGTTTGTCCTTATAGGTAGTTAACCATAGACCTACACAAAAGCTCCTCTGCAGATTCTTTAGGTAGTTCAAGATCACCTCTTAATCCTTATCCAACCTCATATGACTTCTATTACCACTGATCCACTGTCTGAAGTGTTCATAGCACATTTTTCAAGCAATTTGAAATATTCACAAATCAAAACGCGAAAAATATACACTTTGGATAAAATATCTGGTGTACAAAATAACTCGGTTCGTTCTCTAAAGATGGCTCCACCTCAAAGTTGTGGCCAATCAGGGAAGCAATTACCTATTTCACTGGAAATATTCTATATCTGCCAACAGTAATTGGTGTGTATCAGCGTCTCTTTCTGACAAAAAACATTGTTTTTGCGTTTACGAAAATCTACGAATTTGTATTAAATAAAAAAGCTTTTGCGGGAAGTTTTGATTTTCTATTTTAATTGGAAGAAAAGTACAGCTGAAGCTCATCAAATTCTTTTGGAGAAGACAAAGAGCGTCCTGGTGAACCCAAAAAGTTTGGAAATTATCAATTGGAGGCTGTACTGGTTCAAAATACATGCCAAACGCGTGAGACGTGAATTACACGAAAAAAATGACCAGAACGTGGCTGTAACGTACTCTCCAGACCTTTCTCCTTTCGACTACTGGCTTTTCAATGGTTGCAAGACGATTCAAGGGCCTGCGGTCGGGTATTTTGAAGAACACAAAGAATGGCACAAAAAAAAATTACCAGCGAGATTGAACTATGTACTTTTAAACCTTTTTTTTTTAATAAAAAACACTGTTTTAAACACTAAAAAGCGGGCCGAATTAATTTTTACACTCAAAATATAAAATTATATTTAATAACAATTTTTATCAGGCTGCAACCCTGGAATAAGTGTCGAAATTTTTTTCAGTCATTTAAAAATTTTTTTTTTTCTATTCAGCCATGTGCTTTAAAAATGTTTCTTTTTCGGGAAGCTCTAAGCCCTCTTGATACAGTGAAATTATTTTAAACTAGTTGTGAATTTGAAGTCTCTTTAATTTATGAAGCAAACTAAGTAGCTGAGTGTTTGCAATACGTACTACCATGCGGAAGGTCAGTGTATAGTAAAATTAATATTAACAGAATATTTTAAAATTAATTTAAATATAAAAAAAAGTGAATGTAATTTTTCTAATTGCAGTTGTCCCCACGACAGGGAGAGTTTATTTCTAACATGAACTGAACTTTCAGTTGCATATACATATGTGGGTTATAAATTAAATTTAAAACAGAAATATAATACGTGTGTATTGGTCTGCCAATATAAACATCAATATATTTGGCAAAACATACATATGTAACCACAAATGTTATACATTTAGACAAATATGTATGTGTGAGTAGTAAAAAGCACCTTTATTGGTTACAATTGTGTGGGAGGCAACAACCGAATATAAAAAGAGACATATATACATACATAAATATGTATACAGATATTACTACTTGCAAATAAAAAACACCCATAAGTTGCCAAGTATTTGTATGTAAATAAAAGCTATAAATTTATACGAGTATACATATGTATGTACGGAGGTATATGCATATTTATATGCAGTAGTAAATGCAGTCAATGTACTCATAGCTCAGACAGCAATGTTACTACATGCTACATGCACTTATATGTAAGTGTGTATGTGTGTATGTATATTGTACAGCGATTACAGCAACTACTGTCACTACTACCGCTGCTGTTGCTGCTGCTCCCACTCAACTATATTGCTTTTGTTTTTGTCATTGCTGGCCAGTTGATGTCAGTGTCAGTTGCACATTTGGTTCATGCAATTGCATCCAACAACAACAACAACAATAACAATGTTTGTCTTAAAGCACATACAGCACTTACAACACTTACAACAATAACTGCCACAATGTTGCATATTGTTGGTATGTATGGTCTTTGGCAATTGCTGACAATTATTTGAGCGCAACTTGTATTTGTTGCTAAGCAATCAGCAGGCACTACTCAACTCATGCCAACCCAGCTGAGCTAAGCTGAGCTGAGCATCTCATGAATTCTGCTGAAAATACTCGCAATCGCAGAGGCAATGAAGTCAGTGGCTGCTGTTATTGCAACAGCAACCGAAACAGGGGTACCCAGCAACAGCAGTTATGTAGTAATGTTGACACAACTGTACTCAATGGCTGCTGGCAACAGCAGTGCTCACTATCTTACGATTCATTCGGTTGTAAGGTACAACAACAACAACAGTAGCAAGTACAACACATATATATGCGCTTAGTTGAGAAGAAACCGTTGTATGCCAAAGCGACCGCCCACACATGAAATATTCCAAAGACGGAATGTATATATTCATTCATATGTACATATACAAGAGCAGACATACGTGTGAATGTATGGGTATAAAAGTTGCAACTTGCTGTTGCCAAAAAAATGTTATGTCTCTAACTTATAATTATTAGGAGCGTAAACACATATGAAAACGCATGACATAATAATGCAAATATCATCATATAAATTCTATATCGACCATGTTGAGACAGCAATGGATGCATTAAATACATCACAAGTAAATACATCTAAGCTAATTTCGAGTTCAAGATTATATAACTTTTCCAAACGCGGTTGAACTGATAAGGGCTAAAGCTTTCTCAAAGAAAAGAACGCTAAAAAGAAAATAAATCCCATTTCCAATAACGGAATTGGTACTCAGATTACATATTTCATATAATTTTTTAATTTTTATTTTTATTTATATTTTATTATATTATATTTTGTATTTACATTACATTACTTTTATTTATTTTATTTTATTTTATATTATAAATTTTTATATTTATTTAATTTAATTTAATTTACATTGTTTCATTTTATTTTAATTTATTTTTTACATTATTTTATTTTATTTTATTTTATTTTATTTTATTTTACATTATTTTATTTTATTTTAATTTGTGTTATTTTATTTTTTAATAAACTATTTTATTTTATTTTATTTTTTTCATTTTATTTTTTTATTTACGTGATTTTATTTTCTTTATTTTATTTTAACTAATTTTATTTTATTTTATTTTAATTTAATTTATTTTATTTTATTTTATCTTATTTTATTTTATTTTCTTTTATTTTATTTTCTTTTATTTTAATTTATATTATTTAATTTATTTTTTATATTACTTTATTTTATATTAGTTATTTAATTTTATATAATATTAATTTTAATTTTAATTTTATTTCTTTCATTTTGTTTTATTCTATTCAGGTGTAATTAAATTTTTTATTTTATTCTTTATTTTTTATTTATTTTATTTTATTTTCTTTTATTTTATTTTCTTTTATTCTATTTTATTTTATTTCATTTTATATTATATGATTTTATATTATTTAATTTTTTTTATATTACTTTATTTTATATTAGTTATTTAATTTTATATAATATTAATTTTAATTTTAATTTTATTTCTTTCATTTTGTTTTATTTTATTCAGGTGTAATTAAATTTTTTTTATTTTATTTTATTTTATGTTATTTAAATTTATGTTATTTTTTTTTAAATTATTTTATTTTATATTAGTTATTTAATTTTATATAATTTTAATTTTTTATTTAAATTTTATTTCTTTCGTCTTATGTTATTTTATTTAGATGTAATTAAATTTTTTATTTTATTCTTTATTTTATATTTATTTTATTGTCCCACAGGGAGAGCTTATTTCTAACATGAACTGAACTTTCAGTTGCATATACATATGTGGGATATAAATAACATTTTAAACAGAAATATAATACGTGTGTATTGGTTTGCCAATATAAACATCAATATATTTGGCAAAACATACATATGCAACCACAAATGTTATACATTTAGACAAATACGTATGTATGAGTAGTAAAAGGCACTTTTATTGGGTGTAATTGTGTGGGAGGCAACTCAACTAGTTATCGACCTGACTTAAACGTATTAATAAGGATTGCTTTTTTTCCTGTTAGATTTAAAGAAATGTTTAACTAAATTCCGGCACATAGTTTTTTAAATAAATATTCTTATAACATCATCCAATTTCATGCGCATTCGCACAAATAAGTCACTAGCTAATGCAATAAAGTTTCCGTAATCAGTTACACAAATAAATATGTAGGTATGTACACACAGAAAAGCCTTACTGTTGGGATTAAATAGTCAAAGCTTTCAATTTTAATATCAACAACAAATAATTTTATTTACGCAGGAATCAGTTGGAAACATGCAATGGAAATCAATTACGGTTTAATGCACGCAAAAAGTTAAAAAAAACTGGTCCGCCTAAAAGCGTGCTATACTCATGTTGTCCCATAAACCGAATAGCATGCCTACAGCGAGTAGAGATTTTATGCAGGCACACGCAACCGTATGCGTGCAAGCGTGCGTAATTCGATGTATTTTGATATAACTCTGGTTTGCTCCTACTTTTTTAACTAATTTCTGATTACTTTTTTGTTTTTGTTTAACTTGTGGGTTGCACAATGAGTAATGCATTCATTCTAAATGGAAATTAAGTTTATACCTTTTAAAAAGAAATTTTGAAATTTATATATATAAACATTAAAGAGTGTTTTATGGTAAATTTCGCTTCTCTTCGAATATGCAATCAATTTTGAATAATATAATTTAAATTGAATTGCCGAAATTCTTTTTTAATCAGAGGAATTCTTTAGAAAAATGCATGTTATAGTGAAATTAATATAATTAAATTTAATCAAATTTGATTTTATATCATTTTTTCCATTTAAGTGGTTGTCTAGAAATCGTAAATTTCGGGCATTTTCAATATTTTTTATTAAGGTGATAATAATAAACAACAATATTTAAACTTTTTAGGTATATTTTATATAATTGATTGAGTTGCTCTGGAAAAAACGAGTTTCAAACTGTATGAGGTCAAGCGATCGGCCCCTACATTCTCAAAGGCATGTAGAACCGAAAATACCATAGATATCATTAGAAAATTTTAAGAGTATATTCTTAAAAGACTATACGTTCGAAATATTCAAAAAAAAAAAACCTTTTTGAAAGCTCTAGACCACCACCTTCCCTTAATTAATTTCTTAACTTATTTTTTCATTTTATTATTTTAATTGTATTCTTTTGTTTTTAAATTTGTTTCATTTTATTTGATTTTTTTTGAAATTTATTTGCTGTATCTTATTCTGTTTTTTTTTTTTAGAATATTATATTGTACTTTATTTTATTTTAGTTTTTTTTTGTAGTTTTTCTCTGTTTTTTTAAAAAAAAATTTTTATTTTAGTTAATATTATTTACATTATTTTATTTTATTTTACTTTTAATTAAATTTAATATTAATTAAATTAGTTTTATTTATATTTATGTCAATTTACTTTACTTTATTTTAGTTTAACTTATTTTTTTGATAAATGTTATTTATTTTCATTTAATTTTATATAATTTTTTGTTAATTTAGTTGGAACTTATACATTTCATATAATTTTTTTTAAATTATGTTGAAGCGGGTTTTAGCCGAGCTTCTCCTCAATTTGTGGTTTTGCGTCTTGATATTTTTACCAACAAAGGGAGGGACCTACAGTTTATCCTAATCCACCTCCGAACCGCTGATAGATTTTTATGAGTGCCTTTTATTTCGTGTCAGTAGTACACCCGGAGGACTTGACATTCTCTGTCGAAGGGCGGCCGAACTTCGAAGAATTATTTTATAATTTTGGATGTTGAACGAATCAGAACTCGAACACAGGCCTTCCGAAATGTTTTATGTAGTGCTAACCAGTTGGCTATTTTGTTTTACTTTATTGAATTTAGTTCAATATACTATTTTTTATATGTTATTAATATGCTTTTTTATTATTTTCTTACGTTATTTTATTTTATTTTATTTATTTTATTTATTTTATTTTTTCTTTTCTCCATTAAGGTATAATTCAAGTAACGGTTGTTTTTTATTTTATTTTATTTTATTCCAATTTCTTTTAGTTTATTTTATTTTGATCTATTTCATAATTTCTTTATTAAGTTTATTTTATTTTATTATATTTTTCTCGGATTTCTGATTCTATTTTATTTTATTTTATATTATTTTATTTTAATTTATCAGATAAAAATGATATTAATTAATCTTGTTTTTGCTTTAAATTATTTTGGGGTATTTATATTTGTTTATTTTATTTTGTTCAATTTTTATCGGAGATTTTTTTCTATTTTCTTTTATATTATGTTATTTTATTTTTCAATTTAATATTTTTAATTTTTTTTATATATTTTTTTAATTAATTAAATAATTTTTTTATTTTACTTCATAATTTCTCATTTTATTTTATTTTATTTGAATTTATTTAATATTTTAACTGTTCAAATATTTTTTCTTGGCATTTTATATATTTCATACATATTTTGATCTCGTTTGAGTCTTGTATTTAACTTGTTTAAACAATCTGGATACCCATAGTGGCCGCAGAGCTTATGTATATGCATGTGTTGTGTGTTGTCAGGTAAAAATTTCGACATGTGGCATAAAAAATCGTGCCAAAGTGCATAAATCGCAGCCAAACAACCAACAGCATAAACAACAAAGCATAAATTGAACACTTACACACAAGTTTACATAAATAATTCTATATATAACACATTTTATATATAAATTTACAGGTATGTATGTAAGAATGTAAAGTTTTGAAAAAAGTTTCTAAAAAACTCCATCGCTTTCTAGTTGCATGGATTACTGTTGTTTTTGGCATTGGCGCCATTAGTTACCGTGCAAAATATCTGGAAGAATGAAATATAAATTGATGAAACCGTCAAGAAAGGAATATGCATGATATGGATATATAAAATATGAAACTAAGATGGAATAAGAACTTTATTAACGCAATACTTAAAAAAAAATTGTGAAAAAAAATTCTGTTTAACATTAATTTCGTTTATATTTTCCGTAGTTATTATAATTTTTTTTTGCGTAACATTTAATCCTTTACTTATCTTCTTTAAAAATATGTTAGGTCTTATTTTTTGTTCCAGTCTTTCTTTTGTTATGCTAAGTGTAGAGAATCTACTCTTTTACTATACCTCTAATCCTTAGTTTTATTATCCTTTCAGTTTTCAACAATTCTTCTTCTTCTTCTTCTTCTTCTTCTTCTTTTTCTTCTTTTCCTAGTTGCATAACTATAAAATTCATGCTTTCGTTCACGTTCTTCTTCGCTTCAAAATTGTTTCTCCTTTCCCAAGCTCAAAAATATTGTCTTTCGTTTGTGTTTCTATGTTTATTTTTCATTTTTCGTTACGGCATTTCTATTGCTTCTCTGTTGCCACAAATATTTCTTTAGTCTTCACTCACAACTTGACTTACGCTCGCCCCCCATCCGTTTTTGTATAGGAAAACACATAAACATAAATCACTTGTAGGACAAGTTGGCGCCTCCGGCTTAGTAGTTTTGGTTTTAGTTTTGCTTTTGTTTTCAATTCTACAAAATTTTCAAATTTTTTCCGTCTTTTTTTTGCTTTTTTTATTCTGCTTTCAAAAAATCTTACTATGCCTTTACAACTCTACATGAGCGCACATGCATAGATATGTAAATAAATTTTGTCTGATTTTCCTCTTTTACTATTTTTCTTCGTCTTTCTGCTCTTAAATCTTTATTTTGACTGCTATTTTTATTCCTGATTTGAACTTAACTGGTTTTCTTTTTACTACCGTTATTTTTAAGTAGTTTTGCTATATTTTGAAAATATTTCTTTCCTTCATTCAGTATTGCTTTGTATTCCACTATTAATAGAAGAATGTATGTATGTATTAGTTATTGTCAATGCCAGCGATAAATATTTTTTTATGCATACCTACCGTATATACGTAAGTGCATTGGTTAATGCATTTGGGCTTTGTACTTATGGGAAATTGTACAGTTGATTGACAGCAAGGTTTCCGTTAAATGTTAAGGTAGAAATCACAGTGTATATATGTAAAATGGCCACATTAAAATTAAAAAATATTCACTGATAATTTTAGCAAAATGAAAAGTGATTTGAAAGCAGCTGTCATTTCCAGAATGTTTTTGTTCTTAAGTTTTAATTTTTTTTTTCTGGAATGAATTAATTTGATGTTGACTGCTTAAAAAAACTATTTATAATAACTATTGAAAAAAAAAAACGCTGAAATAATGCTTTAAATTTTTAACTCTAAAAATTAGTCCAAAAATTATAATTAAAACAATAAATTTTTTAATTTTTTATTTTTAGTACTTTGCTACGCTAATTTTCCATACAGTTTGTATAAAAGTGCCAATGAAGAAAAGTATATATTTTTTAGTTTCCTTAAAAGTTATTATATTTTCAATAGTTTTTAAAATAGAAAAAAATAAAATTTGGATTTCAGTTTTTTTATTCTTAAAAATTAATATATTTTCTAATTATTAATATTTTAGATTTTAAATTAAAACAATCAAATATTCATTCAAAGCGCAATATTTAAGACCAGATTAAATTTTAATTTTAAAATTTAAAATAACAAAAATGTTAAGACTCATTGAAAAATTCCTTATGACAGAGTCAAATTTTAAATTATCTACATAAAGAGGAAATTTGCACGCAGAAAAACAAGATTTATTATCATTTATAAATAACACGAAATCTACCCTGGGTCACACTAGAGGTCGAGCTAAATGCTTTTGAACAAATTCCCAAGACACATAGCTTTTTCTATTAGTAAGGTATGAAGCTTCGCTAGCAGAGTCTCTGTCAAATGTCTGATAACTTTCATTAAGAGCGGAAGGACAGTAATCGGGAAAAACAGCGAAGTTGGTGATTGCGAACAGCGAAGAGGTACAAAACCGTGTTGATTAGGACAAATAGTATATTTTACTTTGAAACATATTATGTTTTTGATAATGCATTCAAAAGGGTTTGAAACAGTGCTCAGTTACGAAATAGGCCTATAATTATACACCTCATTTTTGTATGCTGACTTAAATATTGGAGTAACTGATGTTATTTTCCAATTATCAATAAATATTTCAACTGAAAGAGATTATTGAAGATTTTCTGTAAAGGTGTTACTAACGATCGACAATTTTTGTAAAAAAATAACGGAAAGACCATCGACAGACATCAGTTTGTGTAAAACTTTTGAAGTCCTTCACACCCTCCGTAATGTCATCATCCTATAGGACTAGGGAGCATAAATTAAACAATAAGTGGAAAATACGTTGCTTATTCGGAAACTCATCATATACAAAACTTGTTTGATCTATATTAGCTACAACATTTGAAGTAAAAATTTCGGCAAATAAATCAACTGCTTCCGAAATGAAGTTAGCCGATATACCATTAATGTAGGGATATTTGATTTATTCTTTCTGGATTTGACATAATGCCAGAAACTATTAGGGTTGGATTTGTTTTAGCGTTTTGTTTTGCTTTATACAAATTAAAATATCTCTAATCACTTCATCAGCTTATATTTTTATAAAAGTTATTTCGTATGCTCTTAAGACATTTCAGTTGTTTTGTAAATCAAGGAACCTTATAGGTTTTAAATACAGAAACAGGTATTTACTCTTTAAATAAATTTATAACAATGGTTTTGAACGAATCGAAGCCAACAGCAATCTCAAAAAAAAAAAAAAAAAAATTATCAAAGTTTACGAAATCAAATTGATTATATTTCAGTGCTGCTGAAAAACTCAAAAACTCGACTATCAATAGCAATAGATAATGATTCAGGTTGGAGGTACAAATTGATGTAGCTGGAATTTCTAAGTGAAACTTAATGTTATACTTATAAAAATAAGATCAAGAAAACGATTCAAGCTATCGTAAAATCCATTAACCTGGGCTAGCTGACTTCCTATGAAATTACCAATAAGATGAGACTCAAGATTATTACTTACATTAGACGGAGTAAGAAATAAATTATTATCTAGATAAGACCAAGTAATGTTACTCAGATTAACATTCACCAAGACACAGAGATGGTGTTCTCCAGCATCGTTGTGAATACTTACAATGTTATCAGTGTGAGCTTTATATAGCGCCTCAATACTACCAGGAGAAAAATAAGATGCACAAATGTAAAGAATTTTCGGCGATGATTGTAATTTAAAAGAAAGTTGGTCCAGCAACGTGTCATTATTTTAAAGCACGACTAATAATGGTCTGAAAGAGGAACGTAAAGCAATGAGTACACCTCCTTCTCTCATACAACCAGTTTTGTATCACGATCTTTGAGAAACACAAACTCATTTTCCATTATACAAAAATCTCCATATAAGTCCTTTCATATATTTTTGCATTTTCAATGGGTCTTAACATTTTTGTTATTTTAAAAAAGTTTGTAAGATATTTAGTTTTAAACAGCTTAAATACAATTAAAATTTCAACTGGTCTTAAATATAATAATATGCATACAGTGTGCGTAAAAAATCGGTTATAATTAAACATATTTCAAATTCTTACTTGAAATGAATTAATGAAGTTGAGGGCGTGGTTTACTTTGACCCCAAATTTTCGTTTTCGAAGAGTAAATAAATAAATAAATATATAATAAATAAATAAATAAATAAATAAATAAATAAATAAATAAATAAATAAATAAATAAATAAATAAATAAATAAATAAATAAGTAAGTAAATAAATAAATAAATAAATAAATAAATAAATAAATAAATAAATAAAGAAATAAATAAATAAATAAATAAATAAATAAATAAATAAATAAATAAATAAATAAATAAATCCTTTACTTTTAAGCTGTTTCTGTTTTAACTCAATTTTTCATGCAAACATATTTGACCACCACCGTTATTTTGTAATGTATTTTAATTTCTCTAGAAAAGTTAAATATTTTTCTTCCTTAAACCATGAAAAATCGTTTTAAAATTTATTTTGGTTCAAACAAAAATTTTTATTTTGAATTCAAATTTTCCACGCAGATGAAAAAAAATAAGATTAACCTATTTGATATCTTCCAAATAAGTAAGTAACTTCATATTGTGGGTGTAATATATATTTTACTGTATACTTTTTTAGAATGTATAAAAAAATTCAAATAATATAAAAATCTCAGTTTGAAAATAATTCCAAGAAATTAAATACTGACGTAAATAAACTAATCAATAAAAAAAATGTAATATTTTAAAATATATATTTTAACATTTTTTTATTTTCGAAACATACATATTATTTAAAAATATGTATCACTAAAACTACTTGACTTAACTAATTTTATGTATGAACACATCTATCAACCCATTTTCGAAACGAAATATCGATTCTAGAATTAATAAAATTTACTAATTTCGATTATACTCTAACCTCCATGCAAGCACTTGATCCGCATTGACACACCAAAATGTAGCCTATTTACATGAATACGCCATGTAATGAGCAGCAATGAAAAAAACACAAAAGGTTTCACTCCCAAAAATAGTTCACTTCGATTGCGTGCAGTAACCCCGACTGACAATATTTGACCACTGACCTTGCTCATACCTGCAAATAGAAACACACACACAGCCATAGCAATAATTTTCAAAAGAAACACGCAAAAACAAGTAATTACCTTTGTAACGCCGCAAAGTATGCAATACTCGTAGTTGTGGCTGCACGGACAACACATTCACACACACACACACACACATACACACACACACATTTCATAGTATTTTACAAAATCATCTAAATTACCAAATACACAATGAAACTGGACGACGACGATTACGTGTGCCAACTTACGTCAAACTAAAATACAAATACGCGAAGGTAAACATATACGCGCACACACATATACGTATATAAAAAGCCTATGCATGTAAGTATTTGAATGCTGACATTCGTACACGTATGTGTACGTCAGTGTGTGTGTTTGTAAGTGTGGCGCTAGACATGAAAGAGATGGATCTGTGTAGTGCTGACGTTTTGTTGGAGTGGAAAAATGTGCCTCTGGCTGACGGCATGCCAGTGACACTAGATTTTGTGTGAAACTTTCGGTTAACTCGACCTGTGCGTTTAGCTACACTTTTGTAGCTCAAGGTTAAACAGTAACCAGTTTGCAGTAGGTTAAGCTGAGGCGCTCAAGTGGGGTTGTAAACAAAGCGACTGCTCTTATTCTTTCAGAGATGTTCTTGTTTTATGTAAAAAAAAAAGACCTGCAAAATGCAAATTAATTCGAATGCAACTGCGCAAAGTGTAAAATTTTGTTTTTATTTATTTTTATTTATTGAATATAAAATTTTTATTTATTAATTTATTATTTCTCTTAATAATTTTGTTTTTAACTCATTTTTAAATTATTATTGATTTTAAATGAGTAAATAAACATTAATTTGATTAATTTTTGTTTATAAAAAAAAAAAATTCATTCAAAATATGCAATATAATTTTGAATGATAATAAAATATAAAATTTCTATTTATTTATATTGAATGCGATGCATATGCCACGAAATAGTCAACATCATGCCAGCGCCACATTAATCGAACCCAATTAAGTGCTGACGTCAAATATGAAATTACAAGAAAATTACATTGATAAATATCGACAAAAAATTGTACGCAAAATTTATTAGTAATACATTTGGCTGAACGTACATATAATCAATAGTGTCTACATGCAGTTAACAGATATGAAAGCAACAGGTTTGCTGCTGTATATGTACTTCCTTGCTTTATATATATATATATATATATATATATATATATATATATATATATATATATATATATATATATATATATATATATATATAAATAAAACGTTGTAGAAAGTTCTACTGGTATTCTTTATTGCAGATACGTGAAAATTTGAACATTCAAGCAGTCAAAAGTGCACTTAAATATATTAATTTATAAAAATCTTAGATTTATTTAAATATATTTTACTATTTTTTATTTTCGAATAAATTTTCGTTAATAAATTTTCCCATTTACATTTTCGTTCTTCTTTTAGAATGCCCCACCGCCATGGATGGTATGGAGCGTTTCGCGTGTCCCACACCCGATCTGCAGGGTCGATATCGTTGCATAGACGATCACGTATTGTGCGACGGTTTCATCGATTGTCCGGAGGGTGAGGATGAAGATCGAAAATCGTGTATGTTCCACAAAACGGTGAGTAATTGAATGAGGTTTTGAAGTAAATTTTATTATATAAAAACATTTTATTATTATTATGTTAAATATGTGAGTTCCACACAAACAAAAGTCAAAGAATTAAAAATATAATAACCAAAAATCAAACAAAATCAAACTAGAAAAAATTATGTGGTAATAGGCATCCCATCGGTTTTCCCTTTAAGCTAGTATTTTATTTAAAAAAAAAAATGCATAGTTTTTGATTAAATATAGCTTCGATCTAACGAATTAGACATAAAACTAAAATTTTCATTTCATTATTAAAATATCTAATAATAAATACATTGATTCTCTTTCTTTAATTATATAAACTAATAAAATATTTAAACATTTTCGCTCGAACGAAATTTTTAGAGACATACTTAGCATTTTGTAACAGTCAATTTTCGACCGAAATAAGTAAAATAAAACAAATTTAAATTATATACAAATAAACCTATTAAACAATAGATAGAAAAAATAAATAAAATATAAAAAGCGAATTAAAACAACATAATAAAATATATGAAATATAAAGAGTAAATGAAAATAAGATAAAAATTTAAAATAAAAAAATTTAAAAAAATTAATTGAACAAAAAATAAACTATGTGAAAAACTGAAATAAAACCAAAAGAAATAAAAAGGTAATTAAAAGAGTAAACTAAACAAAATAAAGTAAAATAAAATAAAATTCAAAAAAATAAAATTAAATTAAATATAATCGGTGAAATTATAAAAAAAAGTTATACAAATTAAAACAAAAAAATAAATTAATAACTTCAACTAAAAAATAAAATAAAAAGAAAATAAAATAAAATTTAAAATAAATACTGCGAAATAAGTCATTATTTTTTTTTTCAATTTATTTATTTAAAAAATAAAAAATAAATAGAAAAAGATTGATAAAACAAATATTGAATATATTAAAAAATATCAAAATATTAGTACTTTAACATGAAATAAAAGCTTAAAAAAATATATCAAAAAGTTAAAGAAAAAAAAAACAATTAATAAAATAACACAAATTAAAGTAAACCGAACTGAAGTTAAAAAAAAAAAGATAAAATAAGATAAATAAAAAAATTAAAGAAAAGAAAATATACATATATAAATATATATATATATATTATTATAATCAAAAATAAAATAAATAAATATAAGTAAAATTAACTGAAATGAAATTATAAAAAATGTGTATTAAATAAAATACCGAAAATTAAACTAAATAAAAATAAAAAAATAAAAAATTAAATAAAACAACATAAATTTAATTAAAATAATAAAATTAAAATAAAACAAAATAAATTAATAAAAATTAAAATAATTTGAAATAAAACCAATAAAAAAAAAAAAAAAAATAAATGAATTTTATAAAAATTAATTTAAATAATAATATTTTAACAAAAAAAAATTAGAAAATAAAATAACATATAATAAAAAATGTATGAAAATTAAAATAAAATATAAATAAATATAATAAATAGAAAAATAAATAAAAACGGATTGAAAAAAATAAATATTAATTATAAAAAAAAAATCATAAAATTGTTCTATAAAATAAAATAAAAACCTATAAAAAAAATTAAAAAAAAAATTTAGTAAATTATACAAATTAAAATAAAGTAAACTTAAATTAAAATGAAATGAAGTAAAATATACAAAATAATAAAAAATATATTAATAATATTAATGTTAAAGTAACTTAAATTAATTTGAATTTTGGGCATACAAATGGCGTACATATGTGACCAGCTACAGCGGTAAACCTGTAGTCTTCGCTAAGCTCTTCAAATTAATCATTATATAATATCCTAATGATTGGAATTAACTCTTATTGCAATTTTTCTATAGTTCCTCGGTATACATATCATTAAAGTCAGAACTATATTTATTTATACTGTCAAAATTAATAAAATGGTAGAGCTTTTCGCGGTCTTATAAGACTTTAAGGACAAAAAAATTTACTTTTCTAAAAATTATAAATTTTGATTAGCGGAAGGCATTGTGAACACCATTATTGCTACGCATTTTTCTTAAAAAAAAACGTCTTTTCAAACCCATATACATATACATATAGACTATGAAAAAATTACTGAAATATCCATTTTTGTTCTTAATTGTATCTCTTGCAGGACAAAGCTCACATAGATGTTTTAGCGGACGCGTTACTGCGCTGGGCGCGAGGGCGTTAAATAGCAACAATAGCAACAGCAGCAATATAGAAATACACAAATAATTAATATAACACAACATAACTCTCCTTCCTAAGCATATGACATTAATGCAAAACTTAAACAAACAAAAAACACAGCAACAACAGCAACAACAACAACAAAGAAAAATTAACACACAAACGTATTTACATAACATACATCACCACCGCATACACCACGTAAAAAAAGAAAAATATACAAAAAAAAAAACGAAATTAACATGAAAAAGGAGCCAACAATCAGAAAGGAGTAAAAGAATTAATTAATTATTCTGGCATAAAACATAAGGATGGACATTTAGACGTACATAAGTACACACTCATAAATGTACACAAAGTATCAAAAATGAATACATGCATATATGTACTATATGTAGGCCCATACATACATATATAAGTAAAAACAGGAGCGAGCGAGCGAACGAGTGGAAGCGAGTTAGTTAGAGTGCGAGCGATTGAAATATGTAGTTATATTGTTTGTAAAAAGCTGTCTTAAGTATTGTAAAAGTAAATAAATACTAGAAAAATAGAAACAGAAAAAAAATCACACACACACACACATAAACCCAAACAAAAATTTAAATAAAATGAGTAGTATAAACTACAACCAAATTAACTGAGGCATGCATGACGAAATCATATATTTAAATGTGAATTTAAGAGGATAGGTGCAAAGGATGGAAGAAAAAAAAAACACAAAATATAAATAAATGCCATAAACTGAAAACTTATGTATGTAGTAAATGTTTAATCAACTAATTCTTAACATAAAATAAAAATAAAAAGTGAAAAGTTGTAAGAACAATTTAGTGTTATGCAAATCAATTATAATTAATTAAAATTATGATTAATTATAACTTGAAAAAAAAATTATATTATTATTATGATTATTATTACAAATGACTAATTATTGATTATTATGATTATTAAAAGTTATAAAGTAAACTATTATTAATATTATAAATATAAAAACTAACTACTATTATTAATATTGAGATAAAAATTTACAAATATATATATATATATATATATATATATATATATATGCAAAACTATAATACCATACATAGCATAGGTGTGTCGTCAGTACAACATACCTAAAAATACATATAAAAACCAAAATGTGGCAACAATTTTATGTAATTACTAAAATTAATGATTGTAAAAAGAGTGTTAGGCTAATATATATATATATATATAAAGTATGAAAATTTGGAATAAAAAACAAATGTTAAATTAGTAAATATAAATTAATATACTGAAATAATAAAGAAAACAACCGACAAATACCAAAGAATATGGCAGCAGTTATGTAGGTGTGAGCTGTGGTACGCTGTAGCATTAGCAAACGCAATGTTAACCCACCCCAAAGTCATGAGGCTTAGGAATAGTGTGAAATGGAGAGTCTTACATATTGATTTAGAGGAAAATTCAACATAATTACGTTTCTAATTTCGAACTAAACAATTGGATGAAATTCTCAAATTGGTAAAAAAAAATATAAAAAAATAAAAATAAAAATAATAATAATAAATAAAAATATGAAAGGAATAGCAAGTCTTTATTCGTTTTCATTGGTCACCAAAATTTTTGAGTATATCACCAGCTCAGTAAAAAAAATTATTCTGGCTTTATGTTAAGCATATTAAAAGTAGTTATCTTCAAAAACATCCCAAATTCCATTTTTTTAACAAAATCTTAATATGTCACATACACATACACAAAAAAACTAAAAATTTTAAATTAATCTATTCTTGACAGTCGTTATTGGCCGACAAATAAAACAAAATTCTGCAAATATTTTAGGAAAAGTTTCAAAAAAAAAAGTCCACTATATGTTCCACTTTTATTTGAAGGAAAATAAATTAGACATCAAATATTCCAATATATTCAATACCCAGCAAATCGTAAATTAAATTGAATTTGAAATTGAAAAAAAGCTTAAGCTGTATTTTTTTTAGTTTTTAATTTAAAGAAAGTTTCTAGCTTTTACTAAAGAATAACAATAAAGCAAAAATTTGCTTTGCTTTTAAATAAAACTATGTTTTCTTAGAAACTTCGGACTAGCTCCGAAAACTTATTGAGTTGCTTCTTTTCTTTGAAAGAGTGTATATGACAGTTTTTTCAAATATCTATGCTCGCAATAAAGCTAAACAGTATTACACTTCTTCTCAAGAGTTTTTTTTATAATATTCATTCAATATTTCATATTATTACAAAATTTCCATCGTTAATTTGCTAAAACTTCTTCAAATTTCTATAAATTACATTTCCACTTCTATATTCGGCTTTGTGTAGAAGCTCTCGTGCATGTTGCGAAATTTTAAATAATATGAAATTTTTGTTAAAGATTTAGAAAATCTCCGAAAATTTCGGAGTCTCTCCAAAAAATTCGGAGTCATAAAGTTAAACATTATTAAACTTTTTTCCAAGAATTTTTCAATAATATCCATTCAATATATTATACTTTAAAAAAATTTCCATCGATTCTTTGCTAAATTCATCTTTGTGTAGAGGGTTTTATGCGTTTTTGCGAAACCTTAAATACCATGAAATTCAGTTATGAGGGTTTTCGAAAGTAATTAGCATAAGTTAAAATAGCTTTTGATGCTAAATTTTAGTTGAATAATGTTTAAAAAATTTACAATGTGCTTTACATTGAAAATTTAACAAAATTCCGAAAAACTCGGAGTCATTCCGAAAGATTCGGGATCACTCCGAAAACTTTTTAAATTAGCTTATTATTTATAAAAATACAAATAAATAACACACGAACAAACATCTGTCGATTGCTTGTCAAGTAAAGCTGACATAACGAATTTTTAGTCCGAAATTGCTTTACTATTGTCTCTCCTAATTTTTTTGTTGTTGTTGAGGTTTTCAAATGCTTAAATATGATTATCTGCTTGTAAACTCTTCGAAAAATATTATCTAATACAGGTTCATGACTTGTGCTCTAGCGCCACACATGCTCACATTTACTAAGAAAAAAAAGAGTAATACACACAAACTAACTAACTATTATTGAAGTAGTTATGTATAAAAGGTTAAATTAAAATTAAAAGTCGTTAGCATTGCAGGCGTTATATACATGTAAACATAAATAATCTGAACAAAAAATATATATACATATATAAAATGCATATATATATATATATACATACACAAATATACATGCGAGTATATAGATGAATATGAAAATATTAATAAAGTATACAAGTATACATACAAAAACTGAACAAAACCAAAAAAGAAAAAAACAAAAACAAAAACAAGAAAAAAACAATAGTATAAACTATATGTGCAATGGTGTTACAATAAAAGTTAATGATGATAGCAAAGACAAAATGAAAAAATTAGAAAAAAACAATGACATGAAAGACTAAATATTATTAAAAGTTAAATGAAAAAATTTACGAACTAAAAGTTTAAATAAAAATATTTAAAATATTATAACTTAAATACTCATTACCATTTTTATACTAATTTGCAAGTATTTACTTTTGCACTGAAAATATTTTCAATTTCACATTTCCCAATAAATGGAACAGAATAAGTTTTTTTTCAAACATTTTTTTTTTAATATATTAAATATGAACTTTTCTGTACTTAAAACTGTTTGTTAAACGTTTATGTTTACGATATTACTTTTTATAAACATTAATTACAATCAAAAGTTATAAGGAAAATTAAGTAAAATTTATAATGAATCAAGTGAAAAAGCTGAAACTTTCATCGACTGTAATTTAGTATTCTTACATACTACACATATATATATACTACATATATATATATATATATATATATATATATATATATATATATATATATATATATATATATGTAAACCCAAAATTGTGCAGAATTTTTAATTAGATGTTATTTTCATAAAAGTCGATTGCATTTTTCAATCGAGCCATAAGCACTCTTATACTATTAACGGCAAAATTTTCGCCCAAAAGTATGCAAAGTTATAAGCACAGACTTTTCAGACTTTTATAAATTTCCCTGCGCAAATACTTTTAGGCAATTTTTATTTTTATTATAGATATTTCTATATAAAGTAAAATTTTTTAACAAAATTAATTCTTAAACAATAGCAACATAATTTATGTGTTAAAACTGTTTCGTAACAAAGAAAAAAATTTATTAAAAAAAAATAATTTTCATTCAGGACACATTTAGTTTTAAAAAGTTTTATTCAATACTTTTTCTCTTATGTGAAAGAGAATACTTTCAAACACTTTCCACATTCACTATCTCTCTCTCACACACACATACACACACTCATACACACATTTAACCATAGATCGTCTTCATATTGTATATGTGTATATGTGTTCATGTACGTTCATTGCATGTGTATATGTATTTGCAATTGCATTTTTTATATACATATACATATAGTATTTATATGTATGTATATACATTCAATCAAATATATATGCATATGTATATTCCTTAAATACTATTAACTACGTAATTTATAAATAAATGACAATTCGCTTTTGAAAATTTTTTAACAAATAAAACCAAAAACAAAAACAAGTATTGAATTAAATTTAAATTAAATGGAAACAATTCTCATGGATATGGCAGCTATTGTAGATAAGTAAATTTATTTAAATTTAAAGGTAAATAAACAAACAATTAAACCAAAGAACAGAACCAATTCAATTAAATGAAGTGAAAAGAAAATTAAATAAATGGAAAGGAAATAAATGAAAACTAAAACAACAAAAACACAAAAATGGCATGAGCTAAAAAAACATGGAGAAATGAAATAAATTTATTTGCCAACAACAACAAGTGTTGATGCATGGTAAATGAAATCATGGAAAAATTGTGAAAAAGAACACTCAAATATAATAAAAGGGAAAGAAAAATGTAATAAATGAGAAGGAAATATGTAATAAACGGAACACATTTGTATTTTCTGTCAAACCAAATTGTGGGGGGTATTCAAAAAATGCACTGATACAGTCTACATACAGAGATAAATATATATACATCTGCATTAATAAGTGTTGAATAGATTGGAGCGCATGTAAAAATGCTTGCATATAATACAACAACAGACAGAAAAAAAATAAAAATGAAATAAATATAAACAAAATAAAAAAGCTTAATTAATAAGTAAACTAAAAAAATAAAATAAATAATTATATCAAAACCTAATCTATAAAGTATACAACAGCATACTATTAAATCAAAGAGCGGAAAATGCAGAAAATATGTAAAATAAAGTGTGTAAAAATCGTGAACCATAAGAGCGTTGTTAGTTTTGTAAATTCCCATTAAAACATAAATAAATAAATAAATCAATAAATAAATAAATAAATAAATAAATAAATATAATCATGCAGAAAACGTGAAAACTTAAAACCATTCTTGTGTTGCTTACTTTGGTACTATATTTTTCTTACTTTCCTCCACATATACTTTTCCTACTACTTTTGCTATAGTTTTCAATTTATACAATTACTGAAGAAGGCACATAAAGCCAGAGCGTTGTAAATTTAAAAATTATAATACCGTTAAATTTTGAAACGCCTTTTCAAACCCAACACTTTGTAGAGAGCAGAATAAGCAACATTTTACAGTACGGCTGAGTATGGAACTATATGTATTTCTGTTAGCGAAAATAACGGCAACTCAACGCTGTGTGAAATTTATTAATAACTGATATTCGAGAGAAAAAAATTATTCAAAATTATCGCGGAGGTAATCTGCAGGTTAATATGTAGCTTCTTTGAATATACAGAAAAAATACTTAACCGAAAAACTAAACTGCAAAATAGATCTTATGATTTGTAAAACATTGTTTTCGATATATCAGAACTTTACCCCATTTGAACTATCTCTTTCAAAGAGATTCGAATGAGATTTACTTTCTTATTTAAGAAATCGAAATCCCTGTTTCAAAGGATTAGTGAAAGCCACGGACACTGCTAAATCGAAAATTTATTCAGAGAAAAAAAATGATAAAATTTAAATTCTACATAATTTGTTAGTGAGTTCTAAACACTAAAACTTTTAAATTAATATAGTCACAAAATTCTACTAAAGAGTTTTACTTACTACTTCACACAATTCATACTTTGAGCAATTAGGAAGCGCAGCAAGTGAATTTCACAATTAATTTAGACGCCTTCGAATGTTTCTAATTTGATATTTTTCTTCTTCTTCATCTTCTTCTGCTTAATTGGCGTGTTTTCAACTGAATTTTTGAAGCATAAACAATGTTCCTAAATGTTTTTTTAAAACCATCTGAACAGCTTGGGATTAAAGTGAAGTTATGAAATTTTGAGGAAGCTAAATTATACAGTGAAAAAAAGAGATATTCATAGATATAGTTAAAATTCAGTTTATCCGAAATATCTATTAAAGATTCAACAATTAATTTGATTTAATATATAATTATATTTAATTTTATATTGAGTTTCAGGTTCAATGTTCTCCGTTATGTGAATTTCAAATTATTTTAAAAATATTAATTGGAAAAAAATATTTTACACACTTGAGATCGAGCGCAGAAACTTGATCATATATGATATAAATATAAATTTCAGGAAAATGTGCAATATTTTCTTTCGATACAAAAACTACTCAAGTTCTTTTCGTGAAATGGTTTTAGTGAAAAACTTATATGATTCTCGAAATTCATGTTCGAAAATTGATTTATAATTCCAAAAATATTAAATTTTAAAACCATACCAGAAAGTATTTTAGCTGATGAAAAAAATACTATACCAATAATCATGTGATTTTGTTTACAATATCTGAATCTCTGCTTACTTATGTTACAAAAACCTAGGGAAAATAATATTTTTGCGAAAAACTACAAAATAAAAAATTTTACACTAATTCAATCTAAAAGCAGTTAAACTTGAAATCTGAGCTCAATATTTCCTTATTTTAGATACAGAGACCTTTTCTTTTTTAACAATAATATTTATTTTTATTTATTTCATATTTAAAATGCGGTGTTTTAGTTGTGCATTTTTTGTTCCTTTTTGATTTCAACTGTGTCTAAAAATCTTCAAATCGTAGTTTGAGTGTACAGTAAAATTAAAATTAACCATAGTTGCAAATGTAACCCACCTTCGAGAAACAAAAGAAAAAAAAATTAATCAAAAATAAAGTTACGTAGTATCTATGTATAGGAACTAAAACAGCAAAAAAAAATATAAATATTTGTAAATCTATAAAACTTAGTAGTTTCAAAATATGGCAAAACAATAACAAAAACATATATGTATGTGTAACTATGATATATGTATATGCTGGTACGAGCTCGTGTTGGAGCATGCGAAAAATAACAAATTTATGCTGTGCAATATTGCTGTAAACCGAAAGGAAAGAGTAGTTGACAATTGAACAATAACAATAGAATTGGTAACAGAAAATTACAACAAAAGGATTTAACCAAAAAATATGCAACTGAAATTCATTAGAAAAACAAGTGCTGCTACATATGAGGCGTTTGAAAAAGAACTTGAATATTTGATACATATATACATATAGAAAATGTATGTGAGTATCAACGCTGTTAGAACCTAAAATTTAATACACAATAATTACTAAGACACATACATACGTATAAAATTCAGTGAATAAACAACTTGAAGAAATAGAGGCGCGATCCAGTGAGGTTTACCTAATCTGGAAAATTTTCTAAGACAAAATGCTAGTAACAAATATATTTTTGGCCTATTTTTATATGAAAGATAGTGAAAAAATTGAAAAGAATTTTGAAAGTGATCACTCTAAGAAAATCTATATAAAAAAGTATTTTAATGCCATATTGACATTAATTTTTTTGTAATTATTTATTTTATTTATTTGTATTTTTTTTAATCAAAAGAAAATAAATAAACACATTTTTATTTATTTTAATTTTCTTTCGCTAAAATAATAAATAAAATAAAATGCAATATTTTTTTAATTTTATTTCACGAAATGATTTTTTTTTATTCTTAAGTATTTATATATTTACTTAATTTTTTTTTCAAAATTATCTTTTTTTTCAATAAAAGCAATATAAATTTAAAAGAATTTTTGTTTTTTTTTTGTTTTTGCACTAGTTTTTATATTTTTCATTTTTTATTCACGAAATAAATTCTCTTTTTACTTTTGCTTTTATTTTTTTTTTTAGCAATTATGTATTTCCTTTACTTGTATTTTTTTTAGCAAACTTGAAGAAAATAAATAAACATTTTTTATTTATTTTAACTTTTTTTCGATCAAATTATTTCCTTATTTTGTTTCACTAACTGATTTTGGCTTTATTCTCTAGCAATTATATATTACTTTTATTTGTTTTTTTTTTCTTGGCAAACGTACACTTTTTTTAAATAAAATTAAAAAAAAATGTTTTTTTAGTAGTTACTTATTTCTTTTATTTACATTTTTTTTAAATAAATAAAAATAGGTTAACACATTTTTATTTATTTTAACCTTTTTTCGCTGAAAAAAAAAAATGCAATAATTTTTTATTCTATTTTGCGAAATGAATTTTCTTTTATTCTTCAGTGCTTATTTATTTCTTTTATTTCTAATTAGTTTTTATTTAGAAAATGTAAATTTTTTTAAATAAAATCAAAATAACTTCAAAAAAATTAATTTTTTTAATTGCTTTTGCGCTAGTTTTTATATTTTTAATTGTTTTTTTTTTTTTTTTTTTGCTTTTGCTTTTGCTTTTATTTTTTTAGCAATGATAGATTTCCTTTAGCTTCTTTTTAAACAAAAAGAAAATAAATAAACAACTTTTTTATTTACTTTAATTGTTTTCGCTAACGTTTTTTTATTTTATTTCACGAAATGATTTTTCTTTTATTGTTTAGCACTTATTTTTTATTTATTTATTATTTTTTTAGCAAACGTGTAGTTTTTCTTTTAATAAAAACAATAAAGATTAAAAAAAATATTATTTTTTTGATTTTGCGCTAAAAAATTAAAGCAAAAGCAAATCAAAAGTTTTTTTTAGAATTCATTGAATTCTTTTATTTTTGTTTTTTAGCTAACGTATAAGTTTTTTAACCAAAAAAAATTAATAAATTTTTTTTCTTTAATTATTGCCGCCAAACTCTTTTCTTTACTTTATTTCAAGAAATTATTTTTCTTTAATTTTTTTAGCAAATATATACTTTTTTTTAATAAAAACAAATTAAATTAAAAAAATTTATTTGCATTTTTCGATAATTTTTTTATTTTTTATTTCATGAAATTAATTTCCATTATTATTTTTCTTTTAACTGTTGCAATTATATATTTCCTCTATTTATTAATTGTTTTTAGCAAACATATACTTTTTTTGTAAATAAAAACAAATAAAATAAAATAAAAACTTTTTTCATTGTTTAGTTGATCCTTTTCGCGAAGTTTTTATTTTTAATTTCATGTCTGACGCTTTTTCTTTTAAATTTAGCATATATTGATAAATTGTTTTGTAATTAGTATTTTTTGGTCATAAAAATGTACACAATCCATTGAAAACAAATTTTCATGTATTTATTCTGAACGAAAATTCTTTATTACTCCTCGTGTTTTATGCCCCTTAAGAAATGGTCTTAATTTTTTATGAAATGCTTGTATTAGAAATAGCTGAAAGCGATATTAATTTGTTTTTTTACTGAAATCTATTAGAAAAATTATATAACATATATTTCGAATCTCCTATATTTGTATCTCTTCTTTTTACTTCCTTGTTTTACTATTTAAAAGAAAATAATATTTTAAGCAAAAGTTTTTTTCAAAGACGTTTTCGTTAATGCGTAAGTGTCAGCATACAATACAACACAATTTTTTTAAATACTTTAAAGTCAAACGAGAGAGTAGAACTTTATCTGAAGAAATCTATAATTCTAATAACATTTTCTTCCATTTTTTTTAATATTATTATTTGTATTTTAAATAAACATAGACAAAATTAAGTGTCTTCTTAATTGAAATTTAAAAATTAATTGCTGAACTATTTATATAGAAACTCTGTCGGTAAAGAAAAAATTTTTAATAAAAAATTAAAAAATTTTTTTTTTGCAAATGTTCTTCGTATTTTCAATTTGTATAGCAAATATATTTTTAATATTTTATTATTATTTAAAATAAAAGGAATAACATGAAAAGCGTACAGTAGGAAAGGAAAGCAAACAGTTAAGGAATAAAGAGGACTTAAGAAAACTCAAAAATGAAAACTTCAAAATTATATAGTATAAGTGAACAAGATTTTAGAAGAAGCAAACGTGAAGGGCTAGTTGATAGTTGCATAAATTGCGGTGAATATAAATACAAATAAATGAACGCATGTAGGTAAGTCAATCAGTGAATAATGTTAAAAAATAATAAACAGTAAAACATTTGAGGTTTAAAATTTCTCTATTTAAAAAAAAAACGAGAAAAAATTCATTCTTCAGTTACATATTTTTACAGCCAGAAATGCTTTAAATATTTTGAATATTCCAGCAAATTTTTTGTCCACTTTATTATAATCAAACATCGCATAGTGTATGCATTTTTCTGATTTTCCGCTCAAATTACATATATATTTTATTAAAATAAGTATAAAATTTAATGTGCTTTTAATGCTCCAACTGTTGTACAAAAAAAGTTCATATAATAACAAGCAAGTGTAAATATATAATAACGGTAACCAAAACAGAACAAAATGATAAAAATAATATTAAAACTATTAAAAATAAATATGAATTACTTTTTGTTAACTACTAAAGAAAAAAATTCCAATTAATTATTAACTAAATGGTTAATCAGATAAATCAAAAGGTTGCTATTTATTTACATTTACCACGTCATTTAACATTATATAAATGTACATATATTATTTCACAAAAAAAAAAAAAAAAAAACACACACATTAAACAAAAGCAAAAATACATTAAAGTTAAACAAAAAAATTCAAAATGTGTAATTGAAATAGAAACTTAAGTCAGCCAAACAGTATTTAGTTAAATTTAAATGGCAAACTCTGAAATGAGCAACAAAAAAAGGAATATGAAATAAAATTTGTATAATTAAACAGCCTTTAATTAAATTATTTTAAATGTTATGACTTTATTTACATAACAAATATGCATAATACAGAAAAAATGTAAAACCACAGAAACAAACACACACATGCAAGAGTATAGAGTGTGGCAAAAACACACATCGAAAAAAAACTTATAACAACACATTATGAAGCGCGTTTTATTGTTGTTATGTGAGAGCTATTAAATTTAAAAAAAATCAAACAATAAATTTAGTATGTATTAAAAAATTTTCAATAATTTAAAAGTGCACTCTTTAAAACATTTTGTAATTTTTTTTTTATTAAATTATGATGAGCTCTAATATGCGAAAAAGGTCTGGCTTAAGTCGCTTCGGTAAAGGAACTCTTAGCATAAGCAGCAGAAAAAGCAAGGAATTTCTTAACAAATTTTCAAAATACAGATTGATGTTAAAAAAAGGTTAGCAAACTAACTACTAAAACTGTAACTATATTCAAAAATTTTTAAATCAATTTAATTTTTTATTTTTTAGTATTCAAAATATTTCTTAGAACTATAAAATAAATGTATGTAAATAAAATTTTATTTAGTTCGAATTTTATTTCGTTTTATGAACAAGTTTTCGAAAAAAAATTCTATTCATAACATTTATTTTAGAACATTTTGTACTATATCACATGATATATGTATATATTTTTGGGAAAATAAAACGCGTACATGAATGTATATTATTCTTTTACATAAATTTTACTTTAAAAATTGTAACAACATTTTTTTTAATAAAATTCTAAATTCCAAATCGAAATTATAAATTTAATTCTGTTCCATTTTATACACTTTCTGTTTTGATATTTCTTTTCAGCGTAATTATCCAAATTTTTTATATGAAATATATCAGTAATATTGTAAAATACATATATATATATTTATATATATATATATATATATATATATATTTAAAACCGAAAAAATCTCCGCCAACTAATTTTTTTTGTTCAAAATATGCGATATTTATTACTTTCTCTGCTTCAAAATTTACGTTCAAAATTTTCCTTATTGTATGTATTTTTTTTCTCAACAAAAAATATTTAATTCTTATATTTATTTGTCATTTATTTATGAATTTCATTAAGCCGCATTCAGCGCTTCGCAGTTAAGTAAATTTTTCAGCACCAAATTTTGTTTTAATTCAAAAGCTAAAATAAAATATTTTATGAAATATTAGAAGAAATTCTTAAAAGTGATTTGCTTTTATCTTACTTTCTCGCCAAGCAAATGCTCAAATGAATTTTATTTATTCAATATTTCTAAAATCTCTTAATTATTTTGCATTTTTTCTATTCTTATTCTTAATAAGTTTAAATTATCAAATTGGTAAAGTTGGTTTACATATATTTAAAAAAAAAAACATTAATTATTTTTTAAAAATTTAAAAATTTAAAAAATAAAATTTAAAAATAATTAATTTCAATTATAAGTGGGTGTGCATATAAATTTTGGTTAGTTTCTTCACATCAACGTGAAATATTAAATTTTTATTGGATTCTTAATGTTTGTTTTTTATTTACACAATTTAATTTTCAAAACTTTTACTTCGCTGTAACTTTGTGTTACCTTGCCTATAAAATTAGATTAATATCTAAATTCTCCCTTTTCTATTATTTTTTTCTTGGTCAATTTGTTTTTAATGCGTTATGTGCAGCAATTTTATCTTAATTAAATCACTTTCACAGAGTAGTGCAGTGTCTTTCATTCTAAGGAATTTTATAAATTTCCATGTTTAAAAATTTTAGTTTTCAAGAATTTAATTTAACTTAATTTTATTTCATTTTTAATTTTTTAATCTTTAAATTATTTATTTAAAAATTTGTAGTTGAGTATTTCTTATTAAATAAATATTTATTTAATTTCCTTTTTATTTTTAAAAAGTTTCATCTTCAATCACTCAAATAATTATTTATATATATTTTTTCAACAATTTTAAACTCACTTGTCATCGAACTAATTACACATGTAACACAATTAGTTAAACTGTTGGACTGCAAAGACATTTGCATTATTAAATTGTATGCATGTATGTCAACAATTACTTACAGCTAACCGTTGACAACAGTTACATACAATACATAAATGATACATTTTTTATGTAATATATGTATGTATTAAGTTTCGTCATAATATTTTATTTCCACACTCATGGAATTTCTGTTTTAATCCAAATATAATATATTCATCTATGTATGTATGTATGTGCGTATATTTTTGATATGATTATAGTTAATTAGCATTAAACTCATTTAAATATATATACATTAAACACATATTTGTATATTTATAAGTAAATTAATTCAAAGATAATAAAGATAATAATTAAAAATATATATACGAAAACTACATTTAAGTCATTACAGTTTAACAAATAAACTACACACAATTAATACAAACAAAAACAAAAAACAACTATTCATTTCATTTTGCGCATATGTACCTGTACGTGTGTGCATATTTTGTAGAAAGGAGCAATCCGCTGGTTTTCACTTTCCCTTTTCACTAATATTTTTTTATATATTTTTTACTGGATTTTCATTCAACTTAACTTAATTGCACTCATTTTGTATGCGATTTTCATGTTAATTACTTTACCTTCAAATGAAATACACATCTATACGCGCGATTCATATACAACTAATCTATTAGCTTCAAACAAAATGATTAACCAAAAGACCAATTAAGAAGATCCTAAAGTTGAATTAACAACCAAAAATAATATATAATTTTTTATAAAAAGAAAAAATTAAATAATACAAAAAATTATTAAATTATATAAAATATTTTATATGAAATTAAAAAAAAATAGATTGAAATAAAATAATATAAAATCAATTTAAAAAAAAATTGTATAAAATAAAATGCATATTAAAAAGACAAAAAAAAAATAGTATAAAATAAAGTGAAAAAATATTTAATGTAAAAAATAAAAAAATATTATAATAAAATATATTAAAAGAATTTAAAAGAAAAAACTTTAAATAAAGTAAAAGAATTCAACTAAAATAAAGCAATAAAACAGAAAACAGAAGAAATAAAATAAAATAGCATAAATTAAAAAAATGATTAATTTAAATAATTAAGACAATATTGAATAAAAAAATAAAAATTAAATAAAAACAAAATATAATAAAAAAAATAAAATAAAATAAGACAAAAAAAACCAAATAAAATTAAAAATAATATTAAAATAATATTAAAAAAGAGTTAAAAAAAATAAATTAACAATTCAATATATAAAAATTCAATAAAAAAAAAATTAATAAAATTATAAAAAAATTTAATAAAATAAAATAATATGCAATAAATTAAAAAAATTTAATTTAAATAAATAAGCCGAAATTGAACAAAACGTGCTATAATTTTAAAACATAAAATAGAATCAAGTCAAATAAAAAAAATAAAAAATTAAAAAAAATAAAATAATATAAAAAAATTTATTAAATAAAAAAAATATAAAAAAATAAAAAATTAAATAAATAAAATTGAATATACTAAATATTTTAGAAAAAATAAGGTAAAAGAACAGAAATAAAGTTAATAAAAACAAATTAAAAAAAATTTAAAAAAATTTAAAAAAATTAAAAAAAAAATTAATTAAATGAAATGCAACAAAATAAAATAAAATGTATTGATATGAATTAAAATTAAATTAAATACGTAAAATTAACTTAAATACAACATATTAAAATGTAAAAAAAATTCAAATAAAATAATATATCATGAAATAAAATAATTGGTATAAAATAAATAATACAAAAGAAAATTAATAAAATAAATTTAAACAAAATAATAAAATATAATGCAATGAGATAAAAAATATATTAAAATGATATAAAAGAATTTAAAAGAAAATAAAATAAAATTATACAAATAAACTAAATAAAATTAAAAAATAAAAGAAAAGAAAAAAATAAAACGAAATAAAATAATATGAAAAAACATTAAAAAAAACACAGCGAAATATTTATAATTTAAATAAATAAGATAAAATTAAATAAAATATATTTAAAGTTTGAAAAATTACATTAAATAAAATAAAAAATTAAAATAAAACTAAAAAAATAATATAAAATAAAATTATGTAATAAATATAAATTTAAAAAGCTAAAATAAGTTATATAAGAAAGAATGAAATGAAATAAAATAAAATAAAATAACTAAAACAAAATCAAGTAAAAGAACATGAAATAAAATTACAGGAAAAAATTAAACAAAATAAAAAATAAAATTAAAAAATTGATAAATTAAAGTGAAATAAAATTAAATTAAGTAAATAATATAAAATAAAATTAGTTATATGAAATAATATAAAAAACAAAATGAAATAAAATAACATGAAATAAAATTAAACTACAAAAATTCCCAGTAAAAGTTTTGTTGCAATTAATTCCTTTATTAATATTTCTGAAGTTGGCTTGTTGTAAATATAATGAAAATATTCTATTCTGCTTCTTATTAAAATATATTTTTTCAGCTCATGCTGAAAGATATTTTTCATAGTTTCTGCGAACGTACACGGTGCCGTGATAGCTTAAGAGTGCGCAACATTTTTCAACCAGTCATCAGTCACCAACATAATACATTTTATAATAAACTTTTGAATGAACAATTTTTTTCCATTTATTTTTTTATTTTCATACACAATTCATCCATTTTCAATTCCTAACTCTTAAATAATATTCTAATATAACCTGACTTTTTTTGTTTCTAAAACTCTATGCACATCAACTTTATGCTTGGCGCCATGCAGTAAGCCAAGCTTGCCACTTTATGCATAGAAATCTTCAAGTCCCTACCAGAAAAACAAAAACACAAACGCAAATTTAGTAAGTATTTATGCAAGAGCATAAAACCCGTGGAATGGAGCATAGTTTAAATAAAATAAAAATACTAGTAAATATAACAATTTGTAGCGGTAATATTCAAAGAAATTTTGTAGTTGTTTAAGTGGTCGTAATGTAAATACACTCACAGAAACATAAACACAAATATTTTATGATGAATAAACAAAGGGAAAATTTGCCATTTAAGGGACAAATAGTATCATACTAGTCAAAGCCATAAAAAAGGAAATGAAAAATGATAAATTTAAGTTTAAAAAAAAAAAACAAGAATAAATTTGTCGATGTTTTTTAGATGTCAGTGTTGCACATTTCTTTCAACATAATTTTCTTTAGACACCATAGTAAAAAGGTAAACACAAAGTACGTAATAAAAAGTAAATAAAAAATGGAAAGCCAACACACACACACACACAACCTTAGCTTGGCATTTTAGAAAAAGAGAATATTAAAATATTTGTAGGTATTAGTAGGAGTGCGTACTTAGTAGTGAAAACAAAGTCAAATGCAAAAATGGATGTTTAATGTAACAAAGAGCAAAAACGACTTCGAACATGGCGGCGGTGAGTAAAGTTTAAATTAGTAGTGGCTTTAGAAACGGTGTAGTGTGTGTATTTTTATGGTAGATTAGCGACAAATTTTAGCTTAGCAGCAACATAAAATATGCAAATGTTGAAGATAAAAATATTATTGAAAAAGTCAAAGATTTATAGAAGAGGAAAAAAAGGAGGAGTTTTTTGAATGAATTTTCAGAAAGTAAAGTAATAAGTACAGTTAGTTAAAAATAACGGTATGGATAGTTGATAATTCGACTGTAGTTCGACGATGCAGAATATGCTCAATTTGTTTTGGCACTGAGCAGTAGTGGCTATTCGAACGATAGATTGAAAGTGCTAAGATCGTGTTATTTTAAGCTAGGCATTTTGAGAGCGCGCTGAAATTGTTTCTTTTAACAGAAAAATTCACTTTTTAAAGAAGTATTGCATAGTTGTGGTAAACGATATTTGGTTATGTCAGCTTTTAAAGTTTGATGACGATTTTTGATAGCAACAAAAAAACTTAAACCAATAAATAAATAAATGAAAAGCATAAAAATCACCGAGGTAAAAGAAAATTGAGCATTTTTACACAGTTTGATGTTTGAAACGACACCATTGAGACAACCTAATAAACAACCAGTAATTTAATTAAATAAATCAATTAATTAAAAATAATTTCTTAATGAAAACAAATTAAAAAATAATATTCAACTTTTAATATTAAAACTTTAAGAACGCAATAGCACAATTAACTAAATAATTTTTTCGAAATAGTATATTAACATAAGAAGCATTCAACAAATATGCAACAACAAGGCGAAAAATACTTTAAAAAAATACTTATTAGTTGAGAATAATAAGAAGAGATCAACAATGGGGCGTAATAGAAATTGTTTTAAAAAATTAATTGATGTTTAAAATACATTTATTATGGTGTGTAGTGGTAGGTGTGTAACTGTATTATAGATAACTGTGTATTCCTTTTTTAGCTATAAGCTGAACACTCAAGCTGGAAATTCGCTAACACTTTAAGTAAACTTCTACAATAAGTTAAGGAAGATTGTAGTATCGTAAGTATATAGTTTTAGTTATGCACAGGGATACGTAAGATTTCTATCGCATAAATGGCGACGCTTCGGCTGACTTAACTTGTGATTTATTGGTCCATACAAATTTAGTAAGTTTTGCATGCATACACAATAGCAATGGAGGCAGAATATAAACTTATTTATAAATATGAATATATACTAAATTAAAAAGAGCTAACCACAACAATACATTATACAAACAGTTTTTTATATATATGTAAACAAAATAAAATAAAATAAAACAAAATAAAATAAACAAAATAAAATAAAACAAAGCCAAACAATAATAAAATAAAATTTAAAGAAATGAAATAAAGAAAAAATATTAAAAAATTACATAAAATAAAATTAAAAAAAAAACAAAAAAAACATAAAATAAAATAAAATTAAAAAAATTAAAATTATATAAAATAATATAGAATAAAATTTAAAAAAATAAAAAATAAAATTAAATAAAATTAAATAAATTTAATAAAATAAAATAATTATAATGATATAATATATAATAAAACAAATAAAATTAAATAAACTAAAATAAAATAAAATATAATCAAATAAAATGATATAAAAAATATTTAAAAAAATCAAAATAAAATAAAATAAAACAAATAAAAATAAAATAAAATAAAATAATATAAAATAAAATAAAATGAAAAAAATAAAATAAAATCAAATCAAAAAAATAAATAAAATAAAATAAAATCAAATAATTTAAATTTAATTTAAAATAAAAATAAAAATAAAAATTAAAAAAATTAATTAAAAGAAAAGAAAATAAAATGAAATAAGATAAAATAAAATAAATTTAAATTAAATTAAATAAAACAAAATAATATAAATTAAATTAAAATAATATATAAAAATAAAATAATATAATATAAAAGAAAAGAAAATAAAATAAAATAAAGTTAAATGATATAAATTAAATGAAATTAAAATAAAAAATATAGTATCAAGAATTTAATTAAAATGAAGAAAAAATAAATAAAATGAGATTAAAAAAAAAATAAAATAAAATGATATAAGATAAAATGAAGCAAATTAAATGGCTTAATAATATTATGAAATAAAAATTAAATAAAACAAATTAAATAAAATAAAATAAAAAATATTATAATTACTTTATTTTCTCACTCATTTTATCTTGATTGTATATCAATACCAAAACAATATAATTAAATTAACAATTGAAGCTACAAATACTACCTTGAAGTGCTCGTGATTTTTGCTGGGTGATGAACATTTCGATTTACTGTTGTTTTCAAAGAAAATTTTTACACAACAATTTTAAATTATTTACTACGCGCAAACTGAGAAGAAAACAAATTCGAAATGCACATCCGGAGCCACCGGCCGAAATCCATAGCACTTATTTGGTAATAATCTAACAATAAATACATAAACTACTTGTGAAAAGTTCTTCAAATATTGTAAAATATGCTAAAGTAAGCACACATAAGTATATTTGAGTATTTAAACATAAAAAAAGTAAAAAAATGATAATAATAAATTGGAAACCACTTCGAGCATACTCGAATACCCAATGCAAACTACTTTTGCATACTGTCAAGTATCATCAAGTGCAGCATTTGTAGCTTTATCTTGTTGTTAAACAACTTCCATGTGAAGAGAAAAAAATCAAATAAATAAGTTTTATATTCATATTGCATGCGTATGCGTCCAATACTTGACGAGAAAATGTTGAAAAAATAATAATTTAGCATAAGTTTAGGATCTTAGATGTAACAGCCCATATAAATAAATATATTGCAATAAATCACAAGGCAATTCAGCCAATGGTTACTCATCCGATTTGATGCTCAAGCTAAATTTTTAAATCAACAAAATATATACATAATACTTTTATAATACAATTATATAGAAACAAAATACATACTCAATACTACACCATAAACTCATTCTGCGTAAGTGTCGTGAAAGTACTGGTATGGTCAGAGATGATAGAAATTACTATAAAATCAGCAAATACAAATTTTGGTTGAAATTATATTTTGTAATTTCAAACAAATTGAAAATAAATATAAGTAAATCTTACCTATAAGTACTTCTATGATTTTATAAGCAAATATGATATTTATTTACAATACTCGTATTCATGAAATCTTATATTTACAGTCACTGCGATTAAATACAAATATATGTACGTACATACATACATATGCAATGAAAAAGTGTTATTAAATACTTATTTGTGTCTAAATTGTTATTCTTGTTCAAAGAATTTTAAGTAATGTTTTTTTATTTTAAACTCAAATATACGTACTTAATGTTCGCCTTGTCCAAAAAAAATGATAGTGTGTTGAAGAGAAAAAAATTCCTATAAACTTTTTAAATTTCTTTATTAAAAATGTATGTTAGTAACAATCGCAATTTGTACTAAAATTTTATATTTTATTAAAATATATTTACAACTTAAAGCATTTTCAAACGTAGCCAGCAACGATTTTCTTTTTATTATATTTTTTCAATGTTCCAGCTAATTTTGCTTTTAAGAGACATGTCTACATTGAATTCTTTATTTCATATATTATTAACTTTCTTTTCAAAAAGAAATAATATGTTAATAAATTATTTTTCAATTCGGATCATTTATATGAGGGTGTACACTGCTTTATTGAACTTAATTTAATTTTTCTAATTTTATTGTTTTATCGCATTTAATGTATTTATTTACTTTTAATTGTATTAATTTTGTTTATTTTATTAAAAAAATTTATCTTGTTTTCTTTTATTTTGATTCCATTATTTATTCCAATTTAATTTAATTTAATATTATTTAATTTGATTTTATTGTAACAATTTTATTTTATTTGCTTGATTTTATTTCCAAAAAAATTGAAAATTTTTTGTAAAATTTTATAAACATAACACATTTTGTTTTATTTTCTAATTATGATTTTTATTTTCGCTTATATTTTAGTTTAATTTAATTTTTTTATTTCATTTTATTTTGCTTTTATGTTTTTTTATTTTGCTTTATTTAAATTTATTTATTTTTATTTTACTTAATTTTAATTTATTTTTACTTATTTTTTATTTTAATTCGTTTTATTTTATTTTTTTTTAATTTAAAAAAAATTTAATTGTTTTTTTTAGATTTTTTATTTTTTAATAATTTTCATATTGATTTACTTTATTTTGTTTACTGTTTTATTATTTTACTTTACTTTGGTTTATTTTATTTTGTGTTATTCCATTTATTTATTTATTTATTTATTTATTTATTTAGTCAATTTCATTTGAGGTTATCTTCTTTTAATATGTTTCATTTTAATTTATTTTATTTTATATCTATTATTAATAATTTAATTTTTTATCTTTCTTAAATTAATTTAAATTATTTTGATTCACTTTGCTTCAATTTAGATTGTTTTATATTATTTTACTACTACATTTTATATTGTTCCATTTCATTTTTTTTTTGCATTTTACTTAATTGTAATTTATTTTATATTAATTTGTTTATTTCATTACAGTTTATATTATTTTATTTTTTTCAATTTTTATAATTTTGTTTTTTATTTTATTTTTTAAATTTTAATTTTATGTTATTAATTTTTTTTATTTTTTTTTTAATCAATATTATTTTATATTACTTTATTGTAATATATTTAATTTTATTTTATTTACCTTTTTTCATAATTTTATTTTTAAGCCTTCTTTAATTTATTTTGTTTTACTTTATTTTAATTTAATTTGTTTTAACAGAAATTATTTGGTTTTTCTTAATTTAATTTTTTAATTTTCGTTTCGGTATTTATTTTTATTTTTTAATTATTTTAATACTTTATTTTTTTTCGTTTAACTCGATTTTAGTTTTATTTTAAATTTGTTTTGTTTCCGATTTGAAGATCTCTGCGTTTCACTGCTTATGTACGAGGTTTGAGGCTCGTTGAGCGCTTAATTATTTCCATTTTCCTATACAGGTTTAATATTAAAAAAAAAAAAGTTGTTAATAACTTTAGATGTTGAGAACATTATAGCCATTTTCTTTCGAAATTTTATGATATGTTCAATCATTTAATTCATTACATCTAAACTCACATATATGCAATTAAAAATTAAATACAAATTTAAGTAAATTTTGCACTACTCTTTTATTTTGATATCTGTATTAATATTTGCACTTAAAAAATAATAATCAAGATTAAAGAAAAATTTGTTCAGTGTTATGGCAAATAGACGAAAATTGCACTTTGCACAATATATGAAGCACTAAGCACTGATACGCACACCTTTGCACAGTTCAATACGTTTTTTAATAAACCCAAATTTTATCAATTTTTAAAAACAAAACTAATATTTTATTGAAAAATATAAGGAATATATTAGCAGCACTTCAAAAAAAAAAAAAAACTGAAAATAATTAAATATCCATAAATATATTTAAAGAGTTTTGTGGTTTACCCTTTTTCCTAATTAAATATGAATAAAAACAAAATTCCTTAAATGAAGGTTTGTATTTTTAGCCGAAAAATCTGTTCAGTCACGTGTACCTTATAAAAAATCAAAATCAAAATAAATAAAGAAGTAAGACACCTTTAAATTCCAATTTCTTCTTATTTACACGAAAATGTTATTCAACAAAATACTCAACTACTGTCGAATTGTACTACATTTAAGAGAGTAAAAGTCCATAGAGCTTCAGCGCAAGCTTCAGATCATGCTTTTACGTAAACTTTATTTATAAATGTCAAAAACACTTGAAGGATTTTAGAAAATTGCCGACTTTTTTGAATTGTGAATTACATAATTAAATTTTTTGTGATAATTTTCTTTTATTAAAATATAATAAATTGACTCTTATAAAAATCACACTAAAATCCGTCCTAAAAATTGTTTTCCATTATATATTATTACTGCTTATAAATTTCATTTATTTTAAGTAAAGAAAGTTCAGTTAATCCTACCTAAGTTAACAATAAGCAACAAATTGGCTGTATGAAATATGAATATATTGAAGGAAAAACTTCATATTGGCAAACAGATAAAAAAAAAGATTAATAATTGATAATATATAAGTATATACATATAAATATAAAATATCTAACCAAAAAAAAGCACCTCTGCCGCCTACTTGCAAACAAATGTGCCGAATTACATATATATCTAAATATAAAAAAAATATTAAATTAAAAAAAACAAATTTTTAAATTGACACTAATAATCAATTAAAAATTCCACAAAGCAAACTGCAATTATATGAGTATATTTTGTGAGCACTCTTCAATTAACACAAGCTTAGCTTTTAAGTAATTGTTGTGATTTTTTGCACAATGCACCAATTGAATAAAAAAAAAAATTTCACTATATTTTAACAAAACTGTATAATGTTAACAAAACTTATGATATACAATTGCCTTTGCATAAGAAAAAATTCAAAAAAAAAATTATATGTAGCAAACTGAAAAATATTGTACCAAAGCACTAAAAAAAAGCACCAAAGCACTAAAAAGCACCTTAGCACTTAAGTAACAGAGCAGTGAATTTCTTATACAACGCACATCCTCTAGCGCCTTAAGCGATAAAATTTTGCACTTGAATTTAGTAGTTAAAAAAATATCCTATTCGATATTTGAAGTATTATATAAAAGTATAAATGTTTGCAATTGAAAATTCCATTCACTATAATTACGTCTTTATCAGTTTTTTTATACTATAATATTTCAAAGTGTATTTAATTTCATTAATAATTTTATCATTGTTCTTGAAATTTTAACAAGCAAATTCATTTATTTCTTTTTAAATAAAAATAATGCAATATTCATATATGTATTAATGAAAAATTATTATATTCAATTAAATTTTTTGCCTAAAGAAATGTTTGTATATTACTTATGGTTTCTTAACTTTAATATTTTAGCTTTCATATTAGGAAAGTGAACTTTCGCTAAGCTTTCTGCTGTTGAGAGATTACTACGACTACTGAAATTAAGTTTAGGTAACCAGCTTTTAAGCTCAACTAAAATTTTACTTTCTTCGATGGGCAACTTAAGTCCAAAGCTCAATGAAAGTTTTTAGAAAAACTAACTCTTCATAATTAATGTGTGTGTGATATGTGAATTTTTGGTATTGTTAATTGTAAATAACACATTTATTTCATTTTATTTCATATCTATTTTTTAATTTTTTTTTTAATTTTTTTATTTTTTTTAAATTTCATTTTATTTGTTAATTTCACTTTACTTGACTTTATTTCACTTTATTTTATTTTATTTACTTTTTTTACTTTATTTTATTTTATTTTTAAATTATTTTATTTTATCTTATTTTATGTTAATTCGCCTCCTTTGCTTTGTCCTATAATGTAATCTCAATTTATTTTAAGTTATTTATTTTTTATTTGTATTTATTATTTTATTTAATTTAATGTAATTTAATTTATTTTATTTTATTTTTGATTTAATATAATTAAATTTTTTTTAAATTTTTTTAATTTAATTTCATTTGATTGTTATTTAATTTCTTTTCATGTATTTTTATGCATTTAATTTTTTATATTTTTTATTTGTTATTTTAATTTACTTTATTTTATATTATTGTATTTTATTTTTTATTTTTTATTTTTTTTCTCCTAGCAATCGAAAAAATAATAATGATATGGATTATACATATATATATATTATAAAATAAACCGTTAAAAACTTTTTATAATTGCTAAAATTAAAAGTGATCTTTTTAGGACCACAAATATTTCAGAGCCATTTAAATTTAAAATGGAGGATATGGGACTAAATTAATTGTATAGTGTGTAGAAACTAACTTTTAAAGCAAAAAATCTTATATTATTTTAAATAAAAATCCTAATTATAATTCCAAATATCCGAAATAAAGTGTACGGATAAGTCCATTCTGAAAAAAAAACTGAGAAATAAAATCAAATTACCAATAAATTTTAAAAGCGTTAAAAAATTGCATGAAACAGATTCCGTTATTTATTTGTTACAAATACATTAACAAATATATAAATATATATATATATATATATATATATATGTATATATATATATATATATACATACAGTCACATTAATTAAGAACCTAATCAGTTACCAGTTAATGCATTATTTAAAATTGTTATAATGGAAAAATTCACCGTATAACGGCAAAATCAAATAAAATCAATTAAAAACGAATTGAACTAATAAATGAGCGCCTAAAAGTTAGCAACAAAAGCACTAAGTAATCTGGGAAAAAGTAAAAGATATACAATATAAATGAAAAGAAAACAATAAAACACACAGAAATACAATATTTAAGACTATAGAAAAGGTGAATTAACAAAGAAAACATAAAGCAACAAGAGATGCAAACACAATATTATATACACATGCATACGTGCATACAAACATACATAACTACACAAAAGCAAGCAAACAAGTGCAAATGTGTGAAATAGTATAGAAAAATAAGATCTTAATTAAAAAGACCGAAGAAAAATGAGAAGAAGACAAAGAGTTGTTATACTCTTTAAACTAATTTATGAGATTATATATGTAAAATAAATAAATTGCCTCAGTCAGTATAAAAAACACAAAAAAAAAAATAAAATAAAAAAATAAAAATTTCAGTGTGTTTTATTTCAGCCGTTTTCCTTTCTTCATAATATATCACATTTATTTGTGCATATGTGGGTGGGGGCTTGTGCTATTTTTTCTCGACTTTCTCTTTTTTAGTTTTGTTGTTGATTTTCCAAAAAATGTTTTTATATTTCTCTGAAATTTAAATGCACATATAAATAGATATGTATTTATTGCATATATGCGCATTTTCGATGACATATGCGTAAGTATTTAATTATTTCAAACAACACAGCGGTAGTGAGCTGAAGGCATCGCAGTTTTAATAAATGAGGAAAATGAGTGGGAACTAATAACTTCTTATTCTGCTTCAGTTTCTTACAAAGGGGATTAAATAGAAAAAAATTGAGCACTATACTTACGAGCAATGCGTTAATAACTCAAATATTTTCAAATTTCATAATAATAATAATTATTTTTAATTGAGTTTTCAAGAAGAATGCCTTTTTAAAACATCCTGTAGTATAACGATGCTTCAATTACTAACTACTTTGATAAACGGCTGTTTTCGATAAGTTTCTGGCAGCAGCAATAGTGGTTGATGGATGGAGTAAAAGATTTAAGTTTGCAGGCGAAACTCTACCTGTGCTTGCAGATGTTGTGAAAGTAAAAAGAAGAAACAATATAGAAGGCTACTGCGCTCAACTAGATTTCCGAAGGTCATTCAAACTACCAAATCACGGGAGCAGACTCACATTGAGAGATTAAATATTTATAGAGAAAGCCAAGTGATCATTAAAGCCTTAATTTCATGCAGTATGCAGTTGGCAATGTAATAGAGCACCTTAATTGAATAACAGAGCATTTCGGCATAAAAGGTAATTGTTTAAGCGAGACATATCTTATACTCGCTACCCTTCACATACATTAAACCATTAGCTTGGTGCTTCCTGCCACTTCGGAACTCTCCCTCGCTCCACCAATTATGAAGAGCCGATACGTTCAAAAAACTCCCCACACAACTCATGGAATGGTCGCTCTGCAACACATCAAATTTTTCATATGTAGCTCAGATCCCGAGCTGCTTCAAGAATCGTTCGAAACTAAATTCAGGGAAACATTTACCAACTTCCTTCTTCACTAATTAGCATGGTTTCCAAAACTTAGACCCAAATAATAGTAATATTTGACTAACCATTCGGGGATAAAAAAAAATGTGCTAGAAGTGATCTAGTCCCATCAGATTAAAAGGCTTTGGGACGAAAAAATAAATAAAAATAAAAAAATATAAAGAGAGCCTTATATGGTTTTAACTAGCGGCAAATAGGTCAGCCCTCCGGATGGTTTCAGAACTTCAACTTAGTCCTGGTTGAACACATATACGAAATGAAGGCAACGTGATCGATGAGTGTCTGGCGTTCAGCAAGCAGAGAATTACCTTGGTTAGTTGGTTAGTTGAATGTTTGGGTTTAGGACCTCTGTTCATGGGGATCATCAGTGTTCTTACTGTATTCCTCTTATTTCAATTATGATTTAGCTTACGCTCGATTTAATAAATACTTTCAGGCTCTTCTACCCAGATATACCCATCTCCACAAGGCTGCAGCTCGAAGTAACGTGGAATATTTGACATCTAAATTAGCTAAAAGATGAGTACTCGCAAAGGTAATGCTCTAGCGTTTTGTCCTCCTCTGTGCCAGTTAAACACTCTGCAGATTCTATCTTACATAATTTGTGAAGATGATATTCCAGGGGTGGATGCCCCGTCAGTCCACCTACAATAATGCTAAGTTCTCTTTTACTTAATGTTAACAAGAGTTTGGTCTCTCTGAAAACCACGCTGTCACACAATAGTTTAGTGAAACATCCTGAAATTGCTCAAGCACCTTAAAAGGTTACGAAATAGATCTTACTTGGTAAGCTGCCTCAATCAGCAATGTAAGGCCCAAGGGCGTAAGCCTACTTACTTTTGCTAAAAAGTACTAATATTTTTAAAACTAATAGCACAACTGGAAGTGTAGCTGTACAGAGTTGACCTATACCCTTAACCATATAACTCTAAATAAAGGAACAGCCGAGAGACGGCAGTTTACTGAACTCCTTAACGTACGAAGAATTCAACGATGATCCCATGACCTTACTGTAGCTCATTTCATTGTTGCAGGGTTTACAATTTAATAATTAATAATTTCAATAAGAAAAGTACGAAATAACAGAAGAATAACACCAGAGCGAAATACAATACAAAACTACTTCCCTTTGAAAGTTCATTTTCAGTGTTTATTAACACATACAGACATATGTGTATAGGTAAGTTCATATTTCTAAATATAAAATTTAATATAATTCTCACTTATGCCCACCATTATTCATTAAAAACTCCGCACCTTGCCTTCATCTATTCTCGTACTTATACACTGACGTTATGAACCGCAAAACATAAAATTTGTCATCACCAAAGCTTTCGTCGTCCGTGTTCTGCTAACCTTTCAAATGCCCTGCTGCAGCACTGCTGTCGGAACTAAAAATAAAATTCACGTAGTTTTGTATTTTAAATGTTATTACAGAGAAATTGTGTTTATGTGTTTATTATTACAGTACGAACTGCTGGTGTTTTTATCGCCTTCATTTATTTCGCATGCCATAATTTCTTTACATTTTACTTCTCTAATTTTATATTCTCATATATCTTGTATGTTTGTACATTTATCAAACAGGTTGAATAAATTTAAAAATATTTTGATTCTCTCGTTAATGATTGATTTTTGTCATCATCCTACATCATTTTCACTATAAGAGTATTTTTAAACGGAGAAAAAAATATCAATTTATTTATTAATCGAAATATAAATATTTATATATCATATTCTATATACGTGTATAAATCAAAAGTGTTTTGTAAGAAAGCCCGAATAACGGAGTAAAGAAATTGCATATAGTTTAAAAAGACCTCCAATAAAAAATCCTTCTGACGAGGCTGTCCAGAGTTATTTATAATTTGTATATAAAATTGTAGAAACTTAAAAAGGTTTACAGTTGCTGTCTGTTTAATAATACATATATAAAAGATTGGCACAAAAAATGGTCATGATACAAAAAAGAAGATAGTTTCCATGATACAAGAAGGGAAGGTAGTTTCACTCAAATAAATTTGGTGCTCTTGACAGCATGATTTTGTATTGAAGACAATGCCATTTTAATCATACTTTTAAAATCATTACTTTTTTAATTTCTTTTTATTTATTTTTTTTCTTAATGAACAATATATCGAGAATATTATGTACAAATTTTAAGTCAATCCGAGTAAAACTAACGGAGTTACAGCATTTCAAACGACCGGCCGTGCTACCTAGCCGCCCGATACTCCTATTAGAAAGCAGCTGCAATTTCATTTGTTATCCCTTTCCCTTTCTCCGTCTATGTGTCTTTCACAAGACTGGAGCTGGCATTGATGACTCTATGTAAGTATAAAAATTAATATTCTTTTATTGATGGTTTATTTCGAATTTTCACGTATGAAAAATTTTAAATCGATTTTCCCGAAAACGTCTTTTTTGAAGTTCGTGAACATCACAACTCAAAATCTTCTTCCTTCTGAAAATTTGAAGATCACTTCTTCACATAAATCAACAGGTAATCAGCAAGAGTTTTTTTCATCTTTTTCTATTTTTTTAATAACAAATTAACCGATATTTTTTTTAGCTAAAATCGCGTTTTTACTTCGAAGTGCTGTAAAAAATAGAAAAAAAAAAATTCAACGAAATCGAAACATAAATATTTCTTATTCCACTTCTTTTTTTACAAAACAAAAAAAAAAATTAACTGCAAATAAAATTTTTCGAATAGCTCGGTCTATGGTCCACTTCCCGAAGAAAAAAAATGATCCTGCTAGTTATGTACCAAATTTCAGGTAAATCGAACTGTAAACACGATTTCTTCGAATACAGTCCCTGGTCCGCTTTCCGGTATGAAAAATAGATAAAAACCTATTTGCAGACCTAACGAATATATGTACGAAATTTTATTAAAATCGGCTCAGCCGATGTAAGGTTAATGAATGGTATAGTGATTTTTCCCCAGGAAGGTATCGGGCTCGTCATTTTAGTAAATGTTGGTTCCAATAAAAAACTTTGATAATGTAAGTTTTAGATCTCTATTTATTATCGAGTTCGAAGAAATCAAAAATTTTCTCAAAATCCAAAAATAATTTTTTCCTCAGGATCTAGGGAAGTGATTGAGCTATATTCTGAACATATTCTAGGTTAAATTGTAGTTTCTATGAAGAAAAACTATTTTTGTAAAAAAAAAATCGATTTAAATTATTTTAATGTTTTTGAAAATATATGGTACTGATAACTCTATAGAAAATTTAATGAAGAATTTAAAAAAAATAGTGCCAGCTATAAAATTCAAATTACAAAAATGTTGGACTTACTATTTTTCCCGGAAGCTACAATTATTACCACAGCTCCCGTGAACTGTTATCGATCAATGAATTTCAATGATTAAAAAGTGGTTTACTAAGTACCGTTGTGGTCACCAAAAAGAGATCTCCGAGCCAGGAATCGTCGATAGAATCCATGAAGTACCATAATATTAAACGATCGAAGAATAAAAGTACGCAAGGTGGCTGAGGCTGATGCCTACAATCTCAATCTTCTCAATCTTTATATGAACATTTGTACATGAAAAAGCTATCCGCGCGAAGGGTGACGCGATTGCTCTCATAAGCGAAAACGAATTTTTCCGCCGTTCCGTTGCCGTAGACGAAACATGGAACCACCACACTACACCAGAGACTAACGAACAATCAAGACAGTGGGTTTCTTCAAGTGAAGGTACACCAAAGAAGGCCAAGGTGGGACTGTCGGCCAACAAAATCATGGCCACCGTTTTTTTTTTTTGGATGCACGAAGTGTCATATAGATTGATTAACTTGAGAAGTGTAAAATTTTCACCGGTGAATATTATTCAGAGCTTTTGAACAGATTCGATATTGATTTAAAACAGCATCGACTACATTCAGCGTAATAATACTGTCCCACATGGATGTACAAGTGTCCGTACTCACTATGGCAAAAATTCATAAATTGGGCTACGAACTGCTACCCCATCCATCGTATTATCAAGATTTAGCACCCTGCGACTATTTATTGTTTCAAAACCTGAAGAAATTACTGAGGGGTAGGAAATTGGGGTGTAAAAAGGAGGTAATGACAGAAACAAATGACTATTTTGAGGATTTTCGAAAAATTTATTATTTGGAAGGAATATAAAAATTGGTAAATCTCTTGACTAAATGTAGATCTAAAGTGACACTATGTTGAGTAAAAAAAATATTTATTTGCAAAAAAAAATATTTTATGCAAAAATTCACTAGCTTTGTCAAACCGGTTCGTCTGCTTTGGTATTGGTTCGTATCTTATCCAAAGCAGACTAAGCTAAACAAAATTCAATCCAGGCTGTACAAAGTATTGTTTTGGCAAATGTGAGGTGTGTAGATCGTACTATATTATAATAAGGTTGTATTGGTTGCTTGGAGTCAATTTTTCATAGATCTTCCTATATCGCATATTTTTGTTTGGAAAAAAAAGGTGATAGGAAGGCGAATTTTATAAGGCAGAGTTGCTATGCCAGCAAATTCAACTTTTTTCATTCATTCTTCGCAAAAATTGTCAAAATTATTTTCTAGTATGTTTTATTTGCTTGAATTTCATTTGCCTTTATATTTGTACATGTGAAAATCTTTAAGAATGTGATAATTTGATCGTGCATTACACGGAAGAAGAGTGGACCAGACAGTTAGTGCAGTTTTAAAAGCCAAAATAAAAAATAAATAAAAAATATGCTGGAATTGTTGAATTTCTTCTCCCACTCTAACCTATAAATAAATTCGCCTTGGGTGGTAGTATAACTTTTAATTTATGATATAATTTTACTTTGTAGTAAACGTTGATTCCTTTCTTCTTCTTTTTTTAATTGGAGGCAATTCGAAATACCAACTGAAGCAACAGTGGAATTCTTCTTCTCCCTCTGCTTCCACCAGCGGGTCGAATTACCTCAAAGCTGAAATTCTTTCAACCAGTTGGACGCATAACCCAGCCAGTACAGACCGCTGAATTATGTGCATATCAACATGCAGCAGAACTGGAATGATGAGCGATCTGTAAAGTTAGAGTTTCGATCTTCGCGAGAGGACTTTGCTCTCCAGATGTCTTACCTGTCTAGTTGTTACTATTGGCAAGGTTGATTCTGAGTTGAATTTCAAGGCGAATGTTGTTGGTGTTATTGATACTCGTTTCAAGATAGATGAAATTGTCTACAGTGGAGTGGTAGCCCAGATGCGAATGCGCTGATTGTTTGTTTGATGACAGGAGATATTACGTCTGGTCTTCGTTCACTACCAGACCCACTCGCCTGTCTTCCTTTTTCAGTCTGGAAAAATTGGAACTAACGGCGCAGTTGCTGAGGCCGAAGGTGCCAATATCACTGCTCACTGCTCCTTTTTGTGCTATCGAAGAGGCAGCTATCGGTTTTTCTCAAGGATGTTTTCTAATATCTGGTCCATTCTAACATTTGCCAGATTTTGGAGCCGCACTCCAATCTTATCCCGTATAGAAGCTAAGGTATACACTTTGTTCATTCTTCGCTGTCATGCTTGATAGCTCAGCTAGTGAATTATCGGCACCCGCGCCTTTGTTATTCTTTGAACGAGCAATCGCTGTTTGAACTTTATCATATCTATTTAATGGTTTCGAAGGTGCAGCGCTGTATTTTGACTTCTGTTACATTTAACCGTCAAACCAAACATGTTCCGTTTTTGTCAATAATCAGGAATTTATGGAAATGAATCGCTTAACAACCACACGACGCGTTCAAATTATTGCAATCTACTAAAGGAATGGTAATTTATCGTGCTTTAAGAGGAGATTATGGTGCACATAATCGTTCAACTACTCAAGCAGTTGGTGAAATTGTAAAGGAATTTTAAGAGATTTGATCGGTTACAAATATTGTAAGGTCTGTGCGTTATCATTTTGCGCGTTCCACTCCATATATTGGTGCTCTGAGTGAAAGTATAGACTACGAACCGAATGTGTCTATTTCTCGATGTTCTCAAGAGCTGAAACCTTCTTACGTCACATTATGGCATGTTTTGTGCTTGAACTTACCATATAAATCGATATAAGTCGATTTGGTTCTTCAACAGAAAGCACATTTCTGCGCTCTTTGGTCCGGAAGTGTGATTGGACTCGTGAGCACTGGAACATCAACATAATATATGCCGAGAATTGTCGAAAATAAATTAAAACGGATAGCAAAAATTTACGAGGTGGTAATTTGAATTATGTAATATTTCACATATAATGCCAGGGTTAAAGTTTTATAATGAAAGAGGAATTTCATGAAAAAAAATAATTATTTTAAATGAACTGTAATTATGTTTACGTTGGAAACTGCAAAATAGATAATCCTGTAGTTGGGTAACGCAACGCCTGTTCCATCGTCATCATATGGAATTCGGTTACACCGTTTCCGATTTTTTCACTTTCACTGCGATACAGCAAATTTGAGAAATCCATAAGCTCAGTACAGTCAAGCCATCAGTCTCCAGATCACCCATACGAGAGCATATTCGCTCTTGATACCTTATGTAAGTCGCACTTAATATTTCGATCTCTCGATTTTTGTTGCGAGAGAGACAGTCAATTTTCTCTCCACTGTAGTTCGAAATTCCTTATCTTATCATGTATTCTTTCGATCTTGTCGAAAACCAGTTGTTTCGTTGGCAGCTGTACCTGGGGAGCTTGAGATGCCGTTCCATGTGTAGTTTAAATAAAAAATAAATGATAATTTCAGACGAAATAATAACAACTCGAATTCAGTTTAATAAGGGATATTTTTTTCTTTGAGTGAGTCAAATATGATAATATATTGAAAAAAATATATATATTACGCAAGAAGTTTATAAATTGGGTTTCTTTGGTCTAATGATTGACTAAATATATTTCTGTACCCCAAGGACATATGAATTTATCATACAAATACAATACATATTATACCAAAAACTTATGCATAGTATTATATATCAAATTTTTAGTACTTATTTACATACATACATACACATTTATACAGATTTACATAACGCCTTATCACGCTGACAATCGTTTAACTTCATATCCCAATTATCCGTATGTACGTTTGTATGTTTACTAAGAAATAAATTAACGCATGTCATAAAAATAAGCTAACCATGAAGCAAGCCATTTTGCTAGATTAGTTACTCCTTTGCGAATTAGTAACGGCATGCATGTGTTCCAATACATGCATACTTATATTTACATACATATGTATTTGTATTTGTATTATAGCTGCACTATTAGTGTATATAGTGTACGCTGTGTACACGAAATTCGCTGCCATATTTAACGGTAAATTATGTAGCGAAACAAGTAACAGGTGTCATAAATTTTAATTAACGTAAAATGAAACTAATTTCATTCATTATAACAACTGTGCACATAAAGGAGAGGTGCGGAGTAATGGAACAAAGGAATGATTAAATGAGCACACACGTACATATGCGTAGGAAGTGATTTTCCTTTAAATACTCGTACTACGAGTAAAGTGAAATAACTTTCGAAACCACAGGATTGGGTGCGAGAGAATTCACATGAAGTAAACGAACATAGGAAAAAGGAAAACTTCATGAAATTTAAGCTTTTCACTAATTGGAAAAAGGAAATTGTGAGCACTTTTATGCAATTCCATTTAGATTTTTTTTTTAATTTTACATTAAATTTAATATTTTTTCTTTTTTTGCACGTATAAATTTGAAACTTGATCTATAAGGGGAATGATCGACTTTCAGATTCTAAAAAAGTATTTTAGTAATAATTGTTTGACAAAATTTTGTGTAGGGAGCAAGATTGAATTAGTTTTCTGCAACATCTGTAACATCCATCCAGCTAGAAAATATGCTTAGAAATATTTTATTCTAGCACTTCTTAGCATGAAATGGTGTTCTTTTGTACTTCTTTTCATGTTAAGATATGTTAACTTTCCGAAGTGTGTAAGTACCAGAAGTAGAAGAGATAGATCTGTTTGTACGCAAATTAGTCTCATAGTATTTAAGATATTTGAACGAAAGTTATGAAGCATTTGTATATTTGTATTGTTTTGATCATTTATCATGTTTTGATCATGTAGCCCCTAGAACCAATTTATTCAGATATGAGGTTTTTGGTCAAAAGTCCATTAAAAAGTATCTAAGGGCGTGTAATTTGGTACTTTACACGCTTTAAATTAATACTGACACTAAAAATCATTGATATCGAATTTTGGAATAAATTTGATATGTTCATGTAAGATGCACAGATGCATGTTTTCAGCATGGCAGAGAGCATTCCTTTCGGGTGTTGTATAAGTTCTTGTTTCGGCGGCCACATGGCTCAACCAACATCCTAAATCATAAAAAATGAATTAAAACAAAATAACAATCCACCGAGAGTATTTCCGTTGAACAGCTAATGAGTCACTAGCTCTCTGCCGTCGGCTTCAGCAAAATACTCATATGATAAGGATTTTCAGTATCAATATTCAAATAATTATGTGTGTGTAGAAGACTGAACTTTATGTTCATAGATGTTTTATAGAAGTGGTTATGGCCGAAGTCACATATCTGAACAAATCGGCTGTATGGAAGCTATATGATATAATCTACTCATGTGCCCGATTTGACAGCGCATAATAAGTTTTTTTTCTTTCTGGAATTAGACGAAGTATCCAATGGTTACTTCGACAAATATCCCTAAATGCCAAGTTCTCCTGTTGTTTTTATTTAAATTCGTATTCGCTGAATTGAGTTTCAATGTTTCATGAGTTTTATGATGATCCGAAAAGTGTTTGTTGCGTAAGTACTTACCTATTCAATTATAATATTTAGAATTTATCTATAAATATTTTTGTTTGACAGAAAATGCACTTAATTATAATTAACTTATAAGCAGGAAATCAGTCTGGACAACAAAGAGCTCCTCTATAAAGCGATCATAAAACCGATATGGATGTATATAAGTATGTATTTTACATAGATTCCAGTCTAAAACTCTAAAAACTATAACAGGCGCACCAGGGTACATGCGTAACGAAAACATTCACAAAGGTGTAAACATATGCACCATCAAAGCAGATATCGAAATTATAACACAAAAAACAAAACAAAACTCCGTAATCATCCGAACCCTTTGGCTAATAGCTTGGCATCTGTAACAAGTCAAATCAGTCTGAAGAGAAGAGATAAACCACACTTCGAAAGAGCAACATTGAGCCAGCAACCCGTTCCTATGAATGTGTTATTATGTTTAGTTTAGTTAAAAGATTTTATTACTTATTGTTTTCGAAGTGGAAGCAGATTCAGTAACTAAATAATAAATTTGGTGGGGTGGGGGAGGTTGGGTTTTAAAATAATTTTTTTTATTTTTTTTATTTTTTTCTGAATAAACAATATGTCGAGAATATTATGTACAAATTTTAAGTCAATCCGAGTAAAACTAACGGAGTTACAGCGTTTCAAACGACCGGCCGTGCTACCTGATCTTTATACCTGCCCGGTAGCCGCCCAATACCCCTATTAGAAAGCAGCTGCAATTTCATTTGGTATCCCTTTCCCTTTCTCCGTCTATGTGTCTTTCAAAAGACTGGAGCTGGCATTGATGACTCTATGTAAGTATAAAAATTAATATTCTTTTATTGATGGTTTATTTCGAATTTTCACGTATGAAAAATTTTAAATCGATTTTCCCGAAAACGTCTTTTGTGAAGATCGTGAACATCACAACTCAAAATCTACTGAACCGATCCTTTTGAAAATTTTAACATTACTTCTTCACATAAATCAACAGGTGATCAGCAAGAGTTTTTTTTTCATCTTTTTCTATTTTTTTATAACAAATTAACCGCGATTTTTTAAGCTAAAATCGCGTTTTTACTTCGAAGTGCTGTAAAAAAACAGAAAAACAAAAAAAAACTTGCTGATTTCCTCGAGAAATACATCACCTTTAAAATGCATATAAATTTTTTTGCTTCAGATAATCCGGTAACGAGTTATAATGTACACCGCAAAATCATTTTTTTAAGGCACCTCTGTACATTCACCGTCACCGGCTTATTTATTAATATTTTTCTTTGAAAATATTTTGTGACATACTTCAAAAGTTGTACAATAATATATAATAAAATTTAATGAAATTATATTATTGATGACGCCGAAAAAAATTCATAAAATTATGCGTTTTTCTCGCCTTTAAAACCTTTTACAATTTTTTTTAAATAACATATAAGTAAATATTTAATGCTTTTTTATTTGTTTGTATTCTTATTATTATATTTGCTTTATAAGTTGTTCTGAAACTCAATATCCTGAAGAAAGTTAACCATCTCTCTGAAACTTTTATTGTCTATAGTTTTAAGTAAACATTGTACTTTTTAATTTAATTAGAATTTTAATCGCTTGTAGAATAGCGGTGATTTCTCCAAAAGTAGAAAAAAGTTATCTTCACGACAAAAAAGTAGGATAGATTTTCACTGATATCATGAACTGTCATTCCAATTCACTTTTCTTTCACAGAGGCATCACCTACCAAATATCAAAATCATCTTCTTGCAGAATATTATATATATATTGCTTTTAGCTGATTTGTTGAAAAATTAATTTTTCCCATTCCACAAAAAAAAATGAAATTACTTCCAACCACTAACATTATATCTTTAAAAATATTTACAGACTTTTGGAAACAAAACTTTAACTTGATTTGCAACCCTAATTCATCAAAAAATCATCTCCTAGCTTGTTATTACACATCCATTGCTTGACTAACTCTTTTGCAGTAAGCCATGTTGCTCCAGTCCATTCGATGATTTTGCTTCCTTACATGTATCGGAGGTCTAGTCCCAAGAGACCTTCTTAAAGAATTATTCAAAAAAAAAATTAATTAATTAATAATGCCCTTAGTTGCATTCGAAAAAGTGGCGTAATCTATTATAATCTTATAAAGGTTTCATAAAAATTAAGATCTATTTTGGGTTCTAAGTCCACATTGATTGTTCGAAAATAGATTGAAAATCCATTCCATGAGTTTGCTTTTGAATCTCGTAATTTACTTTAACTGACACTATTATAAGCATCCTGATTGTCAATTATATATACATATAAAAATTGTTTGTTTGCTCGCTGCTGACTTACCCTTCCTATATGGATAACTTCTGTGTGGCTCTATATTACTTCTGTTAACCCATTTTTCCATCTCATACTTCACTATCTTGATGAGACATTTAACCATAACAGATAGAAGAGAAATTGTTCTAAAGTTTCTTATACAGCCTTAGAAATTGGCACTACTTTTTCAATTCTCCATTCCTCTTTAATCATATTATTATTAAAATAATGATCTAAACTTCTTAATAAAATTTTTCTAACTTCCTCTGGTACACAATTTCCACCTTTCAGAAGTTATTCTAACATAATAAGTTTCGTTCATATATCACAAAAACTGAATAACTAGTTTGCGTCAAATAGTCGAACAGACAGACAGACGTAGTTAAATCACTCAGCTCGTTATTCTGGTTCGATCGGTATGACCTTTGGTGAGACTATCTCTTCTCCTTCTGCTACTTACACACTTCGGACCAAAGTTACTCTACCATTTCACGTAATTGAAAGGCATAAAAATTAGACTATTTTTTCTTATTACGACTGTCCCTCTACAGGGAAAGTCAGCCTCTGCTAAGAGTATGTCTCTGATATGACAACTAAAAGCTCCTTATAATAAACCATCAGACGTTCGGAGGCGGCTTAGTACAAATTGAAGGTTCCTCCATTTGATTGAAAAGCACAATATGAACACCACGAATTAGAGAAGGATTTCGGTCAAAATTCTCATCAAATATACATATTATATTTTATAGCTATATATATATATATATAGCTATATAACGGGTGATCCATTTCGAGGTTTCCTAGTTTTCTGACAAAAAAAACACAGAAAATTTAATTTTCATGGGGAATGTTTATTACCATTCGAAATAACATCCTTTGGCATTTATTTTTTGAAGATTGACCGCAGCTACTTTTCCGATGGTCTATCCGTTAAGTCCAATTTCCGATCGCTCGTTCGAGCATTTCGACTGGTAACTCGCGTGAAGTTTTGCCTGCCAAGGTCTGAATCGCAGCGGGATTGTCCGCATAGACTTAAGACTTTATATATCCCCACAGCAAAAATTCTAACGGTGTGATATCACACGATCCTGGTGGCCAGTTGATCGACCCAAAACGTGAAATTATCTGCTCACCGAAGTGTTGTCTCAATAAATGCATTGATTGTTGCGATGTGTGGGAAGTGGCGCCGTCTTGTTAAAACCTGGATGAAATGGCAGCTCTTGAATATCTTCAGGTTGCTCTTCGTCCCAAATGCAGCAATTTTGATTGTTTACATACACATTGAGTCAGAAATGGGCCTCATCGCTGAAAAAATTTGGCTCATTCTTCTTCTTGGAACTTTCCAAGAGCCCATAGAGCGAAGCGTTGTCGCTTTCTAAGGTCGAGTGGCTTCAGTTCTTGCACAAGCTGTATTTTGTACGCCTTCATGTTAAGATCTCGACTCTCCACGATCTTCGTGTACACTCTCAGCTACGGCCGCTAAATTTTCTTCACTGGGTGCTGAACGTGATCTATTCGGTCGAATATTATCCAAGATGGGTGATGGTGTTGGGAATAGCATGCTCAATAGGCTGATTATGTTGACCATAAGTTGAGAGAAGCGCGCGAAACACATTCTTTACAGAACGTGAATTTTCGTAATAAAGTTGAGTGATATATAAACGTTGTTCAGGCGTAAGTCATTTCATGATGAAATGCCAAACAAAGTCTCAAAGAAAGGCTATTGAAAAAGTACCTCATCTTCGATCACCCTTTATAAAACATAAGTATAATTGTATTTATTTGTGGATGGATTTCGAAATACCTAAACCGTTTGTAGGATTATTTTCACAGAAACCCGAAAGGTGTTTCATCGAAATATACTCATTTATGAAAAAGCAGTTATTTTCCTGCAAAATTCAGTTTGTTAAAATACTTCAGTTCAGAAATAGAAAAGTCTACCAACTCTATGTAAATAGAAAGCTAATTAATAACCAAAAAAATAATTTTGGTATTTCTTGAGGAATATTAAGTCTAAATTCGAATTAATAAGTAATTCTCAAGATATCTATGAAACCGGAGTTATAAATTATAAAATAATATTTTTTTGGACATATCCTAGGCCCAGAGTTCGGCAAACTCAAAGGTCTGTTATCACGAAAGCTTACACTAGAGAAAAATCTTGAATCAAATTTTTAAACTATTTTACTATAAACAAGGTTGCAGAGCTATATTTTAACTGGGACATAAAATATTATAAAACGCTGAAAATTACTAGATATTTTAAAGAACTGAATAAATCCATTCCATGTTAATTTATGCAACCATTCTCTTATTTGCGCCGAAATGTAGGCAACATTTTTTACTACACTGTATTATATAGATTTTCTACCGATAATTTTTTCTGCCACTTAAATGAAACTAATAATCTGTAATTTTGCTGGTACAACAAAACTTGCTCGTTTAAAGTGAATATAATATATTTCGGACTCAACTAAAATTATGCTATAAGCATCTAATTCCATTTTGTAATAAAATTTCTTCTTTTTCATTTTAATATTTCACGAAATTTTGAAAAAAAAAAAAAAGAAAAGGCAAATGTTCCGCAAAGTCACCACTTTACCACTATCGATTCCACCCAATGATTACCTGACATTTCCGCACACGCAATGCCAACAATTAATATTTAACGTTTTCACTAATCGGATGCCTAATTGATTTTGTAACGGCAATGAGTTGTGCCTCGGTACCTGCTACCACCGGCGAAGGTAAGCAATCGGTGGTATACACCAAATTTTCCGATGCTGTCAGCATTGAAATGTCATCAGCAGCGAAGAGAGTGCGAAAGGCGACAAATTGAAAGAATAGCAGCAACTGTAGGTGCAGCTGCAGGATGAAGGATGGGTAACCGCAACAGCGTCACCACAGCCAAAGGCGGAGCATGCCGGCATGTCATCCCCATCAGCAGAGCAACTATCAAAAGTGATTGCAGCTGTGACAAGGGTGAGGTGAGCGCGATGCGACGAATGCATTCTCCACAGCCTTCGCTAGGTTCACTCACACCCGCGCACTTCTGATGCTATTTTTGAAGCATAAATTTAATTTGCAAATTTTGCGCACCGTTATGCGTCACTCTCTTTGACACTTTTTCGCATTTATGCATCCTCGTTGCATACATACTTATATATATATATATATTTGAAACTAATTTTTATATTCACTTTTCCGTTCTCAAATCTTCTCTGATAAGAACTCATCGTCGGCCGTTCATCAATCATAAAGCTTTAGGTGTAGTGGCTCAGCGATCTCGTTGGTTGGATGACAGTGGTGAATACTTGTGAAAATGTTTAAGCGTAAATTTACAGCTGGAATTATTTTATTTTAGCTTTAACATGCTTTAAATAAGCTGTGTGTGTGTGTGTAGGGAAGTGGTTTCCACTTTTATTCAAAGTAAATTAAGGAAACCACAGATGTTAGCAAGCCAAAGGAAATGCGACAACCGGATGTGTAGGTGCAAGTTTAAAAATAAACTTAAATAAAACATTGCGACATCGAGTAGTTAAATGCGTTTGAGTTTACCTTGCATATATTGATCTCAAACCCACGAAGGCTCAACTTCAGAATATCAGGCTTCATTCAAATTGTGGTAGCTTTGCTTACAAGCGTTGCAAACGGTGCAGTTTCCATATACAGTACATACTCGTATGGCTTACTTCCTTTATATAGTTTGGAACAAACGAAATGAAGACATTTGTACAATCATAATTTGGAATGTTTGAATGTACTTCGTAATAGTAATCCAATTTTGCAGCAAAAATCTCTAAAACAGACTAGCTTACCTTCAAACAGATAGACAGAAGCGTAGACCGGGGCATTAAGATTAACTATTCCCTTTTGGTTTTAGATCGATAGATTTTACAAGCTATTTTTATTTCGAAGATATTGACATTTTATTCAGAGCTATTATCGAATTTAAAAACATGCCGAAGTCTTCATACCTTTCATGAACATATTAAATTCATTGCGAATTGCAAAATTCGATTTTGGTATTTTTCAGTGTCAATACAAACTTGAACCTGCGTCTCTAAAATACCAAATTTCAAGATCTTAGATGCTTTTTGGCAGATTTTTGAACCAAAACCTGATATCTGAACAAATCGGTTGTATGGGGCTATATGATATAGCAGTCAGATTTCAGTAATTTTAAGTACTAATATGTAATTCATGATATGTGTGCATAGTGTCAAATGCTTTTTTGACTGAGTTTTGACCAAACCTAATATCTGAAAATATCAATGTATGAAAGCTATATGTTAAATTTGTGCGATTTTGATGATTTTCAGTGTACTTTGGTACTTTTTTGATGGATTTATTGAACAAAATTTCAAATCTGAAAAATCGGTCGTATATATGATATAGTGGTCCGATCTGACCAGTTCCGACAAATGATCGTTTAAATGTAGAAGTGCATTTTCGTACTAAGTTTGGTTGAAACATCTCAAAAATTAAGGGAATAGTTTGCGTTCAAACGGACAGACGGACGGACAGACGGACGGACAGACGGACGGACAGACGGACGTATAGATGGACACTCGTGTTTCTGATACGATCGGTATAAATTTCGGTGGGTCTATCTCTTCTCCTTCTGGTACTTACATACTTCGGTCCCAAGTTAATATACCATTTCATATACAGGAAGGTATAAAAGCTTTTCGAATCTTCACATGATTTTCATTTTCATTTTCTGCATGCTCTGTACATATTTTATTGTGATTGATATGCACAGTTACATTTTTAATATGATTGCGTAGAAGTCAGCCGAACGTCACTGCTCTGATCTACTCATACGCACTCATATGTTAGTATACGTTAGGTTGCAACCGATATGTATGCGCGACAGCTGTCAAACTCACAAAAAAAACCCATAATTGGTATGATCCATACACACGCACGGCTTACTAGTATTAAAAATGTTGTCATTCATATTGTTGAGTGTAAGAATCAATAGATAGAAATAAAAATGTTTAATGTATATGATTTAAATGTATTTGTTCCGTCAGTATTCTTCGTAAGCCTCTGATTACACCTGCTTTCTTCACCTCGAAACTGTCTCAATTCAGTTTTATTTTTGATTGTCGTCTGTTCGAAGAAAAATAAAGAGTTCGTTAATCAGACTTAAGCGATTTGAAGCCCATAATAGAAGCTTTGTCTAAAAAAATTATGCAACATTCTGTAGTTGAAATAGAGTTTAGCTTAGACCCATTTGAGAAAAAAGTTCTGTTATGCTATATCTTGGAAAGCACCAGGGTGATGAAGGTGAAGAATACATGGCCAATAAATTTTTTAATAACTCTATATGGATGTATGACTCAATCCTGATATGACACAATTCCGGCAAAATATTAAAATAATTTCAAAAAATCGTACGATAATATTTTGTCGGGAATTTTAGTTGTTTGCTTCGGTTTCCTTTTAAAAATTTGCATAAAAGATACATAGAATGTAGTGAATAATGTTTTCATAGAATAGATTGCCACATAAAATATTTTTTTCAGTGGCAAAGAGCAGATGCTATAACTTTCTTTGAGATTTTTCTCGAATCGAAAAGTATGTTTCAATTTCCAAAGAAGAATTTTTGAAATACTTGGCTCCGTAGTTGTGCTTATTTGCTATTTCAATTTCAAAAAATAAATAAAAAAGTAAATAATAAAAAAGTTCCCCGCAGATAGCATATGAACGATGTGCGTATACCTGAACTTAGTCTAATTTAGCATTTTAAATCTTATCATTAAATTCTCCTTTTAAAAAAAATTCTATCTCTCAAAACTTAAAAAAAAATTTATGAATATATAATTCGAGTTTTCTCACTATTTAGCGAGTTGCGGCTGATCCCCTCCTCTAATTTGCGTTGTGCGTTTTAATGTGTTTCCAATAAATGGAGTGACATACAATTTTTTTCTAAACTGTTTTTGAACGGCTGATTGATTTTTATGACGAACTTTTAATTGTCATTCCAGAGTTATTATGGATGGAATGGATATTGCCGAGGGACGAAAGCAATTGAAAAAATTAACAAAAATCAGTTATTTTTATTAGTTTTCAAAAATTTTGGTCAGAACCAGACTATAACCCAGACCTTCTGGATGGTAGAACGCACAGTTTACTACTCGGCAATTGCGACCGAGACATAAAGATGCTAAAGCCACACACTGGACGAGGAGTCGAAATCGTGCTTCAGCGGTTACAAAGCGCTAAAAATATGTATGTATATATATATATATATACATATATACCTGCAAATAATGTATAAAGGGTGATCAAAGTAGAGGTACTTTTTTCAATAGCCCTTTTGACAGATCACGCGCGAGTCGCGTCAAGCTGTCATGTTCTTTTTGTTCAGTATCGTTTGGCATTTCATCATGGATATCTTTACGCCTGAACAAAGTTTACAAATCATTCAACTTTTTTACGAAAATTCACGTTCTGTAAAGAATGTATTTCGAGCGCCTCGCTCAACTTGTGGTCAACATAATCGGCCTACTGAGCGTACGATTCGCAACTCACTTGAGACTCAGCATTCATTATTGCATAATTTTCGACCGAACATACCACTTCCAGCACCCAGTGAAGAAAATATAGCGGCCATAGCTGAAAGTGTACACGAAGACCGTGGAGAGTCAATTCGGCGATGTCCGCAGCAACTCGGACTGACGTATGGAAATACTTGGTGTATTTTACGTCAAGATCTTAAATTGACAGCATACAAAATACATGTTGTGCAGGAACTGAATCCGCTCAACCTTCCCAACAGACGTCACTTCTCTCTATGGGCTCTTGAAAACTTCCAAGAGCCGACGTTTTCGAGCCAAAGTTTGATCAGCGATTAAACCCATTTCAGGCTCAATGGGTACATAAATAAGCAAAATTGCCGCATTTGGGACGAAGAGCAACCTGAAGATATTCAAGAGCTGCCATTTCATTCAGATGAAGAAAGAAAAAACAACGGTTTGGTGTGGTTTGTGGGCCGGTGGAATCATCGGTTCATATTTCTTCAAAAATGATGCCGGTGATAACGTAATTTCGTAACCTCCGCGACATTTGGTTTCAATGTATATATTGAGAAAACACTTCGGTGAGCAGATGATTTCACGTTTTGGGCCGGTCAATTGACCACCAAGATCGTGTGATATTACACCTTAGACTTTTCCCTCTGGGAATATGTAAAATCTAAATTCTATACGGACAATCCCGCTTCGATTCAGATCTTGGAGCAAAACATCACCCGTGTCGTTCGCCAGTTACCATTCGAAATGCTCGAACGAGTCTTCAAGAGTTGAACTCAACGGATGGACCATCTGAGACGTAGCCGTGGCCAACATTTGAAGGAGATAAGCTTCTAAAAAATAAAAGCCAAAGAATGTTCTTTCGAAGGATAATAAACATTCCCCATTTAATTTGAATTTTCTGTGTTTTTTTCTTTAAAAAATAGGAAATCTCAAAATGCATCACCCGTTATATATGTATGTACCCTGCAGGGGAAACGTATACTAGTGTGCAAAAATTCTAGTTAAATGATAGTATGAAATCTTACCAGTTCGTTATTTGTATAGCAGTTCACCAGTAACGGGAATAATAATAATTTTCAACACACGACATTCGTATGTTGTTATTATTTTAAGTACGCCACGACTGAGTTGCATTTCCTATTAATCTCTGTTGAAATGCGCATTTAGTTTGCTGATCTCCAAATCACAACGATATCCGAGTGGTAAGAGGTTGTCACTGCAGTGCGTGAAGTTTACGGATCGAGACTCGCTGCAGGCAAGCTAATTTTTATTTTTATTTTCAATTTTGCTTTTGGTGAATTAGAAATTCAATACATACTTATATGTGACAGTTAGTAGGACATCGCGGTGTTTAGGATACCAGTTGCTCACATGACAAATATATGGGTGGTGAACTAGTTGGTGCCGAATTTCTAATTAGTAGGATTCTAGTTAACAACTGGTATTTTTCCCTGCAGGGTATATACATACATATATAGATATGTGTTTGACTTCCATACAAGGATTACACGTTGGCTTAACCTTTCATGTAGCGTGTATCTCACATTAATGAAAACTTTTGTACTTCTTGCTCAAAAAACAAAAACTTATCATGCATGAATCGTATGTATATATGTACGTCAAATGCATGCATCTGTTGAATGTAAAGATCAACACTTAATTTGTATGTATTGTCAAATGTTCATAAATGAGATTATTTATTTACATATGAATACCCACGGGTACATTGGACTCATATACATAAATACAACAGCGTCACACCATTCATTTTATTTCAGCACATATACTTACATATATTTGCTTACGCTTTGCTAATTTACATTAGATTTTTGGCAATAAAGACTAAATGCGTTGGCGTTGTAAGACGGATTACTGCTGAGACTGCCTCAACGGCTAATTAACTTTAAATTTCAATTATTTCGTATTGAAAAATAAATTCAAATTATTTTTAAATTTAACATCTCACATATACATAGCAATATACGCATAACTGTTGTTTTCAAATTTCTACAAAACACTATTATGTTAAAAGTGTGAATATTCCACATAGCCATATTTTGACAATTAGCCTCACCTCGTTACTTCTAAAAAAAAATTTTACAGGATACTTAACGCCAAAAAATAATCCCGAGCAGCGTCTGATGAAAGAAATACGCTTATTCTAAAGGCAATTCCTTCGCAACATCGCTACACGATATTTTAGAGTGTATCGGAAGAGTGCTTGCTGATAATGAATACACACTTAGCGTTTGCTTCGAGTCAGAGGAAATTCTTAATAAAGTTTACCCTAAAGCTGTTCTATAAGCTCTTCAAAAGTAGGTCTCGAATAGCATATGGTGAAGTTCGTGAATCCTCTTTGGGTAAACAGGATCATATTTGTTGAGATGGGTAACGCCTGTATTAACTGGCACACAACCAGAGGTATTCTTCAAGGAGGAGTACTTCCACAATGTTGTGAAGTCCCACAGTAATTACGCTGATTCCAAAATTGAATCGGACGGATGGAAGTGTGGTAGTATACGCTGATGACACTGCTTCAACAGTAACAGAAAAACACTACGAAAGTCTAAACGATCACTTCAAAAGAACCCACCAGATGCAAGTAGGACAAAACGTAAACCCAGCAAACACAAAAAAGTTCCGTAACTCATGTAGACCAACAACTATTCTAAACCACCTCAACAAAAGATATTTGACTTAGGTAAAGAGATTTATCACTATATCTCTCTATCTAAGTAAATTATCTCGCAATCCTCTTTCATAGTTTACTAGATGTGTACAGCGGATGTTTAAACCCATTTTGTTCACTGCATAATCGTCTGGTGCCGGCACTTGAAAAAACATTTTAATTAACAAAATAAATAAAATTTAACTGCCTGCAGCTCTCCTCTTAAGAGGAGTTTTACCATCAACTTCCTCAAAAGCATAGGAAAGTTTCTTAAATTTTTCTCCTACACCTTTACAGCAAACTTAGAGCGAACTGTGATGCAGTTACACTGAATGCAACTCAACCTTGCAGAGTTCACAGCAAATATATTCACAGCAAATATTATCTCTAATACAAATTATGTTATGGAAGAGCTGGACTGTACCATCTCCAACTTCCATCCTTCCTTTTCTACAATAATTCTCGATCACCAAACCCTGATCAAGCGCACTTAGACCTTCTGGCTCGTTGTGTTACGAATAATGGGCCTGTTGAAAGAGATTAATTTCGCCTTCTCCCCAAGGCAATCGAAATAAATGACCGAGGAGAAGGTGTAGGGCCGAACTGAGGACTGACAAGAAACAAAGATAATCTTCTACCGACTCCTCTGCCGACGTCACCGTTTATTATGTTATGTTTATGGAGGTCCTGGTTAGAAGGAGTAGAGACTTAGTTTTCTTTTCTTCGATCAATGGTCAGAGTTATTTGGACCTAATTTGTCAAGAAAGTAATATGCTCGTGTTTTGTGCAGAGCTTACTGTGGTTAGAACTGTTTCCATTCTAACTAGCTCGTTGGTCTTGCAATTTACTGGTGTATCTCTATGTATGAGAACCCAAACCACGACCAAAGTTTGTTTAAAACTTGCCACCTTTGAGGTAATGAAGAGACTTAATGGCCTTTCGGCTGTCTGAATATATTGTGATTGATTGAGTTAATTCTGTATGAAAGATGTTGCAGTGATCGGGTCTCTTGCTCATGAAAATTCCGAGTAGTCCTGAGTGAACTTCACAACCAACTCTGCGATGTCTCTTACACTTTCCCATTCCTAGATTTTACATGAGAAAGCGTTGTTGAAACAGATATCTAGTGTGGAGTTATCCACCTCTTCCGTGTACAGGTCTGACGAGAGAGGATTAGAACTTTCGCAGTAGTTGAAGCAGAACTACTGTAATGAGTATGGAAACCTTCGGCTGAACTTGGCCTTGCTCGTTCCTGAAAGTAGGTTTGTCTTAGTACCGTTTTTTACGAGAGTTGCCGTTTATATTTCGGGATTTGAGAACAAAAGCAAAATTTAACCATCGAAAATCGCTTTATTGTTTTCCAAAATATTCTCCATTAATATCTATACACTTCTGCATGTGTTTGAACCAATTCTCGAAACACCTTTGCCACTCTGAATGAGATATCTCCAAAATATGCGTTGTGACCCCATCAACCGCCTCTTCAGGTGTTGAAAAAATGTTACCACTCAGTTTTTTACACACGGGAATAAAAAGAAGTCGTTCAGTGTCAAGTCATGACTATACGGTGGATGGCTCATCAAATCAAAATTTTCAATGCTCAAAAACGCAGTTGTTTCAGTAAATGTATGGCAGCTCGCATAATCCTGGTGAAGAGTGAAGACAACTGGCAAGCAAATGATTGTGGAACACTCTGAAATTACTGTTTTGCAGTGTTCTAGTGGTACGGTTGCGACTTGTCTAGTTTTTCCAAAAAAAAAAAACAAAGGAAAAATTTGCTTGGAAGTGCTTCGTGCGCGACAGTTTTTGTTAGATTCGGCATCTTGAAACACCCATACACCCATACGAATAGTTTCCGGCCAACAACAGTTTTTGGAAGACCTTCACTAAACACGTCTTGGAGTCATCTACGACCTCGATTGAATTCACCATAAATACTAGCCTTTGACAGAGCTTTATCGCCAAGAAATGTATTTAGTTCATCGATGGACTATTGCTGAGTTGATCTACGTCGAAAGTTGTAAATACTGTAAGCAACAAAAATAACGTTGGTATGTCAAAACGTTCTGAGTATGCATAGCAACAAAATTGTCAAACTTTACGATAAAGTTGTCAGTTGTAAAATATAAATTTCAACACTCATGTAGCCAGCATACAATATTTGGTCTTATAGCCGAATCAGCTGAAACAATTTATCTTATGACAACGCCATGTGCCGTTACTGACGCTCATAACGTAGAAACCAGCGGAGATTTGTTTTTTCCGAAAAACAGACTCAGCTTATTGCTCGCTGTTGCTATATAAAAGTATTATGTTTTATCTAAAAATAAAATAAAATGCAAACTGAAATCGTAATTAAGGGGTTAGGTCACTCTAGAGGACCAGAAATAGGCCTTTTTTTGAGATTTTTTTCGGGAAAACTATTAAATAAATCTGATTTTTGGCAAAAGACATTTATCGTACATATAGTTAACTGCGTATATTTATTTTTTTAGAAAAAATAATTTAAAAATGGCAGCTATACAGCGTTCTCCCCAGAATGTCTCCATTTTTTCGGGAACCACGACTGGACACACAGATCCTGTATTTTTTTTATTTTAATAAGTTCCGCTTGTAAATAGCAATACCTATAGAAGTACGTAAAGTTTTTTCAATACATGCATTTTTGACAAAATGGCGGGTCTCTAAAGTAAAAAGTAACAATTTAGCCTAAAAAATTGTTCGAAATTTGTTAATAAAATATATAAAAAATATGCAAGATAAAAAAAAGTTGATGAATATTGGTACGAGTTCCCGTCGTCCCTTGTCAGTGTCGTTGATCGTTCGATCATCATCAACGACACTAAAGATGGCAGAACGCCGAAACCGGTTTGTCTCCAAACCAAATTTGACAAGGGACGACGGGAACTCGTTCCAATATTCATCAACTTTTCACCCTGTCGAAGAATCAACTGAACAAAACCAATCATAAAAAAAGTCCTAGTTCTGTAGATAATGTGTTTCTGAAGATACGTGTCAAAAGTTCAAGTGAATCGGTTGTAAATTGTTTGAGTTGTTTCCAGCCAACTTGAAAAAAAAAAGTTTTGAGATAAACCTGTTTAAAGTTTTAAGTATGCCTGATTGAAACACACGCTTCAACTAGAGAACGGAAATGGAGCATTTAGAAATTTTTATCTGTCATAGCCTTTCGGGTTAACATTTTTGAGACCATAATGTATCATTTAAAGGAAAAAACATCCATTTTCCAAAAATTCTAGAGTGGCCTAACCCCTTAATTATTAATTTTCATGTAGTATGTTTGGCTGGAGTTTATTTTCGAACGTATAAGCTCTGAAATTTGTTAACGAAAATTATAAATTTTGTATAAAAGTGTAAATGCACACTCGCAGCTGGCAACACTTTGCCGTTGGAAGCAAAAGGAACAGCTTTTGACAACATATCCTTTTTCCCGTTGTTGTTGTTGTTGTTTTTCCCGTCGGCTAGTACGGCTGGTAGCTATGTAAAACAGCTGATTTGGTTATTGGTCCCCATCTTCGACATTTTTAGACATTCTTCTTATTTAACTTTCACGCAATAATTACCCCTTCAATAATCTTTGAATTTATTTTTGGTTTATTAAACAGTTGAAAATAAACTACATTTATATTGCATATATATACATGCATATTAACATATATCGTTTACATTTGTATTCCCCATAAGCAGCAGTAATACAAGTTATTGAGTTAAACAGACATCATTAAGAAAAATAGTTTCACTTAACAATAACAATTCAGCTAATGCCAATGGCACAGCACATGAGCAACCATTAAATAAACCGTTACACTCGACACACACACTAACATAATGGGAAAGCCAACTTTGCAATAATAGAGAAATGGAAAGTTATAGCCATGCTTCTCCGCCAAACCAGCGCAAATGACATTCGCATAAGTGCCGATTAAAGTACCAATACTGCCCAATCCGGTGCCGAGTAACACCGCCCACACCAGCGGTTGCACTGGCAATTGACCCTCCTCAATATCCTCCACGGCAACAATCACCGCACGCAGCATCAGTGAGCACACCGAGGCACCGGTTAGGAAGGCAGCACAAAACGCCGACCACCACAACACGATCAGTATGGCGACAAACATACGCGCGCTAGTACTGCTATAACGTATGAGATCGCCGGTCATATTACTGATCACATCGAAAAGTCCTAATTGTGCTGTGGCCTCGGTGAATACAATGACACAGGCGAGAAAGAGCATTGTTGACCACTCAATGCGACCGAGTATGCCGTCGAAATCATCATTGTCCACTAATATCAGCAGCAGTATGCAGGCGAGCAGCGCAGTCCAGGCTGTGGAGAGAAAATGTATGTTCGGCACGAGGTGCAGCACGATGAGTACGAGCAAGAAGAAGAATACAAAGAGGGATTTGATTAATAGGGCCTGATCGATTATCTGGAATTGAGTTTTGAGTTGCTTCACCGTTTCCTTGTAATCTGGTGGCGGCATTGGCATTTTACCAATGCGCTTCAATCGTCTGCGCAAACGTCGCACCTTCGACAACACCGTATCACGCATAGCTTGCTCATCCTTCGAATATGGACTAATACTCTTGGCGGTGCGTGACCACACTTTAATGACGCGACGCAAACGTTCAACCTCAGCACCATTCTTATAACGCATTGTATTCGAATCGTGATAGAATATTCGCAAGTAGAGGTAAGCACTGGCGCCGGCTATTAAAGTGCCCGGCAATATGTGCTCTATAAATACCAAACTATCGATGCCCTCGCGCCGCAGGACCTCATTGTGTATGACAAACTCACTCGGCGTCTGCCCTTTGGGCGTTAATATCGAACCGACATTCGCAAAGATGATCAAACACGAGAGCAAGGGTAGAGGATTGAGTTGCATCAATTCACATATGCGCATTGTTATCGGCGCAATTAGCAGTACCATGAGTATACTGTCGAGAAAACATGAACCGACGAAGGCGACCAGACCTAACGTATTCAATATTGGCCAGATGTGTCCATTGGAGATCTCATAAATGCGCACGGTGATGTAATCGATGATACCAGTTTCCGCTAAAATTGCTATAATCAGCGTTAAACCGAAGAGTTCTAATAGTACCTCGAAGTCAATCCAATCGATAATGGTACGCAAAGAGGGTCGCATATTCAATAGCGCCAGCATGCTAATGGCGAGCGTACAGAAGATGATTAGGGCAAGCGCACGGTGCACGATGTCAAGCATAAGTAGAACGTAGAGACCGACTACCAGTATTATCGCTATAATAACACCGACCTCTAGGTTGATTGGCGCCGGCTCGTAATAGAACTCTAACGGTAGCGGCTCACGTATATTAGTCACCATGCTGATCAATAACTTCTTGCTGCCCTCCTCAGACATATGACGTAAAGCGAAGAGTTTCTTACGTTCCATTAGTATCTCTTTATCTAGATCCTGAGGGTCAGACAAATACAGCACCCACGGCTTACTAACATCGTGCTTCTCATTATTCGGACCTGTCATTTGCATCAATTTGATCGTGAGTGTATGTTCTTTGCCGGCCAATTTTTTGAGTTGATCTTTCGAGAGCATTGCAAATGGACCTGTGACAGTGATGAAGAAACCATTCGTTTTTGACTCTTCCGGCACATAAAAGATTTTCTCTGTACCATTTGTGACACAAATGAAATTCGCTTTGGAATGTTCGTGTTCGGGTTGTATTAGAAGCACACTCGTGAATATTAGCCAGAGTATGAAGAGTACAGTGATTTTGGAAATTCTCATATATTTACTCTTCTTCTTCTGTAAAGTTGTTTGGGATTCAACAGTTTCATCTTCTTCTGCTGCCGATGAAACGGACGATTTATCATCGAGATTATCTGTGGCACCGGCATATAAACGCTGACCCTGGACATCCTCAAAGCCCACGTTTTTGTTTTTGCGCTCCACCATAGAGCTGATACGAGAAGTGGTAGAGTTAACAGCAGTTCTTCTCACTGATCTCGTTGTACGCTCACTACGCCACTCTACAAATTCGATATCCGATTCCAGTGAGTCATATTCGTTGGAATCATGACTCCCCACTGACATACTGACACGTTATTGTGAATCGTAAAGGAGTTGAATTTAACAGTTAAACCGAAGTGTATTTGATTATTGAAATTTAGTTTTTAAAACTAATTTGAAAAATGCTTTTCGAATTGTTGTTTTTCCGTAATAAATTTTCTGTCTTTTTGATAAGAAATTACATGCAAATGCGACTTTGAAATTTGAGAAAAATGTGAAGCAGTGTTGTCGACTTGTTTAAAAATATCGAAAACGTATTAAGCCCAACTCAGGACGGAATTCGGCTTATATATGCTTGTATCATTTGCGCTTTATTACCGCCAATTGGGCGAGCTAATCCTTCGAATTGTGTTGACCGTCTCGATTTTTAACTTACAATAAATGGAGTGAACTACACTCCTTTCGAAACGCTGATGGATATTTCGAATGACTGATAGATATTTATGAGATTCATTCAAGCATTTGCTATCACTAGAAAAAATAATCAAAGCGTGCGGTGAGGAATAGGTACCAAGAACTAATGAACGGCGTTGAAAGTGCAATATCTAGAGATAGTTAATGCGAACTTCCAATCGTTGATGATGGAGTAAATGCTAAGTTATGAAGTTTGATTAGCCTGAAAGAAAAAATAATTAAGTAAACGGCCGAGCTATTCAAATATGGCGTTAAAGAACCGACAAACCGCTACAATATTGTGGATAAGCTTCTATCGAAGATATTGGTAAATTTGAATGAGAAACACACTGTCGGTGTGACACCAGCCAATAAATTTCGTATCCCTGTGTAAACTGAAGTCGAACAGAAGCGCAATCAGATATAAGAAAGACCTTCGAACCGTTTACTCTGAAACGACGTTTCAATCAAGATAAATCTCTATCGTTTGACTTCTTCAACTAAATGCTGCAGAAAAGAGTGAAGAGCTGCTGAGAAAAAAGTGATTTGTATAGGGTGTTTTTTATAGAGGTATAGAACTTTAAGTTGGCATTACTTTTCAAGATGGCGACCGATTGAACAGCTGTCAAGTGATTTATTCTCAGTTTGGTTTGGCAATTCATCACGAATAGACTCACGCCTGAACAACGCTTGCAAATAGTGCAATTTTATTTCGAAAATAATGGTTCTGTGCGGAAAACGTATCGCGCACTACGTCCAATGATACGGACCAATGATTCCACCAGCCCATAAAGCGCACCAAACAGTCAGTTTTTCTGGATGTAACGGTGTTTCAACATACACTTGAGGATTATCTTCACTCCAAATGCGGCAGTTTTGTTTGTTGACGTAGCCATTCAACCGGAAGTGCGCTTTATCGCTAAACATCGCTAAAATGGACAAAATGGACGTAGTGCGCGATACGTTTTCCGCACAGAACCATTATTTTCGAAATAAAATTGCACTATTTGCAAGCGTTGTTCAGGCGTGAGTCTATTCATGATGAATTGCCAAACCAAACTGAGAATAAATCACTTGACAGCTGTTAAATCGGTCGTCATCTTGAAAAGTAATGCCAACTTAAAGTTCTATACCTCTATAAAAAACACCCTTTACATTGGCGTAAGTGGTCTCTAGATTGGGTGAAGAAGCGAAACGAATGTGTCATCAAATTACCAGCAGGCTTCCATCTCACCGTTGACAGTCAAAACTTTGCAGTCGTAGTTAATTTCGTATATCTACGGAGCAGCATCAACGGCAACTTTGGACTAAGTAGGCAATTGAAAAATAAAAGCCTCTCTCGCCTGTCACATATACAAGCCGTTCATCACTCCCGTCCTAACATATTTTGAAGAGTCCTGGACGATGGCAACATCGTATTTGTCGTCATAACAGTTTTCGAGAGAAAGGTTGTTTCGAAGATTGATGAAACAGCAGACGATGGATCGATGATTTATACGAGATATACGGCAATATTTACGTAGTTCAGTGAATAAAAGGACGGCCACGCTACCTAGGTCATGGAATAAATGAAAGCACTTCAGCTTTGAAAGTCGTCGATGGAGTAGCAGAGTAAGAAAGATCAGTAAAAGAGTGACCTGGTTTCATTTAGTTTATTCTGTTATTGCTGAACAGCGAGAAGAAGTAACGACTGGATTGCAATTTTTGATTGGGCTGTAACTGTGTAAGCGCTGAATACACTAACTAAGAAGAAGGAAAACTGCATACATAAACCAAATAATCTAAAACTAACAACCTGAAATTCATTGAATTGAATTGAATTCTTTTCTTTTGTCAAAACTGGATATTGAGGGAAAGATTTTCTACGCTTACGTAAAGACAGCTTATTTGATTTTTCTTCGTCTTATGGCTTTCCGGTTACTGATGTCAGATACCTTTCGTGATCATAAAATGGTGTATAGGTTTGGTCCGAATTATGTTAGTACCAGAAGAAGAACGACGCCATGTCCGCGTATCTGTCTGCCCATTTGTTTGAATGTCCGAACAGGCCAAATCGAGCACAATAACGGCCTATTTTTCAGTTGTGAGATTTTGGTACATAAGTCCATCGAAAAAGCATTTACACATGTAAATTCAATTAACATTATATATATGTATATATATTTGGCGCTTTGTAGCCGCTGAAGCGATTTTTGGCTGAGCTCCTTCTCCAATTTCTTGTCAGTAATACCCTCGGAAGGCTTGACATTCCCTGCCGAGGGGTGATTACAATAAAAAAAATGTGTTTTCTATAATTTTGGATGTTGGTCGAACCTGGACTCGTACCCTGGCATTCTGAATAGCAGTACGCAATGCTAACCACACGCCTATTGCGGCCGCCATTAACACTGACAAATATTGAAATCGGAAGACTATGTAATGTAAGAGTGTGAAATGTGTTGCATAATGGAATGCAATAAATTTGCTATGTACATGTAAGATATAAAGACCTCGCAAAGGCCGAATACAATCTTTTAATTTTTTATTTTTGCAATATGTCTATCAATAACCCTTTTCCTGCTTTAGGTCAATGTATTGTACACAAAAAAGTCTGACTTTCACTGACATTGTTAATTTTAGGTAAAATTTTGAAAAAAATATTATCGGAATTTACTGTACAAACAGTGAAATCCTGCCAGCCCGTGGGTTCCTTTTTCATACAACGAGATTTAAAAATCGTGGCTGTAAGCATACTCTAGCAAATAAATTTATTTAATACCACATACGAGGCACATGCAGGCATTAAGAGAACTGAATTTTTGTAGGTTTCAACATTTTTTTAGCAGAAATTTAACAAAATATATTAGTTGGGAGGTGTAGTTTATTACGTAGTGAAATCTCTGATTACTTAAAAGCCACGAACTGTATATTTCTTTTTAAGCTATTGAGTTTAAAACTGGCTCTATGAAAGACTGACTTTTCGAATATTTTAAATATGCCTGGTTTTCGTCAATGCTACCCATATTAAAAATTGGCATTCTATACCTGCTATACTTAGGAACAAAATCAACAAAAGCAACTTCAACTCCAAAAATACTCTTTATAAATATTTCTCTAAAAATTTATTAGCCTTATATATTACTGATATGTGTAAATAAGTATTATCTTCTTGATTGTTGTCATATAAGATATTAAATCTTATTGTACTAATGAACAACTTGAAATAAATGAAATGAAGTCATGTTTTAGTAAATAATTTAATCTACTTTTTGGCATAGTGTAGTCCTAAGCGGATGATATTCAAAAAACTCATCCACATTTAATCAGCGATATCGTCACGGAGCGTATTTTCGTCCGTAACAATTGAAGATCTTTTTTTTTCTTCTGCTTCTCTGTTGATCATGCGAGAGGTCTAGCTACACAACAATGGTAAGAGGCTCAGTATACTCACTTTCTGGTAAAGATGACTAAATACGAAACTCTTTACTTCGTGAGAGCTTTAAAAAATTCGATTTTTCTTATAACATTTCTGAGTACTGAAAATCTGATAGAAAAAAAAAACTTTTTGACATTTCTAGAGATATTTTGGGTATTTAATTACGAACAAAAAGTACAAAAATCGTCCTTAATTGCAATTCTACTCAGATTTTTTATTTTAAAACAATCGAATATTTAATTCTACTAAGTTTTCATAATAAAACTACAATAATATTTTAATATTTTCTGCTGATACAAATTTCTTTTGAATTTAAAATGATGGATTATTTTATTTACATAGTAGTACTGGTGCATTCTGTACATCAGTTGCTAAATGTTCCCCGATCTAACACTGCTGCCAATATTAGAATGTGACATAGGGGAACGCTCTCAGCTACACTATTAGCGATTTTGAGGAAGTTTCGTATTTAGTCAACTTTACTTTCTGGATATGCATCTTATATACATATGTATGTAGCTGTGAATCTACGAATCTATTTTTTTGTTGAACTACATTGCTATACATAGTTATTATGGTTATTAAAAAAGAAGCTAAACTAGTGAAATTTAGAACAATAGCGACGCAGGCCTTATGCTCATTTGAAATTAATATATACAGCACCTGCGGCCGCGATAGCTGAGTGGTTAGCGTTGCGTACTGACATTCGGAAGGCTTGGGTTCGAGCCCAGGTTCGAGCAGCGTCCAAAATTATAGTAAATAATTTTTTCTAAATGCGGTCGCCCCTCGGCAGGGAATGTCAAGCTCTCTGAGTGTATTTCTGATATGAAATAAAAGCTTGTAATAAAAATCCATCGGCCGTTCGGAGACGGCTTAGAATAAACTGTAGGTCCCTCCGATTGTTGGTAAAAACATCAAGACGCAAAGCCACAAATTGGAGGAGGAGCTCAGCTGATAATAGCTTCAGCGGTTACAAAGCGCCAAATATATATATATGTATATATACTGCACCTGTATCCTATTGCTTTTTCTAGATTAATTATGGGCATATATGAATGTCTACATCAAAATATTTATATTTCAGATACGATGATATAATTAAGTTCTTTTCAAGAATTCAATTATTTTATAAATGCTTTCTTCATCTACTGTACTACATATCTATTAAAAGTTTAGTTGTATCAAGATGTTTTTGCAATGTAATGTAAACTAAGCAAACTTAGTTAATTGCAGAAAATAAAAGAATTACAAACCTTAAAAAATATTGACTTTTTATACCTTTGGTGGAAATTAGTTAATACGAAATATTTTAAACTTTAATTATATATTTTCCTAAGGCTTTTAGCCAAAGAAAGGCTAAAGGTTTTCAATTTTATCATTTGAACGACTTTTAGATCTTAGATCGATTGAAAAAATAAACAAGAAAGAACGGCTATCTTCGGCTATGCCTTTCATGAACACATCAAATTTATTGCCAATTGCAAAATCCGATTTTGATAATTTTCAGCGTCAATATCAAATTGAATATACGTCTGTAGAATGCCAAATTTCACATTCTTAGAGATGTGTTTTAGGCGGAATTTAGACCCAAATCAGCATATATGAATAAATGGATTGTATGGAGGCTATATGATACAACAGTCCGATTTCGATGATTTTCAGTACCAATATGTGGTTCATTATGTGTGTGTAGTGAACAACCAAGTTTGGTTAAAATATCTCAAAGATTGAGGGACTAGTTTGGTGGCAAACAGACGGACAGACGGACATGGCTACATCAATTCAGCTCGTGATTCTTATACGATCGATATAAATTTCGGTTTCTAGAACGAAACAAAGCATTGAAGACGGCGGAACGCCGAAACCGGTTTGTCGCAAAACCAAAATTGACAAGGAATGGCGAAGAATCGTTCAATTATAAATCAACTTACCACCCTGTCGGAAGATCAACACAACAAAAGGAATCAATTTCATTTATCCTTAAGGTACGATCAAGCAATATCCTCATTAATTTGAAAGTGCAAATACAAAACTAGTTTGTCGAAAATATCAAATGGAAATGCGATTTATTTCAAATATATTATCCTCAAATAAAATTGGGAATATATACAGTGGCGGACAAAAGTCTTCAAACACCCCCTGTTTTCGTTGACTTGAAATTCCAAAAGGTTTATTGGAAAATTTAAAGATACAGTTTCTTTCAACTATTTTCCCTTATCATAAAAACCAACAAAAATAATTTTTTAACATAAAAGAGTAAAGCTATGACAAAAAATATCGTAAATCCAACAATGAAAAAAGTCTACATACAGTCAATACTCAACTTAATTAGCGCAAAAATTTTGATTATTATCAGGTAACATGATCTTTTTAGTGTTTACTTGGTTCACCGTTTGCATCAATAACAGCTTGAAGCCGTCGTGTCATCGAAGCTACTAAATTTATCAATTATGAGGGAGTAATACTCTCCCAAGCTTCAATAAGACGTTCTTTGAGTAGTGCTGGGCTGGAAATCTGATTTTTTCTAATTTTTTGCTCAAAAATCTCCTAGACATATTCAATAACATTCAAAACAACTAATCCTTAACAATATGGACCGTGTGCTTTGGTTCGTTATCCTGTTCAAAGATCCAGCCTACGCCAAGCTCCAAACTAGCCACAGAAATCCTCAGATTAGCTTCCAACAATGACTTATATTTGAGCCGATTCATATTACCCTCAATAAAGACAAGCCTTCCAACTCCAGATACCGTAACTGCTCCCAAAACCATTACGTTGCCGCCACCATGCTTCACTGTTGGTACTATATTTTTGGAGTTAAGTGCAGTATTTTCTCTTCTCCAAATGTTTGCTCTTCCATCGCTGCCGAATACATTGAACATCGATTTGTCTGTGAACAAGGTTTCTTTCCAAAAATCCATTCCCTTGTCTAAATGTTAAGTTTACGATATTTTTCGAAATAAGAAGCTTTTTACGTGGCTTTCTACTGTGGAAGCCGTTATCGTTCAGAATGAAATGGAATTGAATGGACTCACTGTCTTGATGAGTTTGCGATGTTTTCGACTTATTTTGGAACAGTAACTTTAGAATCATCATTCACTTCCTTCAAGTTAGCTTCTTCGGGCGGCCAACATGCGATTTTTTTTTCGGTGGATCCATTTTCTTCAAAGTTTTTTAAAATGGTCTGTACCTTTGGTGCACTTAAGATTAAAAAAAATTTAAATTTCACTATACGCTTTCTCCTCTTTTCTGTGCTGAATAACCAAGACTCGTACGTCAATGGATATTTCTTTTCGCGGAGCCATTGTTGAAGCTAATGTGTTTAAACGACAACTAAATTCAATACTAGCAAATTATAAAACATAATTAGAAATTAAAAATAGTAAAGAAGGGTTCCTCACCGCCTTAACAACACAGCATATCGACATAACTGCTAGTAAACCTGTGGTGTATGTAGACTTTCGTCAAGGACAATTTGCGTTTTTTCACCATAATTGTTTTATTTTGTGTTAGAGAATGTATTTGTTTTAATACATGTGATTAGAAAAGGATTTAAAATAAAACTGCACACCTACATTTTTCAGCAAAGTGATAGTACTTTCTACACAACCAATACAGGTGGTGTATTTAGACTTTTGTCCGTCGCTTTATATATATACAGTTTAAACCTTGCATAAGCAAGCGCATATTTCATTTTATACAATATTTATTTCCATACTTCAAATTTAGACACTTTATACGCGTGTAATGGAGCTCGCTTAACGCAACACCTTAAAATAAACTTTGGTACTTCTGTGCATGTGCGTGTGTGTGTGTGTGTGTGTGAAGACAAGTATTAACACGTGTGAATTTTCGTTTTAGTTCATTTTCATCTCCCACACACTCTTCCTGTCGCTAACCGCTTGCTAACTGGTTGCTGTGGCATGTCAGCAGTAGCTGCAGCCGCCACAAATGCTGCCAACCCGTTCGGGTATATATATCTATGTATGTGTACTGCTGGCTTTGTGGGCGAGTAAATTTGCATGCAACCTGAGCAGAGGTAAGCGTTTTTACTTAAATGCGTGTGTGTGAGGTAACGCCAGGAGTCACCTCAGTCATCCTTTCATGAAAATGTGAAACAAAAATGTTACGGTAGCTTCAGAGTGGGTAAACAAGCATACATATAAAGAGATATGTGTTAAGCCCGTCCAAGCATCTTACACATTTATCACACTTTTTCGTATTTTTATTTCGACACCTCCGAAAGTGATGTCCTTGTCAAGTTACTAAGGTACTGCGAGTGAATGGAGTGTTAAAGGATATATTTGAATTTTTTACTCAACAGAATGCGGGAAAGGTAAGCTCTTGGCGCTTTGGAGGTATATACATATTTATTTATATAAATTTTTATTTATACACCTATATGTTATAAGAATATGTGTGCATTTGCACCCTCGCTTACACACTTCTCCTTTGCTAATCCATTTACAATTTTCTGAATTTCTGTTGAATTTTGTGGTTTACACACCAATTTCTAACTCTTTCTGCTAATTCAGTATAAATTTTAAGAATGTGCAAATTGATTCCGGCTTCATTGGGTATAAGAGATGTGTTCAAAGGAAAAGGTGAATATTGAATTTTTTTAAAAAGTACTTATTTATTCATCAATATCTATTTTGTCCCCTTCAAAGTAATCACCCTCGGATATAATACACTTGTGCCTCGAAGCACTTCTGAAATGCGTTTTTCGGAATGACCATCAGCTCTTTCTCCGATTCTGTCTTGAATTGTGGCAAAATGCTTTCCTTTCATTAGTTTCTTTAGTTTTTGGAATAGGAAAAACTCGCAGGGAGCCAAATATGGTGATTACAATACTTGAAGCATGATTACGATTTTGTTGTTTACAATCCGTATTCCCACAATTCAGAACGTTTGAGCCGTATTGCTTCAGGCAAACGTTGCATAACTTCCTTCTAGTATTCCTTATTAACTATACTACCTTTTGGCAAGAGCTCATGATGCACCACAACATAGTAATCAAAGAAAACAAAGAGCAAAACTTTCACATTTGATCGAACTTGGCGTGCCTTTTTCGATCTTGGTTCATCTGGCAGCTTGAATTAGGATAATTAGTCCTTGGTTTCGACGTGATAACCATATACCCATGTCTTGTCACCAGTTATGATCCGTTTGAGCAAACCCGCGTCGTTGTTAACGTTATTCAACAACTCCTAGGCGATGCTAATGCGACAATGTTTTTGCTTAAAATTTAGCAATTCCGGAAAAAAATTCGCTGCCACACGTTTCATGCCCAAACTATTCGAGAAAATTGAATAACATGAGCCGATTGATATGCTAACATCCCCTGCAACTTCCCTAATTGTGATTCGACGATTTTGAAGACAATTTTTTTCACCATTGCGATGTTTTCTTCTCTTGTTGACATGGTCGCGCCTTCAGGATGCTCATCGTCATCAACATCTTCACGGCCTTCTGTAAAGCAGTTGTACCACTACTTAACACTTTTTTGAGATAAAGTGGACTCACCGCATGCCACTGTCAACATTTCAAGTGCCTTGGAGCACTTTATTCCATTTTTAACGCAAAATTTAATATATATTCTTTGACCATTTTTTTTGAGAAGGTAAAAATCGAAGAGCACACAAAAACGTGACTAACCTCTTCTGTTTCCAAAAAAAAAAAACTACTAATCGAAATTGGCTCCTAATGTAAGCACATGATAAACATAGTGTCCGATTATAACAAAACCAAAATATCGATAATCGAATGTACACAGCTCGCGAAAAATCAAAATTCACCTTTTCCTTTGAGCATACTTCGTATGAAAGCAGAAACAACTACAACATATTTTCATCAAAGGCGCAATGAGAATTCGCTTAATATTAATTTCGACAAATATCAAAACCACGTCAAAACACTTCAGTAATAAAATAATATATAAACCGACTTCAATTCATAACTAAAGGGTGATCCAAGTAAAGGTACTTTCGTCAATAGACCGTGGAGAGTCGATTCGGCGCCGTTCGCAGCAACTCGGACTGACGTATGGAACGACTTGGCGCATTTTAAGTTGAGATATTAAATTAAAAGCGTTCAAAATACAGCTTGTGCAAGAACGGAAGCCGCTCGACCTTCCCAAACGATATCACTACGCTCTATGGGCTCTTGAAAAGTTTCGAGGAGATGCGACGTTTTCGAGCCAAATTTAGTTCAGCGATGAGACCCATTTTTGTCTCAATGAGTATGTAAACAAGCAAAATTGGCGCATTTGGGATAAAAACCAACCTGAAGAAATTCAAGAGCTGTCATTTCATCCGGAAAAAACAGCGGTTTGGTGTGGTTTGAGGGCAGGTGGAATGGTCGGTCCATATTTCTTCAAAAATGATGCCGGTGAGAACCATCAATGGCGACCATTACCGCGTCATGATAACCGACAATTTGATGCCTGAAATTGAAGCTTGTGATATCCCCGACATTTGATTTTAACAAGACTGCGCTAATTCCCACACATCTTACCAATCAATAGATTTATTGAGAGAACACTTCGGTGAACAGATAATTTTACGTTTTGGGCCGCTCGATTGGCCACCAAGATCGTGTGATATCACATTGTTAGACGTTTTCCTCAACGGATGGACCATCTGAGATATAGCCGCGGCAAAGAGATAATCCTAAAAGTAATTGCCAAAGTATGTTCTTTCGAATGATAATAAACATTTCCCATTAAATATGAATTTACTGTGTCTTTTTTTTCTTTAAAAAATATGGAAGCTCGAAATGGATCACCCGTTATAATGCTTACATACGTGTTGAACAACGTTTATTTGTGTATACATAACTTTGTATCGGCGGTTTACTACACCTACATAACGAATTGCAAATTGGTTCTGAAAATCATCGAAATCGGACTGCTATATCATATAGCCCCCATACAACCGATTTATTCATATTATAAGGTTTTGCGTCCTAAATCCACTGAAAAGTAAACTAAGAGCGTTAAACTTGGTATTCTACAAACGTAAACTGAAGTTTTTATTGACATTGAAAATGATCAAAATCGAGTTTTACAATTTGCAATAAATTTATTATGTATAAAATGTTCGGCATGGCCGAAGACAGCCATTCTTTTTTGTTTTTGTTTTAATTTAACTTATTTTATTTCTCTTCATAACATTTAATTTTAATTTTTATTATATTGTATTTTATTTTGACTTATTTTTTTTTAATTTTTTTTTTTTTAGTTTTTATATTATTTACTTTTTTTAATGTTTTTTCGGCCGCTAATGTAAATTTTTGTTACAAGTTTAATTAATTAATCCCAACGATTTACCCACCTCCCGCCAATCCGCACGAGGGGCGCTGTCCGCATGATGTACGGAACTTGTTTTATTTTTCATCAATGCCGAGTCACGATGCGGAGAGGTTTGTTTAGTGCCGAGAACTAAAAGAGTTCAGCTACAGAGCAAAATTCATCAGCTGATTTTTAAGAATTATTTAAAATATAAAATGTAATGTAACGATTAGATGAGAGTCGACAAAATAATTTTCTTAATATGAAAAATCGAATCAGATATGTCAAATGTGCTTGAATGAGAGTTGAAATCCAGACACAAACAATGCAAAGGCTTGTGAAATTCAAAATTCGTTTTACAAGTTTTCAGAAACAAGGGGCAAAAATGTCTGGACATTCTGAACGGAACATTAAATTTGATTTCAGAGAGAATAAGGGGCTGGAAATTGAGCCTGTTATTATTTTAACCATGAAAATTACACCAAGCATTTCCCGACGACTGGCGAGAGTAGGGAGATTGATAAGTTTCAGATGACTAGTATAAGAAGGAAGATTGTACTGAGTGAGCAAAAGGCCTATTTCAATCCCGGCTAAAATAAGTCTGATGAGGAGATGTAGTAATCTCCGAAACAGCTGTCACTTACACATTGTTTCATACAAAAATAAATAGGCCTTTCGCTCACTAACTGTAACAAAAATAATTTTTTATTAATTATTAATTAATTTACAAAATTTTTTTTTTTCTTATTTAATTTTTTTAATTACTTTTACTGTGTCTTATTCTTAATATCTTTTTTAAGTATTGTATTTAACTTTATTTTATTTTTATTCATTAATTTTTTAAAATCTATTTTATTTTATTTTAATTTTCTTTTTATTTATTTTTATTTAGTTTTTAATAAATAGGTTTATTTTTTTTATTTTTAACAAAAAAGTAATTATTCGAAAATATATTTGCAAATAATAAAATACATTCACCTCATTGCAGTGCATACCAATTGTCTTCGTGGAATTACTAAGTTGACAGCTATGCAAATGTGTTAACACAATGCATTTAAAAAAAAAAAAATTTTAATGTCTTTTTATAACAGTTCGTGTATCTTTAATTATATTTTGTCAGAAAAGTAGTGTTTAAGCATATATGTATGCATGCATATGTGTGTAAAAATTTGTGTTGCGTTAAGTAAAATGTCGACAGTCCGCCGGAAATTGGGTCAACAACCGAAGTAAATAATAACAAAAATTTTAAATCTGAAATTCTTGAAAATCTCTTCAGACTAAAAGATTAAAAATTACATGCTTGTAAAAATACTTGACACTTCTGGCACAATAATTTTCGTTTCCGAATATGTTGTTTTTAAAGTGTGTTGTATTTTTTTTTTTATTATCCATGTAAGAGCAAGTGATGAGCACAATAATAGAAAAGAAAAAGATATGAATGTAGCTTTTGGAGCATTCAAAATTATTTACCTTCGAAAAGAAATAAGATTTTTCAGACTAAAAAAAAGTAGAAATATTTTCATTCTATATTTTATTTAGTATGCTTACTGCACAAATATGTTTATTTCTCTAACCACAAATTGAATTTAGAGTCATGCTCAGACGACTGAGATAGATCTTATCATTTATAGGGGCGTAGCGAAAATGATTTAGCATCAAAAAATAAAAAATTTACCAGAAAACATAATTTTTTATATAAAAATAAAAATAAAAGAACTGTTAGAAGGCATATAGTACCCTCATGCAGCTGTTTGTGCACATCTTTTGTACGTCCAAAAAAAAAGCGCCAAAAATAATTGAGTTTTTGGAAGCAGCAGCCACTTGAGCAATAGAATGTGGAGGCTGTGCCAAGTGCCTGCTGGGAAGCGAATTCAGAAAATATATTTGTTGCCATGTAAACTGACAAATGTTTTTTAGCACCGATTTGTCATTAAGACATCTATTAACATTATGCCTAGACATGAGTGATGTGTACTCGTATTCATGCACTAGTACACTCGATTAACCGTTAAACATGCCAGCGGAATTTGGTACATGATCCGCGAAAAAGTGAAAAGCAATTAAATATAACTGAGTTCGGGTGAAACCTGAAATCCTCGGCAGATCAGTCAAAAATAGAAGGTCTGTTTTATGGTTTTTTCTTGACCAGCCTCAGCCAATAGAAGGTAGAAATTATTAAAGGCAGCAAAGATATCAAGTTTTTTTGAGTTCTTTCTGTTGATTAATGCTTTAGATCTTCGATCTTGAGTCAATCGTATCGCGCACTACGTACATTTTAGCGATTGTTTAGCGATGAAGCGCACTTCTGGTTGAATGGCTACGTCTACAAACAAAAGTGCAATATTTGGAGTGAAGGTAATCCTCGTTCCAAAAACATAATGACGGGTGATCCATGACGAGGTTCTCTACTTTTTTAAAGAAAAAAAACAGAAAACTCGAAAGAACATTCTTTGTCATTTATTTTTTGAAGATTGTCTCTTTCAAATGTTGGCAGCGGCTACGTCTTCAGATGGTCAATCCGTTGAGTCCGATGGTCCATCTATTGAGTCCAGTTTTCGGTGACTTGCTCAAGAATTTCGACTGGTAACTGGAGAATAACACGCGTGATGTTTAGCTTCAAGGTCTGACTCGAAGCGGAATTGTTCGCATAGGCTTTGAACTTAACATATACTCACAGCAAAAAGTCTAACGGTATGATATCACATGATCTTGGTGACCAATCGACCGGCTTAAAATGTGAAATTATCTGCTAACCCAAGTGTTCTCTCAATAAGTCCGTTGATCGATGCGATGTGTGGGAAGTGGCGCCATCTTGTTGAAAAAAAAATGTCGCGGAGATCATGAGTTTCAATTTCAGGCATCAAATAGTCGGTTATCATGGCGCGATAATGGTCGCCGTTGACGGTTACGTTATTACCGGCATCAGTTTTGAAGAAATATGGACCAATGATTCCACCGGCCAACAAACCACACAAAACCGTTATTTTTTCTTTCGTCTTCTGGATGAAATGACAGCTCTTGAATCTCTTCAGGATGCTCTTCGTCCCAAATGCGCTGTATTTTGTACAATTTCGTGTTGAGATCTCGACGTAAAATTCGCCAAGTCGTTCCATACGTCAGTCCGAGTTGCTGCGAACGGCACCGAATCGACTCTCCACGGTTTTCTTAAACACTCTCAGCTACGACCGCTATATTTTCTTCACTGCGTGCTGGACTGCGTGCTGGGCATAGTTTATTCGGTCGAATATTATCCACTAATGAATGCTGGGTCTCAAAATGAGTGATGGTATTGCGAGGCCGATTATGTTGATCATAAGTTGAGCAAAGGGCGTTGAATGATTTGTAAACGTTGTTCAGGCGAAAGTGTTTCCATGATAAATTGCCAAACAATATTGAGCAAAAGCAGTTTGTGTCAGTGCATGATACGTTTTCCGCACAGAACCATTATTTTCGAAAAAAGTACATCTACTTGCACCTTTATGCGTTGTTCATAGTCTATTCGTGATGAATTGCCAAACCAAACTGAGAATAAATCACTTGACAGCTGTTAAATCGGTCGCCATCTTGAAAAGTAATGCCAACTTAAAGTTCTATATCTCTATAAAAAAACACCCTATATATACGAGTATGTGCTTATGCATACAAAACATGCAAATATACCTCGGAGCACACGTTTATTATTTGAAAGTGATTTTTTTGTTTTTTATCGGTTCATTGTGTTGTATTGTATCGATATTTATTGTTTTGCAACTTAAAAGCAAATGATCAGTGACTGGCTAACTGTTTGACAGCAAATAATGAGACTTATTGCTTTATGTTCTATTTTAAATAAAAAGTGTATGAGCAAAAATATTTTTCGCTTATTTATGTTTTGCTAATCAGAAATGATTGAGAGTACGAAAAGCACACACAAAAATATCAGTAAATTCTAAACAAAATACAGCTGCTAAAAATATAAAAAAAAAACATATAAAATAAATAAGAGTAAAATATTTTTAGACGCACATACATTTATTCTCAAAAGAAGTGTACCTTTTAGTTCAGCTATTCGATGTAGATGCAATAGATCTGTTTTTTATGCGAATTTAAGAGGTTAGGCCACTCTAGAGGGCCACAAAATAGGCCTTTTTGAGATTTTTTTTCGGCAAAACTATGAAATAAATCTGAATTTTGATAAAAGGCCTTTTTTATTCATATAATTAGCTGCTTACAACTATTTTTTAAGAAAAATTAATTTAAAAATGGGGGCTTTATAGCTTTCTCCCCAGAATGTCTCCATTTTTTCGGGAACCACGGCCGGATACACAGCTCCTGCAATTTTTTTTATTTTAATAAGCCGCTCAACGTTTGAAAATAGCAATAGTTACAGAAGAAAAAAATTCTACTTACTTCTATGATAAATTGCTGGCGTTATGTTTACGGTCAACTTGAAAAGAGCAGTTTTGAGATATGCCTTACTTACTGAAACAGACTCTTCAACTAGAGAACGAACATGGGGCACTTAGAAATTTTTATCTGTCATAAGCTTTCGGGATAACATTTTTGAGACCATAATGTATCATTTGAAAGAAAAAGAATCAATTTTCCGAAAATTCTAGAGTGGCCTAATCCCTTAAACTTTAAGCTACATATACAGGAAAAGTGTAATACAATTCCACACAATAATGGAATTCTTCTCAAAATTTATGCACGTAGATGTGAGTCCAAGTGCAAAATACGCCATAATGTGCCGAGAGAAAGTCCCAGCTCTTTAGAACGTCGAGAAATAGACACATTGGGGCTTGCGAACACACTTTCACTTACGGCAGCGATATTTGAGGTGAAAAGAGCAAAACTATGCTGCACAGGCTTCACAATATCTGTAACTGATCCAATCTCTTAACATTTTTTTTTTCAATTTTACCAATTGCGTGAGTAGTTCAAAGATTATGTACACCATAATCTCCTCTCTTCAGCACGAAATGTTGCCACGTTTGAATCATCATTTTTTAGTAGGTTCCAATAATTTTAACGCGTTATGCGCTTGTTAGGCGATCCATTTTTATAAATACCTGATTTTTAACTAAAACAAAACATGTTTGGTTTGACAGTTAAACAGTTAAGTTTGACAGATGTCAAAAGCCTGCACTTTCGAAATCACTAAATGTATAACGCTTTATAATATTATTACAGTTTTGCCCTTTTTGGAACCTGTAAATTCACATTGTTACTGCTGCCAGCGTCACTTTGATAATCAATTCCCTCCTATGGTTACGTCTCTATGTATTTTTCTGATTATTAATCATCATTGGTGTACTCTTCATCGTGGGTTGTCTTTAGCCACCAACACAAATCCCCTATCATCAAATCTAGTTTCTTTCCTTTAGATCGAACTTCCAAGTTCAATATACTTGTTGAAAACATTCATCTTGTTCATCAGATTCGGTAGAAGGTTGGTATTTAAATCAATCCATTTGGTGATGGAAGAAATGATTTTTTAAGCTCATGTTCACACCTAGTTCCTCAAACGCTTTCAAGAGATAATTAGCTTTTCCTTTTATATCTCTTTCTGGATGTTTAGCAGGAATATTAGTGATTATATATTTTATCCGTCCATTAAACAAAACTGTGATAAAAAGAAAAGGTTGAAAATATATACAAAAAATCATTTATTTTATCAGTAATATATATGTAGCACCGAGGAAATTTTTACCGTAAAGTATTAAAACCTCTACCGTCTATAGGAGCTGTTTTGACAAACTTTTTAAATAGGCCCAATTTAATATGAAGAGGAGGTATTAGCATTTACTAAGTTGTTACAACAGGCTTGTATAAATCAATAGCTGATCCAATAACCAAAAGATAGTAACTATTTTCAAATCATAACATATACGCCATTTATTTAACATAATTTATACACATTTCTGTTAAAAGTATTGCGATATCCTACGGCAAGAGAAGTTTCACTCGTAACATTTCATCCATCCAATTTTTACCAAAAAGGTAATTCAGGCTAGATTCAGGTAATTCGTAATCAGGATCACGTGATTTTGCTACCATATTTACGGACCGTATTGAAAGTGCTTTAGACCTGGCGATGGTGACACAAAAACAGCATCTAAATATGGAAAATCTTGTATGGAAGACAATAAGACAATGCATCACATCAAGCGAATTGTTCGATAACACCTAGTTGGATGGAACCGGGAAGCACAATGAGCCTACACAAATGCCTCAACTAAGATTGACCAACGTTGATCTGTACAAAGATAATCTCACAACAACAACTAACAGTATAAAAAATAACTAAAAAACCCAAATACGTTTTTTGGGTGCAATCGGGGTGAAAGTTAGACCCAAACAAAATATTTAATAACCTATGTGCAATACTTCCGAGCTACCGGGAGTCAAATTAACCCGCCCTGATTCTGGTTGTTGGATGTTGTAGGGACGGGTAGGGAAAAATGAAATGAATGGCATTGTCGGCACAGTAAGTAAGCGTTAACAAGCGGTGCTCGGTCGGATGTGTGTCTCTACTTTAGCACATCTCCGATGGTGCTGCCCGTTTTTGGCTTCTCCACTTTATAAGCCTCGAAATTTTCCCTATCACCTAAATACTCTTTGCCTAATTTTAATGTCATTTTTTTTCTGGCAAGCTCACCCCCACTTGGAATCCTATAATAGCCTCATAAAATTTGGTATTTTACATATCGAAGGTTGTATCTTAGATATCTATTAAAAATCTGAAAATCGAAATTATAAAAATAATGGCCAAGTAAGTAAGGCAAATGTATCATCATCCTTTTTACTATAATTATCCCATTGCAATCACTGAAGTGAGGTTTTTCCTAGCTCCTACTCCAAATTTTGGGGTGCGTCTTGATGATTCTCTAACAAATAGTTTTTTTCAAGAAGCTCTTTATTTCGTGTTCGAGCTACATAAAAATTTGAGATTCCCTGCCGAGGGATGACCACAATTGGTTCCCTTTTTTTATAATTTTGGGTGTTAGTCCATGACAGCAAGCACTTCCAACCACTCGGATATTGCGGCTACGATTCAAAGACAATGTCCCATGTTCACGTTGTAAATATTTTAAAAATATCTTGATTTAGTGGTAATTGGAATTCCATATCAATAAACCGCGTTCTTCTATTAACTGCATCAATGGTAAGATGGTCGTTAAATTTAAAAAAAGTGTAAATACATATGCATATGTCCCTCGCTAATAATATAAGAGGTATTATCAATAGTCTATTCCTACTTAGCTAGCTTAACTTTAGTATCCCTTTAAGCATCTAGATACTTTGGACCCCATTCCTTGTATTTATGAAAAATAAACTTTGAAATTCACGACGCATTTAGATGTTTGTGTAACGATTTTAAATTTCCATCTGCCAGCTTTGATTCTTCTAACTCGCTTTTTTGTATAAAGAAATATTTACTGACACTCTTAAACTAAAAAAAAATCTAATTAAACTAAATTTATTTTTCAACGTTCCTTAATCACAATTTACTTTATTGTAACTAATGAGCAAATCTGTGGCTGCGCAGGGTAAGAGACAAGTGTAACCGCGCCCTTCCGCGATCGGTTTCGGCTTCAGGACAGTACGGGCTGTATCTGGTTTTCGGTCACCGGTCTATTGGATTTTACATTTATCCATGAGGTGCACCCCTCGGTCGGTTGGGCGGGAGGTTGGGAAACGCTGGATTCGTCGTCGAAACAAAAAATATTGTATGATTAAGGTACCTAACTAATGATCTTTAAATTCTATGTTATATCTTTGAAGCTAGACACGGCTACAAATCCTTGAGATATTACTTGAACTGCAATCCATAACATAATGGAATATCAAAACTTTCACGACAACAACCACGATTTCTGGACATATGTTACTTGATTTTATGCTAATAATAATATTCAGATATTTTCGGTACATTTTTCCGACAACACTTTTAGGAACATTATAAGTAAAACACATATACGTGTTGTTGTTATAGCAAAAGTATCAAACTTATAATATATTCAACAATTTATTAATTTATCACTTATGATTTTAATTTAAAGCATGTCATTATCATACACAAATTGCATACAAAATAATTGAAACTCACACAAACTAATCATTTCCTATTGTATATATGAATATGTATATATATATATGCATAACATAAATTTTCTATGTGAGCACGTAATCTCAGATGTTTCTATAGCAAACTACGATTAAATTAAATTTTGAATTTCAAATATATGTATAAACAAATATGTATATAAGTACAATAGATATCTGTGACAGGCATGGTGAATAAGTAAAATAACGAAATTAATTCATTGGAAGAGATTATAATCTTTTAAATTCTAATATCGTAATTATTTAATATTACTAAATCAATTTGTGTGGAAACAACATAGTTTATGCATCAATACACAGCCTAATTGGCACGAATTGCAAAATTTATTAATAAAAAGTGAAAAGTTGCTCCATCAATAGAATGTTTCCATTTTCCGATATTTCTAAATAATTTTTTTTTTTGCTAGCCGTCAAATGCAATGACACTCAAAGAGACTATGTGTAAGTTATATATGTATAAACCACTTCACCAAATTGTGGCCGAGCTTCTCAACCAATTTTTCTTAAAAATACAATTTTTTGAGATAAAATATTAGCTCTGCATCAGTAATATAGTCGGAAGCATTGACATTCTATGCCGAGTTTTGCTCGTATACTATATTTTTATAGATGTTGTTAGTTGTCGAACCCGAACTAATGACCCTTCTACTCACTATTGCTCGCTTAGCTACTGTGGCCGTCGAATAACTTAGCTGGCTAACATGAATATTTTGACTACTATAAATTGGATTGGATTTTTTTTTTTTTTTTTTTTTTTATCAAATTCATGGCAATTCACCAATAACCAATGCAAAATATTAGTAAAATATATTTTCAAATATAAAAGTGCGTTTTTGCATAGCCATAAACTCTCTCCGCAGTTAGTTGTGTAAGTTAGTTTGCGATATTATAATATTTTTCATAAAATTGTTGTTGCGATTTGCTAGTTTTCGCTATCGATGCCAATTTAATAGATACATATGTATATATGTAAACTTGTATAAATATGCTTGCGATTTTGTGGCATATATAGTATTGCCATAATCGAGCTGTCCAGGGCAAGAAAAATCGAATTTTTTCATTATACTTTCTAATGTTGCAATCGCTTGAATTTAACGCTGAGGGCTGCTCGCCGGCTCTTGGATAAGAGCTTTGCGCCACAGATTTTTTCTAAGCCAAGTTCTTCCAGATGATGTTATTTTATGAAATTTCCTGTTTCTTAGATTTGTGAACCAAAAACAATGCAAAGAAAGACTTACACATTTAAGTTATCTCTTTATATATTGTATTTATGCATACGTAAACATATGTTGCAGATCATTTCAATATGTTAACTCAAATTTATGCGTGATCATGACAGATTAACCTACAAAATAAATTCCCTATAAATAAGAGAAAATCGAGCACAATTACCACCTTTCAACTTTAATATTTATTTATTCACTTTTAGCCGTTTTATCTGATATTTATTTTTATTTATAGCAAATATATTGGATAAATATTTTTTTTTTTTGCGTTCCACATTGTTGTCAGAATAATGAACGATTCCGAATGAATAACGCGAATTTTTGAAAGCTAACTGCGCATGCAAGCTACTGATGCAATAAGAAAACACAATACTAAATACAAAAATAATATATTGTAAAGAAATGAAATGGAAAGAAAGAAATAAAATCATACCAAATAAAAATAATATAAAACAAAATAAAATAAAATAAAGTAATATACAAGAGAATAAAGTAAAATCTACAAAAAAAAACTAAAGTAAAATTCAATTAAGACAAAAAAAAATTCCACTATATATTTTAATATGAAATAAAATATGATAAGGGAAAATAAAATAAAAAGAAAACCAAAAAAAAATAGTAATAAAAATTGTTGTTATGAAAATGAAAAATAAATCATCTAAAATAACATACATATATTAAAATAACATGAATTCAAATAAATGATAAAAAAAATTAAATTAAATTAAATATAACAAAATAGATTAAAATAAAAACCATAATATAAAAAAAATTAAAATAAAATAAAAGAAAATAAAGTAAAATAAAAAAGGAAAATAAAATGAGATGGACCCAACTCTAACAAATTAATAAAAAATTAAATAAAACAGTTTACTTAAAATAAAATAATATAAAAAGGAATAGGATAAATTACAAAAAAATAAAAGAAAACAAAATACAATAAAATAAAATAAAAAATGGAATAAAGTAAAACTAAACAAATAAATCAAGATTGAATGAAGCTTATTAAAATATTAAAATATTAAAATATCAAATAATATTTAAATAATTAATTTTAAAATTAACCAAAAAGATATAAACTAAACTAAAATTAAATTAAATAAAATTAAATAAAATTAAATTAAATAAATTTAAAAAAATATAAACTAAGTGAAATAAATTATTGTAAGAAAATGAAATAAGGCAAATAAAAATAAAATAAATATCATAAATTAAAATATATATCAAAATTTAAATTTATATAAAAAATGTAAAAATTAAATAAAACAAAGAAAAATTAAATAATATCAAAAAAGAATCAAATAAGATAAATTAAAATTTTCCAAAATCTAATAAATTAAGATAAAATAATATAAATAAAATAAAATATCGAAGAATAGAATAACTAAACATAGAAATTAATTAAATAAAATAAAGTAAAATATAATTAACTGAAAGAAAATAAAATAAAGTAGAAAAATGAAAATATTATATAAATAATATAAAAAAGAATTCAAATTAAATTAAATTAAATTGCTTTAAATAATATAATATAATTAAAACTAACTAAAATGCAAAAAATTAATTAAAATAAAATCAAGTCAAATAATATCTTATAAATTAAAAGTAATACAAAATAAAATAAAATAAAATATGAAAAGAAAACAAAATAAAATAAAATAATATTAAATTTTTTAAAAAGCTTCAAATAAAAAGGAATATATTATGTAATTTTTTTTTGCGGGTGAGGAGAAGAAAAATGCCTTTCGCATCATCATTGTGGCGTCACATAAAAGGTATTTGCCACTTGCAGGTCACTGAAAAACTCTCTTCCAAGGACCCACCCTGGAACTACTATCGCATTACTTCGAGGTGGCGTTCCACTTTTCTCGTAGGGGTATTGCATCTCGTCACCTGAGCCCAGGTCCCGCTTTTTCGCTCGTAGCACATGCCCTACAAGCTCCGTCACTTTTCTTCGCTGTGCAGCATGACTGAAGTAAAGTTATCAATGCTAAGTGGCTCAACTGTGTTTTCGATTCTGATTCACTCAGCTTGCCAGCGAATGCATTTAAAGAATGTATGTTCGGCATCATTTTCGTTGGCGTCGTTATAGAAATATGACGGGTCTTCGTTTTTCCCAATTGTATATAAATATTTCCGGAAGTATCCGTGACCAGCCAGCGTCTGGGTAATATAGTAATTTACCTCCCCGAATTTTATACTTGTCCATACTCTGACATCTGTTATAAGCCTGGCCTTCCATCCGCCCCGATTTTCCATTTCCCATCGGTTTTGTCAACGGTTCAGGGTTTCCTCACTTATATCTTCTCTAGTTAAATTTACATCACTTCTTGGTTCCTCATTTTTTCTTAGTGTCCTGTTTCTTTTCCTTTCTGTTGCTAAGAGGTCAATGGGAACGCTCCCGCTTATTACAGCTATAGCCTCTTCTAGTACTGTCCGGCAAGCCGACGCTACCCTCAGGCCTGCTGTCCGGTACATTTTTACTGGTACGCCTGTTATTTCTCTTGAGTGTGTCTGCCCATAACTCGGCTCCGTAGAGTAAGATATTGAACGTGGTCGGTATTAGGAGCTTTCTTTTTTCCTGAGTCGGCACCTCGATGTTAGCCATCAGTCTGCTAAGCAGAGAAGTGATTCTGGAGGCCTTTTGCGCAGCGTACTGGATTTTGGTCCAGTAGGAGAGTCTAGGTTCTAATCTTACACCTAAATAATTAAGAACTTTCTTGATCTCAACTCATCTGAGGTTGTGTGCAATACTATTTCTAGAGGTATATGCTTCACCGTTAATAGCAGCAACTCGGTTTTTTCAGTTGCGAGTTTAAGTTTCTAGCCACATATGTGCTCTTATCATTACTTGGTTTAACATTCTCCGTACATCTTCCGTATCGCGCGCGGTAGTTATTGAGGCGATTTCGGCAGAGTAGCTCACAAGATATGTGCTATCATGCAATTGAGATGCATTATTAATATACCATTGTAGCTGACGTTCCAGAGGTCTGGCCCGAGTATGGAGCCCTGCGCTGCATCTGCCGTTACAGTAGGGGGATTCTCTATGTCTAGGAAATGTATTCTATGTAAATATTTCCCATGGAATTGTGATAAAAATCGAGGGCACCCCCGTTGCAAAATTGTGGTATATTCAAGTGAAACAATAACAAGAACACAGGGTTGTTTTATTTCTTCTTGCAATCTGTTGGAAATAAATATACATCGGTTTGGATATAGGATATTTTTCCTATCGTAACAATTTTTTTGCATGGGTTTTGTTGTTGCACCATTGAACTGATAGAAAAAATATCGGACTATTTCCTTTAGATAGCTCCTCATCATTAAACTAAGATATTTGGGCACGCAGAATTATTTTCTAATTCTTCAATCAAGTCCTTCGACTGGACACTTTTAAAAGCATTTCGGACATCCAGTGTGGCGAGAAAGACTACTCGCTTTAAATTGTGACATTCTGAATTGCTCCCAGTGTTGATCTGCCGGGCCCAAACCCGTATTGTTTTGGTAAAAGATCAACAGAAATATAATGAAATTAAATAAATTATGGTTTTATTTTATAAGTTAATGATTTTTATTTGAATTTTCATTTTGAGATCACCTCATCTGAATTCTTAAGGCGCGGATCGAACCAATGGATACTGACTCAACAGGTGAGTGCTATACCGGCGAGTCAAGATCAGCCATGTAATTGCAAGAGATATTGCTTCAACAATTTTCTTTGTTGTATAGCTAAAATATTCAGTTCGAACAAGCAAAAAGCCTTTCGAATAAAGTAAAATAAAATTTAAAAATATATAAAATTAAGAAAAAATATAAAAACAAATAGAAATAAATTAATATAAAGTATCACACGGTAATTTTAAATACACAAAATTTTATAATAAATCTAAGCAGTTAACGTGAAAAACTAGTGCGGCAAAAAAAAATTTATTGCTAAGAGATCTCTTCGAGGGCCACATCTAAAAACACTAATTATATTTAATATTCTTTTATAAATCTATTTTAATCCATTATTTATTATTTTACTGTTTTTCTTTCATAGAAATAATTGAATTTCTTGTCTTTAAAAATTTCAATTAAGTCACAAATATTTCTTTTATATTCTTTCATTTTAATTGCTTAAATATATTATGGAAAAGTTCAAGATTTTTATAAATTTAAAAATCTCAAATATTGCCGATTTATATGCATTGTCCATGCACAATGTACTTATTGGAGGAATTTTCATATGAACATAAATCTATTTTATACAGAGAAAGTATTTTCAGACTTTAGGAAACTTAACAAAGCGCTTTGGCTTAAGTACAAACACACATACATAGGCGGCACATTGGCAACATACACACGCATTGCCCGTAGCGATATTTCAACAAATAGTAAATTTAATAGTGTTTTTATAACCTGCAGCATTATAACAACAAATACAATGAACTACACACGCACAATTTTACTATTTTTTGCAATATAATTCATATATTTTACAGTTATATGCATATTCTCAAGAGAAACAGAAAGTGAAAATTTGGAAAAATAGCAGAGAAAAATGTTATTAAACGCTTTTATAGAAAATAACAAAAACGAAAAAAAAAATCTGAATACAAATTCTGGATGTCATCTCAACGCTCTCCACTAAAAAAATTTTCTTTTTGTTAACAGCCCCTTTAGGCTATAAAAAGTGAATGACAACTTTAACATTTTAAATTGATTAATTTAATACAAACTTGCTGAAGGGTGACTATTAAGAAGAATCAAAAAGACTTAATTAATTCAACAACAACGGAATTCGCCATGGCATTTTTCTCACTTTGTCTCGTAAAACTCAGTGCTTCGAGCAATATCTGCTCTTGTGTACTCCGTGTCGTTCTGTGAAATAAGCTGTAGTTGGCTGTGTCTCCAGAGACAGAATGAAGATTTCGCTTAGTATTAAAAAAATACCAATCTCTCTATCTTTAACAGAGAAATGTCTACACTACTGACGCATTAAAGGTAGATAAAAAAAAATTTATATTTTGACAGATGTCCACATGAAGAGATTATTAATAGCCAATGCACTTAAAATCTCATTTCAAAAAGTGTAAGCAAATCATGTGCTAATTTATTTAAATGTTCACCCGTCAAATGCAAAATAAACATATCACCAAATAAGATTTTGAATATTCACCAAATGAATGTGTTTTCAACCTCATTGGAATGTAACAATCTATCATCATCGTAAAATTTTCAAATATATATTTTCAAAATCTGTGACGTTTTGGAAACACTTCAAGCATATTATTACAACGTACAGGGCAACGGATGAAACAGAAAATTATCTTAACGAGAATGAAGAACATACAGATGTATATATACATATGTATATATGTAAATATTAAAAAAAATTTCAACCAGAATTTTTTTTTTCAAAATCACACAATAAACTGAAAAAAAAATGTTTTGTTTAATTCAAAAATGCCAACAACTTAGCTGAAGGCGCTTACATTCAAGTGTTCTGTATTTTTATAAACTTTAATACAAACCCAACAGTGCTATTCGCATTAATCCCGAATTCTATGTTGACTGTCGTAAGAACAATAGTTGATGAGTAAAGTATAAGCGACCCTCACGACAGCCGGTTCTACGTACCCGGAGTTGCCCCGGATTTTATCGGCGACCTAACCCCGTTTAGGTCCTCAGGTAATCTTAGTAAACTATAAGCTTATATAGGGTTTTCCAATAAGAGTAATTTATGATTTCTTTGAAAAAAAAAACACACTAATTGTTAAGGAAATTCTTTTTTATTTAATGTGAAGTACAATAGATACAATTAAGTTCTGAATATAACATCATTCAAATGACCTCAACAAATTCTTTTTCAGGAACGAATTCGCTGAACCCAATTTTTGAGCACTTTTTCCCCTAAACCAAGTCCTATATCATGAATGCACGTTCAATTTTGACTTTTAAAGCTAGAAGAGAGTCCGGTTCATTGCTACAGACTAATGAATTCACAAGAAATAGTCTCATGGTGTTAAATCACTATTTCTTGGTGGTCACTCAATGGCACAATTTCTTGAAATAATCAATAATTCGATTGTTGCACGTGCTGTGTGACACGTACTCCCGTCTGGTTGGAACCAGATGTTGTTAAGGTCAACTTCTTCCAATGGTGGCCATAAAAAGTTGGTTATCATCGATCTAGCAGCTTCATTGCGAAAGAAGTACGGACCGATGATTCCGCCAGACCAAAAACCAAACTGTCAATTTAGGTGAATGTAATGGCATTCATTGTGGTCCGTGAATGAAATTGTAAATATTACGGAATACAATGAAAAAAATGACGGATCATGACATATTAAAAATGGCCAAAACGACACTTAGAAGTCATATCATTCCTAATGGAAAACCCCTTATATAAAAATATAAGTCAATAATATTAATAAAAATATGTTTAGAAACTTTCAATTTATAAACTCAAGTATTCTAGTATAGAAAAAATCGAAAAAATCCGCAAATTATGTTCGTGTTATTCCATCCCGAAGTTTCGGGACGTCATAAAAGTATACCAGCAATTGTTGGAACCATTATTATATTTGAAAACTAGAAAAATAAATATTATATATGAATATATCTGTATATATACAACTAAAGGAGCTAATATTGCTAACAGAATCTGTACCGACGTGAGTGAAGACATTTTTTTTACTTATTTACATATTTTTGAATACACTAGATGCATAAAAATAAAATTCAAAATATAATATATGAAATTCCACAAACACACTCAAATTCACATTCAAAGAAATGGAGAAAATAAATTTTAAATATTTAAATAACAAAAAGCATATAGAGCCAATACGCCAAAAACAACAACAATTGAAATAATAAATTGTTGCAAGCGAGTGCCGATCTTGTATGCTTTGGGGTCGAAAAATGCTTGCGACCATAGCGACAACAAAGAGAATGTACTGAAATTCAGCACTCATAAAATCCAGCATATAAGAAACGTATGGATGGGAAACGAAGACAGCGGTGTGGGAAAATGACAGCAAGAAGCAAGCAAAGTCGTGTAGGCCGATACTGTCTGCGAATGACGTTGATCATGCGGTAAATTTCGAAATAGCAACATTCGTACCACACTCGCTTCTCTGTCTCTGTTTGCCTTTTTCCGCTCTCCTCGCACCTACTGCTGTCCGATCGCTGCTGGCGTTACAGCCATGTCACGAGCGCTGGCGGCTATGCCTTCGCAGTTGGACGACGCGACTCATAACGTGAAAATCGGGCTGCCAGCCGAACCGCAGAAAATCGATACATTCGGAAAATTCTTGATTGAAAAATATTTAATTCAAGCAATTTTTAAGTAGGTGTTGAAATTTTAATAAAATTGTGAAAAGTTGTAGCGAAAAGTTTAAACTAAACTGTGTCAAAATCAAAAATAAACGGTTTTCTAAATTACAACATTTTTAAAACTTACGAGTTGGTGACTAAAGAAAAGACACATTTGAACTTATATGTTTGAAATATAAGACACCTAATATATTGGTAGTGAAAATTTTGAAAAGAAAAGTTTTTAATTAAAATTAAATTAAAAAAGTGTGAAAATCAATATAAAAAAGAAGAAATTAATTTATAAAAGTTTAAAAAATTTGAAATTAATTGGATTTTCCTTCGTTCTCAATTTTAAGGCCTCAATCTCATCTTGAAGAAAATAATAATTTAAGCTGCTCTTAGGCGTAAACACCGAAAATGCAAGTTTTCGATAATACTTTGGTGAGTATTTTCATAACTGAGCTTAAAAAGTAACAGTTTTAAAGGTTTTTTTATGAAAATCGTTGTTTTACTTAAACCATATTAGAGAATATATATATGTGCCAAATTTTCTTGAGAAATATTTGAGTTACAAATTTAAAATCTCTTTAATCCTCTTGTGCCGTATGAAAAGGCTGCGGCTTTATTAATTTTATTCAACTTACGATGGTCTGCAGCGGCACGCCATAATCAAGATAGATCAGGTCATAACATTCACGGATATCAATTGTCAGTAAAAGCCGTTATGTAGTTTAAGATATGCGCTATACTCCGAAACCTAATTTAACAATCTCTGCGGAACAATATTCGATGTATCACTCGTACTTGGCACAAGCGGGATGTTTGTATCCTCATTCAAAAAGATCTCAAAAAATATTTTATACCTATTTTATACTATTTTATTTTAAATTGTTTATTTTAATAACCCTGATTATGGCTGTTTTTTTTTAATTCAATTTTAAATTAATTAATTTAATTTTTAATTATCCTTTTCTCATTTATATTTTTGATTTATATTTTTTAGGTATTTTTTTATTTAATTCATTTTATTTTATTTTTATATTATTTTACTTGTTTTTATTTTAATTCTAATTTAATTTAATTTAACTTAGTTTTAGTTTTATGTATTTTTATGTATGCTTTTTAATTAATTTGATAAAATTATTTTATTTTATTTTACTTCAAATTATATTTTTATATTTTATTGAATCTTATTTTATTTTTTTGGTTATTCTATTTATTTCATTTAATTTAATTTTTTATTTTATTTTTTATTTGTTTATATGCTATTATATTTTGTATGATATCATTTTATTTAATTGTGTGTTTTTTATTTTATTTTGCTGCTTTTACTTAATTTTATCATTTTTCATTCTTTTGCATATTATTTTATATTTAGTTATTTAATTTTTCTTTTGTATATTTTATTTTGTTATTTTTATTGTTTATGTTATTTTCTTTGGTTTTTTTAAATTTAATTTAATTAATTTTTTTAATTTTTTTTACATTTTTGTTTTATATGTATACCTTTTATGTACATGAAATGGTGTATTAACTTTGGTCCGAAGTAGGTAAGTACCAGAAGGATAAAATATAGGCCCACCGAAATTTATACCGATCGCATCAGAATCACGACCTGAATTGATTTAGCCACGTCCGTTTGTCCATCTGCCCGTCCGCAAAAAATTTCGCCGAAAAGGCATCTAAGAGCGTAAAATTTAGTATTCTACAGAATGAAGGGGTTAGGCCACTCTAGAATTTTCGGAAACGAATGTCTCAAAAATGTTATCCCGAAAGGCTATTACAGATAAAAATTTCTAAATGCCCCATTTTTGTTTTCTAGTTGAAGCGTCTGTTTCAGTGAGTAAAGCATACTCAAAACTTTAGATGCGTTTATCTCAAAACTATTGGTCGAAAACATAGCTCAGGCCCTCTAGAGTGGCCTAACCCCTTAACTAAAGTTCACTGAAAATTATCAAAATCGCATTTCGCGATTTGTAATAAATTTGATATGTTCATGAAAGGTCTAAAGAGACATGACGGAAGACAGCTGTTCCTTCTTGTTATGTATTTTATTTTGTGTTATTTTTTTAAATATTATTTTATATTATTTTATTTTACTTTATCTTAATTGTTTCATTTTTTTTTAATATTTTATATTGTTTTATTTTAGTTTTGTATTCTTTCTACTTTTTTTAATTTTTTCATATTATTATATTGTTTTTTATTTATTTTATTTTGTTTTCCTATATTTTATATTATTTTATTTTTGGTATGTTATTTTATTTAGTTTTGTTTATTTTATTTCATTTCTTTTTATTTACTTTAAGGATATTTCATATAATTTTGATATTGTTTATTATATTATTATATTTTATTTTATTTCTTTTTTCCGTTATTTTTTAATTTTATTTTAATTTGATTTGTAATAATGAATTTATTGAATTTTGTTTAATTTTGTATTATATTATTTTGTTAATATTAGTTTGTTAATTTTGGTTTAATTTATTTTATTTTCTATCAATTTGGCTTAGTGTATATATGTTTTTAATTTATTTTTTTATGAAGTACTTTTGCTTATATTTTTACTTTCTTTATGTATAATCTGCGTTCCTTGGCACCAGTACCGGCATACCTATATACAAGTATATATAGGAGTAAAGATTATAAGCTGCTGTCTGGCTTTTTGCCTTGGCATATAAGCCAAAAATAGCGCAATTTCTTTAAAGCTAAAGTAAATTTTGTTGTCATCGCAGTTTACTTAACCCACTTTAATTGAAAACAAGAAAAATACATTCACCAGCAGACAGTGAGGACATGAATGAGATAAAAAGAAAATATAAATTACAAAATTCTATGGCAAAATGTGACGAAGAAATTATGGAAGACTTTTGGAATATTTATTTTTAATGAATCTTTATTACTATTATCTGAAAGTGATTTTTATATAAAATTTTTAGTAAGGTATTGATATAATTTAAGTTATTAAATATTATTTTAATTTGCGAAGAAAATTTCGCTTTTAAGCTAAGACATTTTATTCATACCTTCATTCGATAAACTGGATTATTGAGATTTAATTGCCAACACATTTCTACTAACGCTTTCAAAAAGTAATAAATTTTCAATCGTTCTCACAATTATGCCAATAATTATTTTCGGAAATAAAAAGTGCATCTAAAAGTTGCCTTTGTATGGCTGTCTATAAGCCGGCCGGCCGGCGATTTATGGCTGAAAAACACTTTTCATTTTAAATATTTCCACTCATTATTGCAAGATTTGTCTTGCCCAAGAGACATTTTAGTAAGACGCTTTACACAAAATAATTATAGATATAAAAAGTGAAAAAATATGTATGTATTTATGTACAAGAAATGACTTACAAGCGCGCCATACTACATGGCCAAGCGCCAAGTGGGTCATTTACATTAACTATATACGAGTATATTCAATCATACATACATATTCACATATGATTACTCACTCAGAGGTGGCAAGTGATTTTAAGTGGAAAGCACAATATTTATATATATGTAACATATGTGAATATGTACATACGTATTCGTGAGCATATGCTGCAGCAGCTGCAAGGCATTTAAATAGTTTAGTTGTCGCTCTTTATCAATCCAATATTTCCGTAGCTCTACAATTTGCAAGTATTTTTTCTATCTGTAATAAAAATTAGCAATCGTCATAATCGTAAATATTCTAATAAAATTTGTTGTGATTGTTTCGCATTACGCACAGCATCAATCAACCAAAATCAGTGGTGTGCAATCAATTGCACTTATGGAACTTCAAACGCTTTCCATTTGCTTTGGCAATTACAAATTTTAATATCCTATTTTCACAAATTTATTGACTGGAAATTGTTATTGTATTGCAGTGTTCAACCGCATAGTATGTAAAACATTTTTCTAAGCATTTTCTAGGAAAAAGTAACAATTAATAGAACAAATGATTTAATTGATTGAATGGTGAAAAGGATATTCTACGAATTGATAAATGATACTAAAAGCATTTTCAATGAAATTTTAAATATAATATATGTATAGGCAAGGCGAAAAATAGAAAGTTTCCGCGGTTTACATTAATTCAATTGATTTTTAATTTTAAGCAAGTACATATAGACCATTATTATCTACGACCTTTGGCATTTTAGCTAGCTAGTGTAGCTTCATAATTCCATTCATGTGTATAGCTTTTGTGGTTTATCGGCAAAGAACTGGACGAAATGGTTTTCAGCGGCTCTTCAGTCAGCCAATTTTTTAACATAAAATGAGTTTTGGAGAGACCAAAGGCAGTCAAGGTTCGTGCTATATGTTGGGTTCATCACTACTTCCCAACCAAGCTAGGGTTGTTATCGTAAAAAAGCATACAAAACGCATTTCTTCGAAAATTTCACTCATTTTCAAATCAAAATAACTTTTCAAAACAATAATGATTTACAAAACAGTCTACGCGAAAAATATTACTTGAAATGTCAGCCATCAAATACGTGTTAGTTTCTCAAAATTAGTCTTGTCCGAAATAAGAGTATCAACACCATCTAGTGGCACACAGCTTGTCGTTCCATCATACCATCGAGGCTGTGATATTCACTGTTACCAACGCACAAAGGACCATAAATATTTCGCAAAACCTTTCTCTCAAAAACTCCTAGTGCCATCTTATCGTATGTAGTCATCGTCAATGCCTCCGCACGATATAGCTGGACGTGAATGCTGATCGAGTTGTAGATTTTGATTTTGGTTCCTGGAGAAGGGACTTTTCTTTTCAATTGCCTACTCGGTCGTAGCGGCACTTGTTGGCAGTGATTCTGCGTTGGACTGCCAGGTTGACATTGTTGTTGGTGTAAATGCTGGTGCAGAGACGCAAGGATTGCGATCACTGTTTATTTGATGACAGGAGATATTTCGTCTTTTCTTCTTTCTCTACCAGAGAGATACACTTCGCTTCATTATCCAGTCTGGGGAAAGCATAGCTCAAAGCGCGGTTATTATGGCCAACAATATCAATACATCGGCGTACGCCAGCAGCTGTGCACTCATATAGAAGATTGTAACTTCTCAACTCAGCTCTTCAGCCCGTATTATTTTCTCCAGCATCAAATTAAATGACACGATAAGAAGTCATCTGTTTGCAAGCTTATTTGGTATCAAACACCTCAGAAATGTTATTCCCGATCTTGATAGAGCTTTTGGTGTTGCTTGACGTCTGTGTATTATAAGTTTACATTCAGACATAGCGGCGTTGAAACAGTTTCTTTTTGTACTGTCGAAAGCTGTTTTTATGTGTCGATCCTCTTTTCACGGATCTTTCCAAGATGTGATGTATGGAGAATGTGTGGTCAATTGTAAATTTTCCAGGTCTAAAGCACTGATAAGGTAAAATTAGTTTGTAGATGAAATGTTTTTGGGGTTTAGTGTATGCATGCACCTGATCATTTCTTTGCCGCCGTATTTGAAAAGCTCTGCTGGTACACCATCGGCTTTCGTCGCTTTGTTGTTATGCAGACGATCAATTATTACCAGTGGCCGCGATAGCCGAATTGTTAGCATTGCGTACTGCCATTCGGAGGGCCTGGGTTCGAGCCCAGATTAAACTTTTCTAATTGCGGTCGTCCCTCGGCAGGGAATGTCACGCACTCCTAGTGTATTTCTGAAATAAAAGATCCTCATAAAAATCTATCCGCAGTTCGGAGGCGGTTTAGAATAAACTATAGGTCCCTCCTTTTGTTGTTATCTAGACGCGAAACCATAAATTGGAGGAGGGGCTCGGCTAAAAATCGCTTCAGCGGTTACAAAGCGCCATATATATATATATATATATATATATATATATATATATATATATATATATATAATTATTACTAGAACTTGTTCATAGTCGGGCGGTTTGCCGAAACCGGTGTGTTACTAAACCAAATTTGACAAGGGATGACGGAAATTCGTTCCGATATAAATCTAACATATATTCCTTCGTCATCGATTGGGGAATTGGGTTCGCCAGAACTGGTGTTTCATTTTTGCTGTTCCCTCCATAGATTCGGGATACTCTGGACATTAGTCGCTAGATGACCTCTTTAGATCCTACAAGAGTATGCTCAGTTCTTGGTGTCTGCTTTGTCTCCACTGGCTATATTTTTAGAGAATTTTTATTACATTATCATTCCTTGTACGGGTAAAAATGCCTCCAAAACACGGCGTTACAAAATCTCATTCCTTGCATAGATATCAAGCCAGCACGTTATATCAAACCTCTACGGCTTCGGAATCCGCAGAAGGAAGAGCTATATTAACGTTAAATTGGCTGTCGTTAAAGTTCAAAATATCCAATCTATGCGTACATCCACAACGTCGGGTATAACAAGGGCAAATAATCCACATCAAAGTTCTTACCGAGAAAGACCGGCAGCAACAAATAGCATCGAGAAATTAAACCACTTTGTACCCGCGAAGGAAGTAGGTTCAAAAATACCACGATCTGATGAGAACACTTTGATTGTTTCCAATAGGCATATAACCTCAAAAGTTTTACATCCAGCGGCGCAGATTACGACCTTCACTGAGGTGTGGAAATAACTCACAGACAGGCGTCATGCGGATGGTTATACGATTATCTCCACAGACAATTAGCAGTTAGTTCTGGTGCTGCTTTCCGACTACTACGAGATGTTCCAGCCTTCTAATGAGAGCACCATAGTTCGAAATGGGCTCGGAGTTAAGTCGAGCCAACACGTTTTTAAATTAATTTTTAGATTTGTACACTTATTTTTAGGCTCAAGTGATAGTATCTTGGATATTAAACATTGAAGAATTCCCAATCCTATTAATTTACATTAATGGTATTGAGATTGTCACTCAAACGCTTTACCATTAGCTCAAATCAACAGTATTTGCTATGAAAAGGAAATATAAGTTAATTAGCCAGTTAATTAACCAATTTAATTAACTAAATCTATAACTAATGAAAATCATCAGCAAAACATCTGACTATGAGACAATTTCCACCCGGCTTAATGCTAATTTATTTTAATTTTTTCCTAATTTTTTTGGCACACAAAACATTTGTTTTTTATTATACAAATTTTATCTCTTGCCATTTTCTGATTTGATCATTTTACTGAATCTTTCTTGCACACACCTAAACATACATATATTCTATTTAATGAAACAAGATTTCGGTTCTAGAATTTTTCAAAAATATTATATGATTTGTTCGATGTATTTGGCTCGCAACGGTAAATGAAATGCAAAGAGATTTAAGCAATGATACATGTAGAACATATTTCAAAATATTTGGAATTATTTTTAAAAATATACCAACACACACATACAAAGCATAAAAATCATAAATGTTAAATGTGTGTTTGTGGAAAATTAATGGAGCGTCGCCGTCTTTCTAATGCCCAGTCAAAATGAAAAAACAGAAAAGACACGAAATGCCAATGCAGAGATGATACGCAAGTTGAGCTAATGAATATGTGTAAATTTAGAAAATTCGTAAATCTTGGATAAGCAGATTCTATGAAATCAAACAATTTGGAATGATTTCAAAGCTTTATATGTACATATGTACATATGTACATATGTACCTACAGTTGTTTGTTTGTTTGAGTATATAAAAATTGTCTTTAAAAATATTTATGTGCGTGTATGTAAATTAAATTAACAAAATATACATATTTATTTATTTATTTGCCACAACTGCAATAACCATCGATCAGTCGCATTTGCGGCCGCCTGCGAACTTGACTAATGCACAGTGTATCGTGAAGACATGTTATACATACATACATATATGTATATGTTACATATGAACAAATGCCGTAATTTTGACTAATTACTTGTTGCTTCTAATTAATATTTTGTTTATTTCCAAAAAATTTCATAGAGATCGATTTTTCACTGCCTCTTAGCGAAATTTATTTACAAGCGAAGAGCACGTATTTACTTCACGGTTGTTAATATTTATATGAATTCATATCTAGTTTTAGTATAAATAGATTACTTTAGCGTAATATGTAGATAATATGAATTTATTTTATTAAGTGAATTGATCTCGCATTGAGTATATTGTGCGCTTCCGCCTAACCTAACGTTTGTCATTAAACAATTCGTTCGATTGATCAATTTTCTTATTTTCTTTCATCCATGCTCGCCAATTTCCGTTAGAAGCTGCGGGCTTTGTAGAAGATATGACATTCCAAGCTCCGGTACTCGCAAATGTAGTGCTCCAGGGATTTGTCCTATTCTGCGAATGCTCCACACTCCGTTGATCCTTGGGTCTAAGATTAGAAAAAGTTTCATCAGTGCACTTTTCATGCATAATTTTTGAGTGGAAAATAAACGGGATATAAAATCAAAATGAATTTGGTTTTCTGGCTTGTGCCGTGTCTGGTTTCTGTTTCCTCTGGATTATATTTTTCCGGTATTTGATCATGTTTGGAATAAGTCAGATCAGGAGTTAGCGTTCCAGGATGTTGTACTTCGGGATTTTGTGTGACGGGATTTTATTAAAGACTTATACAGTGAAACGCCTATTAGATAAGTAGGTTTCAAAATTATTGTAAATGTAATAGGTAATAACTATCTGTCCATTACAGGTCAAAGGTGAGAGCACCATCAAAAAAAAAAAAACTGCAAAATAATACTCTCTAAACTCGACAACTTGACTTATATTATTATTTATGCGATTAACGATTCAGATTAGCAGCGAATATTGAGTCTTCCGAGTTTATTTCTGACATGAATAAAAGCTCCCTCGTCGTTCGTAGCTCCCTACAATTGTTGGATAAACATCAAGGCGTATATTATTAGAAGAGGAGCTTGAATATAATTTCAACCCCGAAAACTTATAAGCGGATGTTTTTTTAAAACATCCTAATATATAGGTTGCTTACTGAGGTGATTTTATAGTAGACGCGTTGAAAGGCAAATACGTTTCACTAATTTTCATCTTCTTATCTCGATAGTACTTTGAACCTTTTATGCTGCCAAGTGTCTGATGTTCGAATCGGGCGATCAGTAAGCTCGCAATTCAAATTGTTGCTATCATTCCTGTGATTTGAAGGCTAATTTTATTTATAACTTATTTCTAATGATACACTTAGCTTTTTCTATATAGAATTATAAAAAAGTCATAAGAGAAACCTCTAACAAACAAAGTGCTCAAACTTTTACTTTAAATTCATTTCTATTGTGATTGATATTCTTTTATTTATGCTTATAATGATATAAAAATAGCCAACTATTTTGTTCCACAATGAGTATAAATATTTTTACTGACAGAACTGTCAGCATTATAGACATATTTGCTAAGTATCTAAAATGATAAATTCATCTTATTGGAAATACATGTGTATTTCATATTGTAGTGAAGGCAATTCCTAAAAATAGTTGCGTGCCAACAGGGAGGGAGAGTGGGAAAATTAAAACGTCACAAGTGAGAGAAATCTTAAAAAAAATAAAGAAATCATATAGATGCATTTAAGTATTTCATAGAATTTTTTCAAGGTAGTCTACGATATGAATCAATTCATATTTTTTCAAGTTTTAAATATTTTAATTCTTAGAATTTTTTTTTTAATTTACACATTTAAAAAGTAGATTTTAATTTTTAGATTTAAAATGAAAAAAAATTCCTACTACTTTCCTATAACTACCTCAAAACGACTGAATTTCTGCAAGACTTTGTACTTTCCATGGTAAATAATGAGTTTTCAATATGTGAACAATATTAAGATATTCCCCAATTTGAACAATGAAATATTCACTTAATATTTTACCTATTTCAATGTCTTAAAAATATATATATGTAGGTCATTGCTACTGTAGCATAACAAGTAGATAGCAAAATGCATGCTTGGAGGCAGTCGTCACCTTTGATTTACATTTCGTCGCTCTTTATCAATCCTTTAGTATATGGCAAAATATATACATATTTGAAGGTAATGTCCGCCTTCCGTATACAGCAGAAGAATAAGAATGGTTATTAGCAATATTTAAATTTATGTTTTATTTTACTCTATATTTTTTTATATATAATATTAAATAATAAATTATCAATAAATATACTTATGTATATCCAATAGAAAATAAAAGTTTTTTCAACATCGCAAAAAATCTGGACTTAAAATTCAGAAAACAAAAGTCTTAGTAAGGAAAATTTTCCTCAATCCTTGTATTTTGTTATTTATGAAGCGACTGACGAAAGACAGACGAAATGCAATGCAAAGGTGGCAATTGCCTATTAGCATCAATATTGCTATATCCCAACTCACGTGAAATTCTATTTAACAAGAGATAATAGCTACCGTTAATACTATAGAGTATAACCGTAGGTACAGACGAAGGATGGTAGCACAGGTAACGACAGACCCTGAGCAAATCGCTTCCCCGAGTACTAGAGAGTAGTACGTATTTGCATGCTTGTGTCTTTTCCCTGCAAATATTTGTGGACCATATGGTTTATTGGAGTACCTATTGAATTAATCCGCTATAGTCAGCGTTCGATCAACTTATATATCGCCATTACTTTGTTATTAGCCGATCAGTACTCGTGCTAAACGCACGCATTTACTATACGAAGTTGCAATTGAGCAAGTTCTATACTCGTAGCCTGAAATTGAGTAAGTTTCGTTTCGTTTGTGAGCTCTGCTGGTACGCACAGAAAAATTTGGAACTAATATGTACAATATATTCCAATGCATATAGAACAAAAAAGCAAATGAAAATATTTCATATATTTATTAGTAATAAATTAGTAATATTAATACAAATTTGTATGATAAATATTATGTTTTACTAGCTATTCACCAAATCGAAATGTATTCGAAACTGAAAAGTATGTTCGAATTGAATTTTTCGCAAATACTCTCGAAGGCAATCCTTGGAGTAATTTTGTGGAGTAGTTTTAAAACTGATTCCCTATTGGTACTTAGGTAACAATGTTAATTGAACCATATTTATTGTATAAATTGTGTTTGGTTTTGGATTACTCTATTGTACGCAGATAAAGGGTGTTTTTTATAGAGGTATAGAACTTTAAGTTGGCATTTTTTCAAGATGGCGACCGATTTAACAGCTGTCAAGTGATTTATTCTCAGTTTGGTTTGGCAATTCATCATGAATAGACGCTTGCAAATAGTGCAATTTTATTTCGAAAATAATGATTCTGTGCGGAAAACGTATCGCGCACTATTTTGTTTAGCGATGAAGCGCACTTCTGGTTGAATGGCTACGTCAACAAACAAAACTGCCACTTTTGGAGTGTAGGTAATCCTCAAGTGTATGTTGAAACACCGTTAAATCCAGAAAAACGGAATGTTTGGTGCGCTTTATGGTTATTGCCGATATACGGCCACAAATGTTGGAAAAAGTCATCGAAAAGTGGACGTCCAGATTGGACTACATCCGCGCCAGCCGTGGCGGTCATATGCCAGAAATCATATTTAAAATGTAATGCCACAAGATTATCTTTCGGATAAATAAAATTCATGTCAATCGAATAATCCATCGTTGTTTTATTGCAACTTAAAGTTCTATAAAAACACCCTATATATACATCGCGTGTGCATGGAGTAATAGTGTTCTTTGCAGGTTTATTCGCTATTCAAAGGCTTTCATGTAAATGTAAGTATCAATACCTCGAAATAAGCCAAACGGAATGGTGTTGATCTATGCTTATTTACAATAAAGTTAAATGTATAAGAATAGCTTGTAATCCGCAGTCGTAGAATAACAACATTGCGTAGCGAACATAGCTATGCACGATCTATAGTATTATCTAAATCATATTAGTTTTAGTCAATCTGTCCGCGATGCTTATACTAGTCCCTGGTTCTCATATAATCAAAAAATTCAATCAGATCTAACCATAAATATGTGTATATATAAACATATATTCAAAAAGGTCGGCTTACCTACTGGAAAAAAAGAATTCGAAATAAAAGGATACATCATAGGTCGGTTTATGGTCCAAAAAAGTAGTGTCTGAAGAAAGAATAGTGTTCATGCTAATCTAGGTGAAAAATTACCTATGTACCAAATTTCAAGTAAATCGAACACATAAATACGATTTGTTCCATGGTCCACGTTCTATGCTCAGACCTACTAAATATGAGATATGTTCAAAGGAAAAAATTAAAGTTTTGCTCTTTTTTTCTTTGCTTACTATGGTGTGGTGCATCATGAGTTCCTGCCAAAAGGTCTTACAGTTAATAAGGAATACTACAAGGAAGTTATGCAACGTTTGCGTGAAGAAATACGGCTCAAACGATCGGTATTGTGGAAATACAAATCGCGGATTCTGCATCACGATAATGCACCAGCGCACACATCAATGCTTATTCGTGATTTTTGGGCCAAAAACAAAACCATTTTTTCCTCTTTCGAAAAGTGAAGAAACCGATGAAACCACAGAAACCACAGTTGAAGATATCAAGTCAGAATCGAAGAAGGAGCTGATGGCCATACCGAAAAGCGCATTTCAGAAGTGCTTCGAGGATTGGAAAAGGCTTTGGGACAAAATAGATCTTGATGAATAAATAAGTATTTTTCAAAAAAAAATCAAAAATTCAATTCACCTTTTCCTTTGAACACACATATATGTATATGTTATATAGTATATAGACTAGCGAACTCAGCGTGCTTTGCTACACCTATTAAAAAGATCAAAAAAGAACTAACTAAAATTTTGAATTATCGATTTTTTTTTTTTGGAAATGAAAATAATTAATTTAAAATTTTTTCCAAATTTTTTTTTATAAATTAAAAAAAATTTCATTTTCTTTTTTTCACTCTTTCTCTCTCTCTTTCAACACCACATACAACGTAATGTACGTGTATTTTGGAATTTTTATTGTATTTGTTGTTGCTGCGTGTATTTTATGCGGGTAGCGACCAATGTTCACTACAATGGACATATCTCATGAAAACTTCACATTAACCTTCTCCTAATATCCCTTTATACCTCCTGAAAATTTGATGCAATTTGATGTTGTGGTTCTCAAGTTATAGATTTAAACAAAAGCTGTATTTTCTCATTTATGGTTTCTATAGAAATAGTTTAAATCGAAAAATATTCTGCAGATATTAGCCCTTAATGGGTAATTTTCAACAGTTCCACGCATTAGATAAGTGATTTACAATTAGCAAGTGGTTGAAACAAAGGGCTGATCCTTTCCATTTTGAGTTGGAATTTAGATTTTTTTTATCTAAGGCCAATAACTGTTTATTAAACATTCAACACAAAATTGAAAGATTACAAAAAAAATACAATTCATTTAAGACCGATCAATAAAAACTCAGGTCATTAGCAATCAGAACAATACATCAAAACGATTTAAACTTTAATCGACAAAACGAGTGCAAATGATGGACAGTTGGAAAAACTAAATTTAATTAAATCGAATCGTAAAATGAAAAAAATTTCAACAAACGGGTAAATAAAAATTGGAAACACTAATGTGTATTCTTCTGACCCATAAACTTAAACGAAATCGTGATAAACACTTTTTGAACTAAAATGAAGAAAAAAAAAATTATGTGGAAAAATAATAATAATTTTTTCCAATAATCATTTTGACTATCGTAAACAAAACTTTTTGTTATAACAAATTTAATGCTCATTCACGCTTAACCGTTATCGAACGTATGAAATTTATTTGGTTTGTTTTTATTGCCAAACTGTGCAAAAAAAAACCTCCATTGCGTTGGCCCAAGCTAAATAAGCAACTTTGATAGCTAGCCATAAGTGCATGGTTAATGTTTTTATAATTATTTGTTTTCTTTTTTGTTTTATATCAATGGAATTGTAAAATAATGCGTTAATTTAACTTTTGCATATATGAGTTTAATGTTTGGTAAATCAAAAATATATTTCTCTTCGTTGTTGATTCCAAGATCACTTTTTTTTGTTCTGCTAATTGCATTTGTTTTGATAGTGAAGCGGAAATGATAATTAAATGAGAAAGTAGAAAGGCGATAAAGTTCAAAATATTGCAAATGAAAAGAGTTTAAAAATTATCTGCAAACTTAAATTATTTTTCTGCTTAATAGTTTTAGCTGTAATTACCTTAATTTAACCTGCATCTGAACTACAAAAGACAACAAAAAAGGCAATGCAACACTGAGAACTAATTTATTTGTGCTAATTAAGTTTTTTGTTGGTCAATATATTAAAAAAAAAATCATAAAAATACCTACATTTGAAAAGCTAATTTATATGTATATATGTATGTATATAAATGCTACAAATGTACATTTTTTTGTTGGTGTTTTTATTTGCTTTTTTTTTTTTACTTAAATAAATTTTTAGTAACATTAACGCACATTTAGTTTGTATAAATAAAATTTTATGGCAATTATTTGAAGCAATAATGTTTCATATGTATGTGTTTTGCATTTTTGCGGCTTAGACACGGTGGCGAGTATTCACTTTTAATTATGGCAAAAACTGTTGGAGACTTCTGTATTTATAATTAAAAAATTCAAAATAATTTTGTTCTTTATAAACCTATTTTGGAAAAAAAAAATAATAATAATACGTGACAAATTTAATTATCGAATATAAATTCTTTAAAACATATATATAATATGAAGAATTAATTAGAAAAAATCTATTTCATTATATACATTTTGCAAAAAAAAATATTAAAATTTTAGTTGATTTCTAAAATCTAGGCCATATTTATTATTTATTTAAGGAAGGCTCTCTAGTAAAGGTGCAACTATGTATGGATATTACATATTTTTGATACCAAATGGTTACCAGATGTATTTTCAGCAGCACAATCTATGCCAAACAGGAAGAATCGGAAAGAAAAATTCGAGAAGTGGAATAGAGACCGACCTTTTCGAACTAAATCGTATTTTTGGTTCGAATTTCTTGAAATTTAGCACGTAGTACGACCACTACATATTCTTCCAGGAAGTGAATCTAAGACCGATATATTCCAAAAAATTAAATTCAATCAAAAAGCAATTTACCTGAAAATTCGCGGACTTTTTTCTTAGTTTAATATGAATACTACTTTTTCTTCCGAAAATTGTACCAGGGACATATATATTGGATAAAAAAACGTATTTATTATTCCATCGCTTTGAAAAAAAAAAACAAATATTAAAAATATCTTTATGGCTCAATTTGGTTATACTTTTCAAAAATCAATTTAATTCGGTATGTAAGTGAGTTTTCGCTTTTCAACACAGCTTTTTTCCGGAAAGAACTATTAGTAAGATGGTATCTTATGTCTAGAAAAATGTTTATAGCATTTTAATTTCCCGAGATCTGAAATGGAGATCCTAGTGTCCTCATCAGCGGAAAAGCAACTAAAATAAAACAACTCAGCCGCTGTAATATTTAAACGGCAAATTTTGATTTCACATACTTATGTACATACAAATACGTAGCTAGATCAATAATATAATGGAAATTTAATATTTTGCATTACTCAAAGATTAGATATGACATATTTTTTCTTTTATCCCTTATTCTTTACCTATCACCTCCTTTTCAATAGAAATTATAAAAGCTAAATTCACCAAAAAAAAAAAGAAAGAAAGCCGGAATAACGTGTTTAATAAGTAAATTTTATTTAATTTTTAAGTGTAAAGTTCTTCGTGGTATGGATAGACTTAAGCCTACTTATATTGTGTTCAGAATTCGAATTTATGACATTCCTCATAATACGTAGTACGCAAAATTCTCATTAAAACAGTTCTTTCAAAGCATCATGGAAAGACTTACGCTTGAACAACGTTTACAAATCATTCAACTTTAATACGAAAATTCACGTTCTGTAAAGAATGTGTTTCGCGCGCTTCGCTCAACTTATGGTCAACATAATCGGCCCACGGTGCTTATTATCCGCAAAACGATCACTCATCTTGAGACCTAGCATTCATTATTGGATAATATTCGACTGAATAGATCACGTCCAGCACGCACTGAGTGTGTACACGAAATCCGTGGAGAGTAGATACGGCGCCGTTCGCAGCAACTCGTACTGACGTGTGGAACGTTTTGGCACATTTTACGTCGAGATCTTAAATTGAAAGCGTACAAAATACAGCTTGCGCAAGAACTTAAGCCGCTCGACGTTCCCAGGCGACATCGCTTCGCTCTATGGACTCTTGAAATGTTCCAAAAGCATCCGACGTTTTCGAGCCAAATTTTGTTTAGCTCAATGGGTATGTAAAAAAGCAAGCTTGCCTCATTTGGGACGAAGATTAACCTGAAGAGATTCAAGAACTGTCATTTCATCCAGTAAAGAGCAAAATGATGCCGGTAAGAACGTAACCGTCAATGGCGACCGTTATCGCGCCATGATAACCGCCTATTTGTTGCCTGAAATTAAAGTTGGTGATCTCCGCGACATCTGGTTTCAACAAGACGGCGCCACTTCGCACACACCGCATCAATCAATCGATTTATTGAGATAACACTTCGGTGTGCAGATAATTTCAGGCTTTGGGCAGGTCGATTGGCCAACAAGATCGTGTGATATTACACCGCTAGACATTTTCCAGTGGGGATATGTAAAGTCTAAAGCTAATGGGGACAATCCCGCTTCCATTCAGGCTTTGGAGCAAAACATCACGTGTATAATTCGCCAGTTACCAGCTGAAATGCTCGAACGGGCCATCGAAAATTGTAGTCAACATTGAAAGATATAAACTTCAAAATCAATGCTAAAGAATGTTCTTTCGAATGATAATAAACATTCCCCATTAAATTTTAATTTTCTGTATTTGGGAAATGGATCACCATTTATATTATTTCCTTATTCTTTCGTTTTTATCATTATTCAGGCTGTAATATTTAAAAATGTTAATAATTAAAAATATAATTTCCACCAAAATATTTATAAAGTCAGAAAACTCATTACCTTTGTTCATATTTATAAGCACGATGAGTACACAGATCCTCTTCTTAATTTATTTTAATATGACATGTAGTTTTTAGATTCACGAAATACATAATTTTATTGAAAATTGAATAAGGAGTTAAAAAGTATTTATTTTCATAATTGTGACATAATCGTTACATGCATAAAAACTAAAATTAGCAAATTAGATTGTAACTTCATTACTTTTTTTCTCTTAAAGAATCTGATCTTATAATATAACTTTTAACCCTCAATTGTGATATTGTCTTCGCACGGCGACATTTCTATGCAAATTGGGTTGCAGGGGACATATTTCAAGAGTGATAGTCCTTGGCCAGACAAAAAACCGGGTCGTTTCAGCATAAAACGACTATTGCGAGAGCGATTGGAGTTTAATCACCTCTTACGACAGGCATGTCTGTTAGCATATTCTTAAACCCCTAACCCATAGGGTTAGTACAGCAAGCTTATTGTTATTATATTGTAACGGGTTTCATAGTTAACCTCTATGATTTATACCTGCTGATGACCCAAACATTCCCCTTTTGCTGTTTTGGGACATACTGATAACACGACTGCCTGCGGTAGCTGCTGCCACTCCTTTCGTACTTGGGATTTCCGTCACAATATACTGTGTCCTTAAAGTTTACCAAAATGTTTTTTTTTTTTTTTGTAATATGCACACTATAGTTCAGCTAATATCTGCAGTTACGATCGATTAAAATTTCAATACCTATGAACAAAGTAAATCATCACGAAGAAATCCTGAAAAAAATTCTTGCAGCGGAGGATATGGCCGATGTTGACGATGTGAATTCCGGTGCTATTGATGATGAGGAAGATATATCTGAGCTTCATCATGCGCTTTTAGTTGAACAAAATTCATCTGAACACGAAGATGTTTGTATTGAAGTCGTCAAGCAAGAGCCCAATGGCTCAACAAACATTATTTTGAGCATACATACTTAGCCTTCCGGCACAACTGGACATAGAAGCCGATTTACCACCAACTTCAGGCAGTGTGACCAACTATTCAATTTTTGACTGCGCGAGACGAATCGCCTAACATCAGAAATAATACAGACCTCTAATGAGACTAATCTAATATGTAACTCAAAATAACGAAAACCGGTAGACGGAACGAAATTGTATGCTTGGTTCGGATTAATTAAAAATATTATTTGTTCGTTTTGTTGGAGGTAACATCGTTTTGTGCGTATGATATTAGTAAATAATCACCATGTATTTAGATGAATCATATACTCCAAACGAGGCAATACGAGTAGTTGAGCGACCTTTTTTTTACAATGAATAACAATCTGCGATAACGTTATCACTTTACTCACTAAGCTTAAAAGGTTATAGAGTACCATACACAGTGATGCAGAAACCATAACCTTTTCTAACAACGCCTATCCAGCCGCAGCGCAGTCAACTACATGAAAGAATTTAATCACATCCTTTACTCTAAACAAATTGTTTTTTATATAGACTGTCGTCCTGCCGCAAAAATATAGAGATCTGACATTTTTTGCATTTATTGATCTTTTTGTTACCAAAATTTCCTAAAATGATGAAGTCGATGCTCGATGTTAAACTAAATGAAGCCAAACTAATGATTAATTTGGAAAATTTACTTTTGACGACATATTTCGGGGTTTGAAATAAAGGCTTCACTGCGCCAACATTAATATACTCCGGGAAATATTAAACTAATAAAAAAAGTACTATATTTAAATATGAACGCTTGAAGCAAGAGTTACATATATTAAAAACCAAAAACGATTTTTTGGTGACTACTTTCGTACATCACCTGAATTATTTTTCATATTAAGAAGACTCAATAATTAATACAGTTAAAAGCAGAATTTTTGAATTTTTAAATTTCCTATTTTTTACAGCGCCGTGCATCACGACGCGCCTCCTTGCGTCGCGGCTCCATTTCAGTGTTGCCTCAAAAGTCTGCCGAAATTCCATGGGACATATTGGAACGTCTGTTATTGCCATTCCTCTTTTGTCATGCTGCCGCATTGATAATCTCAACATTATTGCACGCCTTGGATATTTCGCACATCTCTACGTTTGCGGTATTCGTTTGGTTTGCGCTGTCAACTGTTGGAGCTGTGCTCTTCTATCATTTCGTTAAGGTAAGTGAATAAAATGGAAATCAAATTTATATTATTAATAATAATAAAAACTAAAATTAAAACAAACAAAAATTAAAAAACAAAAAAAAATAAAAATAAAAATAAAATTAAAATAAAATAAAAATAAAAATAATAAATATACAAAAAATATAAAAATAAAAGACTAAAATTAAAACTAAAATTAAAATTAAAGTTAAAATTAAAATTAAATTTAATAAAAAATTAAACATTAATATTAAAATTAAAATTAAAATTGAAATTAAAATTAAAATTAAAATTATAATTAAAATTTAATATTAAAATTAAAATTAAAATTAAAATTAAAATTAAAATTAAAATTAGAATTAAAACTAAAACTAAAATTAAAATTAAAATTAAAATTAAAATTAAAATTAATATTAAAACTAAAATTAAAATTAAAATTAAAATTAAAAATAAAATTAAAATAAAAAAAATTAAAATTAAAACTAAAATTAAAATTGAAATTAAAATTAAAATTAAAATTAAAATTAAAATTAAAATTAAAATTAAAATTAAAACTAAAATTAAAATTAAAATTAATATTAAAATTAAAATTAAAATTAAAATTAAAAATAAAATTAAAATTAAAATTAAAATTAAAATAAAAATAAAAATTAAGACTAAAATTAAAATTAAAATTAAAATAATTATTAAAAAAATTAAAATTAAAATTAAAATTAAAATTTAAATATTAATTAAAATTAATATTAAAATTAAAATTAAAATTAAAATTAAAATTAAAATTAATATTAAAATTAAAATTATAATAAAAAATAAAATAAAAATTAACATTAAAATTAATATTAAAATTAAAATTAAATTTAAAAAAAAATTAAAAAAAAATTTTAATTATAATTAAAATTAAAATTAAAATTAAAATTAAAATTAAAATTAAAATTAAAATTAAAATTAAAATTAAAATTAAAATTATAATTAAAATTTAAAAGAAAAATTAGAATAAACATTAAAATTAAGATTAAAATTAAAATTATAATTAAAATTAAAATTAAAATTAAAATTAAAATTAAAATTAAAATTAAAATTAAAATTAAAATTAAAATTAAAATTATAATTAAAATTAAAAGAAAAATTAGAATAAACATTAAAATTGAGATTAAAATTATAATTAAACTGAAAATTAAAATTAAAATTAAAACATAATTAAAATTAAAATTAAAATAAAATTGAAAATAGAATTAAATTTAAAATTAAAATTAAAATAAAAACTTAAAATTAAAATTAAAATTAAAATTAAAATTAAAATTAAAATTAAAATTTTTATTAAAATTAAACTTAAAATTAAAATTAAAATTAAATTAAAATTAAATTTAAAATTTAAATGGGAATTAAAATTAAAATTGAAATTAAATAGCAGATTAAAATTAAAATTATAATAAAATTAAAATTAAAATTATAATTAAACTTAAATAAAGACTAAAATTAAAATACAATAAATAAATTAAAAAAAGAAAAAAACATCAAAATAAATTATAATTAAAACTTAAGACCAAAATAAAAATAAGATCAAAAAATAAAATAAAAATAAAAATAAATAAGAATAAAAATAAAACTTAAAACTTAAAACTAAAATAAAAATAAGAATAAAAATAAAATTAAAAAATAAAATTAAAAGAAAACAATAAAATAAATAAATAAAAATTCAAAATTAATAAAAAATAAAAAGGTAATGCAAAAAGCTAATTTAAAAAAAAGTTACAAATAAAATTAAAATAAGAGAAGTAAAAAAAGTTATATTTAAAATTATAAAAATAATAAATATTAAATTAATTTAAATATAAATATTAAAAATTATATTAAAATAAAAATAAAAATTAAAAATTAAATAAAAATTAATATATATATTAAAATAAATCACAAAAGAAAAACAAATTTAAAATTTCAAAAAAAAAACAAGGGAAAAAATTAAGATTAATATAAATATGAAAATAAAAATAAGCATGAAAATAAAGATATAAACAAAATAAATAAATAAAAATAAACTTAAATGTATATAATTATAAAAATAAAAATAAAGGAAAATAAAAATAAAAATATTAATAAAAATAAAAAATAAAAACTAATTAATCAGGGAATGATTGACAAATATGTAGGCACATAGAATTGTTTATATATTCGAAAAAATAAAATGAGCTCAAAACTTTTTAAATTTAGGTGAGAAATAAAGTAAGAGATTAGTAAGCAAAAATTAATAAATATATATATAAAGGTACACTCACATATCATGAAAGAGTTAATTCTTTATTTGCTCTTCAACATATCACTAAAAATAAACATAAAATCAAAAATATATGCAATGCAACAAAATCTAGGTTGAAATATATTGGACATGAAATAAAAAGGTAAAAATAAAATTATAAAAACACAGTAAATATACCCAATAAAATCGTATAAATATATAAAACGTATACATATGCATACGCAAATGTTTTTCCAAAAATATAAATGCGAATAAAATCGAAATAAATATGAGAATTGAGTCATGAAATAAATCGGAAAACAAATTAAAAATTATATTAAATTTTGATTTTACGGCTATATGACCATTTTGATAGAAAAGTATATATTTAGTTCAGCGAGGGAGTCCATAAAATAATGCAGATCTTATTATTTTAATAAAATTATTTATAGACAAATTTTTAGAGTTGCGTAAGCGATTTTTATATTTGTTGTGACATATGTATAAGTAAGTACATACGTCATTTATAGAGAGATTTTTTTTAAATAATTTTTTTATTGAATTTCGAACCTCATCTTTACGGAGAGATAGAGAATAAGTTTTCCTTCTTTGTAAAGAAAGTGCGGCATCGATTTGAAAGGGCTCAAGAGATAAATTTATATCAACACACTTGCTCAATTTAAACTTCCCATACTTACTGTTAGGCTAAGGTATACAGTATATTCAAAGGTCAACTAAAAAATACTCAATCTCTCCAAATTATACAGTAGAGTACAAAATCAGATGCAGAGATATCAGTACCTCACCCTACGCTAGGTTGTTTCAAGAGCACAACGAAAACTTTGAATATGTGAGCATAAGAAGTTCCTAAAATTTGTAAACGGTCCTATCTGAAGAACTTTGAATTGCACGAAGAACTATCGGTTAATTTTGTTTCGAGCGAGGAAAAGGTTATACGATTATTGCAATATCATTCGCTGAAGTTATCTCAAGTGCAACCACTTGCGCTAGAGACACTCTATAAAAGTATATTTGTAAATGGTGATCTATTTCCAGATTCCCTACTTTTTAAAGAACATAACATAGAAAATTCAAATTTAATGGAGAGTGTTTATTATCATGCGAAAGACCATTCTTTGGCATTTATTATTTGAAGATAATCCTTTTCAAATGTTGGCCGTGGCTACGTTTAGATGATCCATCCGTTGTTTCCAATTTTCGATGACTCGTTCGAGAATTTCAACTGGTAACTGCCGAATGGCACGCGTGATGTTTTGCTCCAAGGCCTGAATCGAAGCGGGATTGTCCGCATAGACTTTAGACTTTGCATATCCCCACAGGAAAAGGTCTAACGGTGTGATATCACACGATCTTGGTGGCCAATAGAGGGGCCCAAAACGTGAAATTATCTGCTCACCGAAGTGTTCTCTCAATATATCCATTGATTGATGCGATGTGTGGGAAGTGACGCTGTTCTTTTGAAAGCAAATGTCGTGGAGGTCACGAGTTTCAATTTCAGGCATCAAATAAATGTTTAACATGGCGCAATTGAAGATTACATTGTCACCGGCATCAGTTTTGAATAAATATTGGCCGATGATTCACCCGGCTTACAAACTACACCAAACCGTTGTTCTTTCTGGATGAAATGGCAGCTCCTGAATATATTCAGGTTTCTTTTCACCCCAAATGCGGCAACTTTGCTTGTTTACATAATACCCATTGTGCCAAAAATGGGTCTTATCGCTGAGAAAAATCTTGCTCGCAAACGTCGGATCTTCGTGGAACCTTTCAAGAGTCCATAGAGCGAAGCGATGTCGCGGGAGAAGATCGAGCGCTTCAGTTCTTGCATAAGCTGTATTTTGAACGCTTTCAATTTAAGATCTCGACGTAAAATGCGCCAAGTCGTTCCATACGTCAGGCCTCTGCAAGAGTTACTACTTGTAAATTAAAAAAAAAAAGATTTGCATTTATTTCTTCATTTTATATGCTGATATTGCGATACTTTTAGGTTAAGTCAACTTTGGCGAACGAATATACATACTTTTTGCAACTGATGGAATAATATTTAAAAAGGGGTATTTGCCGTAAAACAAATAATCCTTTCGCTTTCTCACAAACAAGTCCTCACAGAAAAGAATTTGCTTATTATTGTCGATACTTCTACCACATTTGTATGTGAATGTTCAGAAAAATGGGAAAATCACACTTCTCACTACCACATCCACAGCACAAATTGTCTTCACTAATCCTATTAGCCTGAAAATCGCTACCACACTTTTTGTTGCTCCTTAACCACAATCATGCCAGAGACACACGAACATTTGCGCCAGGAAAGCTTTGGCCAAGTCAAATAGCCATGAAAAATGTGGCAGATGGCATCGGTAAATTGGCATATCATATATGTGGATATATGTACATAATCGTATATAATTTGTATGGATGTGTGTAGTATTTTAAGTAAAGTGCCTATACTTGCTTCACCATTGTCAACCGCTCCATGCTCCGTTCTCTTCACGGCTTTAGGTACACTGACACCAATTGTATTCCGGTGAACAGTTCGCTTTTGTCTTATGCCTTTAAGCACATATTGTACATATGTATATATGTACACACACATAACACATGAATGGGCTCTTTTTTCAACCGAATATTTGAATATCCATAATAAATTTGATGTCGAATTTCAATGGTTTTGTACGCCAAACCACACAGTGGAATCCTTTTTGCTGACACATGCCGCGCTCTGTGGCGCTGTGGTTGCTGGATTTTAACAATGGATAAGTGAAAAAGTGAAAAGGTGCAAGTAGTAGAGAGAATATTGGTGTTGATGTGGAAAGTAAAAATATTAAAATTTTACGAAAAAAAAATTTAATTGAATGCAAAAATAGGTTAAACTCAAGGTAAAGCTAGTTAGAAAAAAAACAGAGCTCAATAATGTTTTCGTTTTAATAAAAAAAAAATTTCGATAAATCTGAAGCGAAATCAATAACATGTCCATTAGGAACGATTAGTGGGGAGCTCCGCCTGCAATTTTAACAAATATCCCATAACAGATGGAATTCTACATTGAACTGTAAGATAGCGTAGAAGACTTGGCCCAAGTATAATAGGATAAACACAATTAAACAGGTTTGAAATGTGAATGGCCCTGATCTATAGTAAACATTGGAAAAATATAAAGAAATTCTCTCGAATAAGATTGCTCCTCTGTTTGAATTGTATATTTCTATCACACATTTGAGCAATTCATTATTGAAGGAGTTTCGACCGAGCTTCGAGCTACTTGCTTAATCAATAGAAAAGTATAAATTTGCACCAATGATTCTAACGATTGAAAGAATAGAACTGAGCTACAAAAATGCATTTAAAAAATCTTCTCCGTCAATTGCAAATTGATAAGTTTTTAGTTACCGACACGCTTGAGTTAATATAACTGAGTTCGCAATGTTGAGTTATTTTCGGTCTGCAAGCATTGTTTGATCATACAAATTTCCAACAATTTTCTTGTTATTCTGCTTGTAGTCAATTACAGTGGATAACAAACGGCTCAACATTCATTACGCTTTATCTGGTATGAGTGGCGGCTTTTTCCTAGATATGCAAAAAAAATTTAAATCCATGATGTTATTCTGCCATAGCTGTTACTTTACTTCCTAAATCAAATGCTTCCATTCCTGTCGGTCATTCCGAAAACTCCAAGCTGGAATTGATGAAATCATTTGTAAAGTCATTTTCAAGAGCTGAAAGTTCTTTCTTACAATCGAAAATGTACTAAAAAAAATTCAGCTACAGTATAAAAAACTTTTCAAATGATTTTTAAAATCATAATCATTCAAATATTGTATAAAAATTATTTTAAAAAAATTGTTTAGGGTCAAAAAAAATGTTTTCTTAATTTGAAAAAGTAAGTCAGTTATGTCAAATATTTAAAGGGCAAAAAATTTAACTTGCTGTTATCTTAAACATGAAAATTACACCAAGCATTTTTCGACTATTAGAAAGAGTGGTGAGGTTAATCAGTTTCAAACGAGGAAGTCCATACTGCGACAATATTGTTATTCAATGTGAATTTCTCAAAAAGGAATTGTTTTTGAATGATTTCTATCCTACCAGAGTAGATTAAATACCGCGGATTCCAAAATACCGAGCCGTATTCCAGCATTGGTCTTACTAATGTTATATACACGGCTTTAATAATACAACGATCCTTGAGTTTCTTTGTACACACAGTTTTACGAACGCCCAAATACATTGCTGTCTAGAACACCAATTCGAAGTGTGAAATTCAGTTTAGGGTGCATAATGATACCCAGGTCAATAAAACGGTGAACCAGATCCAAATTGTAGTTATCTATTTATATGTAGCAGTCTGGCTGGCTCTTCGGCAGAAACACATAACTTTACTCCTTTAAGGTTGAGAGGCATACGATTTATTTTACATCATTCAACCATGCTGTTCAGTTGTCGAAATGTAAGATTTAAAAAGTTCTACATCATCCGCATACTCGTACATTACAATTTTTAAAACTTTTATTGTAGAATCCACAAAAGAATACCTCAAAGAAAAAAGTATATGTATGTATGTGAATGGAAGTAATTTGAAATAAAACAGCAGGAAATACATTTTTCTATTTAAATTCATTTCATTTTATAGATATCATTAGTATCAAAAAAAAAAAAAAAAAAACCAATTTCAATATGTTTTCTTAAATAATATGAAAAATCTTAACATTTGCACTTCTTAGGCAATAAATATATACGGATGTACAAAAATATATAATAAGTTTAGCTTAAGTAAACATTTTTTTCGACTTTTTAAATATTTGATAATCTTTCATTTTTTCTTTTAATAAAAAATTGATTAATTCTATTTGGCATGGAATCTACCTCTAACTGTTTTAACATTAAATTACTAATTCCATCCTATACCACCAATAGGGCCTCCTTGAGTTGTTTTATGGTCTCAAACTGTCTCCCATTTCTATAAACTCCGTTTGAAATTAACCCCCACAAATCTTCAACAGAGCTAAGATCTGGGAATATTGCTGGACACTTCCAAAGAAGTATTTTTTTTTATGAAAGGAAGTATTTAGTCAGTGCTAGAATCTCCAAGAATAATCATAAAGATTACTAGCAACCTCGATCAGTACTTCATCCAATAGCTTAATATATATATATATTCCTTCATTAATCCTTGTGGGTATGAGACACAGTGAAGACTTTCCATCATATTCAAAGGCTGCCAAAATCATCACTGAACCTCCACCATGATTTCGCTTATAGCGAGTTTTGCGAGGCTGCTTTATATCACGCCAGTACTTATGGCAACCATCAGGACTGTCCAAATTAATTTAGTTTTCGTCAGAAAAAATAACCATTTTGAACACATCTCTCCAAAATTTTAGATTTTCAGCAAAGGCCAGACGTGTCCGTATATGTCGATTTTGCAGTTTGGGTATAAGCTGCCAAAGGTCATATGTAACTACTTAATTATTTTGAGTCAAGATTTGGCGGAATCTTCTTCTTGATTCACAAAGATTTAAATGTGCATTGATTTCCAAGCAAGACATGCTTTTTTGCATTGCTAGCCTCCGAATTTCATGCTTACATCTGTCATCGCTTTTAGTCGGCCTTCAATACAGAATTACTAGCCGAGATTCTTACAAAAATTATCACCAATGCACTTCACGTTACTTAATCGCTCTAAAAAAGACACTAAACTCGGAATGCATATATAATTTTTTTCTACGTATAATGCCTGCTTGGTCTCATTTTTCTAATTACAGTACTACGGATGAAGTTTAAAGTATTTGGAACATGGAAATATATCAGAGAATATAACAAAGAGAAAAAAAAAACTTGTATACCTAAAAAGTAAATAATGTTATTAAGACAGAACCATTATTTAGTTGATAGGTGATCCCTTATCCAGTGCACTCAATGGGATACTAACTGTGAACCTGTAAAAAAGTTTTTGTTTTATGTTCTTTTTTTTTTTAACTGACACCACTCCGGTATTTTTCGGACAAGTGCACAACCAGCTAGCAAATTGCAATGATAAACTTATAGTGCTTTAGAGAAGTTTAAGACTTCAATCACATATGACTCGTACATTCACCGATAAGTCTGGTTCGACAGTAGCCAATTGATGTATGTATATGTATATATAAAATTATAGACAAATGCTCATTAGAATACCATCACTAATTTCAATTGGAGTCAATGACCACTTTGGTTAACTATAATTATGCCGGCTTAGACACTAAGATTTATCATGTAATCATCGGCTTATTAAAATAATCCAAACACAATAATCAAGTGAGAGCAAAGCACTCAAGCAAACGAACCAAATACTACGAGCATATAAGTGGTATTAAAATGAGGAATTAGAGCAGAGTAGTTGTGACGTGTGTGAAGTACCGCAAGCAATACAGTAAAGTCTGGCCAGTTATTTCAATAAGCAGCAACAAATAGCATACAGCAATTTCAAAGACAAACAAACACACATACGCGTATGGATATATATGTTGTGTACATATGCATGTGTATATAAATAGAGACACACTTGAACTTGCATCTGAATGTTTACATACAAATATGTAAATATGTCTTCTAACCTGCAACCATTTGTGAGTTATATGGTCGATTGGAGTACATACAACTATACTCCTCTTTGTGAACTATTAGACCAACTCACGTTTTGAAAGGGTGATCCAAGTCATGTTATTTTTTTGTTCATTATTGGCATTTTGTTCATTATTTGTTATGTTTGGCATTTCATCATGGCAAAGCTTACTCCTGAACAACGTTTACAAATCATCAAATTACGGTTCAACTGGTATGTAAACAAGCAAAATTGCCGCATTTGGGACGAAGAGCTGCGGCCAATATTTGAAAAATAAATGCCAAAGAATGTTCTTTCGAATGATAACAAACATTCCCCATTAAATTTGAATTTTCTGTGTTTTTTTCTTTAAAACAAGTTGGGAACCTCGAAACGTATCACCCTTTAATTTCGCAGATACTCCAAAATATGATATTATGTGGGTACTCCATGGAGTACTCGGATGTTATGCAGAAGTGAATTGAATGGTCCAGCCACACAACATCAAAACGGTAATTGGACTAAATTTTTTGTATAAATTGTGGTTGATTTTGGATTACTCTACTGGCCGCGTGGAGTATAAATTTCACGCCTTCATGGAGTACTAGCATTGTTTGCAGGGTAAGCTATAAGCTTAAAGGGATCGACCAATTCGTACCCAATACAATTCTCTATATGTATATATGTATGTGTGTGTGCCGACATACTCAAATAAGATTTCATGACAATAATATCCTTTAGTTATTTTAGGCTGCTCGTTTTAGCCATATTCATACATATGTACATACATATGTACAACTGCCATTACATATCCGGCAGAATTGTATATGAAAATGCCATTAAATTTGAGAGTGTAAGTGCTTATTTTCGTCGCAGCTTAAGTGGGCAGGCGGTCATTCTCCAGTGTTGTTGTTTATACATACATATGTATGCAGGCCATAATGTATATATAGTATATATTTATGTGTGTAAGTATGATTTGTTGTTTACAATATCGTTGTTGGTGTACACAATATATACTTCTCTCAACAAGTATATTATTTCTTGTAGATTTATCGGCTTATGAGTGTTATGGCCAAATTTAGCTTAGTTAGCTGCTGTGCTCTGACCACTTGAGATTTGCCTACGCAAGTAGATACATAAATCTACACGTACTTATGTAATATATGGGTATGGGTACATACGGTGTCACATGTTAACCTTCGTATAAAACAGAGAATTCGGCAAATCCTTGTGTGCAGTCATGTGTACTGGGTTATTGGAATTTCTATAAAGTTCTCCTCTTCGTTAGTTCGCAACAGAGTGGGAGTAGTTTTAAACACAATGTAAGCCAATTATTGTAGCTTGTCTTGGAAAAAGAAATTTCATTTTAGTACAAGTATTGCTATTTTTGGTTACTATAAGTTTTTGCATTTGAAAAAAAAACTATTATCTGCAAAGTTTTTCTGCACTTAGGCTAAATACATGAATTACAACATCCTTGAAATTATAAATCGCCACGTAAAAATGTATTTTTCGTGACAGGACAGCCGTGGGCTGACAAAATATGTGCAAATATATAAAATTTTACAAATTTTACACAATTTTAAAACCATTAGCTGAATGTAGTTCAAAAAGAATGAAACACGTGGCACCATAAGTTGGCAAAGAATATATCGCCTAGCTACGCATAAGCAAAAGCGCCTGCAAATCGTACAATTTTCTAAGAACTAATTTCGCTATAAGCTTAGAATGATAAAAGTAAATAATAAAAAACCGTTACTCTTCCTCCAAAAAGATCTCTAGAGTTGGACCGGGAGAGAAACTCGCACAGAGAGAAGGTGCTGTGGCTCCCATTTATCATTGCGTTCGTACTGTGAAATTCCTTCCATTTGAAATATAAGTGCTCCTCTTCTTATCAAATATTTTTTTTTTTAATTTTCGAAACTAAGAAATAAATAGCGGTTTTCAGCTTTTTCTTTAATAAAGTAATTTTGAATAAATTTTAACAGTTCCACTTCTATTGCGACCTAAAATTACGATCCAAGTAAAAGTGGAAGTTGAAATCATTTGCGAGTATCCCATTCTGTTCATTCGATTTCCTTTCATACGATTCTCGATAAATTAACGGTTGTTTTAGTTGCCATGATGAGATTGTAAATATTACTGAATACAATGAAAAAAAGACAGATCATGACATATTAAAAATGGCCAAAACGACACTTAAAAATCATATCATCCCTATAGGAAAATCCTTTATTACTAGTATTGACTAGTTTGATATTTCATTTTACGCTATTGCGCCAAAAATTAATGTATATATATGAGCAGTATCGTTCGATTAGTTTCAAATTATTCGTTACGTATTTTGTACTTTGCTGACCATTTACCGTTCACAACGTATTGTGTACTTTTCATATATATATATTATTTGTCTAATATTTGCCAATTGCAGAATAATAATTTATGCGACATTCAACCTTCTGTTAATGCCACTAACGGACAATTAATTTCTAAGTAAATTAGCAGTTATAAATTCATGAAATGAAATTGGTCTACTTGTATATATTTATACACATATGTACACATTCGAAGAAATATGCAATTAGTATAATAAAATACAGCTAAGTAAAGTTCTTTGTTCGCTAAATGGTTTTCATAAAACAAAAATTGGAAGATGAGGTCGTCATTTGTAGGAGTCTACCATTCACTAGGGAATGTCCGAAAACGATTATTTTTCATATCTTACAAATAAGCCTCGGATGAGAGACCGTCCTTTTGATTACGACCCTTGTGAACGATTAAAAATTTATGGGAATTCACCTTAAAAATATAAAAGTAAAAAAGTTGAGGCTGTCATCACTGCCGTCCAAGTGGGAATTAAGGGACAATGATAAATGAATCCTTGGAATCGATGGATGATCGTCTCGTCACAATCCACATCGAAATGAAGTTCATCAACTTGTCGTTGATTTGCGTCCACTCGCCGACGAGAAGTATGAAATGTGACCGAAGATGCCTTTTAAAATCGCTTGTAGTGTACTTATAAGCGCTGCTCACGCCACGATGACAAAATTGTGCTTAAAGACCTTAACGACAGGATGGACAAATAAGGTGCCTTCAGCATAACTGTCAGAAAATTCAACCTTCATGATGAAATATCTCTAAACGGTTTGTGGTTGATCGACTGCGAGGCTTTCGAAATATGATTAACTGTAGAGACTAGAAAATATATCACGTAATACGGCATTCGGCGGAATGAAAATCGCGTAATAAAATTGATCATGCTGTAATAAAAGTAATACATATATCTAGTATTATATGTATATGTGTATACATTGCGAGGACCTTATGTCGGTTCGTATCACTATCTTGTCGCAGCAATGAATGCCCGTCAAACATATACGGAACGTTCAACGTCGTAAAGCTCACATTACGGTAAAGTTTGTCGAGGTGCAGTGATGATAAAAAGACTGGCTCTTTTGTGTGGGTGTTGAAAACTTACAGAAGGTTTCAAAACCGGATTACAATTATGTGGGAACCAAGGAGGTAATTGAGTGACTGGTATTCAGAGCATAGTGAGCTAATTAATTCCCCAGCCTTCTTGAAGTCAGTGAAACAGCAAAACAACGGTAGATGACCCGAACCAGAACTCTCGATCAGTTTTGGTGGAATCGACATTCAGTTATGATAAAGTTCGAATATCGTTTGCCATTGCTATTGAGACTATTGGGTGAAAGATTAAAGCCTATCGTCGGACCTTATCAGAAGCGTAGTCAACACTCCAGCTTTGAAAGTATTCGATGCCGTAGCCAATATTGCAAGCATAGACATAGAAAGACCTCCACTCTTTTGGAGCGCTTTGTATTTCCAATTGGCATCAAAACAGCAAAACAAAAAATTAAAAATTGATTATTAAATTTTTAGCTCAAAACAAAAGACAGATGAGATAAGTAATTAATTCCTTCTGTTGAGAACAAAAAGTTAGAGCGAAGAAATCGTAATAAGCTCAAAAATTGGGTTCCTGCAAAAGAAGTCATGGAAGCTATTTGAATGATGATATATGACGTTTTTTTTTTTTTCAAGAAATCATATCACTATTATTGGAAAACCCTAAATATATATACATATCCTGTTTAAGGTATTAGTACAAATTTAAGAAATTTAATCTTTGAGTGTAAGAGGTTCATTTTGCACACTAAAAGGCTTTGGCTCGAATATTTCTACAAACGTTTCTGGCATATTTTCTTAAAATCGTTGTAATGTATCCAGTCGATCCATCGACACCATAACTTAGATTAAATTCATTCTCAATAGTTATGTTTTCAAATTGAATAAAAACTTCTTTTTTTTTTCTTTGAATAGTCATTATTCGTTTTGCAGTATTATTGAGCATATTGTGGTGAAACTTGTGCGGAAATTTATATTATTTATATTCCGCTGTTTCTACTTAATCATGGCATGATATTATATCGCAACCGTGCTTCTGGTATAATATTCTAGTGAGGTTGTATTGAGTTTTGGCTAAGGAATTTTCGGGTTTGAACTGTACACTTTTTTGCTTGAACTTAGAATATTTCCTTCTACATCATAATCAGTTCTTCGGTCATATTTTAGTTTTTAGCAAAAATGATAGCGGCATGAGGAAGCTTTGTCGTATTTGTTCTTGACTAGTCGCAAGCTCTGAAGTTAAAATAAGTATAAGTTTTGAACGCAAGAACTTGTTTATACTATGAGCTGAAAAGCTTTAATATTCTTCCTAATATCAAGATTCTAGATTTCTTAAGATTTTTATTAACCTTTTCAGAGGCCACATTGGAACTCACTCAGCCAACAATTCAAATTTAAAGAAAGTCGGCGAAAGGCGCATAATAATTATTCACTTTGCTATGCCAACTAGATATGTATTTAATGATACCTAATCAAATGTTTAACAAGTTTCAATCATAATAAACACATCCGTGAGCGTAGCCCATGTCACGTAGTTTGCTTGTATAACAACAGTGAATGGACAATGACAGGTTCGAGCTCTCATTCTTTCACAAAATTGTATTGGAAGGTGTGTCATTGTAGGCGAAATGTAGAAAACTAAGTGCATAATATGTGTAAATATATAAAATTTTGTTAATATTAAAAAATTTGAAGACCAATGTTAAATCCAGTACAAAAAAAATGTGCTGCCTAGCTATGCCCAAAATAATCAGTTTTAAGTCGGCTGTAAGGCGAAAATATATGAAAGGAAAGGAAAATATGAGAAGAACATAGTTCGAATCTCGGGAAAAAAGTGTTTAAAAACTTGTTTGTACGTACAAGAGATTTAATTCATACTGTCAAACTCCTTCCTGATGATGCCTAATTGCTCATTTTCTAAGTGTTTAATTTGCCATCATTTCCGTCTTCATATGAATTGAAATATAAAAACAAAAAGGATTATTTAGCTGATTTTTTCTTGAAAATCAATTAGTTTTGAATTAAATTAAAATTACGAGTCAAACACAAGTTTCTGTGTGCCCGATTTACATACTCGTATCACGTAATTTTCTTTCGTGCGATTACCGATAAGTTCACGAATGTTGTTTTGTACTTTGATCCCAGGTTACAAAAACAACTCAATTTAAAGGGTTACCAAAGAGCAAGCCATGCTAAAAAATAAATAAATTTAGCATGATATAAAATCCGCATCTGGGATTGTTTTTATCTATTTTTTACATCAGTCACATATCCGCGGTAAATAGAACTGGGACTGACCTATTCGAAAAAATGGTATTTATGCTTCGATTTACTTGAAATTTGGTACACTTTTTGCTTAAATTAGTAGGAGCACCACTTTTCTTTCTCCCGGAAGTGGACCATCAACCGACCTATCAAAAACTTTATTTATGGTTCGATTTACGCGAATGATGATTTCCAGGTAGTAGACCGATTTAATCGAGAAAAAAAATTATTTATGCTTCGATTTGGTTCAAATTTTAGATGATATGTTTAAATGGACCCTGTATCAGGAAAAAAAATCAATTTGCTTGAATTATTTCTTTACGGGAAAGGAAGGAACCACCGACAAACAGACTAAAGTTAGGACAATTTGAATGTAAGCAAATTTTCGTGCGTATTTTTTTCGCTGCGTCATGTAATGTTACTGTGACCGAAGGCTCCGTTTTCTTTGTTATGAAGCTTTCATATTGATATTTTCGTGAAAGACTTTCAGTAGTGAATTAGCGAAACTCACTTACAAATATGTACGTAGCTAGATCAGTTTTACAAAATAATTAAGAATTTAAACTTTCCATTTAGTTGTTGCTTAATTAGAACTTTAATGACCATTTGCAACACCAATTAGAATAAAAATTGGAGGAAGTCCAGTGTCAATATAAACTCGAATTTACGTCTACAAAATACCAAAATTTCAAGTTCTTAGATGCTTTTTTGGCGTATTTTTGACCAAAAGCCTCATATCTGAGCAAATCGATTGTATGGGCACTAAATTATATAGTATTCTGATTTCGATGATTTTCAGTACCAGTATACAATTCATTATGTATAGTTCATATTCTTAGGTACTTTATTGACGAATTCATGACTAAAAATTTCCGATCTGAAAAATCGGTCGTATATAGGGTTTTACAATAAGAGTGATATGATTTCTTTAAAAAAAAAAACACATTAATTGTTAAGGGAATTCAAATGTTTTTTTTTTTTTTTTTAATTTGGTGTGTAGTACAATCGATACAATTAAGCTCTGAATATAACATCATTCAAATGGGCTCCACGACTTCTTTTGTAGGAACGAATTCGATGAACCCAATTCTTGAGCACTTTTTTCACTAAATCAAATCGTATGTAATGAATAGCACGTTCAATATTGGCTTTTAGAGCTTGAAGAGAGTATGGTTTATTGCTAAAGACCAATGACTTTAAATAACCCCATAAGAAGTAGTCTAATGGTGTTAGATCACAACTTCTTGGAGGCCATTCAATATCACAATTTATTCAAATAATCGAATCTCCAAACCTTTCTCGCAATAATTCGGTTGTGCACGTGCTGTGTGACACGTAGCCCCGTCTTGTTGGAACCAGATGTTGTCAAGATCAACTTCTTCCACTTGTGGCCATAAAAAGTTGGTTATCATCGATCTATACTGCTATCTATTGACAGTAACGGTGCTACCAGCTTCCTTGCGAAAGAGGTCCAGACCGATGATTCCACCAGACCAAAACAAAATCGACTGTTTTGTTTTATTTACAACACAACCCAGATGAAAGTGAGTCTCATCAGAGAAGATGATTTTCTGAAAAAAATCGTTATCGTTGTCAGGTTGTTCCAAAGCAAAATCAGCAAATTCACGGCGTTGATGGTCCGATGGCTTCAGTTCTTGTGCGAGAACAATTTTATATGGATGCAAGCCCAAATCCTTTCTCAAAATCCGCCAGGTTGTGGTATGAGACAGTCCCAATTCTTGAGACCGTTTCGGAATCGACTAATTGCGGTCTTCACCAACACTTGCCTGAACGGCAGCGGCATTTTAATTACTTCGACCGGTTATTTGTCTTATTAGCACATGAACATTATCTTAAGAATGGGTTTTCTCGAAATAAAATGGCAAAAGCGCACGAAAAGTTGCAATTGCAGTACGATTATTTTTATAATAATATTGAATAATTTGTAAACGTTGTTCTTGCGTATATCTTGTCACGATGAAATTGTAAACATTACTTAATGCAATGAAAAAAAAGACAGATCATGACATATTAAAAATGGCCAAAGCGACACTTGGAAATCATATCATCTCTATTGAAAAACCCTTTATATGCTTCCATTTTGACCGATTCCGACAAAGGATCGTTTTAGCGTATAGATACATTTTCCTACCAAGTTGGGGGAGCGTTCAAATAGACTGACGGCCAGAAGCACAGAAAAACAGATGGGCATAACTAAAACAATTCAGCTTCTGATTCTGATACAATCGGTACAAATTTCGTTGGGCCTTCTATCTCTTCTCCTTCTGGTACTTACATACTCCGGCCCAAAGTTAATATACAATTTCATGTACATGAAAGATATACAAATTGCGAAATGTCATATTAACTTATGAATTTTATGACGTGCCAACTCACCGCCTTTCTGACTTAATATTCCTTTCTTCTGTTTATCTTTATTTAGTTTCCTCTTCTCACATAAAAATATTAAGTTAAGTGACTTAAGCATATACATACACATATGAGTGCGATAATTTAAGGAAACTGGGAAAGGCATAGTTTTGCCAACAAAATCAACATTGCCACGTCAAAGTCACGAAGTTAAACAAATTAAGAAAGTTATAAACGCACAAAATAATAAAAATATAACAAATATAACAAATAGAAAAAATAACAAATAAAATGCAAGGAGTACATAGAATATTACGTTGAGCCATAAAGCTTTTAGGCTGAACAACATAGGAAAAAAATTAAAAATTACGAAGAAAACTAAACCGTTAAAGTCTTTAGTTGTCAATAAAATCCAACTGGGCATGAGATAGAGAAAATAAAAATAAATAACAATAAACATAGGCAATAAAAGAAAAGAAAAAATGAAAGACCAACAAGCAAATGCAAATAAGTGAAAGTTGAAAAAAGAAAAGGTTTTAAACACCGTTACAAACATCAATACACAGTAATAAAAATATATCCCTTGTACTTACTTACCAGCAGCAACAGGATGAGAAGGTCATAGACGAACGACAAAAAAAGCACGCAGAGAAGGCGCTATTAAAGTACATATGTACATATGTATATACGATACGGGCAAACATTGAAAAGTAGAATGAAATAAAACAATAAAATGTCTATGCTACATGCAAAATCAAGGCTAAAACAGATATTCCCTACGACAACATTACACTGCGGCGGCTGCACTGACCGGCAACCCTGACCCGGGCAAAAGTAACCAAACCCAAGCGATATAAAATAACAATAATATTCACACATACATACACATCCTTACAGGCATTTAGAAATACGCAACACCAAAGCAGTATTAACTAGGCGTGCGTATGCAATAAAGGCGCTCTTTTTGCTTTTGCTATAAGCCATGCAGAAAAAAAGGGATATTATTGGGAATAGTACATTTATAGTGTTGTATTTGCGAAATTCGGTCAGTGTTGGGGAAATATTATGTGCAGAGCATAATGAACTGATTTGAGTTACTTTATAAGAATACCCTTTTTTGTCTCAGAGTCATGCTCTCGCTGAATTAATAAAACGAAGAGTAGCCGACGCACTAACGAGGGAGCTTTATAAATACAAAACATAATTTCGATGAAAGTTAGGAGAACAAAGTCAAATATATCTTATTTTATAAGGTCTCAAATGTGAAATAAATAAATTTCGAAAATTTCTTCTTGAAAAGGAAAAATGTATTGATTTTGGAGAACATGAATAATCTCTTTATATACAAGTTCGTATTTGCTGAGATGGTTTCCTTAACCTTCTTTTTATTTTGGGGTTATCTTATAGCGGAGTCCACAGTATCACATCAAGCGTTAAATCTCTTTGCAAACTTCTGAAGATTGATAATTTCAACTGAGTCGTGATCCTTCTCCACATTTATCAGATTTGTCAGTTTCTTCTTCCTCTGCTTCTGAAATATTTCATTGATCCGAATCTTATTACCTTGGATTTCGTTCATTTCATTTATGTATGTATATTTTTAGGTTTTTGTTTCATCGCCTGTGATATTCAACGAACCTTATATTCACTAAAAACTTACTCTTGAAAACTTCTAGGTCACAAGAAATGTATCTTAGCAGAGCAGATGCGATGGTAAATATTTTATGTTTAAACACACAATTTTGAGGGTTTCTGAGTACGATGGTTTCATTTTCAGTCATTTCATTAGCACTTACTTGTAATTATGCCAATATATAGTATTCAAAACATATATATATAAGTTTCAAAAACAATAAAAATTATATTTTTAGTTTTTTTTTAGAATAATTTTTTTTAATATATTTATATTTCGGCTTTATGGCCTTTTTCGACACTGTCGCCGTAGTCTCTTGTAAAATCAATTCCAGCAATTGTTCTATAGACAACATGCTTAGCATATCAAATAGTGTGAATTGAGTGGTACACGACAATAATATTAGTTTTGCCTCATTTCGCATGCAATAAATGAAGTGTCTATTTTTTTTTTTTTTTTTTTTTTTTTTTTTTTTGTAAGTATATGCACCGTAGTAATACTGTACCAAAAATAGCCCAACTGAAAGAAATATAAATTTGTAGGTAAGTAGATAGGGAAATCTATAGAGTAGCTAATCAGGATACTCACATAAACTATGTGGGCGGAAATGTAATATTATAGAAATTACAAGGTAATGGTCAACGGAAGGAAGGCATGGGAAAATACGAATTGAGTGTCAAGCTTTGTTAGTCCGAGGCTGGGGTAAGGCACACACAATAGAAAAATAGTTTTACCAAGAAGGTTGAATTCGAATTTACGCATGACATCACGAGCGGTATGAGGGAAGTAATTTATAGATTATTTTTAAAAGCTCAAGGTACTGAGTTATGAGAAACTAACATACTTAGCGGCATCCAAGGCTAAATAATATCCACCAATATCCCATGTCCATCCTATGCTAGAAGAACGGGTATTAGTCTATCTATTACCTTGATGAACAGAAGATGAGTGCTCATTATGGGTAGTTCGTCTATTTTGCACCGATTCCTCACGTATATGTCACCAAAATGATACTTGTCGAAAAACTCGACGCTCTAGTAAATTTTTTATCGCACCATAAGTGCAGAATGCCCAATATAGCACCTATTTGTCAGTAACTGCTAATATCTTCATCCTGGTATAGAAATTTCCGACCGAAATTTACCCTCATTTTGACCTGTGCACGAAGAGCATGCTGGAGGCGCAGTGATCTGCATACTTATTGAAGAAGTCGGTACTTCCTAGAATTCTTGCATTTCCAAGCATCTTTTGTTATAAAAGGTAATCACAAAACTCTGAACCATTGAGCGGAATGTTCAGCAAATCTCTTTTTACACTTTTTACACTTCCTGCACATCGTTTTCTTCCCCTTTCCATCGATATTACCTTAATACTGCCATTAAAATTTTTATTACGCTTACGTAAGCATTTCCACTTTCAAACTCATTGATATTCAGTGCGGCTGTTATACCCTTAACACCTGCCAACTACCATTTTCAATTAGCTACTGTCAATTTAGTTTACCATTAGAGTAGGTAATGTTCACTATACCCAATAACAAACCGCTAACTACAACTGCCTACAATACTCTATGTTATTGTTATTGTTGTTTTTGTGTATGTTTGCTACGTGCAAAGCCTACAATCGACGCAACATGAATTTGATAATTGTTATAACGCGCTGAGTGCCTCCAAATCCAATTTAGCCGAGCCAAGTAAAGCGTAGAGAGCGTGCACACACCTTACAGCTTCCCGTCGCTGTTAGCCATGCCTATGATCCAGCTATAAAACTTTTAACTAGTTACTACACACTCGCCTTGTATTATTCACTATTTTCAACTCTCCGTCTTGGTTACTTCGCTCTTTTTCGCACTCCCAATTCACTTACACTTCGATATTTTCCTCGAAATTTATCCGGCCTTTTTGTGTAGACTTTGCGCGTCGGCCAAACAAGGACATTGTTTTGCGCAGCTTTTGAAACTTTATTTGTTGCTATTGTAATGCCGTTACATTCTCATCCATTTCGCGGTGAGCTTGTTTTTGTTAGTTTGTTGGCGTGGCATTGTGTTTTCGGATGTCAAAAAAAAAAAAGGTTTTTTTTTTGTTGTAAAAGTCTGTTTGCATATTTTTTTTAACATTCTTTAACATTCCTGCTCGCCATCCCCTGTACTCTGTTCAGTTTTGTTGCCTTTTTCGCTTTTTTTGGTGTTTATTTCTTACTTTCCGTTGATATTGTTGGAAGAGCATTGCTGTTGCTAAAAATAGCAATACCCCGAAGCTAATACATAACATGGTCGGAAATACACAAAAAGAAACGCACAAAAAATATCTAAAAACTTACACCGAAATTCTCCACACTAACATCGTTGTAGTAAGTTTACCAAAAACGACAAGGCAATTAAAATCTGGAATGTCGAGTATATGAATATTTATTATTTTAAACACCGCCATAGACATAGATAATATTTCAAAACGCACGGTGAAGCCAAAGTCAAATTGTTCCAAAAATCTCAATTTATTTTATTTAATGTTAATTTGCTCAATACAAGTTATTCATTTATTTTGCTTCTGAATATTATTTTTTTTTATATATTTTTTTTTTCTTTTTTTTTCTTCTTTTTTTTCTTGTTTTTCTTTTATTTTTAATTTTAATTTTTATTACTTTTTATATTAATTTATATTATTTTATTTTAACGGGTGATTCATTTCGATGTTCTCTAGTTTTAAAGTAAAAAACCCAGAAAATTCAAATTTAATGGGGAATATTTATTATCATTCGAAAAAGCATTATATTACGTCTCAGATGGTCCATCCGTTGAGTCTAATTTTCGATGTGGTGCTTTGCGTTGCTCCAAGGCCTGAGTCGAAGCGCAATTGTCCGCATAGACTTTAGACTTTGCATATCCCCACAGAAAAAAGTTTAACGGTGTAATATCACACGATCTTGGTGGCCAATTGACCGGCCCAAAACATGAAATTATCTACTCACTGAAGTGTTCTCTTAATAAATCCATTAATTGATGCGATGGGGGGTAGAGGCGCCGTCTTATTGAAACCAAATGTCGCGGAGATCATGTGCTTCAATTTCGGTTATCAAATAGTCGGTTATCATGGCGAAATAACGTTCGCCATTGATGGTTACATTCTCACCAGCATCATTTTTGAAGAAATATGAACCGATGATTTCACCGGCCCACAAACCACACCATATCGTTATTTTTTCTGGATGAAATGCCAGCCCTTGAATCTATTCAGGCTGCTCTTCGTCTCAAATGCGGCAATTTTGCTTGTTTACATACCCACTGAGCCAGAAATGGGCCTCATATGTGAACAAAATTTGGCTCGAAAACGTCGGATCTTCTTGGAACTTTTCAAGAGCCCATAGAGCGAAGCGATGTCGCTTAGGAAGGCCGAGCGGCTTCAGTACTTGTACAAGCTTTATTTTGTACGCTTTCAATTTAAGATCTTTCATACGTCAGTCCGAGTTGCTGCGAGCGACGCGGAACCGACTCTCCACGGTCTTCGTGTACACTCTCAGCTACGGCTGCTATATTTTCTGCACTGCGTGAATGTGGACGTAGTCTTCCACATCGATCGAATATTATCCAATAATAAATGCTGGGTCTTAAGATGGGTGTTGGTGCTGCGAATAGTACGCTCAGTATGCCGATTATGTTGATTATAAGTTGAGCGAAGCGCGCGAAACACATTCGTTACAGAACGTGAATTTTCGTAATAAAGTTGAATGATTTGTAAACGTTGTTCAAGCGTAAGTCCAAACAATACTGAAAAAAAATAACATGACAGATTGGCACGACTCACGCCTGATCTGTCAAAAAAATGTTATTGATAAAAATACCTCTACTTGGATCTCCCTTTATTTGATATTTTTAATTTAATTTATTTTCTATTTATTTCAATTTTTTTATTTTATTCTTTTAAACCGTTTTATTTTATTGTATTTTATTTATTTTTCTTTTTTCATTTTTTTTTTGTTTATTTTTTTTTCAGTTTCATTTTTTTTTTATATATATTTTTTAATTTATATAATTTATAAAATATATTTTAAATTTTTTTTATATTTTTATTTTATTTTATATTTTATTTTATTTGATATCATATTGTTTTATATTATTTTTGTGGACTTGAGTCTTACCTGGATTGGATTATATCATTTAAACATACATACCGCAATACGACTATTGTGGTGCAAATTTTAAGCTCACATACATATGTATTTGTGCGCATACATTCCACATCATTTAAGTAGGCACATTAGGGCGGCTTCAGTTGCTCTTTCTGCAAAAGGTCTTATCTTTAACTAACTGAAGCTTATTTAGCTCTCTCCAGCTCAATTCTTTTTGAAGTTGGAGAAAATAAATCTGAAGTTAAACTCAGAGATTTCTCTTATAAAAATATAATAATGAGGTAAGAATGATATAAGTCAAATAAATGTACATTGTTTAACATAACATTACTTTGATTTTACATATAAAAAATCATGTTGTCTAAATATATTTAAGAAATATTTTCTCTTATGCTTATCATACTAAGAGTTGAAAGAAAAAATGTACGTAAGATTTTTATCTGGCTTAATCTACATACATATGTACATACATAAGAAAGCGGAAATGAAAATATTATTTTATTTTTAGCCTTAAAATAATGGCGGCAGGAAAAGCTCTGAATGAATTAAAATGCCAAAGAAGTTTAGTGTTAAACAACAACACTGAAGAAGAAAAAGTGAAGGTTAACATCTTGGAAACCGTTATAAAAGAAATGAAAATGAAATAAAATAAATAAATGTGTAAACACTGTTTGTAAATATGTATATTTATGTTAAGTTAATACGTATATGTATATGTATATACCTATATATATATACCTATATACATAAACATATATGTGTGCATTTATGTTGTATACCAAAAAGTTTGTATGGACATTTAAAGCCACGCACGTTCTATATAGTTTGCTATGCTGAACGCGTTAGGCATTTGTGCCGCGTAGGCGTACGTAAACAGATATGTATGCATGTATGTCAGTCTATTTATGCACTAAACTCTATTACGTATCTCAACCCAAACCATATGTTTGCGTGTGTGAATATGTGCGGTTGTCTTCAGGATGCGTGAGCTGCATACGACTTTTGACACCTATTTATACACATTTATATACTTACATATATGTATATGTAGATAAACCGAATAGACTTTTATATGCTTTACAAAATATTACTCAGTAAATTTTCCAGCAGTAAAGAAATTGTAAGCAAAAAATTATAACGCAAAAAATTAAGTTTCTCTAAAAACATGAGATAAATACTCCGAGAATAAACTGTTATGTTATTTTAGGCATTGTGTATGAGACATACATTATATTTTCCGTATGGAAGGTTCACATTTTTTAAATATTCCATTTTTAGTCACCACTCCATGCTATTATCTGCTAATCTACAACAGCAGGATTTTTGAAATCAAAAGATTTCCTGGTTAACTGAAAGAAAAAAAATCTGAAATTTATTTTCAGTGAGTGCGTAAGTGGGCTTTGGAATTGTAAGAAGTTTTTTTCATTATGAACATCAAACCATAAATAAGCATCTTTTTAAACTTTACTTCTACGCGAATTCAGTCATAAATACAAATCTTCTAATAGTAACCTTAGTAAATTAATATTCTTGTATATTTAGTTTTTCAAAACCTCAGTAGTATTTTGTTTTATACAATTTTTATTCCAATTTTTGTTTAAAATAGTTAAATTTTGCAATAATATAAATAAATAGTTGTTATAGGGCTGAATGGTACCGGGACTAACCCAAAGATGACACTAGTTTTATTGTAAGTTATTGTGCTAAGAGTGACAATTTCGTGGTTTAATTTCTTCGTAATGGGAAAAAATACACTGCAAGTGTCATAGAGAAACCGCTTCATCAGAAAAAATAACAAAGCGTTAGTTTGCTGACTTCAGACGTAGGTGTAGAGACACTGGTAATAGTTTTCAGGAGCTACCGTGCAGCTACTTATATATCCTCCTCTTGGACCCAATGCCGTATACCGTATTTTTATAAATATTCTGTTCGTTCTCAAGTTGTGGTGTACTTAAGCGTATGAGCCATCTGGCACTTTTAGAATGCAGTGTGACTCCAAAGAGGTTATAATACTAGACAACATTGACAAAAAAATCTCCAAAATCCACTAAATGAATAATCGAAAAGTAAAATTATCAGAAATTGTAAATAAAATCACATATCGAAAGAACCTATGTGGTGTCAACTCCACAGCAACATAAATTTGTTGATGATTCTGAGATTTTCTTCAGCAGGTAACATTTTTGTATCAATGTGTAACAATGCATAATCCAACACTTCACGACGTCATCTGAGTGGACTGCAGGTGATGGTTAGAAGCACCTGAAAGCATCGCAATCGACTGGAAGGGTTTTGACCTCGGTACTTTGCCATGTGCGTGATATAATAATCAACCATCTCGAGAGGAGACAACAATAAAAATTATATAGCATTAATGGAGCGCGTAGCAATTTCAGAGAAGTTATTGCATATGGTAAAAATTTATTTCATGAAGACAATGCACCGTGACATAAACCAATTACAACAAGAATGAAGTGCTGTCTTCGGCAATGCCGAATTCTTTCTAGTACCCTTCTTGGATTTCGATGATTTTCAATTTTAATATTAATTTGAATTTGCCTATGTAATATACTAAATTTTACGATCTTAGATGTTTTTTTTTGATCGATTTCTGACTCAAAACCTTATATAATAATATAATTGTCCGATATATGTGTATGGAATATAGAAACTCAAGTCCTTAGATGCTTTATTGAAGTACTTATGATCGGTTGTATAGGAGCTATATGATAGATTCGCTAAGTTTCGTTGAAATAGCTCAATGACTGAGAGACTAGCTTGAGTTCAATAGACTGACGAACAGACGGGCAAACGGACATAGCTGATTCAACTCAGTCTTTCTGATGCGATCGGTATATATTTTGGTGATACTTACTTCACCGATAAGATATTTCGTTTGAATGAAGAGGCTATCGCTGAAACTGAGGTCTATTTTGAGATAATAGCTGAGTGGCTAACGTTGCTTACTACCATATGGGAGGCCTGGGTTCGAGTTCAGGTTAGAGCTTCATCGAAAATTATCGTCACTCGGCAGGGAATGTATTTCTGACTTTAAATAAAAAAAACTCCTCATAAAAATCCATCGGCAGTTTAGAGGCGGCTTAGAATAAACTGTAGGTCCCTAAAATTTGTTGGAATATCAACACGCAAAAACCACAAATTGGAGGAGGATAATAGATGTAGATAAACTTTTATTCAAAAGTATTAAAGTAACAAAATATAAGGGCGGCGCTAGAATAATTGTGTGGCTTTTTAGGGATAAAGAAAAGTTTAAATACTAAATCAGTAAATCATTCAATATTCATAAGAAATCCGTTTCTTATGTTTTTAAATTTTATTAAAAAATTTTATTTAAATTTTATTATTATATTAATTTACTAAGGTTACTATTAGAAGATTTGTATTTATGACTGAATTCGCGTAGCAATAAAGTTTAAAAACATGCTCATTTATGGTTTGATGTTCATAAACTGAAAAAATATTTCAGATTTTTTAACTAAAAACCAAATAGATCAAAGATCTATCACCGATCAGTACTTAAAATTTATAACATTACCAAAAGGCTCCTAACGCTACGTAACATTTACGCTTCGCTCACTAGCCCTCTCATTCTCTCAACAGCTTAGCTCGCTCATCTTGCACTCATTATAAAATTTGTTCTTTCACCGCGCCATAAAATTTTTTATGTAAGAGAGACAGAGAGAGAGTGAGAGGGAGAGAGATAGAAGTCAACGACTCGATTTTCAATCATAATTTTGGATAAATATATGAAAGAAATCGTTTTCACAGTTCGTGTGTGTTTATTTTCATATCTACTAAATACAATTTTCTCAATAAAATCTTACTTTACTTTTCGAAAATAGTTTCTGTGTAAATTCAAAGTTCGCTTGGATAAAAATCCAAGAGTAAAAATTAAAAAATAACGCAATTCAATTCCAAATTTCAGAAATGCAGAAAATATCTAGCCAAAATTCATTGAATTTATGCTTAATTTACTTAATATGTCTTTTCAATCATTTATGCAGTCATGCATGACGGTAAATCTACTTAAGAACATTTTCAGTTCAAAATACTGAAATATATACGTACGAATATACGAATATATAGTAAATTTATTTATATGTAATATATATATATGCATTAGGCTTTTAACATAGCTGCCACATAAATTGGTTCAGCTGACAGCCAATATTAACTTAATTTTCATTTAGTTCATTTAAGTTTTCTATGTCCTTGACATTACCGGCAAATACCAAATATTCATATAATTTCATGGACGGCAAATATTTAATGGCAAACACATTTTTGTAAATATATACTTGTCTAAGAAAGTTGTATCTAGTTAGTTTTGTTGCTGATATTTTTTGGATTTTCGTTCGTTTATATGCCACATTATGCTTGATTAATTTTTGCCTGCAACAGGCGGCATATTCTTTCAATACCAATAGTTTTCTTGTTGAGTGAAAGAAAAAATTTTTTTTTTGTTTTGTTTTCTTGAATGTGTGCTTTGACTTTTCGCATTTTCATTAAAATGCAGCATGTTATTGACAAGTTTGTATAGAAATATTTATTATTCTATCAACACCTGAAAATAAATATTTGCTTTTTGGCTGACGTCAACATTTATTCACATTTGTTCGCATAATTTGGGTTAGAAATCAGTGTCAGATTAGCTGATGATTTTATTTGAAATCACAAATTTAGTTGCTTTTGAGGCAACATAGCATATATACATGCAACACTTTTATCAATTTTGTGAGCTTAAAATGTTTAAAAAATTAATATTCTTTAGCAACTTTCTATTAACAGAATCATTATCGCATAAAAACTGCGAGATTAATATTTCTTAAATGACACAATAGCAAACAGTCACAGATTTCGCAATTCTGTTTTTCAAACCTAGTATCGCTTAATAATCCCTGAATTGATCAAACCTAGTATCTCTTAGTAATCTCTGAATTGATTTTCGTTTTCCTCGTGTCTTTCCCATCGCGAGCAAACTATTTCTATTTTGATCACTTGCCGATTTTATCTCACTGACTCTTTAAGATATAACTGTGTGAGAGATCACTGCGCTACACTCAACCGTCGGCTGAAAGGGAGCTCATAAAAGCGAGAAAAAAAATGATTTCCTGCACTCAGTGTATGGCAAGCATACTAAGGTATCGCCAAAAAAAAACTGATCAAATGTCCTCTTTGAAACAATAATTAAGAGAACAGGTGAAGATTGGATTTTAGTGCTGCAGTTGGTCAACTACAAAATATATGATTTTACGCTATGGAGAGCGGGAGGTGTAAAAGTGAAGAGGAATAAGAAAGCTGCAAATCCTTAACCGCATTGCTAATGGTCATTGGTGTGTAAGTCCTGGTTAACAAGGCAATCCGGAAAAAATTGAAAATTCGAGAAATTTCGAAAACTTCTTCTTCTTCTTCCTCGGTGTAGGCACCGTTTAGGCGATTATAGCCGCCTCAACAACTCCACTCGTTCCTTCTGTTCGCTGTTTGGCGCCAGTTAGAAATACCAAGTGAAACCAGATCACACTACACATGATCCCTCCAACGGAGTGGATGTCATCGTCTTCCTCTGCTTCCACCGGCGGGTACTCCATAAAATACTTTCAAAGCTGGAGCGCTTTCATCCATTCGGATGATGTGACTTAGCCAGCTTAGCCGCTGCCTCTTGATTCGCTGAACTATATCAATGTCGTCGTATCGCTCCTACAGATCATCGTTCCATCGTCTGCGATATTTGCCGTTTTCAACGCGTAAAGGACCATAAATATTCCTTAAAACTTTTCTTTAGAAAACTCTTAAAACCGACGCATTGGATGTCGTCCAAGCTTCTGCACCATCTATGACGGTAAAGATGAGCAACTTGTAGAGTTTGGTTTTGGCTCGTCGAGAGAGGACTTTACTTTTCCTAAATAAATTATTTATTTCAGTGTCAACAGTGGCGTGGAGGCCAAGTCGCGAATGTGAGAGTGTTTATTTGATGATAAGAGATATTTCGCTTTGCCCTAGTTCATTACCAGACCCATTCGCTTCGCTTCTTTGTCTAACCTGGAGAAGGCAGAACTTACGGTGGGGTTGTTATGACCAATTATGTCAATTATGATCGGTTTTGGGGATATCAAATTCAGACATAGAGACGTAGAGGCAGTTCCTTATAGTTCTGTTGAAGACAGCTTTAAAATCGATGAAAAGGTTGTCTGTACCGATTCTTTTCTCTCGGGTCTTTTCCAGAATATCGCGCATGAGGAATATTTGGCCAATGGTGGATTTTCTAGGTCTAAAAGCACACTGACGATGGACGATGGTCTTTAATCTTTCACACAATATGCTGGATAGGACCTTATATGCGATATTCAGGAGGTTTATCCCACAATAATTAGCGCAGACCATGGGTTTCCTTTTTTTTTTGGATTGGGCAGAGCACATTTAGGTTCCATTCGTCGGTCATGCTTTCGTCCGATTATTTTCTACTAAGAAGCTAATGCATGCAGCCTGCCAGTTCTTCGCTACCGTATTCGAATAGTTCTGCCGGTAATCGCTATTCGAACTTCTTCATGGTCGGGTGATGGCACTTCTCACATCGTTAAAGATTGGGGTTTCGGGTTCGCCATCTCCAGGGTTTTCATTTTCACAGCCATTGAGCAGGTTGTAGAAGTGTTCCCTCCGTACACCAAGTATGCTCTGGACATCTGTCATCAGATTACCTGCTGGGTCCCTACATAAGATTGCTATGGCCTTGAAACCTTCTGTAAGTCATCGCATCTTCCGAATAAAATTCGCCAGTAATCGTTTTACTCTTTTCAAGGTAAGCTATGTGAATGATTCCAAAAAACTGTATCCATGGCCTTGTAGTCCGACAGACCCACCTTGGCGTTCTTTGGTGCATGTTTAGCCGGAAAATCCCACTGTATATGGTGTGGTGTGGTGGATCCATATTTCATCTATGGTAACGATACGGTGCAAAAATTCGTTTGGATTGCGATTGAACATTGCCAAACACTCCTTTGAAGTCATTGCGCTCTCAGTTGAGATAGCTAAAGCGTCGGCCATCTCTCGAACTTTTATTCTCCTAACGTCCAATATCATTACATGGATTTTATCAGCGAATTTGGCATAGCAACCTCTTTGGGTTGGGTTGTCTGAACATTCGGCCTCATTTGTACCCCTACAACCGCAACGGAACTCTATAGAACACTTCCTGAGCAATTAAATGGAAGTCCCCATAGTATTTATCAAGTCTTTGCTTGGCATTGGTGATGGGTTTTTTACGCAATAAATAAGGGCCAATCAGCATATGAAATTCACTTTCGTAAAAGCTCGTTCAAATTCAAGAGGTCGTTTGCTTGCAATGGCTGTCAAACGCAAACTAAATGGCACATTTACTCAAAATTTTACAGCAGTCTATTAGTCGAAAACAGCTGTTGGGAGCAGTGTTGTAACTGTGCGGCAAATTCAAAAAGTCGCTGAATTATCAAACATCCCTAGTAATATATAAAACTCACTGAGCGCGCGACAGAAGCTTATCTAGAGTAACCGAAAAAATCTCTTTGGCTGTAACTAAATTAGGGGTCATCGTAATGAAAATTATTTCAAAAAGACATTTATTGAATATTTTTTGTAACGTATTGCCATGTCTTAAATGAATATGTATGGTCGAAGGAAGCTTCAAAGTTAAGGGTTATAAATTTATCGTCCTTTCAGCTCTACTTTAATTTCTATTTATACATTGTAAGAAGGTAATATTATACAGAGCGACAATGTCATCAGTCACTAATCACCGCCAAGGACCCTATAGCCTCGTAGACTTGACAAACATACTTATAAAACTTCAAAAAAAAAGGAGTACATACTACTGAAGGTTTGTTTCGAGATAAGTGAAGACGAAATATTTCACACAATGATGGAAACTACAATGTAAAGGATATTTGTTCAAAGGAAGGCAAATGCTAAGAGTTTTCATTAAAGCTTAAAGATAATAAATGAACTTTTACCTGGGTTAATTGGTCTGGAGTAAACCGGCTGGCTTAAAGTCTCAACCCTCTCCAAGAAAGGCATTTGTACTATACTTATATAAAAGTTAAGTACTTCCAACATGAATCACCAACTATTGTTGCTCCGCTAGGCGTTCATCAATTCAAATTAGCAATTACATGAAAGCACAGTGGAGTATTAATTGAGATAAGACACACTTCCGCGTGGATTACATTTAATATTACTTTAAACACTTTAAAAAAAGATGTCCATATACATATATATGTAAATATATATGCCTATATTCCCGCACTCGAATATATGTACGTGCATACATGTGTTTTCATACAAATAATCGAATTATTCGCGCAACTGTTGCAATTAATTACTCGGATGAGTGGTCACATGATTGTTTCCGCTTCCGTGAAAACCGTACGACCAAAGCAAATGGCAACCAAGTGACACAATGGAGTTGAGCATATTGCGTGCCATGGCGGAAAATGGCATGCAATGGGAGAATTTACTTACATACAGATGTACGAGTATGTGTAAGAGAATGTTAGTATGGGAAATTCTGTGTGAAAATGCCATTGAACCCTTTAAATGCCACTGGCATTTTACGACAATTTCGAAAGTCAATAAGTGCAGGTGCAGGTGCATGTGCAGGGACGCGTACGAGTATATATACATATAAGTGAACATATGTAGCACATATGTATGCATGTATATATGTAGGCGCACACGTGTTTAAGTGTCGTGTTTGCTTTGTACGCATTCACACGCCTATGCATTCGCCACACGTGCTTTACATTTGCATAACTTGCTGTAAAATGAACTAGTTGGAAACTACTTCCATCGGATTTTCATGGCGAGCACTTAACTTCTATTATTTGCTGATGAAGCAAACAAATTCACAAAGTAAAGAAAGAAACTATTAAAGAATATTTGTTTCCAGTACCATGGTGAGTTTCTATTTATGAAAAACATTTCCATTCAAATTAAATTAAAAATATATCGCTTGTAAAAGAACTTTAAGCTTTACTGAAAAATGTATGAAGAAAGTTTGTTAACAATTCACTACTTTGCGGTCTTAACTTGGTATTTGAAAAAAAAAATTTTTGGATTGCTTTTTCTCTCTTTAGATACTCTTCACTTTTTAGATACTCGCATTGGTATATAAAAAGGAGAAATTTTAAAATATCTCGAAAGCGGTGTGGTGGTGTTGTCTGTTGAAGCTCGAAAAACGTTCTGATTGCTTGTGGCCGGAAAGGTGGCTACTCAGGACCACTGCTCGTTTAGTTGCCAACATTGCCACAATTAGGAAAAATAAAATAATATAAAAAAGGAAGTCAAGTCAGTGTATTCAACATAACAGTCCGCGGTCATCGCTGTCAACTTTAGTATGTTCTGTAATTTGTTGATTTTCTTCCCTTCGCCGCTGTCTAGTTGCTCTACTTTTCCGAAAAGTGTGATTTTTCTTAAGCTTTACTTATGCGTTTCAATTCATTGGGTGTATCGCTGAAAGCACGATCTGGAGTTCCATTCCCCGGTAGTATATGAAATCACCAGGCAGCTGATGCCGATGTTTGTTCCGTGATCACCTTCCGTATTATCTTAAAGTCATACGCATAACTTGCCTACTATTCTTAACATATACTCATACCTGCGCCATTGCGAGAGAAGCTGAACAGGGAGCGCAGCGAATGTGTAAGACTTCACAGACAGCAAATTGAAGGATTACAATATATATATGTATAAGAAAAATTGATTAGTGAAGATTTAGAAGAGGATGTAAAGAGTGCTATATATATATATATGTGGGATGTGTTTCCGTAGGGTAAGCGGAGTAAGGCGCTGGATGAGTATGTCAACAACTCGCGCTTTTGGCTTGAACCAGCATGCAATTTGGCTATACGGCGCAACTGTCGTTCATTGGGTGGTAGTAGGTCATCTTTGATTACGAGTAAGTCTCCTTCTTATATGGAAGTATCCTACATACGTATCGGTTAAGTAATAATTTGAGTTAATAAATATTCCTGCTGAAATAGGGATGAAGAACTTTGGGCATCTACCATTATTACAAGATAAATCCTACATTTCTTTTTTTTCCCCAGAACGGATATTGGATAGATACCATGAAAGTTTTGGGACTTCGGAGTTTTATGTTGAGCAAGTAGTCTTCTATGAATTATGTATATATCACTCTCTATCACAGGTTGCTGAGACCTTTTCTCTCACTCCCCGAAGATAGGTAATTTTTTCTCATAAAAACCTTCTACTGGTAGCTATAAATTATTTAAATTAATAATTGAAGCCAAATCGGCTAAGTGGCAACTCTTTCAAAAATATCCAAGCTGCACAAAAGCACTTTGTGGGTTTCAATGAAGTTATCTGCTAAAGTTATTATTGACTGCAATGGAACTGTCATTTTATGGTCCCGATTAAGATATAAAATTATCTTATCTGTTTTTGTTTTCCCATCCCTGCTCGCTTGAGCTTAAACAGGCTACATAGATACAAACCCATACCTATTTACCTACTTATAAAAGCCAATTGAGGCTTATTAATTACCTTAACTTCATAATCGATGAGAGAGGCTTGAAGTTTTATTTGTAACTAAGCTAATAAGAGATATTATCAATAGTCCATTCCTACTTAGCGAGCTTAACTTTAGTATCCCTTTAAGAGCACTTAACTTCTATTATTCGCCGATATCGATACTTTAGGTCGCCTTTCCTTGTGTTTATGCAAAACAAACTTTGAAATGCACGACGCATTCAGATGTTTGTGTTACGATTTCAATTTTCATTCAGCCAGCCTCGATTCTTCTCACTGAGAGTTTCAAACTAAAATAATAATCTATTTATTCTCAACATTTCTTAATCACAATTTCTTTATAGCAGCTGAAGAGCAAATCTACAGCTGCTCAGTGTGAGAGGCAATTGTAAGCACGATTTCTCGTGATCGGTCTCGGCTTTAGGACAGTTAGGACGAGCTGTACCTGGTTTCTGGTCACCGTTCGTCGTCGAAAAAAAAAAATCTAAATGCCCACAATTTTAAAGCCAATTGCAGGTAAGGCTTGATGGTCTTGGGTGACATTTGGTATGACGCAATAAACATTTTTCTATTCAATTATTCTTTTATCAAAAAGCTAAAAATTTGTCTTCTTAATTCTTGGAAAGTCGCAATAAAATTAAGAAATTTAATTGAAATTAAAATCAGGGAATGGCCAACGCCCGCAAAAAGATGAGAGATGGCCATATTTTGGTTTTGCGTTGGCGCCAGCGTTGCTTACGAGGGTAATTTTGTGTAATTGCATGTATTCATCTTAGACGTCAAAGCCAATCTGTCACGCACATTGGCCCAAAAGTCCTATTTGCCATCGGCTTAAGTACAACATCAAAATACTTTGCATCACAACTGAAAATCATATAACTGGATTAACTTCTCCTTTCGTACCGAGCTTATCACCTGTTATTGCTTATACGCCCACATATAGTACATACGATATATATATACATATGCATATATGTATTGCCGAAGCTACTTAAAAGCACTCTCTTGATACGTGCATTGCCTGAAAATAAAATCATTGGAATTTTTTATTTTATTTGCGGTTCGTTGAAGGTAACATTAACAGCATTTATGGTTTCATTCTGGTTTTATATATGCGTTCAATGACATTTCCAATTTGAAGAAATATCCAAAATATATGAACTTATATAAATACATATGTAACGGGAGATCCATTTCGAGGTTCCCTACGATTATAAAGAAAAAAAATACAGAAAATTCAAATTTAATGGAGAGTGTTTATTATCATTCGAAAGAACATCTTTTGGCATTTATTTTCTGAAGATTATTTTTTTCAAACGGCTGTGTCTCAGATGGTTCATCCATGGTCGAGTCCAATTTTCGATGACTCATTCGAGCATTCATGTTTTGCTCCAAGGCCTGAATCGAAGCGGAATTGTCCGCATAGACTTCAGACTTTACATATACCCACAGAAAATAGTCTAACGATGTGATATCACACGATCTTGGTGGCCAATCGACCCGGCTCAAAACGTGAAATTCAGTGCTCACCGAAGTGTTATCTCAATAAATCCATTGATTGATGCGATGTGTGGGAGCTGGCGCCGTCTTGTTGAAACCAAATGTCACTGAGATCACCAGCTTCAATTTCGGGCATCAAATAGTCGGTTATAATGGCGCCATAGCGGTCGCCATTGACGGTTATGTTCTCACCAGGATCATTTTTGAAGAAATATGGATCGATGATTCCACCGGCCCACAAACCACACCACACAGTTTTTTTTTTTTCTGGATGAAGTGGCAGCTCTTGAATCTCTTCAGGTTGCTTTTCGTCCCAAATGCGCCAATTTTGCTTGTTTACATATCCATTGAGCCAGAAATGGGCCTCATCGCTGAACAAAACTTGGCTCGAAAACGTCGGATCTTATTGGAACCTTTCAAAAGCCTATAGGGCGAAGCGAAGTCCCTTGGGAAGGTCGAGCGGTTTCAGTTCTTGCACAAACTGTATTTTGTATGCTTTCAATTTAAGATCTCGAATTGAAATGCGCCAAGTCGTTCCATACGTCAGTCCGAGTTGCTGCGAACGGCGCCAAATTGACTCTCCACAGTCTTCGTGTACAATCTCAGCTACGGCCGCTATATTTTCTTGCTGGACTGCGTCCTGGACGTGGTCTATTCGGTCGAATATTATACAGTAATGAATGCTGGGTCTCATGATTGGTGATGGTGTTGCGAATAGTATGCTCAGTGCTCACATATTCTTTACAGAACGTGAATTTTCGTAATAAAGTTCAGGTGTAAGTCTTTCCATAATGAAATGCCAAAGAATACTGAACAAAAATAGCATGGCAGCTTGACACGACTCACGCGTGATCTGTCAAAAAAAAAGCCATTAAAAAAGTATCCCTACTTAGATCACCCTTTATATATATATTAGGGTTAATCTTGTTGTCGAAATATTAATAGTTAAAAATTAAATAAGTTATAAAAATAAAAATTTGTTGAATTAGCCGAATATCATTTTTAATTTTGATTTTTGAAACTCACGAAAAAAAACCAAATTTTATTACCCTCATTCACAAAAAAAAATAGTTTTTCACAAATGTGATTCCTTCAGCGTCTGAAACTATGGCCAAACTTTTTAATGAATTCGGTTATATTTCCTTTTTCATTCGAATTTAAATCTTACGAATTTTTGCTTAATAAGATTAATGAAAAATTGAGACATAAAAAAATCCATTTTGAATATTAAAATCGAGCAAAAGTTCACCAAATTAAGCACTCCCTAAGAGCAGCGCATCACGTACATATATATGTTCATTTTTGATAACCATTAACGGGGTTTCTTTTTATGAGACTGTTATGGTGCGTCACAAAGGCCATTAACAATCGCAAAGGAACGTTGGACCATAAGCATATGTTTTTGGAAGAAAATGGTATCGAGTGTAATTGAATTGTATAATTATTACACAGAATGATTATGGGTTTAAACGAATTACTGCTAAGACAAGGAGAGTATCCTATTACCTATATTACTACTGATGAATAATTGAGTGTATGTCTATGCTGGTATTGATTGCTTATTCACGCATTGAGCATAGCATACTTCTAGGTGAATCAAATGTTTATATTTCCTTCAAACTAAACTACTCATTACTGTTATCAAATATAAAATAATTAACAGTGATCACAGAAAAAATTATAAAATTTAACTCTAACTATTTTTCACTTAAAAAAACAACTGCGTGCTGTCCATAACTTAAACTACAATAAAACTGACTCACTCTCAACCCAACTACTCCCCCAACTTCACTGTGAGCATAGAGAATGCAACCTAAACGCAATCTGATAATCTACACCATCGTTGCATGAGTTTTATTATAGCCAAGGGGTAGCTATTTATAAGAATCTAATTGTTGATATAAATAAACATAAATAGTTGTGTCTTTTGTTAAATTTATTGCTTTCATAATTGTCATAATAATTTTTTGTTGCTATTGTTTTTAATAAATCATAGCACTTAAGTGGGCGTAATATGAGCCATAAACGGAAGTATTGTGTTCAATGTGGAAATTACAATGCCATTGAAGGGGAAAAAGGAGCGAAGCATTGTTGAATTGAATGAAGGAGTAAATAAAAGGAGAAAAAAGTAAAGGAAGAAATAAAAATCCATATATGTAGCTTCAGAATTTAAACATCATGTATTGAAAATGTAATATAGGATAATATTATTTTATTTAAAAGAAAAGTATAAATTAGTTAATATATAAAATAATTAAATTAATAAAAATGCAAACAAAAATTTAAATCATAAGCAAATCGGTTTTTTTGGCATACAATTCTTTCAGTCGAAGCAGCATTTTCATATATTAAACCTTTAAAGTGTTGAAACGAAATTAAAAATTATTTAAAAAAAAAAATTAATTGTTAGTTTTTTACCGACAATAGACCTTGATGAAACTGCGCACCACAACCGTCTCATGGATTATTTATGCATTTCATTCACTCATGTGGCAATTTTGTCTGTTTACATTGCCGTTTAGATAAAAATGGGCCTGATCAGACGATACGGATCTCGATGGAAAGGTCTTCTTGCGATGCTTCGGCAAACACGTTTCCATTTTCTTTGGATGTGATTAGTTTAAAAAAAAATAACACAAATAAAAAATTAAAAAATAACTTGCAAAATAAAAAAGCCGATTATCCACACAGAAACAAGTTATTGCGTTTTGTTTGTGTAGTACGATTCGCATTCCACGCTGTATAAATAATTTTTGATAAAAGAACCCTCCTTGTTTGAGCCAACAGCCTATCTTTAATTGCCAGAATATCTGAATCCGAAGAACACTGAAGTGATCTGATAGCCGAAATAGTTTTTACAACTTTCAACTTGGATAGCTTCGCAACAGTATATCGATGAAATTAATTCAATTTTTTTTTTCCATCAAGATTCAGTGTTTTCCGATGGTATGGTGAGGTCGAGGTCATAGATAACACCAAGACGAATTTCGAGAGTCGTTCAAAAACAATTTTTGTTCCAAAGACTATTGACGCTGTACGCAAAGTGGTATTGCAAGATAATCATGTGACCCATCGTGAGATTGAGACAACTATAGTGGAACCAGCATACATTCACTCTGGCGTGAACATTTAGTTGCAAAAAAAAAATTTAAAAAAAAATAGCTGTGCTTCGACACACGACTGTAATATCGTGACAAGTAATTAATCGTGGATTTATACGTATGAGCCTGAAAGTAAACAGCTGTCGACTGGATGGGTATTTCAAGATGAGCCACATCCAACAAAAGTTGGTCGAGTACGAAACACTTCCGAGCAAATGGCTGGACATTTCGCCATCATGCGAGTAAATTCTAAATGGTACACAACAATTTGTTTAGCCGTTATCCTTCAAGAAATCAAGAAGACCAACCGCCGAAAATCCAACACTCTTCAACAGGATAATGCGAGCCGAATATCGACCGAAATAACAGCATTTTTAACATTGAAAACTTCGATTTGATAAGTAATCCACCGTATAGTCTTGACTTGGCACCGAATAACTTCTCTTATATCAAAATGGCAAAAGTGTTTCGACAATTGCTTCAAATGCATGCAAAAGTGTATAGATCTGAATGGAGAATATTTTGAAGATTAATAAAACGATTTTCGATTATTAATATTTATTAATATTTGTCTTCGTCCTCTAATCCTGAAATATATAAGGCAACCCTCGTTTATTTGTAACAGGTGATCTATTTCGAGTTTTTTGATGACTCGTTCGAGCATTTCGACTGGTAACTGGCGAATGATACGAGTGATGTTTTTCTCCAAGGTTTGAATCGAAGGCCAAACCGTAGTTTTCTTCTAGATGAAATAATAAATGCTTGGTTTCATGATGGGTGATGGTGTTGCGAATAGTACGCTCAGGAGGCCGATTATGTTGACCATAAGTTGAGCGAAGCGCACGAAATACATTATTTACAGAACGTGAACGCGAAACGTGAAGCTCTCTCTGTGAATTACGTTTTCATGGGAATTAAACAAATAATCCAGCTTTAATTCGTATTTTTGCTTCCAACAACAAATACTCGTACATATGTCTATTCGAAATTCTCACACTTTATGTTAGGAAAGAAGTCATAAAGATTTATGTTTTGTTTTCCGTGTGATTGTCGAAACTTTCTTTAGATCATATAAATACACACAAACACACATATACACATAAACATGCAGACGCACACATATCCAGGCACTCATGTCACTTAAGTGCGTTAGCAGAAGTGCGCTGACACCAACCAACCAACAGCATAAGCAGCAGAAGTAAAGAAAAGAAGAAGAAGAACAAGTAACTGAAACCAACAATAACAACAATGTGTGTGTTACTGAAAATCTGACAAGCTGTAAACGCTTCGCTTTCTTGACGAGTTATAGCAAAGCGTAGCACTTGGGCGGACCGCAGGCAACCGCCCAACCAGTGTTTTTGTTTGTGCTCACCAATTCACCTTCTTGTCGTCGCCGCTGTTATTGTTGCAGTTATTGTTGTTGTTATTGTTGTTGCTGCTGCTGTTACTGTCTAAATGCGGTTTCCTTAACAGCGCAACCTCGCACCGCAACATCTCTTCTTCTTACTGCAAGCGATTATAAAATTTTCCACTTTGTTAACTGCGAACTAAAAGAATTGGAAGTCAAGCTAAGAAATTTGCTGAAGAGTTGTGGCAGACGGCAGAGGCGGTGGGGTGTAGTGAGTGTGAGATGTGGTTGGAAAGATGTCGCCTTAAGGAGCACTCTTGTGGTTGACTGTTTTGCCGTTGTGTGTATGCATGTGCGTGTGTGTGTGTGTGTGGACTAAATAAGTTGGCGGCAATTCTTCTTCAACACACACACACACCCTCATAGTCACTTGAGTGTTTAGCACACAAACATACATATATTTTTTTAGTTGTTATGATTAGATTTTTAGCAAAGTTTTTCTTTCACTGCTTCTACTCCTTACGCCCTCACTTACTTCTTTGTTTCCTGCAAATTGAAGTTTTGTAAATTGTTGTCGTGACATGTTTAAGCTTGTAGGTATGTTCCTTTGTATGTATGTTATTATATATGTATGTATGTTATGATTGTTTTTAGCTTTAAACCACTGCATTGGATTTTGTTGTTATTATTTTTGTGTTGCCCAACACACTTGAAAGTTATGTGTTACTTCTATTATTTCAAAGTTTTTTTTCCATTTTTTTGGTCCCAGTTTATTCATCTTTTGTTATTTGTATTATTTGCCAAATATACCTTAAGTATGCACATATGTATGTACATATGTACAATCTATGCATATTGAATGCTTGTTTGCTGCAATAAAGTTGATGTCAGTTAAAATGGAGTAAAATGCAAGTAGGAATTCAATAAAATGCTACCAACTTATATACATACATTTAAAAAAAAAACACATTTTCTAGGACAACAACCAATAAAATTCAATACGCAAAAAATAGCTGCAGCACAGATAGCTTTCAGTTCAAAACACAGTTTCCCCTAGGGTTGTAGATTTTAAACTTTTCAATTTCTTTGTGGAAAGGTAGTCTTTAAAAAGTATACAAAGGTGAATATAGATGATTTTCGTAAAACAAAATATGGATATGGAAATATATAACATAATTTATAAATGCATTTAGGAGAATTGAATAACTTTTGAAGTATAACTTCTTCACACGCGCTGGACTTGCGGACCAAAGTGGTGAATGTGTTAACGAAACGTAAAGAAAAGTGTGATCGGGATTGGCGAACGGTAGTTAAAATTGAAGTTTCGTTTTCCACATATTCTTAGGCGCAGCGATTCCGTGTTGAAGATTAAATTCATGCGAGTATTCAAAATAGCATATGAAAGTTGCGGTTTGGGTCATGTGTAGAACTTCACACAAGTGAGAAAAGTTTCTGACTGCCATTCAACTGAGAGTGGCCAGAAACGATTATTTTACATATAGTGCAAGCAGCTCATAACTTCCGGTCTTAGACCAAGTATCCTCTGGGTAGCCAGCAAACATCCGTTTGGAGGCGAGCTAAAGTGAGAAGGCGAATCCAATGCGATTGCGCGTAGACCACCTTTTCATCGATTTTAAAGCTGATTTCGATAGCACGATAAGGAACTGTCTCTACACCGCTATGCCTGAATTTGATATCGTCATAAAACTCATAAGGTTATGTAAACTGAACCTGGATAATACCGGTCAGAATTGAGAAGTATCTCTCCGAGCCGTTCGATACTAAGCGAAGTTTCAGATAGGGTGACTTTTATAGTGTGATTTCTTCAATTTGATGCTGGAAAGTATAAAACGAGCTGCAGAGCTAACTACACCAGGTACAATCTTATACAGGAGTGTACAACTGTTGGCGTATGCCGATGATATAGATATAATTGATCATAACAACCGCACCGTAAATTCTGCTTTCTCCAGATTAGACAAAATTATCTCCTGTCATCAAATAAATAGTCATCGCATTCGCGACTTGGCTCCCACGTTACTTTTGACAGTCATAACTTGGAAGTCGTAGATAATTTCATCTATCCAGGAACCAGCATTAACAACACCAATAATGTCAGCCTTGAGATTCAACGCAGAATCACTCTTACCAGCAGGTGCTACTTTGGACTGAGTAGGCAATTGAAACGTAAAGTCTCCTCTCTCGAAGAACCAAAACCACACTCTACAAGTTGCTCATCTTTACCGTCCTGACATATGGTGCAGAAGCCTGGACGATGTCAACACCCGAAGAGTCGGCTTGAGGAGTTTTCGAGAGAGGAGTTTTGCGGAAGATTTATGGTCCTATCCATTGCCTGTCAAGAGACAGCGGTTACGCTGGCTAGATCACGTCGTTCGAATGAATGAAAGTGCTCCAGCTTTGAAAGTATTCAACGGTGTACCTGCTGGTGGAAGCAGAGAAAGAGGAAGATATCCACGAGCGTAAGCGGTGCCTATGCCAAAGAAGAAGAAGACAGAATTTGAGAGATGAGCAAGAGTGGACCCTCCATTTTCCATTTAATCATAAAAATTAAGTACATATATTTTTTTCATAAGTAGTTACCATGAACATTTGATCTTCCTAACGATTTTTGAAAATTTAGATTCTAACAATAATTTTTTTTACAATGAAAATTTCAAGTACTTTTATTTTATTTTAATGATTCGGAAAGAAAATTTCACTGCTCGCGATTAGTTTAAACAATATTTATTTATATTTATGTATTTATCACAGCGCGCCGGACGCTTTACGACCACGGGAATGTACTTCAGCTGGTAAAAGCACAACACATAATGTGTGTGTATGCAAAATGTGTATGCAAAATGCTGTAACGTAGTCTGACGCTCGGCCGCGCGGTGTTTTGACAGCGCCTGGCAGCCGACCCTATATTTCTTCATGATTTGGGCTTATGATTAGCACATTAATGCAATCGATATCCCCAATAGTGCCTGCAAGAAATGTTTGTTTGTTTGATGAATCGACAATTACCTTTCAAGCTTGGCGCTATATTTGCATCTAACCTTGACGAAAAACATTGAATATTCCATTAAATCACTTACTCCATATACACAACGACTTACAGCTACAACGGCTCATGGCTACCCTCATCTATCCACTGACGAAGAGAAGGTTATTTTCTCATCTTGGGATAAAACGTATGCCGAATTCTCAAAAGACATTTTAGTTTATTTTCTTTCACATTTTTGCTAATTCACCGATTTGTATTTTATTTTAATTTTTATACAATTTATTTTAAATATGAATGATTTTTGTCGATGGCGCTAACAACTCGAACTTTTTTGAAGCGAATACTCGAAACGTAAAAATTGTCGCTAAGTATTTTTAACGATCCGAAAATAGTTAAAATAATATACTAAATTCCACGGTCGAATAGCCTCTTTATGCACAGTGATTCTTTTCAGAACAAGTGAACTGGACAAAATTGTTTTATTACGTTTTATGCATCATACGGTTGTATTAGTTCACACTATGCACAAATGTATGTAAATAAAATGTTATATACATATACCTTTATAAACATCTTTATATATAAAGTTATTCAGTAAAAGATTGCTTCCAAATGGCTAAGGTGAAATTTTGGTTGTGTATTTGTGTGTTCAAGTTGTTTTGGTGATAGGTTTGAGCAATTCCTTTCCCGATAAACCAACCTATTAAAAACCTATTAAAAAATCGTATTCATCTTTTAACTTACTTGAAATTTTATACACAGTTATATTTTTACTTTAATTAACTGCTTTTTTTTCCGCAAAGTGGATCGAGACCGACATTAAAAAAAATAAAGGTAAAAAAGAACTTCAAATTTCTTTCTTTCTTAAAAAGTGAACTGGATTCCATTCTAGTTCAGAAAATATATTTACTTTTCAATTTGGTTAATTTTTTCGATATACTCGAAACCTAGTTCGTAGGTAGCCGTTTACCTAGATTATTATGTGGAGTACTTTCTTCAGTGCAGACGCATAGATCGTCCTTAAGGTGTTAGTGAACTAAAGCTACTGATACATTCTCCAAACATATTATTTTGAATTATCTGAAACTTAATTAGAACTTTTACTCATTATTTAAACATTTATTTTGAACAAAATATAGAAAACTAAATAACCATACAGCTGGGCCATCTAGTACACATATATACAGTATGCTTTATATAATCTCTGCAATTATGTAACCAATTTTCCGGAATTTAATTAGAGTACTCAAGCAGAGTTCAGAAATGTCGTACTATAATTTTATATCTCACGCTTTTTCGAAAATTCTACAAAATTTTTAAACCAAGTTAGCTAAAAGTAGAAAACAATAGAAGTGTAATTTCTGCAATTCTTTACTATTGCATCTGTCAGGGGACACTAATGACCAGAATATATGAAAAATTTACAGGGGTGACTTGGGGAGACATCTCAATTTTAACTTACGTTATCTCGACTTTTAATCGACTTTAATGTAGTTTATTTTTATTTCAATTTGAATAAGCCATTCCGAAGCTTGTTGACTGGCTTATATATCAAGCTCGTAGAACATACCAGCTAGAAAATGCGTACAAAGCGAGTGGCGTCGGAATTGACTCATTCTAATATGTTTTCAACGAGCTTTGCATATTTGAGCATAGAAGTTGTGCCTGCTTAGCAACAAAAGGAATCTTTAAAGCGCGCTTTTTGAAAATTCATTTTCCAGTACTTTAAGGATTTAAATTAGAAATAATCTGCACATAAAGTGTTACCAGTACCACAGATCGGTTTGAAAAATGAAGCTTAGGGAAAAATTTTAAACAATTATTAGATCAGAAAATACTCGTAACTGGGAATTTTTTTTCAAATATTTTTTTATTTTTTTTTTTTTTAATGTTTGATAAACTTTTTTATGAAAGCAATAATAATATTATTAATATATTAAAGTTAGGTGCATTAAGTCTTCACTATGAACAGCTTGCTGTACATATGTCTTAAAATATCTTTAAAGTAAATTTTTATGCACATAAAATTATTATCTAAAAATAAATAGATAAAATATAAAATATGCATATGTGAGCGTTTTAAATCCCTTTGAAGACATAACCAGCTTACTGAGTCGTCTCAGGTAGCAAGGATGAGAATAACTCTAAGGACACACATATAGATAGATGTATACAAATGCAGCAAAGATCTCTTTGAGCTGCAAGTACACAAGTGTATAAGGAAGCGCATAGTTTAAATTCGTATACACTGAAATCCTATTAAGATTTCATTTTTATTTCTATGCTTTAGATTGGCAGGAATAAGAAATTCAGAATTTATTCATCAATGAAGTTAACTTGCAAAAATCCAAAAAAAAATATTATATTAACAGTAAAAAAAAAATCAAAAAAACATTGAAATTGTCCGAAGGTAAGGATAAAAATAATTATTAAAAAATATATATTTGTCGTGAACTCAAAAAGCTGTTTTTCTTATATGTTCAATTAAATTCTTTTAGTAACAAAACTTGTAAAGCCTTCGCTTCTGATTACATTGTAGAAAATGTAAGTTCTAACTCCCTAAGAAGAGATATTAGTTGCAGCTACTAGTTAAATACTAGTTCATTAGGGAACGTTAAAATTATATCTATTATATATTAGGCGCTTTGTAACCACTGAAGCGATTTCCGGCCGAGCTCCTTCTCCAATTTGTGGTTTTGCTTCTTGATGTTTTTACCAACAAATGGAGGGACCTACAGTTTATTCTAAGCCACCACCGAAGGGACGATGGATTTTTATGGGGGGCTTTATGTCATGCGAGAAATACACTCGGAGCTTCTGACATTCCCTGCCGAGGAGCAACCGCAATTAAAGAAATTAATTTTCTATAATGTTGCTCGAACCTGGTCTCGAACCCAGGCCTTCCGGATATTGCGGCCTTACAGAAATAGTACAATTTGACTTGGGCAAGTTACACGACAGCGACAGTCTCTTTCCAATTCGGCTATCATGAGACTCGACTATCATAACAGCGAGCTGCAAACACTACTCTGCAGGGAAAAAGGCTAGTTGTTAGCGAGAAATCAACTAGTTTGAATTTTTATGCTAACTAATTCATCCTAAATTTATTTGAATGTGTGCGAATATGTGTTGAATTTCTAATTCACCAAAGTTAAATTGAAAATAGAAATAAAAATGAGCTTGCCCGCAGCGAGACTCGATTCGTGAACGTCATGCGCTACAGTGATAATCTCTAACCACTACCCGTAGTGTATTAAAAATAACAACAATATGCGAATAGCATGGTGGTGAAAATGATTATTTTTCGCGTTACTGGATAACTAATATGCAAATAACGAACTGTTATGATTTCATTTTATTTCATTCTAAAGGGTGTTTTTTTATAGAGGTATAGAACTTTAAGTTGGCATTACTTTTCAAGATGGCGACCTATTTAACAGCTGTCAAGTGATTTATTCTCAGTTTGGTTTGGCAATTCATCATGAATAGACCCACGCCTGAACAACGCTTGCAAATTGTGCAATTTTATTTCAAACCATGGAACGTTTTCGCACCATGTTTACTCTAATTGATAACTCGCATCCCCAGAGACGCCGTACGGTGCGTACAGAAGAAGCTATTGCTGCGGTAGAGCGTAGCATTGAGGAAGACCCGAATGAGTCCATCCGCCATCGAGCACAGGAATTGGATATGTGTCCATCCACTTTATGGAAGATTTTGCGGAAGGACCTTGGTGGCGTGCTTACAAAATCCAACTCGTGCAAGAATTAAAGCCAAACGATCATTAAGTAAGGCGTAGATTCGTCGAATGGGCCCAAAACCAGATTACCGTTGTTCCCGATTTTCATAAACGAATTTTGTTTAGCGATGAAGCGCACTTCTGGTTGAATGGCTACGTCAACAAACAAAACTGCCGCATTTGGAGTGAAGGTAATCTTCAAGTGTATGTTAAAACACCGTTATATCCAGAAAAACTGACTGTTTGGTGCGCTTTATGGGCTGGTGGAATCATTGGTCCGTACTTTTTCAAAAACGATGGTGGGTAGAACGTTACAGTCAATAGTGATCGGTATAGAGCCATGATTACTACCTTTTTCATTCCTGAATTGAATAACCATGATGTCCAACTGCTAGACTACTTTCTGTGGGGCTATGTAATGTCATTGGTCTATGCGGATAAGCCACAAACGCTTGACCATTTGGAAGACAACATTCGCCGTGTTATTGCCGATATACGGCCACAAATGTTGGAAAAGTCATCGAAAATTGGACGTCCAGATTGGACTACATCCGCGCCAGCCGTGGCGGTCATATGCCAGAAATCTTATTTAAAATGTAATGCCACAAGATTATCTTTCGGATAAATAAAATTCATGTCAATCGAATAATCCATCGTTGTTTTATTGCAACTTAAAGTTCTATACCTCTATAAAAAACACCCTTTATAAGTAGTATTAAAAATAGAGGTATAAGAATTTTCGCATACTAATCCATCGTTTCACAGCATCATAAAAACTGAAATTTACTCCTAGAATCCTATATGCCAGAATTCAGCACAATATACCGAAGGTACGATGGTGGAAATTGTTAATATATGCCGTCGGTTGGTGCTTCTTGGCACTGTTAACCTACAGACATACAAAAATAGTTTTTCGAGTACGAACAGCCACTCTCAACCTTTCAATTGTCTGAGAGAAGCTCAATTGATAAAATATTTTGTTATTGTTCTTCTTCTTCTGCACTGCTGCTCATAAATAATGCAAGTAAATCGGAACAGGACTGGCAGTTGAGTCAACAATAAATTACCTAGAATTAAAAGTTTTATAGACTCTTCACATAATACACACATACGATGCGTAGACGCACAGTAGGCTGTAGATAAATAGCTTAGCATAGAGCTTGAATTTAAATAGGATTTTTTTAATAAAATAAGTAAAATGACTTTTACTTTGCCAACAATCACACAAACACACAAACAAACACAGCCAATCCCGTGCTAACAGTTCACCGCCATGTGCATAATACGCACTTCCGTTATTGTTGTTTGGCATTTGCATAACAAAATATATTTTCACCGAAAGCGTAGAATTTATTTTAATTAATTGTTTTCTGTTTGAATTTTAACTTTTCAAACTCAAGAAGCGTAGAAGTGAGAAAAAGATTTGCAAAAGATTTTTTGCCACTGGCTAATTTCCATAAATTCAATGCTGTACATCGATTGTTCAAGTCTTAAGTGCAATAAAGTGGCGGAAATTGAATTTATGGCAAAGTTTCTAGAGGCTTTATTAGCTTTTTCTTACATCTTTTACTGAAATATTTTTTTAATACAAATATTTTTAATACAATTAATGTATAAAATTAGTGAAAGAGAAAATGTTCGGTTATTATGCGTAAATTGATTTTAAATACCTGTTATACCAAAAAAATTAAACAGTAAATAAAAACAATAGCACACAGCGAGGGTATTCTTCACAATCCATTCACCTCCTAGAGTTATGTTGGTAACGAAAGGGTGATCCAAGTAGAGGTACTTTTTTCACTAACCTTTTTTTCACAGATCACTCGTGAGTCGTGTCAAGCTGCCAGTTTAGTTTGGCATTTCGCTTTGCTCAACTTATGGTCAACATATTCGGCCTACTGAGCATACTATTCGCAACACCATGACCAATCTTGAGATCCAGCATCCATTATTGGATACTATTCGACCGAATAGACCCGTCCAGCACGCAGTGAAGAAAATATAGCGGCCGTAGCTGAGAGTGTACACGAAGACTGTGGAGAATCGATTCACCGCCGTTCGTAGCAACTCGGACTGACGTATGGAACGACTTGGCGCATTTTACGTCGCGATCTTAAATCGAACCTTAATTAACCTTCCCAAGCGACATCGCTACGCTCTTCTAAAAAAATCTGACGTTTTTGAGCCAAATATTGTTCAGCTATGAGGCCCATTTCCAGCCCAATGGTTATGTAAGCAAGCAAAATTGCCGCATTTGAGACGAAGAGCAACCTGAAGAGATTCTAGAGCTGCCATTTCATCCAGAAGAAACCACGGTTTGGTGTGGTTTGTGGGACGGTGGAATCATCGGTCCATATTTCTTCAAAATTGATACCGGAGAGAACGTAACCGTCAACGGCGACCGTTATCGCGTCATGACAACCAACTATTTGTTGACTGAAATTGAAGTTGGTGATCTCCGCGACATCTGGTTTCAACAAGACGGCCCACACATCGCATCAATCAATCGATTTATTGAGAGAACACTTCGGTGTGCAGATAATTTCACGCTTTGGGCCGGCCGATTGGCCACCAATATCGTGTGAATTCCCAACGTTACACTTTTTCCTGAGGGGATATGTAAAGTCCAATCCCGCTTCGATTCAGGCCTTGGAACAAAACATCACGCGTGCCATTTGCCAGTTACCAGTCGAAATGCTCGAGCGAAACATCGAAAATTGGACTCAACGGATAGACCATCTGAGACGCCAACAACAACAATGTTGGTTGAAGGAGATAACCTTCAAAAAATCAATGCCAAAGAATGTTTTTTCGAATGATAATAAAAATTCTCCATTAAATTTGAATTATCTGTGTTTGTTCCTTTAAAAAAGTAGAGATCCTTAAAATGGATCACCCTTTATTTGGCCAGCTCACAAATCAATCAAAACAAATTTGTTGTCTGTAAGCACTTATGTGGCTTGTGAAATTTGAGCTTTTCAAAAGATTTTGTTCTAAAGTGCTTGAAGCAATATTGAAAAGTTTTTGAACACAAATCTCTTACATTTCATTCAAAAAGGAACAAATATTTTGCATATTAACGAAGCTAATGGAAATACTTTTTAAAGTTTAAGCTACAACCTTTTGGGCTTCAGCTGTAACAGTTGTTGAAAAAGTAAATATAAGAATTTGTTTTTGTAATAATAATATTTCAAAGTTTTGGTTTTCCGATACTGAAATTTTCTGGTCATAAGTGACAAAATTTATTAAGTATGTTTTTCTTTTTTTCTAGTAGATGATGATTTTCTTGAAATAAAATTTATGAAAACAGCTTCTTACCGTAGGTGAGGTTAGATTGAAATAATGATTGCTGGCGGTCAACTCACTTAGGCTACTAAACAGGCACATTATGATAGCACTGAGTATCCTAAGAGATCCTTCCCACTAGTCAAACTAATGTTTGGAACTAGTGAAACAAAGTTATCAATGTAATTCCATATATCGCTCAAGTCTGTAGAGGTTTTCGTTTCTAGAGACTTTAAACTACCCCTCGAAAGTGCAGGGCACTCGCAAGGGAAGTATTTATCTTAAAACTTCATCTTGCTCCTCCCGTCTACAACTCCTTCAGAAGTAGTTTGTTCCTACGCCCAGCCTCTCTGCTTGTCTGCATAATAGAGGATATTTGTTATATTTATTATTTTTTATCGAGAAGAGCTCCCATGGCCTTCTTTTATTCCATATCGACCACATTATTCTTGTCTCATTACAACATCTGAGATTCTGCCGTCTTAAGTTAACATCTGCGATGAACAACTCTCTTACAACGTTGTAAGCTCGTCGTCGTGAAAATCTTTTGATGGCGGAAGTAGAAGGTAAGTGCCCTTCCTTGCAAGCACCTCTGCTATCTCGTTAGCCAGTGTGTTGCAGCGCTCTGGCACCTTTACTGGACACCGAATAATAGTTCCACTGAGGGCAATACATTTTGGACTATTTTTCTTAAAATGGGTGTATAACTAGCGGTTATTGATGTTATTAAACTTCTCGGTTAAAACTGATGACATGACATCCGTAATGTAACATGTCAATGTTACCCAGCCAGTGAAGCTTTAGTTTTTTTTTTTAGTGATACATCTATAGCGTAGAAAACCTCGAACGAGTTTTGATTAATTGAGCAAGATCTCAAGATCTTTTTACTTTATTATTTAGCCACAGAGCTATGTCTGTTTTGTGAACCGGACTGAGGATTAACACGTCAGAGCATAACCATTCCGCCAAGCTATACCCAGCTTGATATACTGCTGACGTTTACTTCTAGACTTCTTTGTCTTCTTTTCGCATCTGCACTATAGAATAAGTCATGAATTATGAGCGATTTGTGTAGCTTGATCTTTATTCGTCGAGAATGGAATTAACTCTTCGTTTGCTTCATAGAACAGAGCAGCTTGTTGGCGACAGTAACTCCACGTTGAATTTCAAACCGAGATTTTAAATAGACAAAATTGTCTACGTCTACAACGTTAGAGTTGTCAGCAATGACAGACGCAAATACTCTAACAGTTTGAGAATTATAAGTGACCCCAAATATATTACAATAGTATCAACTGAGGTAAATAAAGCAATTTCACAATTCTCCTGCTTTGCAGTTCATAAAGCCATATGCGCAATAAGCAATGAAATTATATCAGTTAGTGAACTCCGAGATGGAACAATACTGCTCCTTGTCAAGAATAAAACCATAGCTGAACGCTTCATTGCCACGAAGCAACTCCCTGGAATTTGTAGAGTAGAAGCCAAATACCACGGGGCCCTGAACTACAGCAAAGGCACTGTATTCGCTCCCTTCTTAAACAACGTCCCCGAATCTGAAATCATTAGCGAGCTAAGCTCACAGGGCATAGTCGCTGCTTATAAATTCCAAAGGAAAGACGAAAAACAAGAACTAAAACCTACTGGAGTTGTGTTGTTGACATTTGACTCCCACAACCTTCCTGACCAACTCAACATAGCCTGGCGCAAGGTGAACGTCAGACCATATATACCTAACCCCATGCGTTGTAAAAAGTGCCAGTTGCTAGGCCATACCATCAAACACTGCAGAGGAGTAGCAGCTTGTACTAACTGCAACTTCCCTCCCCATGACCCCGACACCTGCTCACGCATCTTCTGCGCCAACTGCTATGCAGACCACCCGGCCTCTTCTAATAAGTGTCCAAAATACTTACAAGCCAAAGAAATTCTAACAATAAAAACAACAAAAAAATGCACCATGAAAGAAGCGATTAAAATTTACAATACAAAAACACCTCTGCCAGAAAATCGCCCTTCCTTCTCTTCCACGGTATCGCGCCCTGCAAGCAAGAAAACTAAAAAAGATAACCAACAAATAAACTCGTCTTTAAATGACAGTCCCTCAACTTCGCAATTATCTAATTGCGCTCCCAAACTAAAAGAAACACATGAAATTAACGCTCAAACTAAAAGCAGCACACACACTACTCCAGTCTCCGAGCCAACCACACATACACCCTTTTCGGCTCTCAACGAGCCTAACTTCTCTAACTTAACTGAACACATCTTTTATACTCACACTAAACTACAACAAGCTCACTTTAACTCAATCAACAACTCAAACTATAAAACATACTCAAACTCGGACTCAGATCTCTCATTGGATCTCCCGAACAATATCACAAACCATATAATCTCAGATTCTGATACTATTTCTCTTCGTTAGATGAATGACACATTAATGTCAGCAGATGTATACTCAGGTACACATTCTGATGACATATAAAGCAAATAACCTAACTTAAAAGCAAAACAAATAAAACAAAACAAAACAATCAATTAACCCTTACCTGTTTCTAATTTAATCAAATCACATCATGTCCTCAATTTTACAATGGAACATGAATGGTTTTTACAACAACTACCATGAGCTTCAGCTCTTGGTTCAAACCTATTCCCCGTCAATTATTCTTCTTAATGAAACCCATTTAGCATACAACATCAACGCTTTCCACTCCCATCAGTACAACAGCATTTTTCATAACTTACCAACCGTAGCATCAAGCAAACAAGGAATTGCTATATTGGTAAAGAATGGGTTACCTTTTAAAAAAATTGCCATTGACTCCTCTTTATCTGCAGAAGGTATCGAAGTTGATTTAAATTTCAAGTTAAATATAATATGCGCTTATATTCCTCCGTCGCAAAGCTTTTCAACTTCTGATATATTATATTTGCTTCATCAGGTCTCAACCCCAGTCCTCCTCGCGGGTGACTTTAACGCCTGGAGCCCTATTTGGGGCTCTCCGTCGTCGAACCACAGAGGTACATATGTCGAAGATGCACTTTTAGCTTCAGATCTCGTATGACCTTACCCTATGTTCCGCGTCTATTGTACCTCATTGTACTTGGAGCATCTTAAAAGATTTACATGGGAGTGACCATTATCCAATAATATGCCAAATAAACTCAGTACAATCTCACAGTAGACCCAAGCGAAGCTGCCGTTTTAAAACCGATCAAGCTGATTGGAACAAGTTTTCGGACTTATGCCGAAACTCTAACAACTTGAACACGGTCTCTGAAAATATTAACAGAGAAGCGGCACTCATCCAAAAAATAATCCGGTCCGCCGCAAACATGTCTATTCCACGTACTAGCACTAAGATGCACGCTAAAAATTCCCCGTGGTGGAACTCCACCCTAGATACACTTAGATCTAATAAGCAATTCGCTTGGAAAGTGTATAAACGTTGCCAAACAAGCGACAACTTGACTGCTTACAAAAAATCGAATGCCCTTTTCCGACGTAAAGCTAAACAAGCTAAGCGTCAATGACTCCAAAATTTTACCGCAAAAATAAACCCCTCGTCCTCTCCAAAAAAAATCTGGCACGATATCAACATCCTGTCTGGTAAACCTAAAAACACATCTATTCCCAAATTAAATACTTCCAGCGGTTCATTAATAACGTCCGATCAAATTTCAAACCATTTCGCGAGTCACTTTTCTAACACAAGTGCCGATGAAAATTTCAGCCCCCAATTTCGAAATAGCAAGCAGCTCGCCATAAGTAATCCCACTGACATAACATATAATCTCTCCTCGTCGGCAAAATTAATAGAATCCTCGTTATCTTTCTCAGAATTTGAGCTCGCCCTTTCTTCAGTAAAAGGCAAAACGCCTGGACTAGATAAAATCTCCTACCCATTAATTAAGAACCTCCCAACTTCAGTCAAGGAGCGACTATTAAAGCTCTACAATAGCATATTCGATACTGGTATCTACCCTCAGTTTTGGAAAACCTCCAAAATAATCCCAATCCTCAAGCCGGGAAAGTCCTCCACCGATGTCAACAGTTATCGTCCCATCTCCCTTTTAAGCTGCCTTGGGAAACTCTTAGAAAAGATCATAAGCAATCGACTTACATGGTACGCTGAAAGAAACAACCTTATTAGCTCTCGCCAGGTAGCCTACAAAAAGGGGCACGGTACAATTGATGCTCTATTATGTCTTGACAATTATATATCCAATGCCTTGTCCTGTAAAAACCACGTAACCCTGCTTTCATTAGACTTTAAAAAAGCTTTCGACCACATAGGAATTCATGTTATTCTAAACCAGCTCCAACGGTGGAAAGTTGGTCCTAAAATCATTAAATTCGTAAGATCTTTTCTCACCTTCAGAAAGCTCACAGTTTCTGTTAATGGCTCGAATTCGCCTGTATACAAACTATCAAATGGCACCCCTCAAGGGTCACCCCTATCAGCTTTGCTATTCATCATAGCATTTGATGAAATAAGCCACCTTCTTTCCAAATTTAATTACATTGAGCATCAAATATATGCCGACGATGTAGTCATATACTCCAAACACAACAACACCCAGCTGGTGAAGGATACCTTCACCAACGTTCTCAACGACCTCACAACATGGTCGGAAAATTCAGGCGTCCAACTGTCGCTCGAAAAGACCAACCTGTTACATATTTGCCGGAAGAGGAACTCGTGCAATGTATCCCTTAATATCAATAACCATGTTATTCAAACTAAGGAATGCCTAATGGTGTTAGGATTAATCATAGACTCTAAATATTCCTTTAAATCGCACTGTAATTATTTAAGAAGCTCGTTAACACCAAGATTAAATATTGTTAAGTATTTATCTAGCAAACATAGTTATATACATCCTACTACACTTATCAATGTTGTCAGAGCATTGCTGCTATCAAAAATAGATTACGCCCTACCAATCTACGGACACTGTGCAAAGTCTTTAATACGTAAGGTGTCAGTGCCTTACCACGATGCCGTGCGGCGCAGCCTTCGAGCATTTCCAACTTCACCAATAAAATTGATGTTAGCTGAAGCCGGCTTACCAAGCATAATGAGCAGAGTAACTGATACCACATCACGCACTCTCGCAAAACATTTCGAAACGACAAATGCAACGCTCGCCACCGCTTACAAAAACGCAATCTCAAGGAAGACTATGCCGAAGATACAATCAGCCCTATTCAAGTCAATCGATTTCGCCAAGAAGAATGTCATAGCTCTTCTCCGAGAGAAAAGAGTCATTGCAACTGCTCCTCCTTGGTTCATCAGCTACTCATCATTCGAAGATGCCTTGCTCAGTCTCTCTAAGACAAATACTCCAATCTTAAAATTTCGAGCCACATTCTTAGAGATATTTGCACGTTATGACGCATCGAGCTGGAATTTCCTCTACACGGATGGCTCTAAGACATCAGACTACACTTCATTGGCTGTCGTTAATAACGAAGGCTATGTTATATCACAGTCACTCCTGTACCATACGTGCACAATTTTTACAGCCGAGGCTTTAGCAATCGAACTGGCTGTCAATTACGCAAAGAAAACCAAAGGGAAATTTATGATATGTTCCGATAGCCAGTCATGCATCACAGCAATAAAATCGCCAAGAAATACGAACAGAATCATATCATCTATTAGAAACTCTCTTATTTCAACACCCAACAAAATAAAGATTATGTGGCTGCCCGGTCACTCTGGCATAAGGGGAAATGAACTTGCTGACATCACTGCTAAACAGGTTGCAAAATCTCCATCACTAACGCTCAAGAGCTTTACGAAAGCAGATCTTTATAACGCGGTGAAGAAAGAAAGATACCACCTCGACTGGAAAATGCAAGGTCATCTGTATCACAAACTTAATCCTAAAAAACTAGCTCCACGTTATCCTACTGGCTTGACCTCAAACATATTAAGGCTTTAATATTCTTAACACGATTTAACGTAAGCAGCATACCAACATAAACATCATTAATTTTATCTAGTGAACTAAGTATATAACATAAGTAGTTATCTTCCTTATTTCCTAAACTTACTTTAACCTCTTTTAAGTACACCTCTTTTGTATGTAAAAGACGACCGAAAGCCTCGTAGCTAGTGTCGCTTTAATAATTTATGCTATAATTTATTATTGTATAAAGTTTTAATAAATAAATAAATAAATAAAAATTATTTGACACAACGCAGTTACCAAGCTTAGCACACTATTTTAGCTAATTCTGATAGTGATAACCAATAATAAATAACCCATAAAAAGACAACAACAAAAACACGCCACTGGGCTGAAAATTTGGAAATCGAATTATTTAACGTCTCTACCAGAAGTCGTTGAGTTGGCTAAATTGTTCGCCCTAACGTCAACAATGATAAACTCCAGCATCGTTAAGAACTGTAAATATTATTTAGCTCACTGAACATATCCGTTTTGTGGATTCCTGATCATAGGATTATACTCGATAATGAAGAAACTGGCCAAGAGCATATCTTAAGGAATTAGCCCGTTAGGAACTGAATGCAGAAAACTCCCCTTGTATTTTAAAGGAATATTTCAAAATTTAAGAAACAGATATGGTCCGAGGATGTTAGAACAAGAACGCAAACGGAAACCAGCTCCACACAGAATACAATGATCCATCTTGTTTATCTGTAGTTTCGTCAAAAATATTACAGACCACCGTCCAAATCTACAGAAAAGTAAGCAACCATCGGCAGAGAATAAGTATTTCTGAAGCGGAATAAAAAGCTCTTATAGTAGAAACTTACTTGTTTCAGACTTTTTACACAACTTTATTCCGGTCCAACAATGTCAGGATTTCCGCAAAAGACTTAGCTCCACAACCACGATCAACGACCGTTTTCGAAAAAATTGCTTATGCTTCTCCATGTATCAACTTTCTTCCCTCCTGTCAAACTCCGTTCTGACAGGCATCCAATTCCGCCTCAGTAAATATTTCCCCAATCAAATGAAGCCGCTTGCATCAAACCAACGTCTCCCCGACTAATTTATTTATTCAACTGCATTTATGGACTTACACAAAAATAGCTTCACCGTTCAAGGTCATACACAAATCTCCAACAATTTATTTACACTGTCCACAAAATCCCGCATTCCTAACCGACTCTTCCGCAGGTGCAGCAGTAACTTTGATAGTAGAGAGAATTTCAAATATTTGCAACACTCAAAAGTAATTGCCTGTCAAGCCATTGCCGGAGTCAAAAATAACCTTGGAATGAAAAATTTCGCAGAGAATACGGAAAATGCGGAAATCGCGCCCACACGCACACACACAAAGCGGAAAATACCGACAACAAACGCTGCTCAAGACAAGGCAGGCAACTAAGCGCCGAGGCGGACAAGCATAACTAGGCAAAGCAGGAAATATTTAGAGCATTTGCATAGTGGCAGGACGACGGACGGCAGAGAGCGAAGGAAGGTAGAAAAAAGTTAGGCGCTTACTTTGCACCTGAGACTGCTGGGTCTACACAAGCGAGTGCGGCCGGAAACAGAGGGAGGCGAAGGCGTGCAAAATCACTGGGCAAAATTCATCGAAAGCAGCCAATGTAAGTATGTGCGGAAGCGAAGTTGTGTGCGCCTCCAACGGTAGTGTCGCCGCTCATTTGCGCCATAAATCACGTCTAATGATTTAAAAACTTAAATTGAAATGCAACACTGGGGGGGGTGAAAGGTATGGTAAGGCAGTTTTTGCTGGTGGAACGCACTTTCACTTCTTCTGCACGCTGCGATCAAGGCGAGTCGGTTTTATTTTGAAGGCCTTCATGCCATCATATTTGTGACGGTGTGTGTGTGAGTGTATGTTTGTGTGGCTCACAGTGCATTTAAGCCTACGAAAGATAGCAGAAGGCGAACTACCACAAGGCCCGTAGAGTCAACTGAGCACGTAGACTGGCAGTCAGGGCAGTCTGGGTAGTCGGAGAGCTAAAGGAGCTGCAACGTTGCTGAAGTACCGTTAGCCAGGCTCGGCAAACAACTTTATGCAAAATATGCCAAACGTGTCGAGAATGCGCAAACTAGAAATTACAGCTGTGGCTGTGGCTGTGGCAATAAAAATGTAGCCACCATCACTTGTTTGCCACTTGCCACTTGCCACATGCCACATTCCACCCAAAAACAACAAGAAATAAAACGAATGGTTTAAATGGTGTTGTTGCAACACCATAACTGGCTGTAGCTTTAGCTGTATCTGCGGTCACTTGTTGTTGTTGCTGATACTGCTGCTACTACTGCTGCTGCTTCTACCGCTACTGTTGCTGATGCAGCACAAACTTTTTTCGGATTACGATTTTGCCTTATTTTTGATGTTGTTGTTGTTGTTGTTTGTTTGTTTTTACTCACCGCAAAGTTTTACGGCACTAAAAATAAATTCCACTTATTTCGCGCACATTTACTATTGCTGCTGTTGTTTTTGTTGTCTCCGTTGCTACTGTTGATATTGCAAAGGGTTTTAGTGGCATTGCAACAAACACGGACGCAAACAAACACAGACGCACAAAAACAAAGTACCTCAATAAAAGCGTTGTAAGCATATTGTATATAGATACGTACGTATATGTGTATGTGCATACACATACTATATATTCCGCTACCTTTACGGGTATATGTATGTCACTGTGTAGGTGTATCACTGTGTTAACGCCACGTACAATCAGCCTCCGTTTATACCCTAAGGCGATACCGAGTGGTGTAATATGCAACATTTGATGCGATTGTGTGGGCGGGCGTTGCGCTTTTCGGGATATGTATGTGTGCGGCACTAAAAATGCATGGCAATTTCATTTTAGTTTTTCATTTTAAAATTTTTATGCTTATCTTACGTACGTACGTACTGTCGCCGAGAGCGTATACTCGTATAGCCTTGAAATTCCATGTTTAGTTGTGTGTGTTTTGATATTTTTAGAACTTTCTGGAACTTCTTTATTTAATGCACTCACGGGTTTACGTTAGAGAAATCACTTCACAATTGAAAGGAGGTAGTTCTATACTAAAATAGGTAAAATTTTGAAAATGTTTAACTGAATCTATTGCTGATTGTCACCACTTTGAACTTTGAGCTTTCATAAGTAGAGAGCTTTCGTTGGCGTCAAAATTAGGCGAGTTGTATGTACTTGAAATCAGTGATATTTGTTCTGGCTTACAGCTCTGTAATCTACAAATTTATGAATTACCAATACTTAAATACTTAAAGCTTTGATTGCAATTGCTAAAATCTTAGAGCTCGTAATAATTTTGATATTTATTTGCCCAATCAATAATAGCTCTCAATAATCATTCTCCACATGATCTTTCCAACGGAAACCACGTTCTGCATCGAACACTTTCAAAGTTGGAGTGCTTTCATACATTCGGACAACATGACCCAGCCAGCGGAGACGCCTTATCTTATTAGATTAAGGGGTTAGGTGGGTTTCAGAGGTTAAAGAAAAAGGAATTTTCGCTATTGTTTTATTATAATTTTTTATTATTTTTCATATTTTATTCAAACAATTTACCATATCAATGATTCATATTTAAACAGTATTTTGTGAAATTTTTTATCAAAAATTCCGAAAACTCAGCCGTTGGTATCTCATTTCCCTTGACGTCTCAAAAGAAAATGCTCCCGCCGTGGACAGCATAACTCATTATTGGTTCATCTAAAATCAAATGACCAAAAATATTTTTTTGGTACATGGATCAACCTCGTTATTGGACGAAGGAAGAAGAAAAAATTTAAATTTGAATTTTTGACAAACTTTGAACAAAAAAACACATTTTCTGATCAAATTTTCGCCATGCATTTGCTGGAAAAATTAGTTGTAATAAAAAAAATCTTTCGTTTACTGACTAGATAATGTTATTACAAAGATTTGTGCCAAATTTGAACAAAATCGTTTTTTAACTTATCGAGAAATCGTGTCCACCGACTTAAAAAATAAAGTTTTGAGTTAAACGTGTTTAAAGTTTCAAATTGACACAGGTATGGCCTGATGAGCGAAATTTCCAAGGGGTCTATCTCTTAAAATTTTATTACGATCGATTTGAAATTTTTGGAGAATATTGCAAACATATTTTACAATTTAATAAAACAGATTTTGTTTTTAATTTTCAAACCCACCAAACCCCTTAAAAGCACATTAGGGGTATTCTCTTTGTCTAGGAAATGCATGCTACGGTGCACGGATAGGAAATTTTTCTTACTCGTGCAACGGCACAACAACAAAACACATGCAAAAAACATATGGTACGATAGGAAAAATATCATATACCAAATCATATGTATATTTATTTCCCACAGCTAGCAAGAAGGAAAATGCAACCATGTGAAGGAAAAGTAACCCTGTGCCTGTGTGGTTGTTGTTGTTTCACTTGAATATGTCAAAATTTTGCAACGGGGGTGCTCTCGATCTCTAGCACGATTCCATAGGAAATATTTGCATAGCATGCATTTCCTAGACAAGGCATTTCCTAGAGAATACTCCTATTGTTTGTGGAAATGTTTTAAGGAGTGAACTTTCAAGAGCTTCCAATTTATAAAGCCACCTCATAAAAATACTGACCTGCAACGAAATTCTTATTTAAATAATTATTCACGGGAGCCTGATGATTTGAAAACTCTGAATCTAATACCGTTAGCCGATTTTGTCTATCACGTTGAGCCTTTTTAATTTGTTTTAAACGTCATTTATTAAGCTTTCTTGAACTAGTTTTTTTTTTGCAGTTTGCAGTACTACCAAAATAATGAAATGAAAGAAAATTAAACTTTTTCTGGTCTAGTTTTAATTTTACCCTCACTTCATCTTTAAATACTTTATTTGAATCTTCATGACCTGCAAACGAGCTTTATATAGTTATACGATGTGGCTTGAATTATCTCACTAGAGACTTGGGTCTTTCAAAATGTAAGTCTTGAAATGAAAAAAAAAATCGGCATGACCACAGATTAGAAAACTAATTACAAACGAAGCTTTCAATACGTAGAAAAAAGCTTAGGTGGTAGAAATGTGTCATAATTTCCTTTAAGATGAAAGTTATATTATTCTTTTTAACCAAAACCCATATTTGTAAATATGCTTCTTTACTTATATTTAAAGGACCTATAACTGCTTAATAATTTCGTTATTTTAAAAATTTCTCACTGAAATATGTCTTGTTTTAAACAAAAAACGGAACAAAGTACCTACGAAATGGATAATTTTGTATAAGCTCTCAGCAAGCTTTCAAAATCATACTCAATTTGTGTTTATACTCAAAAAAAAAAAAAAAAAACGTTAACAAAAATTTAATTAAAAAAGCATTTAAGCTTACACAATTTATTTCAAAAATCAGAAATATCAAATAAATATATATAAAATTTTTTTTAAAGTTTATTACAACACTTTTCCTACGTTTGAGGTTTTCTTTATTTAGATTTATTAGTGAAAAATCTTTTACTTAGTCCTAAGCTAAGCTAAGGGAGCCTAAACATACTTATGCATTATGAGGAAGAAATTCAAGGGAAAGCTCGTGATCTCCAGTAAGTTTAGTCGGAGTTTTTTGCAGTGCTATAGAAATCGCATAAAAAATTTAAAAGCTTTCTGGGGACTCGAAAACTCGTAACTTTTTTTATAATTTTATTAATTACCTCTTAATTACGAGAACTCATAGATTCAAATTCTTTTGAGCATTGCACTAGTTTTTGACATAGTTTTATTTTTATTTTTTTAAATTATTGACTATGACGAAAAATTGCTTGTTATCGTATAGTTTTTTTTTTAGCATCCAGTTGAAAAAACTCGAACTCGAAGCTCCAAAATTTTACTTACCAAGTAAAAAGCTAAAATTATACAATTTTTGAAGTAAATTCTGGAATATTAAAAGGCACTTCCTTTGCTGCATTTAAAAAATTTTTATTTCCTAAGCATTTTCGTCATTAAAAATATTATAAGTAACATTGCAATGATCTTTTATTTTTCCAATTTAATTTAATTTTTTCAATTTTTCAATTAATGCTGACATTCAATTATTTTCTCAAAACTAGAGATTTTAAGCGTTCCACGTAAACTTTTCAAATATTTCACAGCACTTTTGTGCGACACATACCAATATTTTCCGTAAATTCCAAGCAAACCATAATACAAAACCACAACAAACATAGCAAAAGCAACAAACATATTTATAAACTTTTAAGCGCAGTTGTGCGCAATATTAACTTTGCAACACTATAAAAGTTTTACATTTATCGCTTATGGTTTGTTCAAAATAGTTAATATTTGTTCTGAATTCAGCGGTCGCAATCAAGTACTTAGCTGCACCGTAAAATCTCAAATAAATATTATATTTAAAAAAAAATTGGATTATTAGTTTGCACCTGTGAACGGCGAACTTTGCGCATATTTTGTATAGATAGTATTATATATGTATATGTGAATTATATTGTAGATATATTTATTTACTTTATTTATTAGCTATTTAACGCTTTATTAATTTTTGCATTAAATTTTTTCTCACTCTCTCTCTCTCTTTCCCTCTCTCTCTCTCTTTGCAGGTAATGCACCAAATGAATGTGGCGAAAAATATTAATTATAAAAATGTATACTCACTGTTCACTGCTTAGGTAAGTTTGTTGTTGTATGTACGCGTGTGGAATTTTCATTAAACTTGCGAAAACTCAGCATAAAAATGTGGATTAAATCAGCTCATGATTTTAAACTGAATTAAATGAAAGTTGTTCATTTGCGATGTTGATGTTATAAATAAATATTTTACAGTTATAAATGATAAGAGAAGTGCAAATATTTTATTATTAATTATAAGAAATGTAACTAATTATGGAGGCGAATAAAATCAAGCAAGGAAGACTAAGTGCGGGGAAATCGAATGATAGATTCCCGACGGATATTTAAAAAAAAACGAACAGATCCATCAAAAAGTCTGTTATATGTGAGGTAGGTCTATTTCTGGATCTACACATGTCATTTTTAACGAATTCTGTCCAGTGGTATTGTGATCTCTGAAGAAAAATTGTTGATCCAAAAGTGGGTGGTGTCATGTCTACTCGAAATTTCAGGCAAACCTCAACTTTTTCTATTTAATGCGACTATATCTAACAGATATAATTGCCATTGCATGTTTAGTTACCGAATTATTTTGATTTTCATACTTTTCAAAATTACCGTTACTACAAGATGAGCGTAAACTTGGTCCGATTCAGCCCATTCGCATTAGCGGTAGTACTTGTGACCTAAAGAGTGTGTGAACAAAATGTCACAATCCTGCAGCCAAGTATAATTTCATGAGAAGGCTGGTGAAAGTGTAGAAAATGCCCACAGTGGACCGTTTGAGCAAATTAGTGTGGCAAAATGTATATCTAAAATTTTAACTCCTAATAAATTTCAGGTTAATATAGAGATGCTTCTTCTTCTTCTTTACTCGTGTAGGATCTGCTTACACGATTATAGTCAAGTTAACAACAACCCGTCAGTCGTTTTTTTTTTTTTTTTTTTTTTTTTTGACGCCAGTTCCAAGGGTAGCCTTGCTAGATCTGATCTTTCAAACGAAGTGGAGGTTTTCCTCTTTCTCTCTTTTCACCGGCAGGACCTTGATCGAATACTTTCAAGGCTGGAGTGTTTACATCCATTCGGACGACATGGACATAGTCAGCGTAGCCGCTGTCCCTTAATTCTTCATTGCGGTATTGGCCATTTGCCAGCTCACAATAAACTATAAATTTTACGCAAAATCTTTCTCTCGAAACCTCCTAAAGCCGACTTATCGGATGTCGACATCGTCCCAGCTTCGCACCATATATCAGGATGGCAAGAACTAGCGTCTTGTAAAGTTTGATCTTTGTTCGTCGAAAGAGGACTTTAATCATCAATGTCAGACATTGTTGTTAGTGTTAATACTGGTTCGAAGGTATGCAATATTATCTACGACTTCAAAGTTATGATTGTCAACACCGACGTGAGAGCCTAATCACCTCGAGTGCGTTGGATGATGTGTTTATGACAGGAGATATTTCGTCTTGTCAGAGCTTACGGTGCAGTTGTTGAGACCACTGATATCAGTGTACGCCAGCAGCTGTACACCCTTGTAGAAAATAGGATTTTCTCTATACAGCACAGTAGCTCATATTATTTTCTCCAATAGATTAAATAAATCACACGGTAAGAAGTCTTCTTGTCTGAAACCACTTTTGGTATTGAAAGGACAGGAGAGGTCTTTCCTGAACTTGACGGAGCTTACAGTGTTTCCTAATGTTAATTTACACAGCCGTATAAGTCATAGCGAAGCAGAGGTAGCTCCTTTCTCGTGCTGTCGAAGGGTGCTTTAAAATCGACGATGATTTGTCAAACCTTTTTGCACGGATGTTTTTCAAGAGTTGACGTATAGACCAAGCAACGAAGGGTTTTCCATACTTCGATGCTTTTTTGGTATTTTTCGGGTATAATCGATATGTCTCAATTTTTAAATCTTTTACGATCATGACATGATAAATTAACTTTGCTTCGAAGTATGTAAGCAGCAAAAGATGAAGAGATAGACCCATTAAATATGTATACCGATATGCTCAGAATGAAGAGCTGAGTTTATTTGAGCATGTCCCTCTGTCTTCAGTTTTTTAAAATTTTGAACAAAATTTAGTTAGCTAGTTTATTTTTGTAATGCATTTATCGCTTGTCGGAGCCTATATCACATACATGGCTCCCATATAACCGATTCATTCCGAAATGTGGTTTTGATTAACAATCCGCCAAAAAAAAAGCATCCAAGATCTTGAAATTCGGTATTCTACTCACTTAATATAAATATCGTATTTTGTAATAAAATCAAAATGGCATGGCCATTTAAGCTATGTACTGGATATCCTATTGACGCTCTTAGCAGTCAGCTAACAATTGTCTGTTCGCAACATGATGCGATGTGTTGTATTGGGAGCTTCCAACGCTCCCAAAGATACTAAATTTCACTTCAATATTTAGTCTGATTATATAGTGAAATGCTAGTAATAGTCAGTATTAAGTTGGCACCCAAAAAATTTAATGAACAAAGCCTTCGATATTCGGACGAAATTCTGTACTTTCACTTTTTATGGTATAGTATGTTAGCTTTCTACTTAACTATCAGCATATGTAAGTATTACTTACTATTAAAGCATATGCCTACAATATTTTATTGCTACAGCTGCTAACAGCAAGTGCAGAACTATTTGAATTGAGAAATAGTCTTTAAAATAATGGATACTTAAGGCATTATTTCATGTCGGAAGTACCGTCGGCATTAACATTCCCTGCCGATGGGTGCTAATATTTTTTCTCCCCCATTTCCTTCGCAGATATTAGCCAGAATAGACTCAAATTTATTGAACTTCTAGCTCGTCACACACATTGCTGCCAACGCAACTACTGCAGCCGCCTCGGAACAGGTACTAAATTTCATGTGTACTTCACTATGGATGAATGTTATATATATTTTTTATTTCAAAACATACATTTGTTGTTATAAAAGTACATAAATATGTATGCATGTTCACATACTCACCTTACAATACATTGTGTATTATTGTATTGTAGATATTTATAGCATACATTTAGGCGCAACGAACGAACAAAACATTTGCACTTTAGCTGGAATTTGCTGATGCGGAAATGTGCTTTTGATAGCGTGTAGAGCAAAAGGAAATGAGCATGAACGCAAGCGCATTTAAAGTATCCGTTATTGGTGCTTAATTGAGCAGCGGCTTATATGTAGAAAAAAGAAAATGGAAACTTTAGGAAAAGGTATAGAAATGTATACCAAAGCGTTGTCGAAGTTACAGAGAAAGTTAGCAAGAAAATAAAATTCTGCTAAAAAAGAAAAGATCTCTAAACTAAAATTTGCTGGAAAAAAATATTGTTAAACATAAATAATGCATAATATAATAGTATGAATCCAAAACCGATCGCGGAAGGTCGCGGTTACACTTGCCTCTTACACTGAGCAGCTCCAGATTTGCTCTTCAGCCGCTATAAAGTAAATTGCGGTTAAAAAACTTTGAGAAATAGATAATAAATAATTTTTTTTAGTTTAAAACTCTCAGTAAATATTTCTTTATACAAAAAAGCGAGTCAGAAGAATCAATGCTGCCGGAATGAAAATTAAAATCGTTATATATAAGTAAACATCTGAATGGGCCGAGCAAGTTTGTTTTGCATAAATGCCAGGAAAGCGAACTAAAAGTATCTAGATGATCCTCTTATTAGCTTAATTAAAAATAAAACTTTAAGCATTTCTCGTCGACTATGCAGTGAAGGCAAATTAAAAAGCCTTAATCGGCTTCCTTAACGCGAATAATATAAATTGTTTTTGCAATTGATAGTGTCGATTCCATACAACCGAGCCATATAGTTAGTGATGTTTAGAGTAATTTAGTAATATATGGGTCGTTAAACTCCTTAGTACACCGTTTAATGAAAACTAGCACTCCCTTGGCCTTATTAGCACAGGAATTTTTATGATTTCTAAAATCTCGCTTAGGGTCCACTGTGACACCCAAGTCAACGAAGTCAGTAACTTGTTCAACATTGGGATTTTCATATAGCCAAAGAATTGTAAAGATTTTCTAGAGAAGGAAAAATATTTGTTTCAATTTGACGGCACACAGTCCACATCACACCACCTTACCAAATTATTTAAGTCAAGTTGCAAGAGTTCTCTATCTTCTATAGAATGAACTGATTTAAAGCGGTTGCCATCATCCGCGTACAGAAGTGCTTTAGAATGACGAGCCACATTTGGCATATCATTGATAAACAAAAGAAGTAGTAAGGCATCGAAATGACTGCCTTGAGGTACACCAGAGGTACTGATATTTCACGTGAAGTACTAGAGTTAAAAATTACTCTTTAATTTCTACATAGCAAATATTTGAGTAAGAATAGTGGAAACCCAAACGTATCTATAAGTAGTTTATTGTGTAGTTTGAATTTGAGACCTTATCTAATGCTTTGCTGAAATCCATATAATAACATCGGTTTGATAACCAGTTTTAAAACCATTACTGTTATGGGTAGTTAATTCAAAAAGGTTTGATGAGGTAGATTGACTTTTAAAGAAGCAGTGTTGTGAAGTGTCAATAATTGATTACACTGGGTGAGCTAGTTGATCAGTTATATTATCTTCAAAAACTCTGGGAATAAAATATAATTTTGCAATGCATCGGTAGTTTATGATAGTCGATCTACTACCAGAGGTAGTATATATATGTCCCTTTCCATAACAAGAGAAATATATTTTGCTTGATTGAAGCACTAAATATGTTCGTTAATGGTAGATATGGAAAATCGGTACAGAACTTAAGTAGAAGAGATGGGATATTATCTGGACCGCATGTAAATGAGCTTTTTAGAGTGTTAAGGTGGTGGTAAACAATATCAGGAGTAATATAATATTTCTTAATGAAGAATATTGCTAATCATAAAATATTACCAAATGTAAAATATTTCTAGACATAAAATATTTCTAAGCATAAAATATTACCAAACGTCCAATATTTCTAGTCGCAAAATATATCTTAACATAAATTATTTCTACACATAAAATATTTCTAAAGATAAAATATTGCTAAACATAAATTATTGCTAAACATAAAATATTATCAAACTTAAAATATTTCTAAGCATAAAATATTGCTAAACATAAATTATTGCTAAACATAAAATATCAAACTTAAAATATTTCTAAACATAAAATATTGCTAAACATGAAATCATTGCTAAACATAAAATATTATCAAACTTAAAATATTTCTAGATGCAAAATATATCTAAACATAAAATATTACTAAACGTAATATATTTCTAGACGTAAAATATATCTAACCATAGAACATTTCTAGACGTAAAATATGTCTAAACATAAAATTTTTCGAAACATATAATATTGCTAAACATAAAATATTTATAGATGGAAAATATATCTAAACATAAAATTTTTCTAAACATAAAATATTTCTAAACATAAATTATTACTAAACATAATATACTTCTAACCATAAAATCTTTCTAAACATAAATTATTGCTAAACATAAAATATTTCTTAACATAAATTATTACTAAACATGATATATTTTTAAACATAAAAACTTTCTAAACATAAAATATTACCAAAAATAAAATCTTTCTAAATATAAAATATTACCAAACTTAAAATATTTGTAAAAACAGCGAAGAAAAAGTTTTTAAATAATAAAAATTACGTATTTTTAAGCATAAAATATTTCTGAAAAATAAAAAAATTTATCTAATATGAATAAAATTAAAAAACTGGTGAAACATGAGGTTATAACGACATCAAGACCAAATGAAGTAAGAGCGTAGTCTTATAGAATAACATATACGTTCAAGAAGTCTTCGCCAACAACGATTGGCATGAACAACTCGATGGTGTTGGTATTTGTGATGTCTAATTAACTATTAAATGGTGACAATTAGAACAAAAATACACAAAATGTACCAATTATCAGTAGATACTACACACACACACATACACACACACACACAATGCATTTTATAGTGAAAACTTCATTTATACATAAATACATACATACATACGAGTACATAATGCGTTTCAATATGATCATACGAGTATGTGACAATAATTGCCAGTGGAACAGAAAACGCTATTAGCTGTTGCTTAGCTGCTGTATGCATGTCGCATGTGGCATACGAAAGTGAATGTGATGAGATGACAATTACATATACATGCATATAAAGGAGCAAATGAACAATTGTTAAATACAGTGTTATGCTCACATATATATGTTCCAATGTTAATAGTATCCAATTGCCATTTGTTTTATGTGTGTGTTAGTGTTTTGTGTTGAGCGACACGTGCAACACAAACAGCCAGCTTTTATCATCAAACAATATATTGTACATGCGTTCGAGCGAGCATTAATATTAAGTCGTTCATTGGGTATTATAAAATTTTTATTTATTTATTTATTTATTTATTTAATATAAATAAAATACAAAATTTGAATTTAGCTAAGTAGCCATAGCAATAATAGGCCTTAGGCTGAATTTATTACAAAAATTGTTTTTAATTAATTTAGAAAAATATTTACATGAAACTTATTCCTTAAGGCTTTGTGTAAAAGCCAAATTTTTCTCTAGTAAATTTATATCAATTGACACTGATAACTTTCTCTAATAAATATTTTAATGAGAAAATTAAGAATTTAATGTTCAACGAAGGCATATATTTTAAAATTTCCCCAAAATTTTGGAATTTTTGTTTTTTATTTTAAATAAAGTTACGTATACGCACCGCCGTGCCTGGAATGAATGTTTAATGGTAAATCAGGCATTTATGTATTTTATTTGACATATTTAAGAATTAAAGCATACAAAACCATCCATTTTGAGGCTCCTTACTTCAAAAAAAACATATGAATTTCAAATTTAATGGGGAATGTTTATTATCAATCGAAAGAACATACTTTGGCATTTACTATTTGAAAATTATCTCTTTCAAATGTTGGCCATGGCTACGTCTCAGATGGTCCATCCGTTGCGTCCAATTTTCGATGACTCGTTCGAGCATTTCGACTGGTACCTGGCGAGTAAAACCCATGATGTTTTGCTCCTATGCCTGAATCGAAGCGGGAATGTGCAAATAGACTTTAGATATCACCACAGGCAAAAGTCTAATGGTGTGATATCACACGATCGCTTTTGCCGATCTACCAGCCCAAAACGTGAAATTATCTGCTCTCCGAAGTTTTTTCTCAATAAATCCATTGATTGATGTGATGTGTGTAAAGTGGTGCCGTCTTGTTGAAACCAAATGTCACGGAGATCACGAGCTTTAATTTCAGGCAGCAAATGGTCGGTTATCATGACGCGATAACGTCGCCATTGACGGTTACATTCTCACAGGCATCGTTTTGGACGACCAATGATTCCACCGGCCCACAAATTACTCCAAACCGTTGATTTTTCTGAATGAAATGACAGCTCTTGAATCTCTTCAGGTTACTCTTCGTTCCAAACTCGGCAGTTTTGCTTGTTTACATATCCATTGAGCCAGAAATGGGCCTCATCGCTGTCAAAATTTGGGTCGGAAAGAGCCCATAGACCGAAGCGATTTACTTGGAAGGTCGAGCGGCTTCAATTCTTGTACAAGCTGTATTTTGTACGCTTTTAATTTAAGGTCTCGACATAAAAAGCGCCAAGTCGTTTCATACGTCAGTACGAGTTGCTGAGAACGGCGCCGAATCGACTCTCCACGGTCTTCGTGTAAACTCTCAGCTACGAGAGCTATATTTTCTTCACGGCATGCTGGACGTGTTCCATTCGGTCGAATATCGAGTAAGGAATGCTGGGTTTCAAGATGGGTGATGGTGTTGCGAATAGTACGCACAGTAGGCCGATAATGTTGACCAAAAGTTGAGCGAAGCGCGCGAAACGCATTCTTTACAGAACGTAAATTTTCGTAATAAAGTTGAATTATTTGCAAACGTTGTTCATGCGTAAGTCTTTCCATGATGAAATGCCAAACAATACTGAACAAAAATAACAAGACAACTTGACGCGACTCACGGGTGATTTGTCAAGAAAAAATTGTATTTAAAAAAGTACCTCTACTTGCATCACCCTTTGTAAGGGATTACATATTACGATACAAAGTCTTCTCAAGTCGGTTAACTATTTACCAACTTATGAATATTTATATGACCACCGCCGTAATATTCTCAGTTTTTGCCACGCCCCTAATCTCTATTAAAAATTTTGTAAAATTTTTTCCAGGTCAATTTCTGGCAGTTTTGGCATGAAGTTAAGCCATATGCCGAATTTGAGCCAAATCGGAGATCATCACGCAGAAATCCGACACGGAATGACCATAGAAACTAGTCACCCTAGTACTCGCACAGTCACCTATACAAAAACACATATATAAAGCACACATTTTTACAATAGCCACACTACAGCTGCTGGTCAAGCACTTCGGCTGACCGCACTTGTTCCTCTTTATTGCTACTTTGGTCAGTCACATGGTGCGTCGTTCATTCATGGTGTGGTTTTTGGTTTTGTGTGACTTGCATTCAACGCCTGCACACACACAACGTAAATACATGCTTTTATGCTCTTATTGTTGTTGGTTGTCTGCTTGTTGGTTGCTTGTTGTTAGAACTTCGGGTTTTTTTACTTTTGTTATTGTTGCTGCAATTGTAAAAACTCACTTTATATGCCATTCGAGCAGATAATGAATGGGTGGCGCACACGCGAGGCATAACAATTGTCATCCACAAACAGGCTGCAAGAGGTCAACATTAATGCTGTGAAAATGAAAAAAAAATATATATATATATAAGAGAATAAAAAGTAAATGTAACAGCAATAATTGCAACTTACAATTGCAGCTCAACCTCAATTCACAGGACGACAAATGACCAAGGCTGCACATGGGTCGGCATACCTATAAAGTAAATTTGTTATATGAGTGTGTACATGTGCCCTACAAGCCCATTAAAGTCTGACAATACGTGTTGCAAATGCAATTTGAAATGGACAATTGCAAACGTCAAATGCAACAGTCGCACTGCGAATGGGTATTGTATAGGACTCTTTAGTAAGCAGTCGAGATTTTTGCAAAGACATTGAAGTGACATTTTATTTTACTCCTCACATTTTATTTGGTAGATTAAGAATTTAATTTATTTGGAAGCTGTTTGAAGGTCGTTTCGGAGAGGAAATTATAAAGATAATTAGTTGCACATTTTTAAAATAATTTTTGTATTAATAATGGAATGGAATAATTTCAATTCTACAAAAATCTTTTTTTTTTTCTTTTTTTTGAAACCATATTTTATTCGTCTCTTAGGGTCAAAGTCAATTCAGTAACTTCAAACAGTGTGGATATATACAGTTGATAGTCATTTCAAAGGTTAAGAAAAATAATCGAAAACCATTTGCGAGGAGTTCATCCGCTGAGAAATGATATTAAATGTATTTGCAAAAACTCTTTGAACTATATTCTAGTCTGTTCGATAAAGTCGAGAGGTGAGTTCAGACAATTATTCGACATCTGATGTGAAAATATCGATTTGTCTGAGTCTAAATACTACACATATATTTAAGCAATTGAAAACTGCTCTAAGTTTGTTTAATGAAAGGCACTTCTTTTGGCTAAGTCGAGCTCTGATACATGCTGTTTTCAACTAAAAGTAACAATTATATTCAAACAGAATCAAATCTCTGATTCGAGCTGTTTTTTTTTTATTTTTATTTTTTTATTTTTATTTTTATTTGAAATCACAAAACATCATTGTCAAGTTAAAGCCGAAGTAAGACAGAGCTGACTCCAGTTAAAACTTTATCTTAAAGCCGGCGCTAAAGTTATGGAGAGGAACTGCTGTTACCAAGGCTGCTGATAGCTATCTAAAATTTATCAAAATTTAAATTTGCATTTGTTATTTTAAAATGTGCTTATCAGATGAAAAAATATAATTCAAAGCAATTTTATGCATTTTATAAAAAAAAAAAATTAATTCCTCAAATTCGCTATTCCAAATAAACGTGAATAAAATGCATTTTAAATAATTTTTTCATAAAATTCCTATTTTATCATAAAATTTGACATTTGGCATTATATGTGAAATATTACATCATTCAAATGACCGCCTCGGGAATTTTTGCAACCTTCAATCCGTTTGAGGTAATTTTTGAACATTTTTAGGCACATATTGGGCAGTATCTCAGCCATAACTTGACGAATGTTGGTTTTCAAGTTCTCAAGATCTAAAATTTTATCCGCATAAATACGGTCTATTATGTAGCCTCACAAATAAAAAGTCCAACGGTGTCAAATCGCACGATCTGGGTGTCCCATTGACATCTTCAAGACGAGAGATTACGCAATAGAGAAGTTTCTCTCCCAATACAGCCATAGTCGCCTATGTTGTGTGACATGTGGCACCATCTTGTTGTAACCAAATATTGTCCAAGTCTTGTTTTTCAATTGCAGACCGAAAAACGATCCGAATTGGCAGTAGCAGTCTCGTTTCAAAGAAGTAAGGTCCAATCACAACTTTGGTCCAAAGTAAGGCAGTAAGTTTTTTAAGTGTAATGACCTCTCTTCAATTATTTGAGGATTCTCGGAACCCCAAGCACTACAAATTTGCTTATTTACATATTCACTGAGTGCTGAGTGAGAAAAGTGCCGCGTCCCTGAAAAAAAGCTTGTTGGGAAAATCGTGTTACACTGCTCGTTGTTTAAGCACCCAATCGACGTAACTATGACGTTGTGAATGATCAGCTGTCTTCAGTTGTTATGTGAGGTGGACTTTATATGGATGTAGGAATAAGTTAACGTGAAAAATACTCGATAATTTGCCGTAAGAAAGTCCCAGCAGATGAAAAATCGAGAAATAGATACTTCGGGGCTTCTGCTACACTTTCACTTACAACAGCCATATTTGATGTGGAACGTGCAAAACGTTGATGCGCAGGCCTTACAATATCTGTAAGCGATCGAGGCTCTTCAAAGTTCTTTAAAATTTTACTTTGAGTAAGCGGACAGTTATGTGCATCATATTCTCCTCTTAAACACCGAAAATTGGCTACGTTTGAATCACCATTTTTGTTGTAAGTTTAAAAAGTAATGTGGTTGTTAAGCGATTCATTTTCATAATTGTTTGACTTTTAACTAAAATAAAACATGTTTGGTTTGACAGTTAAGTTTGACAGACGTAAAAATACAGCCCTGTACTTTCGAAACCACTAAATGGATAGTCCTTTATCAGGGTTTAGATAAAGTGAAACATAAACTTTTAAATAATTCTTAATATGAATGAACCGACAATAAAAAAAAGGCATTTACGTGAACAAAGCTCGAGAGGAATGACCAAAAAATTAATTGTAATTATACTTAATTGCTTTTCATACACAGATTTTCATGCGAACCCAAATACTATCTCATGCAAATCCCTATACTTGAAAGCCTTCCAAGCATATTATTATTTCTTTCTGGCCATTTGCAGGACATATTCTATTAGGTTGACTGTTCGTAAGTGCTTACAAATAATCCTCTTGGGTCGTATAATTTTGTTCACGCTAATTAGCCTCAGTAGACAAAGGGTTATCATTATGTACTTGTATCATCCAATGATCCAATGTGATTTTTTTTAATTAAATGTTCATGTAATATTGTATGTGTACTGGTCCCGCCAATGTTCCACAATAGGTCACAATATCAGTTTTACCACAGCATCAATAGTTTCTGAAGTAAGAATTGTTTTTGGACGGCCTTCAGAAAATTCGTCTTCGATTAAATTCACCATACTACCGATAAAGACTGGTCTTAGGTGGAGCTTTATCTCCAAAAATTTAATTAATCTCATCGATGTTGTTGAATTAATTCACGTCAAATGTGTGCGAATTAGTTCCATTTTATGGCCGAGTTAAATATTTTAAGTAACTGTACACAACACAAACATTCTAAGTATAAACGACCAGGTTGTCACTTTCCAGGTTGCAACACTGGGGTTGTTAAATCCCTCCTATTTATTGAATCTGATTCGACATCGGGAACCGCACAATAAGTAATCAAATCCTTAAATAAATTATAAAATATAACAGCGCGTTAGCTATGAACGGGCTGCTGGATCGGTGCTGCTATTTAGAAGGATAGCTTGTCACTTCTCTTCAAGTTTTGTTACGGATTTTTGTGTCATTATTTCAGTCTCTTCTTTGATGGTGCATATTTTTAGATCTTTATGGGTATTTTCATTAGTCCTGTATCATGGTGCGTCCGTTATTGTCCTCATAGGCTTTGATTGGAATCTTTTTATTAAATCCCTATTTGTCGTGTAAGCTGTGCTTCCTACCTGGATTCCTCACATCCACATCTGCTTAATTATGGGGTTATATAAAAGGGCATGTGGAAATCAAATTAGAACTAATCTACCTATTAGACTTAGTACTTCGATTAAATTTTGTACACGCTTACTGTTTTGCATTTGAAAGTAATCTAAGTATATGTTGTTTCTGTTCAATCACATAAGGTCGCCACCTAATTGAAATTAGTTTGAAATCTAATTTAAAAAAAAACATATTATATCAAACGAATGGTAGTTGAAATTTCTTTAATTCTGGAATATTATTTAGATAATAGAGTTGCCACTTAGGTTTCTTAGTCTAACAAATATATAATATTGTTACGATTTTGCTGAATCAACCTCCATGATTTCCCAAATACTTCGGGGACGATCTCTGGATTGTTAAATAAAAGTCACCAACTTCATTTGCAGTTTCTTTAGTTATAAAGAATTTTGTTTAATGTCCTTTTATTACCCAGTAATTCACAATTCAATTACAATTCACTTGACTATTTACAATCACTTGTATTACAACTTTTACAATGTACTGTTTTTATTACTTTACTGTAATGTAATCACCAACGCGTTTACTTTTACGACTGATTCACTTGGCAGCTGAGTGTCGCCCTTATATAGTAGGCTTCTCTCTTTCATCTGACATTCGCTTCGCATTTTCGCCACAATATATTAGAATATAATTATTTTAATAAAACATTATAGCTATAATAGAACTAACAGGTGCTTAATTTTTTTTGTTTTTTTGTAGTTGCCACTCATTATTAATTTTAAACAAAGAGTTTGAATTATGGCTATCCTTATCAGAATACGCTGAGTTGAAATAGTTGAGAACAGGTCCTCACGGCTTGAACACTTGATGTTTTCAATTCTTATAAATACTATTTTGTTGTTGTTTTTTTTTTAATGATACACTCTAAATATGGATATTATTCAAACTAAAGTATTGAGCTGTAATCAGTTTTTATTTCAAACATGTTCATTTTTATTTTTTGGATGTGGCAAATAGGTCGCGATATTCTCAAGAATTAAATTCAAGCAAAAAATTTAGTATTTAGATCCTTCTCACTCTTCATTTTCTTTTTAATTTTAATTTCAAAGCATATATATTCGTGAATTGATATTACGATTGAAAGCTAATTAAAAAAATAATTGGCATGACTATTTATGTAACTGTTTTGGCATAAATTAATATAATAATATTTTAAATAATTTAAAAATTCAAATTGAACTCCCATATGTTAATCGAAGGTTTTCGAACAACTCGATCATTTAAGCAACGAATGCTACTAGTTAATACTAAATTTTGTCTATATTTTCAACATAAATTATGTAAAATTTTAAACTGAACAATTTATATATATAAAATTCAATGCAAATTTTGATGAACGCCTCTAACTTGAGAACCACCAGATAAAATTGCACCAAATTTTTAAGAGTTATAAAGGTTAATGTTATCAAAGGTTAATGTTGTTAGAGATATGACCATTTTAGTGAACATTGGTCGCGCTACCCATACAAAATACATACAACAACAACAAATACTTGTATGTGGTGTTGAAAGATAAAAAGAAAAAATTAAAAAAAACTTGAAATTAAAATAAAATTTTTTAAAAATTTTAAAAACATCTGGTTTAAGAATAAAAAATTTTGACGTTTCTTCATACAAAGCTAACAGTTTACATTAGATTTTCTTCATTTTTTTATAGGTGTATCAAAGAACGTTGGGGTCCGCTAGTGAAAAAAAAAACATATATGTTACAAAAAATATTTAAATCCCAACTGTTTTATTTAATATTTGAAAATTTAAAATTTGCTGCAACCGTTCAAGCTCGGTCACCCTGATGCTGTTTAACAGGTCAATTGAAAAGTCCCCGGCATACCATATTAAAACAAATTTTTTCTGCAAAATTAATTTGTTTTAATCAACATAATTCCCTTTAAGGAATAAACTGAATATAGCAACCCTCCTACATTTCGATACCTTTTTTATAGTACTACTTGTCCTTTGCTTCAGAATGGGCCTTAGTTTCGGCAATCACCTCTTCATTCGGCGAAAATTTCTTACCAGCGAGCATTATTTTGAGATCTGAGAACATGAGGTAGTCGCTGGGGGCCAGATCTGGAGAATACGATGGATGCGGAAGCAATTTAAAGTCCAATTCATCAATTTTTTTTTCATCGCTTTCGCTGACTTGTGACACAGTGAATTGCCTTTTCTTCAAATGCGATTTCGTCCTTCAAACAGTCCAATAATGCTATATTATAGTCGCTGTGTATGGTTCTTCTTTTTTAAAGGCAGTCAATGAAAACTATTCCATGCGCATCCCAAAATGCAGATACCATAACCTTTCCAGCCGACTGTTGCGTTTTTTCACGCTTTGGAGTTGTCATCATGTGCAGTCCAGTCGGATGACTGTCGATTGTACAGCGGAGTGAAATGATGGAGCTGTGTTTCATCCTTTGTTACATATCGACACAAAAATTCAGTCTTATTACGCTTGAACATCTCCATACACTGCTCCGAATCATCAACTCGTCGTTGTTTTTGTTCAAAATTGCGATCGAACAGCATCCACTTTGCACAGAGCTTTCTCATACCCAAATATTCGTGAATGATATGATGTACACGTTCAGTTGACATTTATAGAGTGCATGCTATTTTATTCTATTTCAATTTGCCGTCATTCAAATCATTTTGTAGATTTTTTTGATGTTTTCCTCAATAACAGCCTATTTTGGGCGATCACTGCATTCACCGTCTTCGGTGCTCATTTCACCACTTCTAAACTTAGCATACCTATCCTCGATGGTTGATTTTCGTGGAGTAGTGTCCGAAAGCTCCTCATCAAGCCAAGATTTTGCTACAAATGTATTTTTCCCTTCCAAAAAGCAATATCTTATCAACATGCGAAATTCATTTTTATCCATTTTTTTTTACAATAACAAGAGTTGCTTTACTCAAAATGTTATAATTCATAAACTAATAATCCGACATTTATACATGCTTCCTTTGAAGGTTAGGGTTAACTTCAAATCATTAATTCATCAATTCTAGTAGCGCCATCTATGTGTCAGACCGGTGCTTTTCCAATTGACCTATTATTAAGGAACAGTTGAGTCTGTAATATTAATTTATTGGAAAAATCCTTACATCTTTTTTCAAGCAATACACCGTAATAAAAATCAAAAAAATTTGATTGGCAGATCATGCCAAACACATTCGCATCAATTTGAAGTAAGTGCAGTTTGGCTCAAATGCTTTTACTTCAAAAGACTTCATCCAACAGCGATTTCCACTTTCACTTATTTACTTATATTCACTTATACTTAAAATTCGGCGTAGTTAATCACAACAGAACACGGCCTATTTACATATAAGTACATATAAAATATTGGTGATTTCTCATCGCTGAAGATATCAAATCTACGAAAACGTATTTTTCTTGCTTTGTGTCTTCATAAGTCATAGTGAAATAAAATTTATTCCAGGAATTAAATATCTATTCTTAGTGTTCATTAAAATGCACCAACTTGACTTCAACATAATTTCCATATGATTCACCTCAAATGGAAGTACGTCATTTCATTTAAAAAGTATAAATTTTCTTGGAAATATGCAACAAAAAAACCATTTAATTAAATGTCTTCAGAAACTAAGATAGAATAACTCAAAGGAAGAAACCGGTCTTCAGTACACACGCATACGCACAATATATATATATATATATATATATATATATATATATATATATATATATATATATATATATATATATATATACTCGTACTTGATTATACTTCAACAAGTCAATATCATAGTCGAGTCGACACGCAGGCATCGCGTATCGTGATTTCCTGTGCGGCTTTGTGTGTGTATGTGTGTGTTGGATGTCACGATATGCAAATTTCAAACACTGAGCGGCTAAACGACATGCGGCTAAACGACAACACCACAACAGCAGTCTAACGCGTGAACCATTTCGAGGTTCCCTATTTTCTAAAGAAAAAAAACACAGAAAACTCAAATTAAATGGGGAATGTTTATTATATTCGAAAGAACATTCTTTGGCAATTTTTTTTTTTTGAAGATCATCTCTTTTAAATGTTGGCCGCGGCTACGTCTCAGACGATCCATCCATTGAGTTCAATTTTCGATGACTCGTTCGAGCATTTCTACTGGTAACTGGCGAATGACACGCGTGATGTTTTGCTTCAAGGCCGAACCGGGATTGTCCGCATAGACTTTAATTTTACATATCCCCATAGGAAAAAGTCTAATGATGTGATATCACACGATCTTGGTGGCCAATCGACCGGCCTAAAACGTGAAATTATCTGCTTGCCGAAGTTTTCTCTCAATAAATCCATCGATTGATGCGATGTGTGGGAAGTGGCGCCGTCTTGTTGAAATCAAATGTCGCGGAAATCACGAGCTTCAATTTCAGGCATCAAATAGTCAGTTATCATATCGCGATAACGATTGCCATTGAAGCCGGCATCAATTTTTAAGAAATATGGACCGATAGTTCCACCGGCCCACAAACCACTCCAAACCGTTGTTTTTTCTGGATGAAATGGCAGCTCTTGAATCTCTTCAGGTTGCTCTTCGTCCCAAATGCGCCAATTTTGCTTGTTTACATACCCATTGAGCCAGAAATGGGCCTCATCGCTGAACAAAACTTGGCTCGAAAACGTCGCATCTTCTTGGAACTATTCAAGAACATATAGAGCGAAGCGATGTCGCTTGAGAAGGTCGAGCCGCTTCAGTTCTTGTACAAGCCGCTATATTTTCTTCACTGCATGCCGGACGGTCGAATAACATCCTATAATAAATGCTGGGTCTCAAGATGGGTGATGGGGTTGCGAATAGTACGCTCAGGCCGATTATGTTGACCATAAGTTGAGCGAAGCGCGCGAAACACATTCTTTACAGAACGTGAATTTTCGTAATAAATTTGAATGATTTGTAAATGTTGCTCAGACGCTTGTCTTTCCACGATGGAATGCCAAACACTATTGAACAAAAATAACATGACAGCTTGACATGACTCACGCGTGATCTGTGTAAAAAAATAGCTATTGAAAAAAGTACCTCTACTTGGATCATCCTTTATATGCAACAGCACACCTCATCCTGAGTTGACACCCGCCTACTCATTTGTGTACCCGAATTGGGTGGCTACATCCTACCGCACTTAGTCGCTTAGCAAATTTCATTGCTCAGCCGTGCGTTTCCTTCCTTCCTTCCTTTCTTTTGTGTTCAAGCCAGCATTTAGCTTGCACCTCACCATCGTTTGAATATCGCTCATTACAGTTCATTTGACTTTTCGCTCAGAAAAAAACGCCTCACGCCTAAACCTTTACGGCCTTACTCAACATGAATTTTTTTTTTTTGCTTGTTGTTTTTGTTTTTCATTGATTTTCTGCGCTCTGCTGTAACATCTACTACCGCTCTACATTGCGTGATTAATTTTTGGGCTTGGTTAATGACATGTGTATGTGTCCCTTGAGTGGTATATGTATGTGTGTGTGGGTGTAAGTGTGTAATGAGGCAGTAAAATGCGTGTCGTTGAACTTAGGTTTTTGGTTATAAATTAATTAAGCGGAAAGTTGGAAAATGAGCATCCAATGCTTAGAGAGAGCACAGCAACAACCACATACAACATCCAACAATCCCCCACTGCCTACTCCAATTTTAGAGCCGTTTTTTTTCAGGGACATCATCATCTTGACCTGCTAAGCAATCACATTTCTTTTGGCTACATTTTCCAAAAACAACTTTGTGTTTATCTTTAACTTTAACATAATTTGCCTTTCTTCTTCCCCTAATTGATTGGACTTTTTCTTTCTCAAATTTGATTGTGTTGTGATTGTGACAAGAGCAACGAGTAGTTTGGAATCAAAAATTAGACATTTTCCAACGTTTTCGAAATACATATATATGTAAATATACCTATTTTGGTGTTTACATTGTTGTGTTGGACATGAGCATTGTTTGGTTATTCTTGTGGTATTTTTGCTCCCTCATTTTCTTTGGTTTTCCTAATTTAGTTAGTATTTTCTTGTAATTTAACGCTTCACTGATTTGTGCGTCCATGCAAAATTAGCATCCGGTTCGAGAAATATTGTCACAGTTCTTTCTCTTAGGAAAAAAAACACAAGTAGATGCTTAAGTATTTTGTGCGTATTACCTTTTCTAGCCTCTCAACATTTCAGACCCTTAAGTATGGTTAAACGAACTGATTGTTTCTATACAAAATTCTTATTCCTGCTGTGAAATTCTAAATTATTATATAATTATTACTATGAACAAGTATTTTAAAGATCAAAACATAGCAGCCCACCATTTCATAAAAAATATGCAACGATTTAAACGAAGATTAGATTAAGTTGAAGAAGCTCGTACAGGCAAGCAAAATCCAAGCGGAGTTTGAAAAACTGAGCAATCGAATTATATTTTCAACAGCTATTTTGCTCAAGTCTCTAAAGTTTGCCGGTCCTAAAGACTTTCTCCTTCTCTTCCAAAGGGTAGAGTATGTGCAAAAGTGTCTTAAAATTTCAGGTAAGTGCAGCCTCTCTCCGAGCCAATCCAATGGATAATGTAACTTAGGGAAACCCGTAATTGTAAAGGGTGATCCAAGTAGTGCATTCAAGTACATTCTTCAATAGTATTTTTTTTTCGACAGATCACACGTGAGTTGTGTCAAGCTGTTTGTTCAGTATTGTTTGGCATTTCATGATGGAAAGACTTACGCCTGAACAACGTTTACAAATCATTCAAATTTATTACGAAAATTAACGTTCTGTAAAGAATGTGTTTCACGCGCTTCGCTCAACTTATGGCCACCATAATCGGCCTACTAAGCGTACTATTCGCAACACCATCACCCATCTTGAGACTCAGTATTGAGAGTGTACACAAAGACTGTGGAGGCGAAACGACTGAAGCCGCTCGACCTTCCCAAGCAACATCCCTTTTCTCCAATAGGCTCTTGAAAAGTTCCAAGAAGATACGCCGTTTTCGAGCCAAGTTTTGTTCAGCGATGAGGCCCATTTCTGGCTCAATGGGTATGTAAACAAGCAAAATTGCCGCGTTTAGGACGAAGAGCAACCTGAAGAGATTCAAGAGCTGCCATTTCATCCAGAAAAAAATAACGGTTTGGTGTGGTTTATGGGCCGGTGAAATCATCGGTCCATATTTCTTCAAAATTAATGCCGGCGAGAACGTAACTGTCAATGGCGACGTTATCGCGCCATGATAACCGACTATTGGATGCCTAAAATTGAAGCTCGTGATCTCCGCGACATTTGGTTCAACAAGACGGCGCGATTTCCTACACATCGCATCAATCAATGGATTTATTGAGAGAACACTTCAATGAGCTGATAATTTCACGTTTTGGGCCGGTGGATTGGTCACCAAGATCGTGAGATATCACACCGTTAGACTTATTGCTGTAAAGTCTAAAGTCCACGCATGTCATTCGCCAGTTATCAGTCGAAATTCTCAAACGAGTCATCGAAAATTGGACTCAATGGATGGACCATCTAAGCGTAGCCGCGGAAAAGAAATTTTTATAAAATTTAGAGTTGGTTAACCCCTATGATGAGGAGAAATATAGACCTAACCAGTGCAATGTAAAGCCAAAGTAATATTTTAGGTGCCATGATTTATTCCGTCCAATTGCGGCATTTCAAGTGTATAAGTACTTTCATGACCATATATGCCTTTGGCATGCATTCCTGCAAGTTATGTTCAGCTTAAGTTTTTGTCCAGGTTTAGTTCAAGGTGTTTTGCAGATTGAGGAATAATACAAATTTCACCACACGGGTATGTTGTGTTATTTTTTACCCACAAAAGGTATGTTTTATTTTCTCATATGCTCAACTCACACATTTGGTTGTTACTTTTCGCCCAACGGGTCACGAATGGTTAAATATTGTCGATGTCATACATGAGTTCAATGGTTCAGATCTTACTCTATCTCAAAAGATTTATTTTTATTTCTGTAAATTAAAATTCAACAAGTATAACTATAACTAGTATTCAACTAGTATGAAGCTGATGAATAATCTACCGGTGGACATTTCATTGAAGATCATCATCAGATTAAAACAACCAGTCACAATCGTGGTTAACAGCTAGCTTCAGGGATATATACCTACAATTTGGAACGGGTTTGCGGTTTTATTGACGTGGGCATCATTATGGACCCTAAACTTTACTTCACCATTCCAGCAAAGTTTTGTTCATAACATTAATAAGGTCATTTCTGGAATACTACTCAGTAATTTTTAACCGTAGGTATCAACTCTATATAGGAATGATTGCATATATTCTAAGACAATTTATCCTTATTTACTACTTGTCGTCTGAAAACACCATTTTTGATGTAGGATCAAGAAAAAAAAATTGGGGTTTCTAAACTTGGCCCGAAGTACTCGTAGGGGCAAACCCAGGAAGTAAGTGTTCTAAGGATCTCAAAACCAGTTCGAGCTCAATACATTGTGAACTGTCGATGAGGCAACAAGTTTTGTGAAAAATGATAATGTAGTCTTCCGTCAAGTACGAAATACGTGGTGTCATCCGTTATCTTGTTTGGAAATGAAAACCTTCGTTTGAGATTTGTAATGAGGTGTAAACTGTACATTGTTATGTTGCGAGTTTAAAAACGGTCGTAGGTCTATTCAAGATTAACGGAATCGAAGACCTTCAATTTTGACTGACGAAATGTACGAAGAAAATGAAAATGTGGTCCGTGACGATCGCAAGTTGACTTTGGATGAACTTTCCAGATTTCTATAGCACGAAACATTTACAGAAACTTTCAGATATCATAAACTGTCAGCGAAAAGGAATTGGTGACTTTGTCGAAAAATTGCTCACATTATATACTACAATTTCAATGAATTTTTTAGTAATATAACAAAATTTAAGCCTTAGCATCCCACACTTCAGTCAATTATATATAAATAAACTAAGTAGTTTTTGTTCTGTTGTTGAACTTATTTAGTTGTCGATCCTCAATAAACTCCTGCTCATTGTGACTCGGAATTAATGAAAAACAGAAAATATTGCGAATATATCGGGAATAATATATACATATGTATATATATGCAGAACTTAACATAAATCAAATTACCTTAAGATCCCCTTTAAGGGGTTAGGCCATTCTAGAATTTTCGGAAAATGGATTTGTTTTCTTTCAAATGATACATAAAGGTATCAAAAATATTATGCCGAAAGATTATGAAAGATACAAATTTCTAAATACCCAATTTTCGTTTTCGTTCTCTAGTTGAAGCGTCTGATTCAGTCAGTAAGGCATACTCAAAACTTTAAACGCGTTTATGTAAAAACTGCTTTTTTTCAAATTGGCCGGAAACATAACTTAAACAATTTACAGCCGATTTACTTAAAATTTTGACAACATTTTCAGAAATATATTATCCACAGAAGTATGTATCTTGCAAATTTTTTTTTTTTTTTACAAATTCCTCTCATTTAGAGACCCTCAATTTTGTCAAAAATGCATATATTGAAAAAATCCTTCGTACTTCTGTAGCTATTGCATTTACAAACGGAAACGGTTCAATAATTTATTAAGATAAAAAAAATTACAGGATAAATGTCTTTTGTTAAAAAATCAGATTATTTAATAGTTTTTTTAAAATATAATATAAAATATTGACTTTCGGTAATCTAGTTTTCAGTTACTCTCGAATATAGCTGGCCTTTGATTCGACAGTTCTTTGATCATAAACTCGTGGATTAGAGGACGAAAATTAAAAATTGGTTAAGGGCTTAAGAAAACCTGACCAGAGCCCATTTTACCCAAAAACTCAGATATATTCGATCAATATCAAAAGTGTAGCTATGTCATGAAAGCATGTCTGTAACTAAGAGATAATAAAGATGGTATTATCGTTGGTTATAGTAAATACTTACTTACCATAATAATGGCCTTTGAGGAGCACAAATTAGAAGTTGGTCTGAAGACTCTCCTCAACATGGAATTCGTATATAAATAGTTTCATTGAGAACACAATGATGAAGTCAAGGTCACAATAACGCTACAAATGGAAAAATTGTTAAATCCTTTGCGCAGCACTCTTATCTTACAGTTAACACTTCGTCACCTCCGAGCGGTAGGTGGATTTTTATTAAGAGCTTTTATTTTCATGTCAGAAATACTCTCAGAAGACTTGATATTTCCTGCCGAGGGACGACCGCAATTAGAAAAATAATTTTCTATAATCTCGATTATTCCAGTCGCCTTGAAATATATTTGAAAATATATTTACAGAGCTTCTGCATTTCATTGCCAATTTCGCTATGGTGGGTTGTATTGTAGGCACTCAATGGCTACTTGGCGTCCAGATTATGTCATAGTAGGTACGGTGATATCTCAAAAAGAAAGCTTTCATAAATTAATTTCCCTTTTGGTAGTTAACTAAGTTTCAAACTATATTATAACTATATTATTATGCTTAGAGGAATTCTATGATCATGTTTTTTTATAATAATATTAGTATCACGCAACTCCCTAGCCTTGAGCCCCTTATGAAGTTCTTCATATGAAAACTGACTACTGAAACTACACAAAGTTCTATAATTTTCTACAGTTCTGTTTGTCCAGTGTGGGCTTGTCTCCATTAGCAATTTCACAATTTTCTACCCACATACACAAAAACAATTTCCACACCATTAGAGCTACACCAATAGGCAATGCCACAAACAGCTGAAAACTAGAAAAACTGCAGTTGCGTATATGAAAACACATTTACAAGATTGCAATCACTCACTTTACAAAACTATGCAATTCAATTCAAATTGGGCAATAGAACATTGCCAGTGAACAGCAGTGGCAGGAGTCTGCAGGGCGCATGATTAATCTACAAGTCAGAAGTGAATTGTAAAATATTTAGATTTTCAATTTTTTTTTTTTTCGAAGAAATGTGAGATGGCAAAACAGGTAATTGGACAAGCAGTTGAAAGCAATGTAGCTAAAGAGTGCAACTAAAAGTAGGAAATTTTTAAATACAATTTATCACAGAAATCAATAAAGCTCTTGGCTATTTTGAAACAAAAAAAATCTTAATTTATCGCTGCAAAAGACTGTAGTAAACTGAAGCAAACAAATAAATAAAGGTAAATGTAGTATGTACGAGTAAGGCAGAGGCAAACAAAAGTGTTTTTTTTTTAAATTGCCAGCATAGACTTGTAGTTGCGTAACGCCTACACGAACTGACGAACTTACGAGCTGAGTGATAGTCCCTACCTACGAGTATATACAGCATTGCACAGCGCTGCAAGTACCTACACTGTGGGTGTGCATTTGCGCAAGCAACATGTGTCAATCAGTTTGACATGTAGATGGCCGTGTAACAACTGGAAAACACTTTTTGCTTGTACACATGACAATGGAGTAACTAAGGCAAAGTGTAGTATAACAAAAGGAGTTGTGGTCGTGTGGGAGTGAGCATTGAAAGTCAGCGAGAACCTTGTGATTTCCAACATAACAACAAGAGCTGTGCCGCCAGCCAACCACAACATTTTCGAAATTAGCAGTGATTGTTGTCAACAATAACAAAAAAGAGCAACAGTGGCAGTAACAACAGCACAATGTAGATACAATGAATAAACTATTTTTTTTTTTTTTTTTTGTGGTAAGCAGCTGAGTAACACATAAAACAAGCGACAACATTAGTGCTCTCAACTGAAAAATAAATACATGGAAAGCAAAGAAAATACGAAGGATATGGCAAACACAAAGTTGGAGCAAAAATGCAGAGACAAAAATGCAGCATGCCCGCGCTTAGTGCCAGGGCGTGCGGCAAGTACGTGACAATAGTTTTTACGTCAATGGCACTACCGTTGCAGCAAAAGCAAATAGGGAAGAGCTAAATATTATTGAGCAAGATGGAGTATTGAATACTAGATTTTTCTACCACAATTAGTCACAATTCAGCAGCTTTTTTTTTTTGCTTTCAAGCCTGGAGTGCTTTGGTCCATTCGGACGTCTCCGTCTCCCTTTAACTCTGCTACTCGTATTATTTTCGCCGATATTATGTTGAAGAAGTTGCATGATAAAGAGTCGTCTTGTCTAAAACCTTTTTTATCTGCGGAACAACCTAGAGGAATACCCCCAGCCTTGATGAAGTGGTGTTGTCTGTCGTTCCTTTTTCATGGGCTTTCCCTAGACTTGGCACATGGCAAATAACATACTTCTTTATATTGAATCTACCAGGTCTGATTCCATATTGATAAAGTGCGATTAATACAAGCCTTCATTATGGAAGATCCCCATCCCACCTTATGGACTATGATTATGGACTCAGGTTGCAATTCTCTGGCATATATTCGTCCGAACATGTTCCGGAAAGAAACATTTAGATTTAAAATAATCATCCTCAGTATCCTGGATATCGGTGCCAAATCACTAATTTCCTTCCAAAATGAGTTTATCTCGTTCTTGAAACCTTTTGTAAGCCACCGCATCTTTTCATGGATTACAGCTGTCTGAAAATCGACGTTCCCAGCCTTTTTTTTTTTTTTTTGCCTGCATCTGCATATTGATTCTCTCTTCAGCTCTCGGCATCTCACCCACTCCGCGTTATGCTCGATCGGTGCGTTCCGAGGTAGGCAATATTTTTTCTCTACATTGCGGAGTGACATTACTCGTACCAGCCTAGCTTTCTGCAATTTTAACTAATCCTATCTATAAAGGTTGAATATAGAGAGCAATAAATAAAGTCCCGCAGTTCGATTATACCCAGTAGTTGATCCCTGCTCTTAGAAAGTAGGAGTAAAAGTCGAGTAGAAAACCGGCAGCATGCACTTGTGATTGTAGCTCTTCGGCCTCGAATATTCCTTGTTTTTGTTGATAGGCATGGTAAAAAAAATGATAAGAAATACCGAGGTTAAGAGGTTCTTTGGTCCCCATTGCTTCTATATGAATTTCTTTGACCTCTGCCACCTGTCACACCTTATGATGTCCGTTTGGGGAACAACATTCAAAACACCCATCAAAAACGTTTCCATGGAAGTAAAAGTAAAGTAAGCAAAGGGTCAACTCACATTATTAAGCATATCATGAACATATATTTATATACTACACTATGGCTACTTCCAATCTACCTAGAAGAACAGAAAAATAGAAATAACAACATCAATTACTTCTCAACATAATATGTATGTAGGCAAATTGCTACATGCACGCAATGATAATGACGTTGGTTTCTCTTAGAGGAACAGAGGAAATTCTCATGCCACATTACGATGTTGCACTACTTGTGCCTTCAGCATTCGCGCTGAATGTAAACCCTTCGAGATGTACGCCATGCTTTGGTGGTCAAGTTTTTATATTTTCTTTACTTCCGCCACTCTACGCTACAACCCACACAATAAACTCTCTTCCTATTTTCATTTGTATGCAAGTATTCCCCAGAATGACCGCTACGCGTCGGCACTCGAGCACAAAAAAAACGAAAGAAACATACATATGCAACACGTACGCGGCTTGTGGCACGTGCCACTATTACGAGCATCGGCAGCTGTCGCTGCAACGGGCGCTACAAAGTGCACTTACGTCAAACTTTTCTTAACTTAAAGGCGCAGTTGTTGTTGCTTGCAGTACTTTTAACCAATTTTGCTCAAAGCAAATGATGTCCACTCAATTTCGTTACTGATAAAGTGGCATAAAAACTATTTTGTAAAGGATTTGACCCAGTTTCTAAATTTAGCTGCTGGCTAAAGCCTCGCTATATTGGACGTGCAATTTTTTATGTGACGCTGGTAACTTTCTATTCTAGTATCTGACCTTAGTGTTTCTTAAGTGTTCCTCCAACTTGTTCCGCTTCAGTTTATAAATTATTTGCGAATCTCCAGTTGAGTTACGTGATAAGAGGATCTCCGGGATCAGCGTGGCGCAAGTAAGTCCGCTTCTTCGATGGGAAAATTTGGATGAATTGCCGCAACTCTGTCTGCCAGTGTTAAGCGAGCGGCAGTTATGACGACTGTTCTGGGGGCCAAGCACTGAAAGTATTCTCGGTAAATAGACGGCCGCAATAGCTGAGTAGATGGAATTGTATACTACCATTCCCAAAGCCAAGTTCGAATCCAACATTCAAAATTCTAGAAAAGTAATTTTACTAATTGCGTTCGCCCCTCGGCAGGGAATGTCGGCCCCTCCGAGTGTATTTCTGGTATTAAATAAATAAAAACCCCTCCATTTGTTGGAGAAATCATAGAGACGCAAATCACAAATAGGAGGAGGAGCTCGGTCGAAAATCGCTTCAGCCGTTGCAAAGTGCCAAATACATATATATTTATATATAAGTATGTTCCCGGTAAGTTCAATGAAGGTGGGCCAGCCAGCTTTTTTTAAGTTGATCCGCCGAAACGAAATCGGAGGACCTGTCGACCGAGATAAATACGGAGAAATGATCTGATTTTTAGGGTCAGCATAGGTCGCCAAGTTAGATTGTTTATCAGACCAAGCTTGGTTCTTGGATCGCAAATATCCCCACGGGAGAAAATCTCGATGTTTATGGGAGTATGGGGTTAAGTAGGAATTATGCAGCGTAGAGTTCCGTTGGTCCGTTACGCAAAGTGGGTAGCATGGTAGTGTTGAAGCCAGGGTCGTTGAAGAGTTGTCTACTCCTTGTTTGTCTTAAGGCCTGAACAGGCTTTAAGATGACTGCAACCATTGTACTGATTGCATCTGAACTGAAATGAAAGAATGGTGTAGTTGCCTTTGGCGCACAGAGCAAAGATAATCCGTCGACCAGAGTTAGACTCGACAACAGGCCTTCTCACCAAGGGAACCTAGCTGCGAAGTGTTGCTACTTTGACGTACTTGGACGAGAAATAACTGTTGACCTAAACGACATTAGAAAGTACCAGATTTTGGATTTATATCCAGAGCGGATTCGCCAAATTCAACTGAATGATGTCTGCAGGCTCAGGCGCACTACTTTCACTAGATCAGCTTTCCAAAATAGCGCTGAGAGGGGAAGCCCTTTCTGAACATATTATTGTTTGCCGTTTTTATTCAGCTATTTGAAGACCGTCGCTAGGTGCGGTAACTTTTAACTCAGTTAAAAACTGGCAAACAATTTTTAACACTTTCTGTAAAGTCAACAAAAGCAGAAACGCACAAATAATTAAATAAACATTTTTTAATTATTATTTCAATAAAGTCAAATTAACAACAACAAAAAACAAGTTTATGTCAAAGCAATATGAAAAAAGAAAATTTTTCCTTAAAAGAACTCAGCAGAAATCAAAGAAAAGTAATCTCTTAAATAATATTCTTAAAGACTAAAATCCCAGCGAATTTATTAGAGCATTCAACGCTTAATTTTTTTTTTTTTTGTTCATAACTTTTTCGCATGTTGTATACACATTGTGTTTTCGTACCTGTGTTTATTTATTTTAAAGTTCACCTTTCCAGGAATTCATTTGTTTCGCTTTGTATTCATTACCTCTTCTACCTTTATACATACATATAAATATTTTATATATTCTACCTTTGCAAATTGTTCCATACATATCCCCCACGTCTTTTACTCCTTGATATGAGAATGTCGCAGCTGCTTTGTTCTGTCAAATCACATTAGACGCAAGCGTTGCCAATTAGGAAGAGTTTTAGGCAACTGAATGAAGTACACACATACAAAGTCACACAATGTTACTTCTTATATTACATATGTATTTATTTACACTGTTGGACAGAAGTTACCGGCATTTGGTATTAACTCAAACATTGTATTGTTTTGTGAGCAACCACGCCCATAAAATATTAAAAATATAAAAGTAGTTTTTCTCAATGGAAACTACAATTAATTGTATACTTTTGTTTGTATAAAAAGTCTTTGTTTATTTCACCTTATATGCAAAAAAAAATGTTTTCTTATTGCAATTCGTATTTTGTGTGGACAAAAGTCACTTTCATATTGTATAAAATTTCATTTCTATAGGGAACACATAAATTTTAAAATGATTTATGTTTACCTTTATTTTTGATTACATCTTGTAAACCTTTCTGCATAGAATGTACTCATTTTTCGTAACATTAGAAGTTATTTTCATTTATTCTTCTAGACATTTTTGCTTTAGAAACATTTTTATGTAATATAGTGCTCTCTAACACAGTAATTCAAATAATGTCATTAATGTTCGATCCAGTTAAGATCTGTCGAAGGAGGTTTTCGGGGCGTGAAGAATGTTCTATTACTATGCTATAAGTATAATATTTACAATCAAACAATTTTTGCTGCATGCTTGGGGCCGTTGTCGTTCTCGATTATAGAATTTTGAGCGCTTTCCTTCAATTTGTTGTTAAGAATAATCAAATAGAGTATTTTGTTCATTATTTCATCAATAAGCAGAAGCTCTCCAATCCCAGCTGCTGGCATACACCCCACTAGAAAATTTCAGCACCGCCGCCAGCTTCTGTTACTCACAAAGGAGCACTTAAACATGCCGACGGAACTTTGGGATAAAGTTATAAGTTAAAGTTTTTTTTTTTATTACGAAGCCAAGCATTGGGTATTGTAGAACGCTCCTACGCCCCGAAAACTTCTCATAATTCCCTAGGTCATAACTAGATCGAACATTAATGACATTATTTAAAATGAACATTGACCATACCAAATGACGGTGACTTCTGTCCAGCAGTGTATGTATATGTATTTATGTGCCTCTACAAGTAGTATGCAGCTACATATTCATAAAATAAATATATATACATACATACGCATATATGACATGAAAGGTAAATAAATTTCTGTTGTTGCATTTATTCACTTATACCCGCATACATAAATACATACGTGCTTGTAGGAATCTGTTGGCTAAAAATCGATAACCTACAATAAGCCACTTCGTATAGAGCTTGACTGTAGTTGTTTTATTGTTGTTGTAGTGGCTAGCCAACCCCGCCTATGGTCAAGTAGCTGCAGTCTTAGTCATCGAGGCAATCTAACGGGAGGCCCAAGAAACGTGTCGTTTCGACGAGTTCCGTCCAGAGGGAGAGGGATGTTAGCTGAGTCGGGTTGAGTGGGCATGCAAAGAGGTGGTTAGTGGCGTGCGGGGATTCGTTGAATGGGGCACATGTTTTGAGTATTTCAGGGTCGAGTCTGGATAAGTAGGAGTTGAGCCTGCCACAATATCCAGACCTTAATTGTGCCAGGCTTACGCGGGCCTCTCGAGGCAGCTCGATTGTATTCCGTGAACACCATTCACAGAAAGAGAGTTCACAAATGTGTTAACGGACACTCGGTGAATGGTGTTTGTAGCCTGCCTGCATGCCGTACTGTCCAGCGGTTTTTGTCTATGTTGCTGTATGGAGTCGCGGTAGACAAGAAATAAATTCTACACTCCAGGAGTAGTGAAAATTAACGCTACACTTATATGTATTAACAAGAGTCACAACACAAAATTATTCTTACCTGTGTACTATATTTCCGAGAGGGATGTGTACCCTTACTCACACATGTACATTAAGTTATTCATATTCCTGTAATCAGAAGGGCTGAGTGCTGAACACTGGAGCGGAAGTAGGAGCACATCAGCAGGTGCTGTTTTCTTATTCCTGTTTAATTTTATTATATTTGATAAAGGCTGGAAAAGTGCTTAAAAGTTGTTTATTGATCAAAATGACTTTACTTTTTTTTTTCTTTTTTTAATAATGTTTTTTTTTTTTTTAAATTGAAAACAATGAAATTTTACTTTAATCAGATTAATTAAATTTTGTTATTTTTGAAAGAACTTTAGACGGACTCTCTACTACCCACTCATCTTTTAAAGCTCGTATATTTCGGTATATTTGTATATTTGTCACATTCGAGCACTTTTGAAACTACTATGTATTAATAGCCATATTGTCTATTCGTCAAGAATTATGTGAAGCAAACTGCATATTTTTGGCACCTGATAAAGCATCAAAAGGAACTCCACTTTCCACTCAATGCTTCACTTGCTGTCAAAAGACTCGACAAGAAGTTTTAAGCCAATTAAATGGGGGTTTTTAATCTAAAATGTACTCCGCAAAAAGGTAAAGAATATAATAAGAAAATGTAATTATGGAAGATTTTAAAAAAAGTTTTAGAGATAGATAATGCTGAACTACTACTCAACTCTGGATAACTCTGAAAGTTTTGATGTAAATGTCGCTTTAGATTAAGAAAATCCATTTTTTCAGTATTTTACAAGGTTTGCAGGCTAAAATTCAATTCTTGAAGTCTCAGCGAAATTCAAAAGTATTTTTAAAAATATCAAATTGGTACTTAAATAAAACAGTGCAATTGATCTTATGAATTAATATTTCCTCTATTAGATTTCCTTGCAATTTATTGAATTTAAAAAATATGAAATATTGGGTCGAGTTAACCTTCATTAAGTTACGAGTATCTCTTCAAATTTCTATTTAAATTTTTTCAAGACCTAGTACTTTTGAATAGAAGCTTCAATTACGGAGAATGAAATCAATTTTATTGGGAATAATAATAATAAACCCTATTAGAAAAAGGCTGAAAGATCCGCAGGAGGGGATAATAATATGAATAAAATTTCCATGTAATTTAGAGACAACAAATTTTGAGAGCTTTCGAATATATGCCGTGCATCCTAGTTAATATGATAAAAAAGCAGCAATAAAAATTCAATCTGAAATGTCCTTCACGAGGGTATGCTCAGTGAGCCCTTTCTTACAAGCAGTGGAGTGAGACAGGGGTGCTTCTGGTCGTCATTATTAATCATTGCGGCTATGGATATCATTATGGATGTTGTTGAACTCCATAAAACTGGCATAAGTCTTATATTTCAATGTAAACTAGGATACCTGAAGTATGCCGATGAAGCTGCTCTTTTGGCAATAAGCAAAAGATATTTAGAATTAAAAATTTCTACAATAGTAAATGAATCTGAACGAGCTGACTGGAAAATCAATGTGACAAGGACAAAAGCATTAATAGTAAAATATTATTAATACTTCCTTCCCTGGCATTAATAGCGCTTTGTAACCAGTGAAGTGATTTTCAGCTGAGTTCCTTCTCCAATTTGTGGTGTGTATCATGATACTTCTATAATAGCCTAAGCGTATGAAGAATTTTTATGAGAAGCTTTTATTTCATGTACGCTATTAGTAAAATGAATTGTCTATAAATTTGAATATTGATCGAACAAGGACTCGAAACCTCGCCTTCCAAATGGCAGCACGTATACAAAATTACAAGTCATGACACCAATGAAAAGGAGATTACAAGGCGCAAGCAACAAACGTATGGTCAAACGTTGGGAAAAAACATTATTACTCACTCTGCATCAGAACGGACAACACAGGGTAATAGAAATCGAGGGAGGCCTAAAACAATTTATAGAAAAATAATCTTTAAATAAACCAAGATATCGTTTAATGAACTAAGAAAGTTGACACGCGGCAGAAAAAAAATTGGAAAACTTTTGGGTATAGACTAAGTTTCTAATAATAATGACTCATTATAGGGAGGCACAAGAACCATTCGAGCGAATACAGCAGCACTCTGCATAACGAGAGCACTAAGAACAAAGCTTCCCAATCGCCAAGCGAAATTGCAGTGCAATGCTTTGAAGCGAAATCAGCTGCTCACAAATCACAATAAAAGAAAGTGAATATCTCAGGAGCATGCAACTCGCCAACGAAACTTGCAACAGCTAGATATATGGAACATAAATGGAAGATGGAGAGTGCGCCGGAATCCACTGTGCAAAGTTAGATTCTTAAGCAACCCTTCAATCTTCCGAAATACTGCAGTATCTACCAAGCGTAAGCCTCCGCGGTTAGGATACTGCGCTTAGATACTCAACAACACAGGAAATCACCTAAAAGACATCACTATATACGTCCAAAGCCAAGCAGCAATTAAGGCAATAATCTCACATCGTATTGCATCAGAAAATGTCCTTAGAAGCAGGGAGGCGATAGATGTGGTGATTGCCGGAAAGCGGTTGCATATATACTGGGTTTCAGGCCTTAAGGATATTTTTGGAAACAAAATATTTGTTGAGCTTGCCAAAAGTGTGAATCGTCTAGCTACCGTAATATTGAATGAAATCTCCGAAAGAGGCTGTCAGACTGATCAGTGTGAGATGGCATGTAGGATGGCCAAGATCATGTGAAAGGGAATCGGAGGAAAACTGGCATATTCCTTGCTCACACAGTCTCGAAACGACTACAGGACGATTATTGATCTAATGACAATCCAAAACTTATTGGCGGATACACGCGGTACGAATGGGCGTCAGCAACGATGATACAGTGAGACGCTGGAGCACCTCCCGTCTTATATATCTAAGAGCTTCGCAGTTCAAATGACTTGAAGCAATACATATATCAAACCGAAACTGAATCTCCATCTGGCATTACAAAGGAGCAACAGGTCTAGGTATGGCGTAAGAGCCAGCCAGTATAACCTAAGCAGATCTAAAAAAAAATTCATATTAAATTACAATATGAGATGAAAAATTATATTAATAATAAA